>JAWZSL010000038.1:4300000-4900000 GCA_034769285.1 Lutjanus argentimaculatus
GCAACGCCTGGAAAAGGAAAAATCTGCACAGAAACTGTGGAAAATGGCTGACTTCTTGTTGACTTTAGGCCGTGGCTCCATAAGGCTTTTTTGTACATGCAGGTGAAATGTAATGCAAGGGCCGCTTTGCTTAAATTTAGTAGGGGGTGCACTTGAGCCATTTTGTCATGCCAATGCACAAGTTCCATAAAATATCATTTCTTTGGGATAAAGCGGCACAGACTGGCAGTGAGATAGTAAACATAGTTACAATAAATTTGCAGTTTAATGTCATCACCTTACAGGATTTATATGTTTGGAAGCTTTGACTTTTTTGAGCCCATTTCTACGTGCTCATTAGATTTTGGTGTATTGTTTCTGTGTTTGCCATAATAGAGGTTACATTAACCTGTAGAATCATGCAGTGATGGATGGAGTACTGAAAATCTGTACTTAAGTACAAGTACTGTTACATTACTAAAATATAACTCGATTATAAGTAAAAGTACTGGTTATGAAAAAATACTTCAGGAAAAGTACTAAGTACACATCTCAAAAACTACTCAGAGTGTTAGTTACTTTGATCCCATCATTTCATGGTAAATAGATGGTAATTACCAAGTAACAGATTTGAAATTTATTAGAAGTTACCTCCAAATTTCATTGTTAATTATGTGATAATTAGCAAGTACCATTTCCATGTAGTGGGTGGTAATCACCAAGTAACATATTAAATTTGCAGTTAATTTCAAAGAAAGTTCTAATATATGAAATGGTAATTACTACATAGAAACGGCACTTGTGAATTATCACTTAACATGAAATTTGAGGTAATTTGCAGGTAAATTCAGAGAAATTTCAAATATATTACTTGGTACTTACCACCTATTTGCCATGAAATTATGGGACCTGGAAACTGAAGAGTTATCTTACTTTTGAACCGTTAATACACGCATGTTTAACACATTATCAATAGCAAACATTCAATCAGAGATGTTTCTGTTTCTCCAGATATTCTGACTAAATTTCTCCCAGCTTCCTCTCTGTTCTGCTCAGTGCTCACAGTCACCTCTACAAACACGATCGGTTTTCTTAAACCAGTGGTTGAAAATGCAAACAAGTGATGAATCATTAATACTGTATAAGATACAAAACATGTTTTTTTGTGTTTGCTGTTTTGTCTTCTTTTCATTTACCATTTTAAGTTTATGTGTCTTTATTCGATAAATGGCTCCATCAGACAAAACAGTCAGATGAGGTTCAGTTACTGCCATTTATTGACTATTAATTAAATATTCATGAATATTAAATACTGCAGTGTTTAGTTTTTCATTATGTCCCATTCTCATTGGCCTGCTTGTTGTCAGATCACCTGATCATTAAAATGCAGATGAAAGGTTTGGATATTGATTCAATTGTCCTCTGTAAAAGTAACTAAGTAGATTACATGGTGTAATGAATACTTAAATACAAGTAAAAGTACAGACTTGAAAATCTACCCATGGTACTCAAGTACAAGTACCAAAAAAAATGACAGTAATTAGAGTATTTGTAATGAGTTACTTCCACCCCTGGGGTCGTGTGATGATGCTAACGTGCTATGTTTTGCTGTTCTGTATCCAGCCAGTAGCTGCAGGTTCAGGGATCCCAGAAATCAAAAGTTATTTGAATGGAGTGAAAATTCCTGGAATTGTCCGGCTGCGAACTTTTCTCTGCAAGGCTGCTGGAGTCGTGTTCAGTGTGGCCGGAGGTAAAGTATGACAGAGAGCTGTGTAGAATAAAAATGCTTTTGGATTGATGTGGATGACAGCTGCTGCTTACTGAGGCTTTTCAGTACAATTTAGTGTACTTTGCTTGTGTTACATTTTGCTCCACTTTCTATTTCTACTTCACTACATTTCAGAGGGGAATATTGTACTTTTTACTTCTTTACTACTCTTTATTTATCTGACAGCTACATGTTACTTTGCATTTTAATTACAGACATGATGAGATTATAAAATCGACTGTAAAGTTTGAGTCCCATTGAGGTAAATTATCCAACATTCTACAACAAAGATCACAAATGGATTTGTGCATCAGAACTTTTTCTTATTTCATCTCCCATTAATGATCTCATTACCCCTCAGATTTATCTTGTGGCCTGTTGGAGGGACCTGACACCTAGACTGGGGACTAAATAAAGACATAATACTGAACTAACCCTATGAGTCACCACATCAGCTGTCACCTTCAGCCAGCATAAGAACAAAGTGCCGTTTATTCATTCATCAAACACAGCTATCAGTTATGACCAGTACTGGTGATCAGTCAGCGATGAGCAGGTAGGTGGACGGAGCCTCTGACTCAGTGTGTGTCCCCGCAGGTCTGTTTGTGGGGAAAGAAGGTCCGATGATACACAGTGGAGCCATTGTTGGAGCTGGCCTTCCTCAGGTACACCACCACACAGCCTGAACACTACTTACACTTATTGTACTTTATATGTGTATGTCTGAATTGAACGTGTTGAGATTTTCAGGTTCATATGTCAGATTATGTATCACTGTCTGCTGTCTGGATGGATGGATAGATGGATGGCATCCTAGACTGTATCTTACATGTCAGCTTAGCTTTGTATTAAAATTCTGGAGCCTCATATTGGCTTCCAATAAACTTTTGAAGCCATCTTTGCACAAAATGAGGACATACAGATTTTCACCACAAAAACCTCAGAACATACCCAAAAATTCAGTCATTATCTATTCACCCTCATGCTGATTGAAAGGTCAGGTTTAGTTTTTTAGTCCACAAAACACTGCTGGAGTTTCACAGGAAAACAGTGTTGCAGAATCTCCCAAACAATGGAAGTGAATGGTGACCAGTTTTCAAATGGAAAAAAAACAATGGGAAAAATCATAAAATGCCTCCATACTGCTCATCTGGTGTAATCCAAGTCTCATAAAGCCCTGACATGCTGTTCACTTTCACGTTCAGAAGGAACGTGGCTCTAAGTTAAGGATGTAGAGTGAAGATTCAGGCTAAAAACATGGAGTAAATGACATCTTTCAAGTCAACTTGGCATGTTGGGACTTGGCACTTGGATTACATCAGATGAGCAGTATGGAGGCATTTTATGTTTTTTTTTTTTTTTTTTTTTTTTTTTTTTGGTTGTGTATTCCATTTGAAACCTGGTCACCATCCACTCCCATTGTTATGGAGATTCTGCAACACTGTTTTCTTGTGAAACTCCAGCAGTGATTTGTGGACTGAAAAACTAAACCCAACCTTCAATCAGCATGAGGGTGAGTAGATAATTTTCATTTTTGGTGAACTATCCCTTTAAAGTACTCTTCGAAAAATGTGTCCCATTACTTTAAAACCTTGTCCTCTATGTTGCCCGCTGTAGGGCAATATAGAGGGAACTTACTTTATCATGTTGTCTTGCACATTGGGCCACCCTAGAGGTCATTTTATCATGGATCATCGACCACAGGGGCATCTACTTGTGCTGCGCTCCTAGAGGAAGGACAGCTTTATTCAGATTTACTTGATCAATTTGGTTTAATAGGACTTGAAAATGTTTGATTCAACACAGCTCAACTTGACTCAACCCAGACTGACATTATTTGATTTGACGACATAATTTAATATACGTATCCTGTATATTACAGGATACAGTTTGACTCAGTTGTAAAAATGATGTTCCAACCACTGGTGTATTTGACTCTTCTCATGGCTTTAGTGTGCTCATCAGAGGTTTTCTCGCTCAATCAGTTTCAGAGCATCACTTTCAAGAAGATCAAGTTTGATTTTCTCTACTTCCGCAGTGACAGGTAAGGCTGTGCTACACACTCGCATTAAGACACTGCAAACTGTTCACTGCTTCACTGCCAGTGAAAATATTCTGCAAATATCTTCAAGCATAGCTCATTGTGTTGTCATCACTGTTCTTCAGGGACAAGCGAGACTTTGTGTCAGCAGGTGCTGCTGCTGGAGTAGCCGCAGCCTTTGGTGCTCCTATAGGCGGCACACTCTTCAGTCTGGAGGAGGGCTCCTCTTTCTGGAACCAGGCCCTCACTTGGAAAGTGGTACGTCACCTTATCCAGTGATCACCAAGAGACATGTCTGTTCTTTCTGCTGAGTCTGAAGTGTTTAGCCTCACTAGCAAAGTGGCTCTAAGGACAGCACTGTCGGTCATTCCATCACTTCAGTACAGACTGAAATACCTCACCAACTAGTGGATAGATCCCTGCATTTTTCATGTTCCTCAGAGGATGAATCCTAATGACTTCCATGATCCCCTGACTTTTTTATTCTGTCCCAGTCCAAGTTTTCACAACATCTTCTGGATCTGTTGGTGCTAAATTTGGTACACTCTAGGGGTGTCACCCTAACAATAATCATGATATTGATATACAGTATCTTTAACTGTTTCTGTTACTTTTACATCTGAAAATAACAGCAGAAATAAGCAAGTTTGCCAGTTTGACATGTCCCCGCAATTGACCCTTTGCTAAGCCCCACCTCCAAACAGCAACTGTCCAATCATAGGTTAGCAACCGTAACTAGAGCTGTCAAGCTTTCCATTTCTCTCCATGTTGAAGGTGTGCAGGAGGCTCTGAGAAGAGCGATACTCTGTGTTTCATGAGTCTGGACAGTGACATCTTTTCTGTAGCCTCTAAAAAACGCAAAACATAAGAGCACACGTGTGGTGAATGGATTAAACCGTCTTCATCTGCTCTAACATAAGCTGCAAATGTTAGCACGTCTGGCTAACTGCAGCTTACTAGCTGCAGTAACTTTACCTCCAGACAAACTTGTTAAATCCACTGCATCTGCATTTGTTCTGTGGGGGTTTGAGGAGGAGGATGTGGGCTGATGCAGAATCAAAGTGGGTCGATGACAATGCATCTCTCTCTGGCTCACTGTCTCAGGTCTAAGTCAGGTTAGCTTAGCTCTTATCCTGGCTCTCTTCCTGTGGCGATCGCGGTCCAGCTGGTCTGGCTGGGTGACCCATCTCAAAATCTGCTGCACTAATCAAGTCCCTGTGCTTCCTTTTCCCATGTTAATGAGTGTATTTCTGTCATCTATCATGTAGATATACCGGCTGTATTTCACCATCTGACTAATGTTTGCTGAGATGTAAGCTAGCTTTAGCCTCATTCTTTTAGCATCATTGTTATATCATGTATGCAGCTGTTAGGTGACTTTACATAAACACTTTCACAGGATTCTTGTATTAAAACATATCAGATGGAAACATTAAAACGTCAGCTGGAGACTTCTCTGTTGACTCAAGGAGTTAGCAGTAGCTTACATCACCCAGCTACACTGATGAAATCTGCTTGTGAGTCATCATTTTAGTCGACAAAATCCACTGCTGTCAGCTAGAAATGAGAAGCTGCTTTTGTTTACGTCTCTAAGGATTTACAGACCTCATTTTTCAACAATTACTCCCAACTGTGATGTTAAATTTGCCACCGTTATCACCATAAACTGCAGTGCGAGAATGGAAAGTTTGTTATGCTTAACAACAGTAACAAAATAGTATGGTGCTTTTCTTCTCTGATGTTAGCATGTAGCTCAAAGTGACACTTTGGTAGCCCCACAAACTGCTAACATGGCTGGAGACTCTTTAGTCTTATTCAGTTTGATTTGTCCCCCTCAGAAAGAATCCCCCTTTTAAAATAATTATTGACCCCGTCTGCTTTTCTGTCTTTAATTTCTTTGATTATGGATAGTGTTTCTTTGTGCCCCTATAGGCCTTGTGTTCTTGGTTCTTGTAGGTGTGGTGTAGTGGAGTAATGAAACTGACTGTGTCAGTGCAACTTTCAGAGCTAATTATGGTGGGGTTGTTACTAGAATAAATGTAGAATGTTTATTTTAGCTAAACATCCATTCACTCTGGAAGGACTCATATAATTTGGTGTCTTCGTAGCACTGAAAAGACATGCAGGTGCAAGGGTTAAAAAGTACTATATGCCAAGAATAGTAAAGGTTCCTGAATTGAGCTCTGTGGCACACCACGTGACGTCAAGAACCGTGGCAGCCATCAGAAGATTTCACTCAGACATGAAGAAAACAAACCTGGGGTGAAATTATAACCCACTGCCTCAGTCTGTCAGAAAATACATACAGCACAAACCATTGAGTATGGTCAACTGTTTCCTTCTTCAGCTCTTCTGTTTCATTTGATTTCAGCTCTTTTGCTCCATGTCAGCCACTTTCACGCTCAACTTCTTCCGTTCGGGGATCAACTTCAACAAGTGGGGCTCCTTCCAGCTGCCTGGCCTGCTCAACTTTGGAGAGTTCAAGGTAAAGAGTCTATTACTGAAGTTGTTTCGTCATTTGGTACAAAATATACGAATACGAATACGAATACGAATACGAAATACTTTATTGATCCCCAAGGGGAAATTCATTTGTCTGTAGTCTCATCTATTTGTATAAGAATTATAGAGTCTGATGGCAGTTGGTATGAAAGATCTTCTGTATCTCTCTGTCCTACAACGAAGAGAGAGAAGCCTTCCACCACCATTATTTCTTTGGTCCATCAAGGTGTTATGCAGTGGATGATCCATGTTGTTTAGGATGGCCTCCACCGTCCTCATTGTGTCTCTCTCCACAACTTCCTCCAGAGAGTCCATCCTTACTCCGATCACAGAGCCAGCCTTTTTCACAAGCTTATCCAGCCTCCTTGCTTGCTTTTTTCCCAAACTTCCTCCCCAGCAGACTGCAGCATAAAATAAAACACTTGCCACAATAGACTGATAAAACATCTGCAGCATCTTACTGCAGATGTTTAGAGATCTGAGCTATGTGAAATATGTGTAAATGTGTATTTTTAAATATGTGTAAATGTGTATTTTTTTACATTGAACTAAATATTCAATTAAATATTTTTTATTGATTACAAAACCTCCAACCTCCCATGTGAATGGAAAGCAATGTGCAGAAGGTTTATGGGATTACTCATTTGAATAGATGAACTATACAAATTCAGATTCTGTTATGGCACTTTCATATGAATTGTTACCTCCGAAATGAATGAAAAAGGAAAAAACTATAAAAAACTTGGTCAGAAAAAACAAACGAACTCCATCCTCATCTCCAATTATCTGTTTGTACTGTTTCAATCAGGAATTCACACAAAACTCGGAAACAAACAACTTTGTCCTCTGCTCAGACTCTGCTCATCTCAATATTTTCATCCTCCTCAACCTCACTGCTGCTTCTGATGCCTGTCAGCCATGCCATTCTTCTCTCTCACCTTACATCCCTCAACATCACTGGCACTGCCCTCTCCTGGCTAAAGTAATACCTCACTGACAGACTACATTGTACATTGTACAAACCCATTGTTATTCATAACTTGCAAATAGGGATGTAACAGATCACAAAATTCATGGTTCAGATCATATAACTGTTTTGAGTCACCGATCAGATCATTTTTCAGATTAGCAAAAAAAAAAAAGAAAAGAGGAGGGATTGGGGTTAAATTATTTTAAAAATGCACTTGGCTTTGATCTCTCTTGGTCTGTAGTTATTACCAATGTAATATTATGTAATAATAATGACAATAATATTAAATATTATATATATATAAAATAATTATTTATAATAAAAATTACACTATATGAAATATACTGTCCAGTATACTTCAAGTACTATATTATATTATACAGTATTATACTATGTATATGCTAGTACGTGTAATAGATAATTATACACTGTACAGTATAGTACTCTGCTTAACTCTATAGTCTAGCTCAATGTCCCGCCCACAGCACTTTCTGATTGGTTAGAAATAATGAGTAACAGCCAATCAACACAGACACACTGTGTTACAGACAGACACAGAGCTGCTCCGGTGAGCTGAGAGGAGCTGTGTGTGTGTGTGTAGAGAAGTTCAGACAGCAGATATTGCCAGAGTTTCACTAAATATCACAATCTTATGATCTGTTTCTATGATGACAGCATAGTTATACCAGAAATGTATGAAGTCATGGTTGGGATCTCACTCAAGGCGATGTGACGGCTTGAGTTGCTCTTCACAGAGATAAGCTGCAGAGTAAAACACAGCAGCATCTGTCCTGACTTTCACTGCAACTCTGCATTGAAATTTCAGGCATTATTACTTATATAAAAGTAACAGTGACAGTAAAAATGTGTTTGATGGTTACATGTAGTCCACGGATCACACACGTGCCAAACTGTGGGGGTGATCCGTACAGAATACGGGAACTGTGGTCCATTGCACCCCTACTTGCAAACTGTAAATGGCACATTCAAATGCCAATTATCTGTTTGTGCTGTTTCAATCAGGAATTCACACAAAACTCGGAAACAAACAACTTTGTCCTCTGCTCAGACTCTGTTCATCTCAATATTTTCATCCTCCTCAACCTCACTGCTGCTTCTGATGCCTGTCAGCCATGCCATTCTTCTCTCTCACCTTACATCCCTCAACATCACTGGCACTGCCCTCTCCTGGCTAAAGTAATACCTCACTGACAGACTACAGTTTGTCAGCATCAACAACTGCACCTCCTCCATCACTCCTCTGTCCCAACGTGTCCCCCAGGGTTTAGTGCTTGCTCCTCTCCTGTTCATCCTCTACATCAGGGTTCCCCAATAGGCGGCCCGCGGGCCACATCCGGCCCGCGAGAGCCAAACATCTGGCCCGCACCGCTGCACTGACCTACTGGCATTAATGCAGCATGCACACAACTCACCTTTCGGCGAGGTTCGCGCCCGCGCACACACACACACACACACACACACACAAACACACATGCTCAGGTGCATGCACAAAGCTACCATTGCTCTGTTATTTTGACCTCACCGCACACCGTACTTTCATTACACAGAGAGCGGGTATTCAACAATAACAAACTGCACGTGTCATGCGCATCTGTCATTCAGCAGCAAGCAGCCTGCCAAAAGTAAGTCCCAAGTACTGAGATATGACAAAAAATAAATAACAATATGGCCTGCAGTAAAAAGCGGAAAGTGGACCAAGAAAATCGCCAGTTCAAAGCTGAATGGACTGATAATTTTTGCTTCATTTTGCCTGATCATGTAAATGCCAAGTCGACGTGCCTCATATGCATGCAGACTGTGGCTGTCTGCAAAGCAGAAAATATGAAACGGCACTTTAACACGATGCATTCTGCAAGTTTTACCCCCAACTACCCAGCCAATTCAGACCAACGCAAACAAAAAATTGCGAACATGATGGCCTCATACAAGCACTCCGTTTCAACCATGGTAAAATCAGCCTCTGGACAGGAGAACGCCACAGCTGCATCCCTGCAAGTGACATGGAATTTAGCAAAAGCTAAAAAACCATTTGTTGATGCCGAGTTAATCAAAAAGTGTGCAATAGACATGGTTGGAGAGGTTTTAAATAATGATGAAAAAAACAAGAGGAACATCGTGGAGCTATTAAAGCAGGTGCCATTGTCAGCTAACACAACAACAAGAAGAGTAGAAGCATTAGCAAGGAGTGTTTTTCCAGTCTACTCACTGATTTGAAGACAGCAGAAGCAATGTCCCTTGCACTTGACTCGTCCTGTGACCAGACCGATATGGAGCAGTTGTCCGTTTTTGTGAGGTTCTTCAATGGGAAGACTTTCCAAGAAGAACTGCTTTGCTTACTTCCTCTCCCTGGGCGCACAACTGGAGAAATCCTTTTCAATGAGCTGACGCAGTTCCTCGAGAAGAACAGCTTGGATGTGCGTAAGATCGTGTCCGTTGTCACCGATGGGGCTCCGTCGATGGTGGGACCACAGAAGGGCTTGGTGAGCAGACTTGCCACAGTTAATCCAGCGCTTCTGACATTTCATTGCATCATTCATAAATCTGTACTCTGCGCTAAACTCTGTGGAGAAATGAAGGTGGTGATGGATACCGTGACCAGACTGGTTAATTTTCTTCGGGAGAGTTCTAGTCTGCAACATCGTCTTCTCAGATCATTCCTGGAGGAAATGTCAGCGGAACACACAGATCTCTTGCTGCATAACGATGTACGATGGCTGAGTAAAGGCCGCGTGTTGGAAAGAGTGTGTGACCTGCGCGCTGAGCTCACGTCATACCTGTCCAGCTTGCAGAGCGCAAAAGCACAAGAATTCCAGCAGTTTTTCAGCAACGACAAAAAGATGGCACGCGTTCTCTGTTTGTGCGACATCATGTCTCATTTGAATCAGCTTAATCTGCAGTTACAAGGCAGGAATCACAGTCGCAGACATGTACGAGGCGATTGAAGCTTTTCAGGCAAAGCTGAAACTTTTGGAAAGGGACATTAAAGGGAGAAAGTTACACTTTCCACGTCTGCGGGAGCACTGTGAGAGAGAGGGAGAAAAAGAGGATGCTGCAATGACGGATTTCGTGACCAGGCTGTCAGAAAACTTCAGAGAAAGATTTGAAGGCTCTCGTAAACTATCACATGACATCCTTCTCTTCCTGAGACAGCCGTTCACCGTGTCCGCTGACGGCCAGTGGACTGCAGAAGCCAAACGGCTGCTGCCCTCCATAGATGAGGCATCCCTCCAGATGGAAGTCTTGGAGATGGGAACATCTGATGTGCTCAAAGCACAACACAAGGATGTTACAGTGAGTGAATTTTGGATCAACGTGGTTCCCCAAGATCGATTCAAAAATACGAGAGCTGTTGCAATTCTCCTACTCACGATGTTCCCCTCCACGTACATATGCGAGTCATCATTTTCATCAATGAACTCCATCAAAACGCAGGACAGAAACAGACTCTCCAACGAACATCTCGGACAATGCCTCAGGATTGCCACAACTGAATACAGGCCCAACATCCGACGGATTGCTGCATCCCATCGTTCTCACTTCTCTCACTGAATGGTAAGTGAATCTCCAGCTCTTTCCCCCAAATTAACGATTATGGATTGATGTGTTTTTATCATATGTATAAAATCTGACAGACTCTCTCTGTGTGTATCTCTCTCTTTCTCAGTGTGTCTGTGTTGTTATTCTCTGCCAGGGAGCTTGTGAGGTGCTGACAGGAATTTGTGCCTCAGAATGGGCTTTGAGCCGTTTACCAATAAGCCCACAAACACCGGTTTAGAGTTTTTGTGTTTGTGAACTGTTGTGAACTGATAATTCATAGGTGGGTTCTCTTAACTCTGCATGTTGATGATTTTCAGAAATGTTTGTGGACATTTTAAAGTAGGCTAGTTAACACTGTTCCTTTCCTGTTGAGTGCCACAACTGTTATATATTATATATTTGTGAATATTTTGAATATCAAAATAAATTCCACCTGCTCAACTCTAATTGTCTTTCTTTATGTTAGGCCTCTATTGTTGGTGGTTGTTAAAGTGTAAGAACATGATAAAAACTGTTACATCCACATTGTATTAATATTGTAATTAAATAACAACAATAATAACGATAGCGGCAGCAACAAGATTTATCTGTATAAATGAACTTTTCTTAGCAAAGTGGGGAAAAAAACTGGACCTGGCCCTTAGCTTGGAATATTTCACATACTTTGGCCCTTGGGGAAAATTACTTGGGGAACCCTGCTCTACATGCTTGTCTTTGGTAACATCACAGGCTGTCTAGTGTCCACTTCCACTGCTACGCTGATGATATCCAACACTATATCTCCATTAAATCCATCATCAATGCAACACACTCCACCCTGACCGACACACCACTCGCAACTTCTGCTTCAATATCGACATCTGGTTTTAGACCAACTGGTGATGTGGTGTACAAACCTAAACCACACTAACTTAACTCAAATCAACTACACCAGGATTCATTAAAATTAGATTTTTTGGGGTAAATATCCATTCCATAAAAAAAATAGCTCTCAACATTGTGCAGCTTGTCTCAAGATATGTAGAAGCTTCCTCATCCTTCCCTCACTCATGAACAAGCAATAATGCATCACAAAAATGGCAATTACCATCAACATGAAACCACAACTTTCTGAACAGACGCATCTCAGACACTAACAAAACATAGCATTTGCATTTTGGAACACCATCCAGCCGTCCATCCATTTTCTTTCACTTATCTGGGGCCGGGTCGCGGGGGCAGCAGTCTAAGCAGGGATGCCCAGACTTCCCTCTCCCTGGACACTTCCTCCAGCTCTTCCGGGGGGATCCAGAGGCGTTCCCAGGCCAGCCGAGCGACATAGTCTCTCCAGTGTGTCCTGGGTCTTCCCTGGGGCCTCTTCCCGGTGGGGCATGCCCGGAACACCCTCCCAGGAAGGCGTCCAGGAGGCATCCGATATAGATGCCCGAGCCACCTCAGCTGGCTTCTCTCGACGTGGTGGAGCAGCGGCTCTACTCTGAGCTCCTCCCGGGTGACAGAGCTTCTCACCCTATCTCTAAGGGAGTGCCCCGCCACCCTGCAGAGGAAACCCATTTCAGCCGCTTGTATCTGAGATCTCGTTCTTTCGTTCATGACCCAAAGTTCATGACCATAGGTGAGGGTAGGAACGTAGATTGACTGGTAAATTGAGAGCTTCGTCTTTCGGCTCAGCTCCCTCTTCACCACGACAGACCAGTACAACGACCGCATTACTGCTGCCGCTGCACCGATCCGTCTGTCAATCTCACGCTCCATCCTTCCCTCACTCATGAACAAGATACTTAAACTCCTCCACTTGAGGCAGGAGCTCTCCTCCACTTGAGGCAGGAGCTCTCCTCCACTTGAGGCAGGAGCTCTCCTCCAACCCGGAGGTGGCTAGCCACCTTTTTCCGGTCGAGAACCATGGCCTTGGACTTGGAGGTGCTGATTCTCATTCCAGCCGCTTCACACTCGGCTGCAAACCGCCCCAGTACATGCTGAAGGTCCTGGTTTGAAGGAGCCAACAGGACAACATCATCGGCAAAAAGCAGAGATGAGGTCCTGTGGTCCCCAAACCGGACTCCCTCCGTCCCCTGGCTGCGCCTAGAAATTCTGTCCATAAAAATAATGAACAGAACCAGTGACAAAGGGCAGCCCTGCCGGAGTCCAACATACACTGGGAACAGGTCTGACTTACTGCCGGCAATGCAAACCAAGCTCCTGCTCTGGTCATACAGAGACCGCACGGCCCTTAGCAAGGGGCCCCGGACTCCATAGTCCCAAAGCACCTCCCACAGAATGCCACGAGGGACATGGTCGAATGCCTTCTCCAAGTCCACAAAACACGTGAACTGGTTGGCCAAACTCCCATGAACCCTCAAGCACCCTGCAGAGGGTATAGAGCTGGTCCAGTGTTCCACGACCAGGACGAAAACCGCATTGTTCCTCCTGAATCCAAGGTTCGACTATTGGCCGAATTCTCCTCTCCAGCACCCTGGAATAGACTTCACCAGGGAGGCTGAGGAGTGTGATCCCCCTGTAGTTGGAGCACACCCTCCGGTCCCCCTTCTTAAACAGAGGGACCACCACCCCGGTCTGCCAGTCCAGAGGCACTGTCCCCAACTGGCAGGCGATGTTGCAGAAGCGTGTCAACCAAGACAGCCCTACAACATCCAGGGACTTGAGGTACTCAGGGCGGATCTCATCCACCCCTGGTGCCTTGCCACCGAGGAGCTTCTGAACTACGCAATAATCCTCCTCCATGGCCTCCCCGAACTTTTCCCATACCCAAGTTTTTGCTTCCGCCACCCCCCGGGCCACAGCACGCTTAGCCTGCCAGTACCTGTCAGGTGCCTCAGGAGTCCCATGAGCCAACCAAGCTCGATAGGACTCCTTCTTCAGCTTGACAGCATCCCTTACTTCCGGTGTCCACCACCGGGTTCGGGGGTTGCTGCTGCGACTGGCGCCGGAGACCTTACGGCCACAGCTCCAAATGGCTGGGTCAACAATGGAGGTTGAGAACACGGTCCATTCAGACTCAATGTCCCCAGCCTCCCTTGGGATCTGGTCAAAGCTCTCCCGGAGGTGAGAATTTAAGACCCCTCTGACAGAAGGTTCTGCCAGACGTTCCCAACAGACCCTCACAACACTTTTGGGCCTGCCAAGTCTGTCCAGCTTCCTCCTCCGCCAGCGGATCCAACTCACCATCAGGTGGTGATCAGTTGACAGCTCAGCCCTCTCTCTTCACCCGAGTGTCCAAGACATACGGCCGAAGGTCAGATGACACGACCACAAAGTCGATCATTGACCTCCGGCCTCGGGTGTCCTCGTGCCACGTGCACCGATGGACACCCTTATGCTTGAATATGGTGTTTGTTATGGACAAACCGTGACTAGCACAGAAGTCCAATAACAGAACACCACTCGGGTTCAGATCGGGGAGGCCGTTCCTCCCAATCACGCCCCTCCAGGTAACACTGTCGCTGCCCACATGGGCATTGAAGTCCCCCAGCAGAACGATGGAGTCCCCAGTCGGAGCACTTTCCAGTACCCCTCCCACGGACTCCAAGAAGGCCGGGTACTCTGCACTGCCGTTTGGCCCATAAGTGTCCCCGACCCGAAGGCGCAGGGCGACGACCCTCTCGTTCACCGGGGAAAACTCCAACACATGTTTTGGAACACAAAACAGCAAACTAAAAAAAAATACTGACTAGTTTTGTTAAGTTTGTCTCTGTGTTTCAGCACTAGAAGGCCTGATGGAAAATGTGAGCAGTCTCTGCAGCACATGCAGCTTAAAGTTATTGCATTACACTGTCAATACAAGCTCCTATAGCCATTTCACATTAAAAGCCCTCTGACCTTTCACTGGACAGCACCCTTTCATTTCTTTGGTTGTGAAACATTCGCAGCAACATGTCGGGCTAAACTTACTGACTTGTAACTCCACTCAGACAGGAACGTGTGTGTTCCGGCCAGGAGCAGCTGTGTCATGCGTGATGTCAAGTGGTAAAAGTCACTATTACAGGTCTGGTCTGGAATTTTACTTAAAGGGATAGTTCACCCAAAACTAAAAAATCAGTCATTAACTACTCACCCTCATGCTGATTGAAGGTTGGGTTTCATTTTTTAGTCCACCAAACACTACTGGAGTTTCACAGGAAAACAGTGTTGCAGTATCTCCCAAACAATGGAAGTGAATGGTGACCAGTTTTCAAACGTAAAAAAACAACAGGAAAAAAATAAAATAACATAAAATAAAATAAATTACTTCCATACTGCTCGTCTGGTGTAATCCAAATCTCCTAAAGCCCCAACATGCCAAGTTGACTTGAAAGACATCATTTACACCATGTTTTTAGCCTGAATCTTTACTGTAGATCTTTAGCATGGAGCCACGTTCATGTGTGAGTGCACACTGTCTGAACTGGTTGTGTGTGGTGTGACAGTCTCTGAACCACATGTCAGAGCTTTAGGAGACTTGGATTACACCAGATGAGCAGTATGGAGGCATTTTATGGGTTTTTTGGCTGTTTTTTATGTTTGAAAACTGGTCACCATTCACTTCCATTGTTTGGGAGATTCTGCAACACTGTTTTCCTGTGAAACTCCAGCAGTGTTTGGTGGACCTGACCTTCAGTTGGGATGAGGATGAGCTGATAATGACTGAATTTTCATTCTTAGGTGAACTATCCCTAAGTTCACTGTGTAACACCACACTCACCGCAATCTAGGACCAAACACTGGACGTGGGGTGCCAGACTCCATAGCTGTCCTCTCCTTATCCCCAAACTCTTTCAGGCTGTCACTGCTCTGATCTGTCTATGTTCAAACAATTTCTCCAGATGTTTTAGAACTGCTTTGAGTGTTTGATTTCATGTCTATGTGTCTCTAGGGTGTTTTTTAGTTCTCTGGTATCTTTTGTTTAACAAGTTTTGCAAAGTGTCTTTTATTATCTTGAAAGGTGCTTTATAAATAAAATGTATAATTATTATATTACACATCAGCACAGTAATGTGTCACTTTAACTCTGCTGCTCACCAGTGTCCAGATGGAGACAGCAACTGCCACCTGTGGACAGCAGTGGATCTGGCCTTTTTTGTCCTGATGGGGGTGGTGGGTGGCCTGCTGGGAGCACTTTTCAACTGCATGAACAAGAGCTTGGCCAAGTATCGCATCAAACACATCCACCCCAAGGCCAAGTTTATCAGGTGATTGCTACTTTCACACAAAAGTACATCTTCATAAAGATCATAACGCCTGTCAATCAACTGTCAACGTTATGGTCTTCAGTCTAAGTTGTGCTTTGGAAAGCAGATATTTAAAGATGTGACACTAATTTCCTCTCAGGCATGTTGTAACAGAAGTTAATTTGATTGTTGCGCTTTTCCAGAGTTCTAGAGAGTCTGCTCATTGCCATGGTGACTACCATGGTGATATTTGCATCTTCCATGCTGTTGGGCGAATGCCGTGAGCTGTCCTCCCCCACGACCCATAATACCACAGTAAGTGTCAACTCTGTCCTCCATCGTTACAATACTTTGCACAGGTACCACAAGTCCACGCTCACATGATGGACTGAATCAGTTTTTCAAAAGTACACTATAGTGTTTATGAGACAGAATTCTGAAAAGGAGAGGCCAAAGGCCTTTACACACCAACAGCAGCACGAATAAACAGCACAAAATTTTGCAAGCAAAATTTCAACATATCTGACTGTTCACATCAAGATGACATGATTTTGTGAATGAATTCCCAAGCTTTGAAAAGCAAATGGCACAGTGACAAAAAAGATTTAATCAACATCAAGTGACATGACCTGGGGCTCCTTTTACTGAATAAAGAGGTGAAGATTAAAAAAAAAGACATACCTGGGTACAACCAGAGAGGAGAACTGTGTGAGTTTCACTGCTCATATGATTTAAAAACAGTTCCAGCTGTTCACAAAGCACATTTGTTTTATTCATACTCCCAATGGGGGGCTGGGGAGGGGTGGGGGGCTGGTTGGAAGTTAAACAAAGACATTTTCTGTTCACTGTTGGAGATTGATATACTCACCATAATCTTACTTAAGTTCATTGTGTATTCCTCCACACGTTGTCTTTGAAATCAGCACTTAGTTTTTTCTCCCCCTTATATCATACAAAAGAGAGTTTGTGAAACATGTGAAACAAGAGATCCGCCATGTTGGATGTTTAGGATGTAATATTGTCAACAACATGCAGTGTGATTGGTCAGATGTGTTCATGTCAGAAGTGAAAAATTCACCGAAATTCTGCTGTTGATGTGAAAGATTGCATTGGAGACATACATGTTCAAAACATAGTATTAGCAAATTAATCACACAAAGAGTCTTAAGTTTAACTTGCAATATTGCAATATACTGAAATATTTTTTTACAGGCAGTAGGCAGTAATAATAGTTCTAAAATGTTTCTTTATTGTGTCGTAAGTCCTAAAAAATCTTTTCTTAAATTGAACTTGTTGAGCCCTGCGGAAACCCTGCTAATTAAAGCCGCACAACTCACTGCACGGTCTCTCTATGTTCAGCATCATGTTTTTATTATCTCCTATTAAGGTTTGAGTTTTGTTTCCAGCTCTCTGGCAGTGAGGACATCAACTCAACTATACGCCAGTTCTTCTGCACCAACAAGACCTACAATGACATGGCCACATTGTTCTTCAACCCACAGGAGGCTGCCATCCATCAGCTCTTCCATCAGGATGGTGAGATGAGTGTGCACATACATCATTAACAGATTTGTGTTTGTTAAATTATGTCACTTTGAAATTTTCCCTTGAATCTCCTGGCACTTGCTGTAAACATTTTATTTTCATTGATGAAGTTTTATTGGAGGGGGGGCATGATTAATATTAGTATATACAAACCCATTGTTATTCATAACTTGCAAATAGGGATGTAACAGATCACAAAATTCATGGTTCAGATCATATAACTGTTTTGAGTCACCGATGGGATCATTTTTCAGATTAGCAAAAAAAAGAAAAAGAGGAGGGATTGGGGTTAAATTATTTTAAAAATGCACTTGGCTTTGATCTCTCTTGGTCTGTAGTTATTACCATTGTAATATTATGTAATAATAACAATGACAATAATATTAAATATTATATATATATAAAATAATTATTTATAATAAAAACATACACTATATGAATAATAATACTGTCCAGTATACTTCAAATACTATATTATATTATACAGTATTAATCTATGTATATACTAGTAATAGATAATTATACACTGTACAGTATAGTACTCTGCTTAACTCTATAGTCTAGCTCAATGTCCCGCCCACAGCACTTTCTGATTGGTTAGAAATAATGAGTAACAGCCAATCAACACAGACACACTGTGTTACAGACAGACACAGAGCTGCTCCGGTGAGCTGAGAGGAGCTGTGTGTGTGTGTGTAGAGAAGTTCAGACAGCAGATATTGCCAGAGTTTCACTAAATATCACAATCTTATGATCTGTTTCTATGATGACAGCATAGTTATACCAGAAATGTATGAAGTCATGGTTGGGATCTCACTCAAGGCGATGTGACGGCTTGAGTTGCTCTTCACAGAGATAAGCTGCAGAGTAAAACACAGCAGCATCTGTCCTGACTTTCACTGCAACTCTGCATTGAGATTTCAGGCATTATTACTTATATAAAAGTAACAGTGACAGTGAAAATGTGTTTGATGGTTACATGTAGTCCACGGATCACATACATGCCAAACTGTGGGGGTGATCCGTACAGAATACGGGAACTGTGGTCCATTGCACCCCTACTTGCAAACTGTAAATGGCACATTCAAATGCTTTTAATTCACATGCTCTGTACCTAAAGCTACATCTAGTGGTATAACAAAAGGACATTCCTGCCAGTAAAAATTTCACTCAATTAAGTGAGTTAGTTGTTAGAGTGCAAGTTACAATATCCACTTTTGTATTGGCTCTAAAACCACAAATTCTTAATATCTGTTTCTTAGCCACACCAATAGATTCCTTACCTCGCGAGGCAGCTGGATTCGTGAGATCACAAGATCACGTGAGAATCCATCTTGCCAGGCTCCAAGTAATCCATTTGTGTCCATAGCAGAGGTGGTGCGAGCCAATCAGTGTAGCTTGCCAAGGACTACTGGCAGCTACAGGCAGTATTTCTTCATAGAAAGAAGAGCAAAGAACAACACTGAAGGCTTTTCTCTGGAAAAGATGTTTTCATCGTTTTCACGACCACGAGTTTGATCTGATTGGTTGACTTTAGCCTGTGCTAGATGTGATAGGCAGATGGTTCATCCAATCACCTGCCAAGTGTTTTTAAAGAGCAAAGAACAGCACTGAAGGTTTTTGTCAATGGAAAAGTTTTTGCTCTTCTTCCAGGTGGCTTCGGCTTCAATTCGGTGGGTTGATCTGATTGGTTGAAGTTAGCCTGTGTTAGACGTGATAGACAGATAGTTCATCCAAATTCCTGCTAGAGGTTCTCTCAGAAGTGCCTGCCCTTTTCCAAACAGTCTCTATGGATCATAAGGCTCCTCAGATGGTTATGTGTAACAAACCATCTAGCGTGCCAGGTTAATAGATTCCCCAAATGACACAAATGTGGTATACACATCCAGAATATTGTCCAGTATTACAACATTTTGAGCAAATCTGACAATGTTTCATGTTAAATTTTGATTTGATAGTTAATGTACATGAATGAATTAAATAAATAGGGTGACTCTAATATGCTACACTACATAGCTTTCTATGGTTTCATGTTACAGTCTGTTCTAGTGCTCTCTCGGAGTTAATTTATTTATCATTGTACAACACAAAGTTGCAAAACATGATGCAAGATGCATCCCCTCTGTGCTGCTCACAAAAAGAATAGGTTATCTAGAAAAAATCTATACAGTAAAATGGGTGAATGAATAAATTCAGACAGAGGAGTGCTGAGGATGAATTCTTCAGTCTAAGGGAAGAAGATGCTCTTCAGTCTGGTGATCCAGCAGCAGATACTTCTGTATCTCCTGCCTGATGGCAGCAGGCTGACCAGCCTGTGGCTGGGTGGCTGTTGTCTTTTAGTATCCTCTGGGCTCTGCAGGCACCTCACCTCCTTCATAACACTGATGCTACCGAGCATAGCTGCCAATTATAGTATAAACGGTATACGGTAGAAACTATATGAAAATGGCCAACGCTAGAGATTTTGACTATACCAGCCTACCGCAATATAAATAAGTAATTGGGTTAGCAGGAAATAATTGTAATGTTGTTTTTTTACCAGGGCTGTCAAAGTTAATGGGTTAATAATGCGTTAACACAAATTCCTTTTAACGCCACTATTTTTTTTGACCCGCGTCAAGGCACGTTCTGAGAGAGGGAGAGAGCGTGAGAATATGGACAGATGTGTCGACTTGATATAAAAAACTTTTTATGATCATGAATCATGTTATGAACGTACACGTCTGTGTTGCATGATTTTTTTACTTTTTTTACTTTTACTTTTAAATACTTAATTATTTCATGCCGATCAATCATAACAGCGAGGGAGGAGAGACGAGCTGCAGAGAGGAGGGAGGGACGGGCAGCGAGTGCATGAAGTACCGACCGATATAAAAACTTTATTGATGATGAATCCTGATGTAACTGTACAGTTCTGTGGTTTAAACACTACAGATTAAAATATCTGTCTCTGTAAAGACCAAACTGACAGACGCTCGTCTCCTCCACAAAACGTTTGTCACTGAGCTGCATTATTATAAGTCATGACGAAGAGTCCAGACTCTGTCTCTCCTCTTCATCTCTTCGGTGTGTGTTGGTGTGCAGTTTGTTGTCTGCTAAGGTGATGATTTTTCTCCTTAGAGGAAAATATTTTATTAAAGAAATAAACTATTATTAACAATAATAATACTAAATAATTAAATAAATACATATAAATAGTGACCTTTTCCTAAAATACTGCTGATTCTGTGGTGTTGAAATTTTAAATCTGAAGCCTGCAGTTCCACAGAAACTTCAACTGACTTTTCTGTTGAAGTTTTTAGTGCGTTTTGGCCTTAATATTAAATTGAGCAGGTCAATATGCTCATCTGTGCCTGACAGACTTGGGTTTGTCATGTTATTATTTGAGCTTTTTTATGCTAAATGCAGTGCCTTTGAGGGTTTCTGGGCAATATTTGTCATTGTTTTTGGTTAATATCCCTTTGAGGTACATTTTGAACAAATAAAAAATGTGCAATTAATTTGCGATTAATTGCGATTAACTACAGACACTCATGCGATTAATCATGATTAAATATTTTAATCGATTGACAGCACTATTTTTTACATTTTGCACTTTATTTTAAACAATTTTGAATTTTGTGCTTTACTAACATTTTCTTGTATTTTTTTTTATTTAAAATATCTGCATCTTTATTTATGTTATTTGAGAATTTTGTGTTACATTGTTTGGAGAAAGATCCGTTACACAGCTTCAAAATGCACAATAAATGTTCTTAAAATGGCATTCTATACTATTTTGAAGTGTGTTTATTCTGCTGCAATGTATCTGCTATGTGAGTATGTTCAGAAACAGTCATTTTGACATATATATATACATATATATACAGAAGAAAAGAATATATCGCAATATATATTGTTACAGCATATGCTTCAAATTATACCGCAATATAAATTTTAGGCCATATTGCCCAGCCCTACTGCCAATGATGTTCTTAGCAGTTTTAATCACGTGCTGCAGAGTGCTTCTTTCCTGGGCTGCGCACATCCCATAATGTCAGTTTGTGATGGTTCGAGTTGGATGCTTTCTGTTTCTCTTCTGTAGAAGAACTTGGGACAGGAGTCTTGATGTCTTTGGAAATACAGCTGTTTCTGAGCTGTCTTTACCAGGGTGCAGATGTGAAATGTCCATGACAGCTTCTCTCAGCATGAGACCATTGAAGTGTCTTAAAATGACAGATCCTTTCAGCTTCCTCTTGTTTACTTTCAGGTATATTATTCACTGGCTGGTCTGAATGAATGTTCTTCCCATCAGGTACCTTCAGCCCTGTGACTCTGTCAGTGTTTTTCCTGCTCTACTTTCTGTTGGCCTGTTGGACATACGGTGTGTCTGTGCCCAGTGGTCTCTTCGTCCCCTCACTGCTCTGTGGGGCAGCTTTTGGACGTCTGGTTGCCAACATCCTCAAAGTGTAAGACCAATGTTCTCCTAATGTTCTAATGACCAAGGTTTGGCTGTCCCATTCCCAATGGCTCTGAAGTATCACAAGTCACAATTATGTTCTGTTGTCTCTCGTTTCCAAAGTGCAAAATGATTTTGTATTTTTGTTATGTTTTTGGCCAAGTGGTGACTGAATGTTTAATTTTTTTTAGATTCAGATTTTTTGACAATATTTCACATGAGTTCCATGAATTGGCCTCAGTTAGTCCAGTGGTAGTAAAAACAAACCAGGAACAGTTTAAGGTAATAAAGTCTTAGGACATAGTGTTGAAAATCATGACATTTTCCATCAGGGCCACAGTGGGATTTATGAATAAATGATGGTTATTGTCATTATACTAGCCTACTAGCTTTACAACTCTTCATCCCCAACAACAAGTGTTGTTACATCCACAGAACAGATTTTGAGTGTAAGAACATGATTGAGTCTGTAAATACTGTTAAATGCATCTTGGCACTTCTGCTACAATATTTTTGATATCATCAGTGTCTTGAAGCATTCAGGGAAGAAGTAAAGAACAAAACAAAGTTGAAGCAAAGTTGAATGATTATGATTTATGAAGGAAAAATAAGCTGATGCTATCATGCTGACCTTTACTAGACAAAAAAATCAATTTTTATCAGTTGCTTCCCCCAGTTATTGTTAATGATAAAATAAATCATTAAACTTTTTCAGCTTTTGAAAGGGGCAGCATGCTAGAAAAAGTTTGGGAACCACTGAAATACCATCTTCTCTGACAACTTCTCTTTTGAAATGTCCATTCCACTGCTGCACAGCTCTTTTTGTTTGCCATTTCATGTTTATTAAAATTAAAATGAATGCTGAATGTTCTAAAGCCTCTTGCTTTAGAGTTTGTTTTCCAGCACATTTCTTCAGTGCTCTCAGCAGCTGGTAGCTGTTTTCAGATAAACCCACTCTACGCTGCCTGCTCAGCAGCAGACAGACACAGCTAGAGGCTTGCTGGTTGAACACAGTGGAGCATTAGGCAGCAAAAGAGCCAGATATTAGTTGGTAGAGACCAGAACAGAGGGGTGGGGGTGGGGTCGGGGGATATTTTATCTGACATAAAGCAGTAATTCAGGATTTTGAGAAATATACTAATAGAGCTGTTGATGACTTTAGACAGAGCCAGGCTAGCTATTTTTGCAGTATTTATGGTATATAAGGTGGGGTAGGTTGAACTGCTACTTTGAGGAGAAAGTTAAGGGGAATATTTGAAAAATTAGAGAAACGATGAGGGCCCAAAGTGACTGAGCCATAATGGGTCAGAGGAGGGTGCAGGTCCACAATGCACATAGTGGAATGTGCTGACTGGACGAGTTTCACTTCCTCTGCTTTGAGCTCCACTCAGATGACAATAATGACTGTTAGCACACGCCTGCTAACTGTAGGAACCTGTTAGCTCAAGTCTTAATGCACTTCACCACACACATTCATCATCACACACTGACTGGAGTGTCTGTCCTGTTAGGAAACTGGGAATGGACATCTACTGTGGGACCTTCGCTCTCATTGGAGCTGCCGCCTTCCTTGGAGGAGTGGTCAGAATGACCATCAGTCTGACTGTCATCCTCATTGAATCCACCAATGAAATCACATACGGCCTGCCCATCATGATCACTTTAATGGTACACAACTTATAGATACTGTCAACTGCTGTGCTATTGTTTAAAGCCTTTATATGAAATGAGAAATATTTTTTTTGTTTTGTGTTGACTGTCAGGTTGCCAAGTGGACTGGAGATTTCTTTAACAAGGGCATCTATGACATCCACATCAAGCTGAGAGGAGTGCCTCTGCTGGAGTGGGAGACTGAGGTGGAGATGGACAAGTAAGAACAAACACCAAGAATAAAGGCCCAAACGCTCTGAAAGCATCTGACGTGCACTTAATGAAGTGGCTCTATTGTTTTAATGGCCAAACGTGCATCATAAACACTATGAGGCGCATCAGACTGTACAGTTCTGTGGTTCATCGGTGAAGTCTGAACTTCACTGCAGACTGGAGTCTCTGTTAACAGTGACAAACAGACACGCCTACATTATTCTTCTCAATGAAACATCTGTGCCCTCAATGCACTGCCTCGTTTAGGCTGGTTAAAATGGACCATGGTCCTTTTACCCATTTAGTCCGGTTTGTTTGGGCTGGTGTGAAAGCTGTCAATCAAACCCTGGTGCTGACCAAAGAACTGGACTGAGTCCACCTGAAAAGGTGGGTCTCGGTGTAGTTCCAAACGGACTGGTGCATTTTGTTTGTGATGTTAAAGTAAATGAACCAACCACAGGATTTTATGATAGCACATGTGATTTTGGCACAATTTCAAAAGCTAAATTGCTAATAAATCCATCTGCTGATCGTTACACCTGTTAAGGAGGTGATCGGATAATTGATAAGACATGTATATATTTATGAAATTCATTTAGTAACAAGAAAGTACTTAAGCACAGGTATTTTCCCTGATTAACAGTTCAAAAGCTGTTTGAACTGCTGTGTTTTTATCCTACTCTGTGTTAAAAAGATGTGCCTCCCCTCCCTTTTGAACGAGGTGCTTTCTTCTTATTCTTTTCTTCTCCACCCAACACTCCTGAAAACTCAATATATACAGATCTACAGTCAGGCGCAGCGCTGCAGCGAGATGTGCACAGGTGCACAGTGTGCTGTTGGCTAGAAGAAGCTCCCTTTTTTCCTGTTTCTATCTGTCAGTAGTTACTCACTACACTGATGATGATAGTGGTTTGGTAGTTTGGTGACTTGCTGCATGCAGCAGAGGGTGTGATATTGGATTACTATCTTGGTGCCAAAAATGACTGCAGCCCACTCACTGCCCACCCGCTCAGAGTCAACAGTCGACTGTGCAGTAACTTCATTAGATAATGGTGCACCCAATAAACCTCCCTAAAATCACACCAGCCACTTTAGTCATGTGCTGCACTTCTGTTAGATTCTTCATAGTTCAACCAGCTGATCCCACAGAACAAATCTAAGTTTATTCTCGTGATGGCTTAATACCAGAGAGACAGAATCAAGATGAGTAATTCTGACCAACAACTGTCATCCATAGCAGCTAACACATTTCCACATTTAAATCTTTTCCTTTACAGCCACCTAAAGGCAGCAGGTATCTGTTCCATCTGAAGCTGTTACTATCAAACCACAGTGACACACGGCACATGAGCTGTTACATTTTATGCAGCTGGCGACAGACTGTTTGAGTGACTGACTCACGGAAAACGGTTCAAAGTCAATGAATCCTTCTTTTCCTCAATCATTAAATACTCTCTCAAGACCATCTGGTCCTGCCTGTCAACTCCAGTGTCTCTATTCAAAAGCAACAGCTTACTTTCTTACACTTTACAGTTTGTGCCTGCAAACAAAGAGATTGTTTTCCATATTTACTTACTCGTGGATCATAAACAGGATGGATGTTGTATAACTGCCCACTGAGGGATTAGTTTCATTGCCAGTCTGTCAGCAGTTCTTTGTCTTTTTGAGAAATAGACTAATGTAGTTTCATTTAGCATCATTGTGATGTGCAGTAAACATGACCACTGGATCTTTATACTGTATAGAAATGTGAATTCAAATTGCTGCTGTTATCATATCTGCTGACTCTGTTGTGACCCTTCTCCAAGTTTGAAGTTGGACATCAGCTCTCATCAGCTTCAGGTCAAATATCTGAATGAACTTCAGCATCAGTGCCTTCATGCTGTTTCTCAGTATTCTTTCCTTCATCTCTCCAAGGCTGACAGCTAGTGATATCATGGAGCCCAACCTGACCTATGTCTACCCCCACACTCGGGTCCAGTCTCTAGTCAGCATCCTGCGGACCACTGTCTACCACGCCTTCCCTGTGGTCACTGAAAATCGGCAGAACGAACGGGACTTCATGAAGGGAAACATCCTGGTCAGCAACAACATTCGCTTCAAGGTATGTCCTGTTCCATTTCACATACGTAGCCTCACATCCAGTGGAAGCTTCGGGGGAGGAGCTCAGCAGACAGGAATGACCTTTTCCCTCTCTATGCACTGAGTTGGCAGTGACAGGGACAATACATGGGGGGAATTTGAATTGGCAACAACAAAACTGGGGAGAAAAATGAAAAAAGAAAAAAGGACTACTACTACCACTGATAATAATAATAATAGTACAGCCCAAACCCGACATAAGCCCATGAAATATGTGAGAAATACAACCTAACCTGACCCAGACCTGTGAGGTCCGTAGGGTCTCAAGTTCTACTTAAATTGGCAAGATCCACTTACTACTTGCTATTAATTAATCTCGTTAATGAGTTACTACCAATCTTAATTGAGAAATGGAGCCTCTTTGTAAATATAAAACAATACATGCTGAAAATATCAAGGTGAACAATACTGCCACAGCCTCAGTGTATGAATCTGATCATTTGAACTGTTAATTTGATGCCAAATGATGCTCAGAACCACTGATGGTGGTTTAATGCAGCAACTTATGAACAAATCTGTGATGAAGCTGATGGAGAAGATGAAGTGAGCTCAGTAAGCGCTGAGATCTGAGGCTCAGCAGTTCAGATAAATGTGGGCTCACTATTTGGCAAACAACAGGTCACTGTGGCCCTTTTATCTAATATGTGTTAACAGCTTATTAACAACTTATTAGGTGTTTACAACCTAATTAATAACCTGTTTATAAATCTTTTATAAAGGTGTAAGTCTAATTGTAGTGGGGCCTGTAAAAGTATATTATATGTATTAGTGTATTCAGCAGTTAAGCCAGTAGATGGAGCTGGTGTCAACAGCTCATCTCTTCTACAAAGGCAATAACCTGTAAAACAGAATGAAGACAGATTTATGCTTTAATATCTCTGCATGCATTAGACCAGTGTGATGCTGGATTGTGTATAATGTTGGATTTACTGGATACTTCACTGGATTATTACCTGTCTGATAAGTTTTATCAACTGAATTTCCTGAAAATATGGTCGAATTTAAATTTGACTAAAATTTCTGATAAAATTAATAGATGAAAAAAAAATTTTTAGTCTCTGGCTGGAACCCCTTACATTTCTCTCATCATATTTGGTAACTTTTCAGTTTCCAGGTCCCATCATTTCATGGTAAATAGTTGGTAATTACCAAATAACATTAAAATTTAAAAATGTAAAAAATCTTAATCTCAAATTTCGTGGTAAGTATGCATGAAAACAACATAGGAATGATACTTACCATGAAATTAGTGGGTCATTTGTGGGTAATTTCTAAGAAATGTCAAAAATGTAACTTGGTAATTACCACCAATGACATGAAGACAGTGCTTAATAATAATAATAATAATAAAATATCACAATTTGGGGGTAATTTTCAGGGAAATTTTCAAACATGTTACCTGGTAATTACCACCGTCTACATGAAAATGGCACTTGCTTATTCTCCCATAATTAACTATGAAATTTGTGGGTATTTTCTAAGAAATTTCCTGGTATGTATCTCCTACTTGCTATGAAATTATGGGAACTGGAAATTGAGGCGTTACCAATATTTGAATGTGCTTCAGCAAGAGATAAAGCACCACAATCATTCTGTTGGCACAGACGAGTTACCGTGCTGATTAGAGCTTCAACTATTCATTGAGTAATCAACTCTTTATTATTATTAAATTAATTGCCAACTATTTTGATAATCGTTTAATAAGTTGGAGTAATTTTTAATTAAAAAGTCCAAATTCTCTGATTTCAGCTTCTTAAATGTGAACATTTTATGTTTTTGTTTTTTTTGTTTTTTCTGCTTTCTTTACTCTTCTCTGACAGTAAACTGAATATCTTTGAATTGTGGACAAAACAAGACATTTGAGGACGTCATCTTGGACTTTGGGAAACACTAATGGACATTTTTCACAATTTTTTGACTTTTTATAGGCCAGCAGCTATTAATTGATTAATTGAGAAAATAATTGACTGATTAATCACCAATCAAAACAATGCTTAGTTGCAGTCCTAGTGTTGATTAGAGCTGGCAGATCCGTACTCAACACTTTTAAGGTATTGGTTGAAACAATCCAGTATGGTGTAGTATGGAAACTTCTCCAGTCAAACGATACTTGCATTCAATCTTTTTTGTACCCAGATCTTGAAAAAACATATTATTTGTATGATGATGTCACCAAAAACGTTGATGGGGTCTGATAAAAATAAATGCATAAAATGTGGAAGAATTATTTCAGGAAAAATGTGAACATGATGAAGCAGCTGCATGAGGAAACCTTCAGTGTGGACAGTTGCACTGTGTAAAGAATGTATTGAATAGAGCATTCTGTTGGTATCTGTATCACTGTTAAGGGGACTGGTATTAGTACTGGTATCGTTAGTTTTGAAACAATAGCAGGCCTGAGTGCTGATGTTAATTTAAGATGTTGATTGTGTCAGTGGTCTGGTTTGTGGGTGTTGGGATGGATCTGGGTCTTGACATCAAGAAAAAGTGTGCAAACTGACTGATGTGTGTAAACTTCCCCTTCACTGTGGCATGTAGAAATCCAGTGTGATGTCCCGTGCGGGAGAGCAGAGGCGGCGCTGCCAGTCCATGAAGTCGTACCCATCGAGCGAACTGAGGAACGTCTGTGATGAACAGAACACTGTGGTAGAGCCGGCAGAGGAGGGAGAGGACCTGCTGCAGCAGATGTTAGAGAGGAGGTAGGACAGACACACAAGCTTGTGTTGTATCAGCTCTCAGATGTATGTTGCTTTGGATAAAAACATCTGCTAAATGAAATTGTAAATTGTAAACCAGTATACAGTCAGTGTTCTACCTGCTCAGGTAAGTAACATTTACAGAAGTTACTCATGACATTTGTTCTTTAAGTGGTGTGTATGAGTGATTTAGGAGAACTTGTTGCATTCACCAATTTGCTCATATTTTGAATTTTTTTTTGGGATACACACGCAATGTACGAGGTCTAGACCTGTCACAGAGTCGTGTACAGTCAGTCTGCTGGTATCCAAACCAAGTTTTATCACTTTATTATGTTGACGTTCTCCTGACTACATTTCAAATTGTAAATTTACATATAAACCTGCTATCATTCATTCACAGATGTATTATTACCTGCTGTTAGGTGTTTTGGCTGTTTATCCGCACATGCAGGTTATGAAGTCTCTGTCCAGGTGAACATCCTCACTTATTCTGTCCTCAATCTCTGTGATGAAAACTTGCGTTTACCTCCTCATCCATTTGTAGTAAGCAATCAGCTTGCTGTGGTGAGGCTTTTTTTTTTTTGTTCTTGGAAGTCATTTTCATATCAAGACATTTCCTCTTTATTTCAGTGACAGTCCAATCCTCAGGTAGCACGGCGTTGACAGCACTGCTTTTCCCCGTTTCTTTGTTTTAGCAGATCCTTTAATTCCACTGCTGACACTGTTAAAATGACAGACTTTTCATTATGGATCTCTGAAAGGAGAACATCAAACTCCGAACATGTAAAGTTCTTCTTTTTTGTCTTTGATGCTATTTTCATGAATGAACACTTCCTGACATATAGAGCAGGAAGTGCAGCCTTATTTGGTATTATTGGGGTGTTAATTATGCTAATTTACAAGTCTCATGCACATGCACTCAGACACACACAGGTGGATCATTTCTATATCTGAAGTGATGAGCGTTTGTTGAATCTGACATGACATGTTTGTACGAGCCCTGTGGATGAAAAAAAGAAAGAAAAATTCAAGATAAGAATATGAAAATGTTGCATGAGGCCTGTTATTCTTTGCTTTTCATGTTTGCATGTTGAGTCATAATCACATGAAATCATTTGTTTCCAGTGTGTAGGATTTGTGAGGATCTATTGGCAGAATATGGCAGAAATTGAATATAATATTCATAAGTATATTTTCATTCATGTATAATCACCTGAAAATGAGAATCATTGTGTTTTTGTTGTCTTAAAATGAGCCTGTTGTATGTGCAGAGGGCGTGGGCACTCCTCCACAGAGGCTGCCATGTTTCTACAGTAGCCCAGAATGGACAAACCATACACTCACTCTAGATACTTTCTCCTGTAGGCTCTGGGAACACTGGGAAAGGGAGAGTGGGGCGAGGTGTTTGCAATCTGCTGGCTAGATTTAGAATTTATTTTGGTTTGCAAAAATACATTAGTTCATTATGTATAAATCTGTAAATACATATCCTCGTACAAAGCAAGATACCGAAATAAATAACAGTCAATCGCATCACATTAAAGTAACTTAACATTACGTAGACATTTCTGCAGTCTGAAAAAGGCTGAAGCGTATAACTCCTACCCTTTTAACAACACATCGTATTTAACAAGGTAAGAACAACCCCCCAAAAAACAACGATTAAAATGAAGACAAAACAACATCAAACAAAAAGCAACTTCCTTCCTTCTAAGCTGTGCTTCTGTGTCAGTGTTCCAGTCTGATCATCCATTTTCCTTTTGTTCAAAGTGGTATTTTTAAACTTTTGTTCAAATCTACTGTGTCCTACTTGTTTTCAGTTTTTCACTAAAACAAGAATTGAAGTTTTTATTTATTTGGTGAATACATATCTTTAGAACCAAAATAATCATTTTGTACCTACAGCTGTACAGCCTGATCATTACAGTGTCTCAGCAATACTATGAGTAAAAAAAGCATCTGATGATTCTGACTCTAGCTAACATGTGTACATATGATACTATTTCTTAAATAGATTCCATTTTTTAAAGTCGGGGGAGGATGTACTTTTCCAGAATCTGAGGATCACTCAGTCAGCTACGATAAATTCAACATTCATCATTGAAAAGTCATATTTTGTTACTTTGTCATATTTGGAGTCTTGTCCTTAAAGGGATAGTTCACCCAAAAATGAAAATTCAGTCATTATCTACTCACCGTCATGCTGATTGAAAGTCGGGTTTATTTTGTTAGTCCACAAAACACTGCTGGAGTTTCACAGGAAAAGAGTGTTGCAGAATCTCCCAAACAATTGGCTCCTTTTCTTCCCACATAACACTTACATGTCATATCCCACAAGGGAGTTGCCTTTGATCATTGTTTTTTATTATACACACAAATGATCTTCCCTTAGTGTTGACCAATCTCGAATGTACATATGTTTGCGGAGGATACAACCACACCACAGCAGCAGACTCACAAACTCTGTTGTATGAATATTTGTCAAATGATTTTAGATCTGTCATCAAATGGGTAGAAAACAACACATTGGTATTAAATGTAAATAAAAGAAAAAATATGATTATATGTGTTACACAAAAGAGGAAGAAATTGAAGCCATGGTACTTGATATATGGCAGTGTTTAAATGGAAGGGATTAAGTTAAATTATTGGAGTCAAAATACAAAACAATCTCTGTTGAACATTATGGATCTCTCTAAGAGTGGCAGGAATGATTTTATCTAAAGACATTCTTAAGGTAATGTCTCAGAGTCTGATCTACAGTCACATTAGTTATTGTTATGCAGTGTGGGGAAATGCATCTCAGAGAGATATGAGGAGGCTGCAGATCACATTAAATAAGGCAGCTAGAATGGTCTTCAGATGTGGGTTTAAAAAAGGAGTGAGTGAACTTCATACTATGATGGGATGGCCCGTAGGAGTTGAGCATGTGAGACAACATTCTATTGCACAAATTTCAAAGACTCAGAAGTTTAAAAAGCCAATTAGTATTAAGGACAAACTGTTATTAGTGTGTAAAAATCATCAGGTCAACATAAGAATAAGATCATCATGTAATACCATAAATAAAAACTGAAATGGGAAAGCGGACTTTCATTTTCAGAAACATTAAATTATGGAATTCATTACAATAACTCACTCAGGAGCAGTACGGCAGTTGGATTGTCAATTGCAAGATTTTCAATTGTAAATGTTATTATCATCACAGTATGGTATTGTCAGTGGGTTTGTAGAGTATTGGCATTTAAACTCCAGCAGTGATTTATGGGCTGAAAAACTAAACCCAACCTACTATCAGCATGAGGCAGAGTAGATGATGACTGAATTTTCATTTTTGGGTGATCTCTTTAATGAATTGGCTTTTAGTGATACAGCCCCTGATTTGCAAGTACTTCTAAAAATGATATTTATATTCCAGATCACTTTTTTGCACAAGTTCAAATAAAGATATTAACATTTCATCACAAGTACAGGTCACCTTTTTGTATATCCCTTTTATAAGCCATTGATCCCAGTACACAGACTTTATCCCAACAAGTACGGCTGAGTTGTGTCATACAGAGTCATATGATTGTCTCACTCCAAACATCCTGTGTACTTTCTCTGGACTGCCTCAGAATGAGCCTTAGGAGGCGGACTTGAGGAGCAGTCATGTCCATTACAAGCTGTGAAAGAACATCCAAGGGTTTGAAGGGACTTACTAACTCCTGTTCAGTTTTGATCCAGCTCAGCTCTGGGTCCTTTTCTCTCAGTCCTTAATCATTCTAGACATTTCAAATGATAGATTGGGTAATTGAATCATTCCTCATATGTCCCTTGGTGACCATGTTTTCTTAACACTGATTCTTGCTCTCTTTCTGTCCCATAGAAAATCTTTGATAATTCTATCAGAAAAAACTAAAAAATCCAATAGAAGGACCTTTTGTCCAGACAAAGTGAAGAGATATTTTACATTTCACTGTTGTCCAGCAGAGAGCAGCACAGACCTGCAAAAAGTCTAAAGTGCAAAAGGTTTAATAGAATAATGTAATAATGTAATAATTCTATTATAGAAGCTGATACTATATCAATTCACTTCTGTCAGAGTTCAGCACTGACACAGCCATCCTGTCCACATGCAGGTATGCTCCCTACCCCAACCTGTACCCAGATCAGTCTCCCAGTGAGGAGTGGACCATGGAGGAGCGCTTCAGACCGCTCACCTTCCACGGCCTCATCCTGCGCTCCCAACTGGTCAACCTGCTCATCAGAGGGGTTTGCTATGCTGAGAACCAGTCGGTCAGTCTCTCTCTCACACACACACACACACACACACACACACACACACACACACAACATATACATACATGTAAGAGTCGTTTCCATGATATGTTTATTTTGTACATCCACCTGAATGTCTCCACATCACCCACCACAGAGCGCCTCTCAGCCCAGGCTGTCCTATGCAGAGATGACTGAAGATTACCCCCGTTACCCTGACATCCACGACTTGGACCTCGCCCTTCTCAATCCCCGCATGATAGTGGTACGATCCGTTTCAACACTGAGTGAGAGGAGTACCTTTCCCAGTGGAATACAAACAATATTTAAAAAAGATATTTTAAATATATAAAAAAAAACAGAGTTGATAAAAAAGATGATGTTCCCTGTGTTCCAGGATGTCACCCCCTACATGAACCCGTGTCCCTACACAGTCTCACCCAAACCCGCATCTCCCAGGTGTTCAACCTGTTCAGGACCATGGGCCTGCGACACCTACCAGTGGTCAATGCTGTCGGAGAAGTAAGGAATAACAATAATAATAGTAACTTTATTTATACCCTCTGTGCATCCTGGGCTCATTTTTGGGCCATTTGAGTTTTCATTGTACGACTATTGAGGCTGTGCTCATGCAAACCCTATAATGCACCGTGTACTCAATCTCCAACTTAATTTACTACTTCGGCCCATTTTGGATCGCTGACGTCCATGAAAACCACCTTACCAATTTAAACATTTTAAAAAATATATTAATATTTAAAATCTGACCCTGCACAAAAAATAAAAATGCATTAAAATCAATGTTGTTGCTAATCATTGACATGTCCCACACGGTTATAATCCTGTTAACTGTTAAAATCCACTTGGCAGGTACATTGTTTTTACTTCAGTTATTGTGTTTTTTCAATAAAAAAACAAAGTTATATCATGTAAACAAGCTGGCATTTAAAGGGTTAACATCCTGAAAATGAAGATGATGATGGTTTTTTGATCAACACTGGGCCAAAAAATGTAGGACACTGTCAAAAACCCCAAATAAAATGTTGTTATGTTTCAGTCCATCATGCTGTGTCTCACATTATGTCTGTGCCTCTGTCATGTCTTTCAGATTGTTGGAATAATCACGAGACATAATTTAACCCACGAGTTCCTTGTGGCCAAACTGCGACAGCACTACATAACTATTTGATCCAACCATGGATGTCCTGCTGGCCCTCCAGCCCAGATTCTCTTCAGCCTGGTCCTGAGCCTTTGTCTCTGTCCATTCTTACTAGACATGCAGGACATTCACAACCACACACACACATTCTTACAGTTGTTCAGTAAGTGAAACCATTCACCTGTATTTCACTCAGGTCGAAACTTGTTCAGCCTTCGTCCAGCCTCAGACCCACTGGGTCACCATGTTGATCTGTGTAGACGTTTTAAAAAGTCGCCCCTTATAATGGCTGATAAGTCAAGAATACAACGTGATTTATTTATCCTTTACAACAAGGTTGTAAAAATAGATTTTTTTTGTAGTTCCCTCATTGATTGATTGGAATTAACTGTAGAGATACATAAAATATAGAACAAACTGGTGAATAAGGAGGAGTGCTGAGGATGAATTCTTCAGTCTCCCAGACTGAAGGATGAAGCTGCTCTTCTGTCTGGTGGTACAGCAGTGGATACTTCTGTATCTCCTGCCTGATGGTAGCAGGGCTCTGCGCAAGAACCTCACCTCCCAGATATCACTGATGCTCAGTAGATGGTACCACTGATGTTCTGCGTCATTTTAATGAGCCGCTGCAGACTCCTGTCCAGGGCCGTGCACATCCCATGATGCCAGTTTGTGATGTTTCCAGTCAGGATGCTGGGGACTGGAGCTGATAAGATACTGTTGGGCAGTAAGATATTACTCAGTAACTGTAATATTATTACTTTTTACTGTAACAAGAGGTGTAAGGGATTAGCTCTGCAAAATTCATTGAAATTTTATCGAAATCGCAATACGGCTTCTGCGATATTTGTTAAACGTAAAATGTGTCTTTTAACTTTTAACTGAATGAATGTGTTGAGGCAGAGATGTCCTGTCCTACACATCAGATCCTACAGACTTAAAAAAAAACAAAAAAACATCTTCATTTGGTACAGATTCCTGCAAAAACATCACACCATAGTCATTTTAACTAGTTTTTCAATCAGAATAAGAATAATGATGTAAAAATGATCATTACCTCTAATATCACAAATCATATTGCAATTGCAGTATCAGTCACAATAATTAGATATTTTTTCAAAGTCATTCAGCCTATAAGGGATTACAATTTCCAAAACAGTAACTATATTGCACTTACTTATTTAGGTAACTCTGAGTTACTTTTTGACCCAGGAACGCTGTCTTTCATGACTGTTGTTTCTGTGTATGTGCAGGAGGTCACGTCTACTGTTAGCCTAAAAGCTAACTGAGTAATGGAGGATGAGGGGGAGAGGCAGACTTTCCACCAGTGGAAGTACTGTCATTATTTTGAGTTTGTTTGACCCCTAGAGGGAATCTGAAGGCCACACTCAGAGAGGTCTCCACCACAGTCCACAGCTGGATAGCTAACAACAAAAACTTTCTGGATGTTCAATGGATGAGCAGTTCAACTATGGAGTGCAACAAGTCCACCAAGAAGGTACAAAAGCAATACCATAATATAACAAGTAATGTAACTTACTTTTCATACCAAGTAAAAAGTAAGGCAATGTTCTTACTTTTTAAAGGAGTAATAAGTAAAAAGTAACTTAATACACTTCCTGAGTAACTTGCCCAACACTGCCTAGCAGCTCGTTGGAGCACACTGTCCTTTGTTGACTTTCCCAACATGAATCATATGCTTTTAACTTTAAGAGATTCTTTACCAAAAATGAAAATTCAGTCATTATCTACTCACTCTCATGCTGATTGAGGTCAGGTTTAGTTTTTTAGTCCACAAAACACTGCTGGAGTTTCACAGGAAAACAGTGTTGCAGAATCTCTAAAAACAATGGAAGTGAATGGTGACCAGTTTTCAAATGTAAAAAAAACAACAGAATAAAAACATAAAATGCCTCCATACTGCTCACCTGGTGTCTTCTAAAGCCCCACAATACCATGTTAACTAAAAAATGTTAATGTTGTTCACGTGCACACGCACACTGTCTGAATGAGGTGTGTGTGGTGTGACGGTGTGTAAACATCATGTTGGGACTTTAGGAGACTTGGATTACACCAGACGAGCAGTATGGAGGCATTTTATGTTTTTATTCTGTTGTTTTTTACATTTGAAGACTGGTCACCATTCACTTCCATTGTTTGGGAGATTCAGCAACACTGTTTTCCTGTGAAACTCCAGCAGAGTTTCGTGGACTAACAAAATCAACCCGATGGCATGAGGGTGAGTAGATTATTTTTGAGTGAGCTATCCCTTGAAGCTCCCGTCCTCATTATCCTCCATGGTCATCCAGATGAAGGTGTGGAGCTCATCAGAGCTTTGTAGTGGAAGTTAGAATGGAGTCCTACAGCTATATCCATGAAAAAAAAAAAAAAAACAAAAAAAACAGGAAAAAAGCTACAAAATGGTAACAGGTTGGGATGAGACTGATGCAGCTGCAGTCAGTCTTCTCATGAATCATCAGGGAAGTAACGTGGAGCACAATGTAGTGTCCTCATTATGAATGGCAACATGTTGAAATCTGTAAAGTTGCAGCTGTTTGCTGTAACACAAGTACATGTTACTGAACGTAATAGTTTGAGAAAGCTAAAGTCTGATCCAAATAACTTAGCAATACTCTAAAAAATTGATGCAGTCAGTTGCCACAATTTTAAGTTGACAAAATTGAAAGTTGGAGGTTATCAGAGCTTAAATATAGTTGGTGTTACATGTACTCTTTGATTACAGTTAAATTAACTTAGATATTTTCAGTAAATGCATTTTTCATTAACCCCTCTCATTGCAACAAGTAAACACACGGTAAAAAAAGAAGTTGAGAAAACTTCAAGGAAGATTTCAAGGCAACTTATTTCAATAGATTTTTTTGTTTTGAGGCCAACTCAAACTCCAAGTTTTGAAAAAGTTTTACCAACTAATAATGTTTAGTTGAGATAATGTAATTTTCTTCTTTGGATAAACTTAATTTAATATTTTCAGTTGCAACCATTTAATTTTCAGGTCCATAGTATTTATACACTCTGGTTCAGCAAAACTTTCTTTAGTTTATTTGAAAAGTTTGAGTTTTGAGATTTTGAGTTTGATTCAAAACCCCAAGATCTAGTGACAGCAGCTGCCCTGTTTTTTTTTTTTGTTGTTTTGTTTTTGTTTTTTTTTACAGGACAGAACTGATTAATTTTAAGAATAAAAAACATTATTTCATGTTCAGTAAACTTCCTATCAGTCAAAAAATTCTGAGTTCAAGTTTTAAGTTTTCACTACTTGTAATTAGTGAATGTGAACATTTGGTTCTACAGTGTGCACAGAGTCTGAAGCCTGATGTACAACAAATTACCAAAGTGAAATATCACTTGCAAAGGTTTCCTTACTACCTTCATGACAGAAACGTTTATTTGACCTTTTAATTATGTTTTATCATTGTTGTCACTGTAGCACTTTTATTTTTGACTGTTGTCCGTACATTTTAATTTACTGTGTAAATAACTGGAATATATGCACTAAAAGCAGGCCGGCGTCCCCTCACAGCCTGCGACTGAACTGGACCTCAGCAGTTCTTGGAGGAGTTTGATTAGTGACCATGTTGCATCATTCCAACATACAGAAACATGTCTAACCACTTGAGCAGTCTGTAGATAGATGAGCATTGTTTTGCACTTCAGTAATATTGTCATGCAGTCGGTTCAGTGTTAGAATGTGTCAGGGCTCATGACGGTTATGTTTTGTCATGTAATATGGAATTTAAAGGACTGAAGACAAACTGCAGAAATCACATTTTGTTTTGAAAAGTATCCAAGTTAGTCCTCTGCTCGTAGTTTTCCAGCAGTATTGTGTGTTTCTGGTGCATTAGCATATCATTTCATTGTCATTCCTGAAAGGGAAAGAAAGGAAAATGTGACTCGGAGCAAAGGCATGTAAGGGAAGTGGAATTCTATGTCAGGTTGATGAATTATTAACAACCACAATGGCACATATATGTACATCAAACATTCCTTCTTTGGTCCTTGTCTCTGCTTTATGTTTAATTTAAGAAATTATTTTTTATACAATTTTATTTGTATGATTTGCTGCCTGTGCTGTGAATGTTTCAGTGTCAACAACTGCATTTCTAAATGCCCCGAGGCTGTCCTGTATCATATTGTTGTTTATAGTCTAGGCATCGCTCACTTGTTTTTTAAAAGATTATTTTTATGTTAAATAGAACATATGGCATGGCAGGTGGTGTGCAGAGTATGAAGAGAAACAGTGGGTGTACATGTCCTGCTGTGAAGGGACCGCTAAATACTTTGTTTTATTTGAACTATGTTGAGATTCAGAAATCGCCTTGTGTTTGTAAAGGAATTTGTAGTTTCTACAAATGTAGATGACTGGCACATGGGAAAAAAAAGCTGCAGCCGTGGAACATAAAGCAGAGAGACCTCTGTCTTGTGCCTTTAAATAATAAAGGTCCTTCTGTTTTGTCAATCATACAAAGTGTCTGCTGTGATTTTTCTTTCAAGAGGCTAAAGTGATTATTTGTGATTTGTGATTTTTTTCGTGATGGACAGATAAATGCACATTTGAAAACTGGTCACCATTCACTTCCATTGTTTGGGAGATTCTGCAACACTGTTTTCCTGTGAAACTCCAGCAGTGTTTTGTGGCTAGAAAACTAAACCTGACCTTCCATCAGCGTGAGGGTGAGGAGATAAGGACTGATTTTTTTCATTTTTAGGTGAACTATCCCTTTAAGGAGCTGAAAGCAGAGGATTTTGACTTACAGATTCATCGATTACCAAAGTAGTTGGTGATACTTCATAATGGATTAAACATTGCAGCTCTACATCGTTGCCATTTCTACAAAATGTGCTGTAGATATTCACTCACCAGAGACTGATCCCCAATGAATCTGGAGACTTTACGGCAGCACAAACAGGAAGCCCACAGTGTCCAAAAAGAAGAGTGGAGCCAAGGGAAATGTGTAGCAAGGTAATATCTTAAACCTGATTTAGTCCTGATCTGATCTGATCCTATGAGACCAGAATCCAATCAAGCCTGTGAACTTACCTTCTGCAACTCTCTCCATAGAGACCTGACAGGACCTGATGGTTTGGGTTGGTTATATCATAATAATAATAATAATAATAATAATACCCCCCATGTTTTGTCCCTGTCACTGAAAACTCCTGCTGTTTGGTCCACAGAGGGAAGCTTGTTCAGAAAAATGTCGGGCTGTAAATTGGGTTCGGGCTGAAATATGCTAATGAGGGATGGGTTCAGGTTGGGCTCAGACCTTTTCAGGCCCAAATCAGCCCAGCAGTTCACTTCAGCTCACTTCAGTTCCAACAACCTGACACAGAAGAAAAAAAGATAACATCCTGTCACCGTCCTCTGGCTCTGGTGCCTCAAAGATGTCTGGAATGTCCAATAAAGCTGCTATACAGTGTCCATGTATCAGGATGTTTTCAGATCATAGTGTTTCAGAGAAGAAAAAATTTATCATTTTTTCATGATTTGTGTGACCTAATTTTATAATCTTGATATATTTATACTTAGTGATTTTTATAATCATTCAGGCTAGGAGGTTAATAATATTTCTGTGGTGTGACAAACTGAGAAAACACATCTACTGTTGCTTACAGTCCCTTTAATACTCAGTCCCTGCAGGATTTCACAAGCCTTTTTTGGGATTGTTGTGGCCTAAATTGCCTGATTTCACAGCAGCTTTTCTAAAAAACTGCAATGAATGTTGAGATGCTTTTAGGCTTTTTCGCAATGAAATTGCGGGACTAAGTGAAAATTGTAAAATTTCATTTAACTGAAGCTGCTGAAATATGCTGCTCCATTCATAAAAAAAAGTAAATTCAGAAAATCAAGTTGAACCATAGTAAATTTGACACAAAAGCTGTGTATGTGTGTGTAAACAGCAAACTGCACTGACAGGACCAACAGAGTGTCAGAGTCTTAATTAGAGGAAGCTTTAAATTAACTGTTGTAACGTCCAGTTTTACGCCAGAGTACAGCAGAGACAGGAGTCCTTTTCACATCATAATCTGTTTTATTTTATTGTCTTTTTAGCTGCAGTTAATCTGTCGCCAGTGGTCTGAGAGGTACCAAACATTTTGTTGTTTTCCTACAGTGACAAATAAAGTGTCTTATGTCTGAAACATTTATGCATAAAACTAAGTACAGATTTACCATTACAAGACAACAAAAGTGGCTTGATATGAATGTATTATGTGCTGATCTCTATGGATCGAGACAGTGATGTATGAGCAGGGAGTCTCAACAGGTGCACAGGCATTTACCCATAAGTGGCCACTGACAGACCTGAGACCAGCAGATACCCTTAACAGCTCAGGTGCAGTTTAAGCAGCATTAAGCAGCTCTGACACCAGCAATGAAGAACAAATAACTGAGGCCTGAAGACGTCTCAGCAACAAGAGTGAAGACGTCTCAGCAACAAGAGAGAACAAACTGTGGACTTGGATCAGTTTTTTCTTTAAAGGGATAGACCACCCAAAAATGACAATTCAGTCATTATCAGTCATTAAGGGACCAGTTTTCAAACAAACAAAAAAAAAAAAAAAAAAGAAAAACAGAATAAAATCATAAAGCTGCCATACTGCTTGTCTGGTGTAATCTAAGTCTCCTAAAGCCCCAACATGCCAAGTTGACTAAAAACAATAATTAACACCGTTTTTTTTTAGCCTGAATCTTCACTGTAGATCTTTAGCTTGGAGCCACGTTCACATGCACACTGTCTGAACTGGGTGTGTGTGGGTGTGATGGTGTGCAAACAGCATGTCGGGGCTTTAGGAGACTTGGATTACACCAGATGAGCAGTATGGAGGCATTTTATGTTTTGGTTTTTTTCAGTTGTTTTTGAACTGGTCACCATTCACTTCCATTGTTTGGGAGATTCTGCAACACTTTTTCCTGTGAAACTCCAGCAGTGTTTTGTGGACTACAAAATTGAACCTGACCTTCAATCAGCATGATGAGTAGATAATAACTGAATTTTCATTTTTGGGTGAACTATCCCTTTAAGGCACAGTTGTGACTGTGGGTCACACGCTAGACAGTTTCACTGAAATAAAGACTGACTTATTATAAAAAGTTATCTTGCCACCCCTCCCTCAGGCTACCACTAAGCCCAGAGCCATGTTTCCATGGTAACAGTCAGTGCCACCTGCTCACTGTGTTACTGTTACTGACACCAAACGACAGTAAAGAGAAAGCATGACTCGTAATTTGCAAAAACTGGTGTGGAATGACTGAGTTTTGTTTTTTTGTTTTTTTTTTTTGTTTTTTTTTTGGGGGGGGGGGGGGGGGGGGGGGGCAGTGAGGAGCAGGGAAACTGTCCTCAGTCCGTCTTGATGCTCCTGTCCACTGAGGATGATTACTATTTACTGTTGTCCACTTTGTTGTCTTTTTATTTGCTTTTATTATTAAACTGAAACTTCTCAGTAAAATGTTTTGTAACTGAAAAATTCTACCAGAAACATTTTCTGCTGGAGTTAAGGAGGTTAGCAGTTTGGCATCAGTCAGCCATGTTTGTAGCTTGTAAAATAAACCCAGAATTTAATTGCAATACTGCTGTATAGAGAGAAGGGTGCATACAAAAGACTGATACAGTCAATTAAAAATGTATTCATAACTTTTTGTATGTTGTATATTGTAGTATTAATGAATGGATGTTACAAAACCCCACGGCACACCTGGATTTGGATTTACCTAACCCAGTGGTCTGCAACCTTTATGATAATAAGGAATAATTTTTGCTGGAAAAGGGGGAAAAAAACTGTCTGGAGCTGCAAATATTAAATTCTCTCTTTTCCCTGAGGACTTTTTTGAGCAGATACAGCTTATGGAGACTCAAGATTTAGAGAAAAAGACACAGAGCCATAGATGCAGGCTATGTTACATATTTTAGTTGATGAAATTATCACTGAGTGGTGTTCTGTTATTGGACTTCTGTGCTAGTCAAAGTTTGTCCATAATGAACACCATGTTCAAGCATAGGGGTGTCCATCAGTGCATGTGGCACGAGGTCATCCTAGGCCAGAGGTCAATGATCGACTTTGTGGTGTGTCATCTGACCTTCTGCCGTATGTCTTGGACACTCGGGTGAAGAGAGGGGCTGAGCTGTCAACTGATCACCACCTGGTGGTGAGTTGGATCCACTGGCGGAGGAGGAAGCTGGACAGACTTGGCAGGCCCAAACGTGTTGTGCGGGTCTGTTGGGAACGTCTGGCGGAACCTTCTTTCAACTCTCACCTCCGGGAGACCTTTGGCCAGATCCCGAGGGAGGCTGGAGGCATTGAGTCTGAATGGACCATGTTCTCCACCTCCATTGTTGACTCGGCCGTTCAGAGCTGTGGCCATAAGGTCTCCGGTGCCTGTCGCGGCGGCAATCCCCGAACCCGGTGGTGGACACCGGAAGTAAGGGATGCTGTCAAGCTGAAGAAGGAGTCCTATCGAGCTTGGTTGGCTCATGGGACTCCTGAGGCAGCTGACAGGTACCGGCAGGCTAAGCATGCTGCAGCCCAGGCGGTTGCGGAAGCAAAAACTTGGGTATGGGAAAAGTTCGGGGAGGCCATGGAGGAGGATTATCGGTCAGCCCCAGAGAGATTCTGGCAAACCGTCCGGTGCCTCAGAAGGGGGAAGCAGTGCCCTGCCAGCACTGTTTACAGTGGAGGTGGGGAGCTGTTTACTTCGAATGGGGATATTGTCAGGCTGGTGGTAGGAATACTTCGAGGATCTCCTCAATCCCACTGACACACCTTCCATAGAGGAAGCAGAGGCTGGGGACCCAGGGACTGATTCATCCATCACTCGGGCTGAAGTCACTGAGGTAGTTCGGAAGCTCCTCGGTGGCAAGGCACCGGGGGTGGATGAGATCTGCCCTGAGTGCCTCAAGTCCCTGGATGTTGTAGGGCTGTCTTCTGACATGCCTCTGCAACATTGCGTGGCAGCTGGGGACAGTGCCTCTGGACTGGCAGACCAGGGTGGTGGGTCCCTCTATTTAAGAAGGGGGACCGGAGGGTGTGCTCCAACTATAGGGGTATCACACTCCTCATCCTCCCTGGTAAAGTCTATTCCAGGGTGCTGGAGAGGAGAATTCGGCCGATAGTCGAACCTCGGATTCAGGAGGAACAATGCGGTTTTCGTCCTGGTCGTGGAACACTGGACCAGCTCTATACCCTCTGCAGGGTGCTTGAGGGTTCATGGGAGTTTGCCCAACCAGTTCACATGTGTTTTGTGGACTTGGAGAAGGCATTCGACCTTGTCCCTTGTGGCATTCTGTGGGAGGTGCTTCGGGAGCATGGAGTCCGGGGCCCTCTCCTAAGGGCCGTGTGGTCTCTGTTTGACTGTAGCAGGAGCTTGGTTTGCATTGCCGGCAGTAAGTCAGACCTGTTCCCAGTGCATGTTGGATTCTGGCAGGGCTGCCCTTTGTCACTGGTTCTGTTCATTATTTTTATGGACAGAATTTCTAGGTGCAGCCAGGGGCTGAAGGAAGTCCGGTTTGGGGACCACAGGATCTCATCTCTGCTTTTTGCAGATGATGTTGTCCTGTTGGCTCCATCGAACCAGGACCTTCAGCATGTACTGGGGTGGTTTGCAGCTGAGTGCGAAGCGGCTGGCATGAGAATCAGCACCTCCAAGTCCGAGGCCATGGTTCTTGACCGGAAAAAGGTGGCTTGCCCCCTCCGGGTTGGAGGAGAGCTCCTGCCTCAAGTAGAGGAGTTCAAGTATCTTGGGGTCTTGTTCACGAGTGAGGGAAGGATGGCACATGAGATTGACAGACGGATCAGTGCAGCGGCAGCAGTAATGCGGTCGTTGTACCGTCTGTCGTGGTGAGGAAGGAGCTGAGCCGAAAGACGGAGCTCTCAATTTACCAGTCAATCTACGTTCCTACCCTCACCTATTCATGAACTTGGTCATGACCAAAGAGCGAGCAGTCTGGATCTACAAAACTTGAATGAGTTTCCTCGCATGTTGTGGGCGCTCCCTTAGAGATAGGGTGAGAAAGCTCTGTCACCTGGGAGGAGCTCAAGAAGAGCCATGTCCTCCATGTCGAGAGAGCCAGCTGAGTGGTCTGGCATTATATCGGATGCCTCCTGGACACCTTCTGGAGGTGTTTTCGGCATTGCCACGGGAGAGGCCGGGAAGCCAGACACGCTCGAGGACTATGTCGTTGGCTGGAACCCTGGATTCCCGAAGCTGAGAAGTGTCTGGGGAGAGGGAAGTCTGGGCATCCTGCTCGATGCTGCCCCCGGACGGCCCGATAAGCGGTAAAAGATGGATGGAGGATGGATGGATGATGGATGATGAATTACAACTTTTTGAATTGGTTGTGCAGGCTACATATTTTTACAATTGGCAAAGTAAGAATTACTTTACATAAAAAGAAAAAAAATAGCTGAGAAACTCAAAATTTCAAGCCAATGTACTGCATAGATTTTGAGTTTTTCCAACTCAAACTTTATGTATTAAAATTAACTTTAAGGTTTGCAGACGTCCATTGAGATATTCACTATTCTTCTTTAGATGAACTTATTGTAAAAGTTAGTTGCAAAAATTAAAATTTGAACACCTTCACTTTCACTCGAATGAATTTACCTGTAATTTTTTAAAAAAAGATTTAATATTTATATTTAATTGGGGGTTTGTAACTCAAGAGTCAGTAGTTGTAAATTTTCACAAGAGTTTGAGTTGGGTCAAAACTAAAAATCTTTGCAGTACGTTGGCTTGAAATTTGAGCTGTCTCAACTTTTTCACAGACTACAAGAATGAAACCTGAAATGTTAAAAATAATACATTATTCATTTTCATTCATTTTTCACAACGCACGGACCACTGAGAGGGCTTAAAGAGCACATGTGGCTCGGAGCCTGTTACAGACCCCCGTCTGATCGACCCTGCAGATGGTTTGTTACACAGAACAAATCTGTGAACGTCCTTGAAACGTTTGGAAAGGCAAAAAAAAAACTTTCAAAAAAACATGGCATATGGATGACCATCTGTCTATCATGTCTAACACAGCTAATGTAAACCAATCAGTCAACTCTTGTTGCAGTTGTCGAGAAAGTGAAACATCTTTTCGTGGAGAAGTCTGTCTTTCTTTGACTTTTCTTTCAATGAAGAAATACTCTCAGTTTGACATAACTGATGTAACAGTATCTACACTACTCTTCAGAGCGCTTGTTGTTGAGATGAGTCATGCTATGGACCCTCGCTAGTTGTCAACCTAAACCACAGCGTAGCTGCAGAAGTCCTCTGCACTGACTGGGTGCACACTTTTGCGTGGACACAATTGAATAACTTGTAGCTGCAAGATGGATTCTTGCATCCAGCTGGCTCAAATTAAACTTCCTCACGTACACCAGTGATCCCATGCATTCATTTTTCATTCGTGTGTACACATGTTTCCCCTCACTGAAAGCCTGCTTACACTGAGTTTACATACTTTTAGTTTGCACTTAAGTCATCTACTCTAAACATCACTATAATATTTTCAGTGGGTTTACATGATGGTTCTCGTATGATGATGGTGCTAGCTAGTGCTGCAGCTGAGTCAGTATAAAATCAATCAGAATTAAGGCACTGTGCTGGACAGATAACATTTATCTTTCCAAAGTAGTGAGAAGATGATTTTTTTATAATGCGTAATGATTGATAACTTTGCATTGTCCTAGGGGTGGAGAGTAAATAATTACAAATACTCAGTTATTTAATTAAGTAGTTTTGGGGTACTTGTACTTTTATGAGCAGATTCAAGTTTGTACTTTACTTGCAATCTAAAAGTTCTTTAAAGTTATTGAGTACTGAGTCACATTTGAATTAAAATCCAAACCTTTCATCTGCATCTTTAGTAGCATAGGTGATCTATCACAATGACCATGAAACCTTAAAACATTTAATTCTTTCTTCCTGCCACTTTAATCCAACTTTTAACCAAAGGATTCATTCACTCAACAGCAGCGGACATGTCAGAAAGACACATTTATGACACTTTATATTCCACCTGCTGTAAGTGACCTTCAACACTCAAACATGGTGAGGAGAGATGATGATATTTACAAGAGGCTCTCCTGTGATGATTGAATACCCCACAGTCATTTACCTCGATTTAATCCAGCCAGTAACAAAGTTCCCCTTTAACCTGTGGGCTTATTGAACCATGTCCTGACTGCACCATGGCTGAGTGGATGTGTGTGTAGAGGTGAACAGCAGGTCTCTATCATTTTACTGGATTAGCATGAAAAGAACAGAAAAACATCTCTGTGCTGTATGTAATTGTAGGCAATCTGTTAGCAGTGATGACAAATAAGTGCACTCAGTCTGCGGCAGTAAGAGAAGACTCGTGGCACCAGAGAACAAACAGCTCCAGTTTACTCCCCCGTGATGATCGAATCATCTCCATGGGCCTGATTCACTCAGATCTCAAATAAAGAGTACTAAATTGTGTGCACATTCTAACATATCACATGTTTGGTTGGTGTGTGTTTTGCAGGTGATCTACTAAGACTAATTGTGTAAATGACAACAGGTGCAAACACAGTGGACACCTGTTTTACAGGTTTGCATCATGGAGAGTCTGGACAGAAAGCAGAATGACTGCAAGCACAAAATAAAATTTGATCCCATGGAGGTGTTAGTGTAAGAGGCAAATAAACATATTGTTGAGCTATGGCAAAAAAAAAAAAGTCAAGAACAGAAGATGGCAAGATGTAAGGCGAAGAACAAAATAAAAATTATGATAAAACTTCTTCAAATAAATAAATAAAAAATAAATAAATGCCATAAATGCTCTGGAAAGAGGGTTGAAGTGGGTAGAGGCAGTGTGAGGTCTTTCAGGCCAAGTGGTCCCACAGCAGAGCAGTTGAGGATTGGAGGGGGAGGACAGGTGCACACCAGAGGAGAGACAGGTGCTCTGGGGAGACAGGAGTGTGGGAGGGACATGCAGCCTGCCTAAAAACCCCAGTTCAAAATGTAATGTTGGCAAAAAGAAGGAAATATGAAGACATAATAAAGGTCAGTGTTCATTTTCTTCAGGCTACAGTGGCTGTGAATGTTCAGTTTCATTTGGATGCAAATAGGCTGCAATACATTTATGTTTAATCATGGTGTTTTTCTGTGTTAAAGATTATTTAATGAAAACAAAAATAAATGCAGCCCACAGACAGCTCATGAGAAACGTGTCTTCTCTTCGCCACAATATCAGCAGCCATCTGTGTGCACCGCTGGGCTGATTAGCACCTTCCTTTCAAACGTATTAAATACAGACGCACTCAGTCACCACTAATTATTTTCAGACTTGGTCAATCACAGTGTGTGTGCTAAATGAACGTATCTGCATTTTCACCTCCCAGTATTTTACACACTAGTGTAGAAATGCCCCATTTTACATATTCATTAAGGCAAACATAGTAAATGGACAGTGCGTGCTGTCTTGCACATTTGAAAGACACAATCCTTGGTGTACACCATTAGTAGATCAGCTTGCACATTCGTTTGCAGGTGATATCAAGTTTATACATGTTTTTACACACACAAAACTTAATCAGGCCCCATGTGTTCTATGTCCACACAGAAGTGACCTAATGGCTGCTACTTACAGAGTCAGACCTGATGAGATGAGCTGTGAGACTGAAGATGAGTTACTGGTTCAGCCTCGTCTCCCTCACAGTATCTCAATCATTGGATTCATCGTGTCCTCTCTAGTTTCAATTCACAGCTCTCAGTGCAGCCTTCCCTCTGCATGCTGCTGCTGACTGTCTCCCACCTTCATCTCCTACAAAACCAGTCTTCATTTTCAGCTCCATCAGCTTTGTTCCCCTCACAATGTCCTGCTCAACTCAAATGTAGAACAGCTGTTCTTAAAATGTCATCAGCCACGTAATGCTGATGACCTGCTTTCACTTTTAGCTTCAAAACTCAAACACATCTCAATTTAAAGTCCTTTTATTTTGACGTCCTCTGGATTAATTGTTGATTGCTTAGTTATTTTAGTTCACTGGTGTGTAATGTAGCTTGATTACTTCCCATTACTTTTGGATTACCTCAATACCAAATGGTGAAGCTGTTTAATGTTTTATGTTCATTATTAAGCTTATTAATTGTATATCCTAGGGTTGCTAATTGTAAGCTCACTTTCACAGAGTACCAATGTTTTGAGAACCTATTTATATACCTGGGATTTTATCTAGAATCAACCCAAGGGGTTCTATCGAGAACTGTTTTACATTATGGTACAAAGAACCCTTGATGAAAGAGTTCTTCAAGGATTTCAACAATCCTTGAAGAACTGTTTCTTCTAAAAAAGCTTCTTTGGATGAAAAGGGTTCTTAATGGAACCCTTAGTCTTACAAAGAATTCTTGACAAACCCTTTCTTCCACAAATGGTTCCTCATAAGCAAATTGTTCTGGGTAGAACCACAGCCCTCCTGGAAGAACCCTTCATAGTGTAGCCTATGAAACAAATATTTCATGTTTATTTGACAGTAGATTCATTCAATTTTACATGTTCGATTCAGTTCTTAACAACTGATTAATTGATCACCAATTAATTGTTATCATCTCTAGTTTATCCAGATATTTCATTTTTTATGTGTGAATGCATGTTTAGATAAAAAGCAGTATTTATGCACATTTAAATGTATTTTGTTTGGTAGCCTATGCTATTCACACTTCACATTCAGACTTTAGATGAAGACTATAGTTTTCAGTTGTAATTTAGACAGGTTAGCTCGCTGCCCTGCTGGATTTCACTGTAGCTAATGTTAGCAGTTAGTCTTGTACATGTTTCTTCGGACTAGATGTGGAGTTCATGAGTGATGACAGCATTTTCACAGGTGAAGGCAGAACTGTTACTGTACTGTAATGTTGCTCACCCTTTCTGACTTAAAGACAAAATAATGGCACAATTGCTAACCAGGGAAAGCATTTTTTTCACTAGAGCAGTCATAGGAGATTTCATCTGGATCCCCAAATAAATAAAAGACACGGAGGAAATACTGCAAATTAAGATTTATATAAGATAAGATAAACCTTAGTAGATGTACAGTACAATATCTGCAGTACATTTTTTATGGAGCATTTATAATGTGTATATTGTTTCATTGATGAAAGGAAAAAACAAGAACTTGTTAATTCCATCTAACTGCACTTATTTTGTCTCATTTATGAAGTAGACTAAAATGTCCTATGTTGTTGTTTTCCTGATAGAGGAAATGAAAATAATGAAATGGCCTAAATTAATTTATTTTTCATTTCTAATGTTTTAACTGTGTATTTGTTTTCAATAAAGTGTCAAGATACTATAGGGTGCTGCAAAAATAACAGTAAAAATGGTCAGGAATGTTAATTTATGCATCAAGATGTCTTCCCAGAATTCATTTTGGGAAGAGTTCATCACTCTTCTTATTGTGACTTTGGGTTGCAATGGTTTGTAATTTTAAAAAATTGGGTCCCCGGGAAAACAGTCTGGGAAACACTGCACTGTAACGTTTGGCTGTGGTTTGACCACAGTGGTGTCATGAGACATGTGAAGTGTTCTAACGTGTGCGCATTGTGCATGGTAGTGTATCATATGTTGTTCCCCAGGCCTGTACAGGACACACCGACTACATGCCCTGCAGGCCTCAAAAAAAAACCAAACTTCTAGGTAAACATTGTGGTTTGGGTTGAAGTAAGTTATCCCAGGAGGTGTGTCACATGGTCTGTGAGGCAGCAGAAAGACCCTCCTCAAACTATTTGTGCTCCTGATTGGCTTTGATGATTGGTTAGGGTTCACTTAAATGAAATCACAGTAAGAAACTGAGAGCTTGTAGCAGCTTTGAGGCTAAATGGTGACTAATCTGAATGATATCTGGCCCTGACAGAAAGTCACTTGTGTCAGTGATGGGTAAAATGTTCACTGTATCAAATAACTGACCCTAAGGTATTTTTCAGAATGTGAGTGGTGCATCATGACTCAGCACAATGTTTGTGTTAGCATGGAGCAGCACAAACTACTAATCTACTGATGAATACATATTAGTCAAAAGTAGACTGATTTAACAAAGCTGGATACCAACAGTAATTGAATTTAGTGAATTTAAAGGAAAATAAAACATGAATATACTTAATGTGCATCTGCACTTAATAATAGCACTACACTGATGAAGCCACACCTCTGCTAACACTGCACAATCTTCTAATGTGGTAGTTTATTAATGAAGGGCTCATATAAATTCAGATTTGCATTAAAATACCCCCACTGAAAGATAATAATCATCATGGTATAAAAATGCCAGATATGGATCAAGCCAAACTGCACAGTACAGCCGAGTTACCCAATGTCTCTGGTTGAGTTGCATTATGGGGAATGTAGCAACAGGTTTTTACAAGGAAAATAATTTCAAATAAAGAAGAGATATTGTTCTGGTTCTGCTGCATTGATTTGTATGTTTTTTAAACTGTCCATTGTTAGTCTGACAATCAGCTCAGCAGTCTTCACACATGATTAGCCCCAGTTGTTGTAACTTAAGCTATGCTAACTTTTGACATTGCACACCTAGCTAAGCTCCATGCGTGTGCTGCACCAACTGGCCTTTACTGCACCTGGTCCTAAGACCAGTCTTAACTACGCATGGTCTTAGTGATGCGCATTCATGTACAGTTATTGTCTAGTAATGTGCATTGCTATTAAAGCTATGACAGACTTTAACAATCTCCCGCTGACTCACTACTTTGTAATCATTAGTGGCAACTTTAAATATGGAGGATCAGAGAAAGGAAGGGAAACTTCACGGACATAGAGATCTGGTACACAGTCACGCTGACAGCCAACCAGTCAAATGTTATCACCAACAAGAAGAAGCAGTCTGTCTGGAGAGAAATAATGGAGGCAATTAACGACCGTTCGGACTCAAACATGTTGTTGTTGGAAAAAACCCTCTTACCCCTACCACGATGATTGAAACCACTTCGCCCTTCCTTATTTGAAATGACTGGAGGCAGCAAGTTACTGTGTGGTGATATGAAAAGGCCTTTAGCCACGTGTGAGCAGGGGTGGATCTTTTTGCTTCAACGCACCAAAATAACGTCTTTTTTTTGCTTCAGCACACACCAAAATGTTTTGCACCTTGACTAAAATATCTTAAAAACATAAAGTGGACAAAAAGCACTGAAGAACACATACTAACACAAATTCACAATATCATTCTCAAAATGTGAAAGATTCCGGGCATTTGAGACAATATTGAGCCTAAGTAGCCACCCTCTAAATCCACCTCTGTGTGTGAGCAAAAATAATACAGGAATGATTCTTACAGAACATAATGTAATCATGCTGGTTTACTTCATTTACTATAATCTTAGTGGTACTGATGGTTTATATACCAGATTAGCTGCATCCAGTCAGGTTCAGTCTGATACACAACTGCTTTCTTCTTTTGTTCTTTCCTTCCTATATTTATAATGTTTCTCCGTTGTCCTCTCCTCTCCTCCTCTCCTCTCCCCCTCCCCCTCTCCACTCATGTCAGCCACACTCACTTGTCCTGAGGTGTGGAAGGCGGCTGAGATCATTAGGGGAAATTACTCTTGTGTTGCATACCAGCTCTGATAATAAAACTGTCACAAGGGGGGACAGCGTGATGACTGCAGCGCTGCAGTGATTAGGGAGAACACGCTTTGTGTCGGACTCACTCGCTGGCCCTCTCCTCTGCACTTTCTTCTACTCAGTCTGTTTGCTTTCCTTCTTTGGTTATATTGTCTTTTAAATGATGCTAAATGTGAAATATCATGTTGGGTCTCTGTCCCTCTCAACTATTAACATCGCTGTAACATATTTTTAAATAACAGCTCAATCAGTTGCTTCATTTCTTCCAGGACTGTTGTTGTGGCAGCTGTACACATGCATACGTAGACGCTGCATTGGCCTTTGGATCGTATGTCACCATTGCTGCCGTTTTTTGTTTGTCAAGACTGACCTGTGAACAAACACATGTAATCATGGAAGCTGTGGTCTTTCTGGATAAAAAGCACTATAACGTTTATTTCTCAACAGCTCAGTGAGAAGTGTTTTGTTCACAGGTTTATGATCTACATGGAGTGAGAAAAAAAGATTTATTTTTCTTTCTAACTGACTCCACACAGGTCATACGTCATCTGCTGACTGTTGACTGTAGAATCCATTGGAACATCATGTTGGTTGTTTAGGAAGATCTGCACAATCCTCACCTCACTATGTTTAAGACTGTTGCTCCTCTTGCAACACTCTTCTTCTTATGATGTTTTTGGCCAAAAAAGAAAAAAAGGTTTGGATTTATAACTAGCTTTGGGAGACTCAAGATTAGCCGCTGACAAAATTTACAGGAAAAAGAGCCGAGGCACAGATGTGGGCTATGATGCACCTTTTTGTTGTTTCCACTTGGAGAATGTAAGAATCACTTCAGGCCGACAACAATCATAAATGAAAATTAAAATGTTAATAAAACAAGCTGTTATTCAGACCCCCGTTTAAAAGGATAGTTCACCCAAAAATAAAAATTCAGTCATTGTTCACTCACCTTCATGCTAACTGAAGGTCGGGTTTAGTTTTTTAGTCCACGAAACACTGCTGGAGTTTCACAGGAAAACAGTGTTGCAGAATCTCCCAAACAATGGAAGTGAATGGTGACCAGTTTTCAAATGTAAAAAAAACCCCAACAGAATAAAAACATAAAATGTCTCCATACTGCTCATCTGGTGTAATCCAAGTCCCAACATGCCAAGTTGACTAGAAAAAATTGACATCATGTTTTTAGTCTGAATCGTCACTGTAGATCCTTTCAAATCAAATCAAAATCAAATCAAATCAAATTTTATTTATATAGCGCCAATTCACAACAAAGTTGTCTCAAGACACTTTACATATAGAGTAGGTCTAGACCACACTCAATAATTTTGTTTACATCCGACAATTGAAACAATTCCCCCATAAGCAAGCACTTTGGCGACAGCGGCGAGGAAAAACTTCCTTTTAACAGGCAGAAACCTCGGACAGATCCATGACTCATGGTGGGCGGTGATCTGACGGCACCGGTCCTTTGAAGACACGTTCACGTGCACATGCACACTGTCTGAACTGGGTGTGTGTGGTGTGACGGTGTGTAAACGGCATGTTGGGGCTTTAGGAGACTTGGATTACACCAGACGAGCATTATGGAGGCATTTTATAGTTTTTCTTTCCAGTTGTTTTTTTACATTTGAAAACTGCTCACCATTCTGGTAGACAGAAATAATATAACTGGAGATCTATGCTACATGTAACTGTGTGTGGTACTGAAATACCACACACATGGATTATTACAGCTCTTAATATCAAACACAAACATGTCACAAATTACCTGCTGCCTGCCACTTATTCCAGCAAAATCCTTTTCCATTTTGCTGCATCTTTGATGTTTCTGGCTGAGTTCTGGCTGAACTGAAGTACCAGCTGTAGTAGTCACGGTTCACCACTGTGTTCATCACCTGTTAAAAATGTCTTTCTGACCTCGTCAGATACTGCAGCCAAAGATTACCTTCCACCTCGGTATCAGACACTGAGGGGAGGTGACATTTCATCTGCATATGAAGAGTTGGGATGAGAACATTTTGGGCTGCATGTACAAAACAGATGAACAATACAAGGCCATGTTCTGAACACATGCCGGTGTTTTCATTGTAGGTCACATCACAACTGGATGAAAAAGATATCAATTCCAGATGTGAATAATGGACACAAATCGAACGGTACAGTGATCGAGAATGGTAAAGATATTTACCATAAAGCTGCTCCATGTTCAACACTTGCACATTGTGTTGAAGTGAAACAAACTTGAGTATTTTGGTGTTTGCCTGAGTTTATTGTTCTACTTCAACCTCTGACATACAGACATTTCTGACTGCAGAGGCGTCTTTTGAGTTGATGAGGAGCACTGGAACGCATCATTAACTTTGCTGTCTGTGATGCTGTGGGCAGGAGGAGGTGCAGTCAGTCCACTACAGTTCAACCCTGTGAATCGCCTGAAACTAACTGGGGTGAAACTGAACTGCTACCTGGTCCCAGATTCATGGTGTGGTGATTTTGATTGAATATGCATGTGGCATCTGTAAACACTGGGGGAACAGAATGTAACTGAGCAAAATAAGGCCCTCCCACCCAGCAAAATTTGGTTGAAAAGAAGTTGAAAAATGGCCTTGACAGTCAGCTAAGAAATGTTTGATTTTGGTTGAAAGTGAAAGATGAAAAGATGTCTTTTTCATGTCATTGAAGAGACCACTATTTATTTATTTTATTTTTATTTTTATCTTTATTTAAATAGGATGTTCCATTGAGATTGGAAAATCTCTTACAAGAGAGACCTGGCCAACCACAACACCCATCTACATCTGGTTTTAATTGAAAGTGGAAGGTGAAAAGTCATTGTTGAAATGACAAGACAGACCAAACGCGACCCAAATTTCAACATTTAACTTTTGGCTATATTTGGACCGAATCATACAGACTAAACGCAGCCCACTTTTCAATCCCTATTTTTGGGCTAAAAAACAAGACCATGAAAGAACAACCAGATTCAGCCCAAAAGAAAACAATGGAATTATTTTGGGTTCTTGGTGGAATTTATCCTTTAGGAGATGACCAGTGATTAGTGACACTAATAATTACACACACAGACCAATCTGAAAAGTGAGGCAAGCAACAAATGAAAGACGACCAGTGTGCCAAGCTAAATTAAATATATGAGTCCATCATACATGACATGATGTGAACACTGGCTGGTGAGGCGGAGGGGGCCATTGATAAAGTGCCATTTAAGGTGTCCTTCCAGTGGACAAAACATAACAAACAAGTGCCACAGGCTGCTCTACAATATAGAAAATAAGTTGGCCTCTATGTGCCTCTAAATGGTTAGATAGTTAGTAGTCCCCTGTGTGTTTTAATCTAATCTGTTTTTAATCAGCATTAATTTAAACCAAGGATTGGAACTATTTCACCATAAATGCACCACAACTCTCTCTCCGTTGGTGCCCCACAGCATACACCTAGAGCCCTTTTTATTTTCTTCACCCCTTCCCCTCAATCCTGAGACCCCCACTAGGCGAGGGGGGTCCACACTGCCCCACTGACCAATCATGGAGGTGGAGCCCCACAGAAGAACTGAACTGATGAGGGTAAATATTATGCAGAATTCTACCTGTGAAGGCCATAAATACAACACACTGTAAGATATATATCAATGTTTGACAAATTATTACTGTTAGAGACAAAGCCTCAAGATTAAGTGTAGGCCACCTGTCGTACAGCAATCTAAAGCACGTGGTTCCAAGTTAATTTATTCAAGGAGTGTCCAAATCCACCTTTGCCATCTTGTGCAATGCATGCACAGTGGGATACACCTTATTGGCTGCACACAGGTGCATTGATTAATTAATTCATAGGTGTGTTTTGGGCATAACATGCAATAAACCAATGAGAAAATTAGCTTTAATCACCTTTAAGAAGAAGATGCGTCCAGAGTAGAAGCGTTGGCAGCATGATGGCAGAATTACTGTGAGGAATCAAAGAGAAAAGATTTTCAAGCCAGGAGACAGATCTCTTTACCTGCGGGTTATCCAGTGGGTATATCCAACCAGCATCAGGCTCTGACACAAGCACACAGACCTTTTTCTCCCCGGGTTGGGCCTGTGGTCAGATATAATCTTTTGTTCATTTTGTATGTTATTGGTCATAATTGTTTAATCCTTGTTTAACACCCCCCCACCCCCCACCCACCCACCCATGAGTGCACAGACAGACACAATTTCATTTGTTATCTTGCAAATGTGGGGAAAATGACAACTGTGTCAGTGTAAATTAGCAATGCCACTTACGTCACCTGTGCCATCCACTGTGCATCAGGTGTAAGCTAGGGCCCTGTCTCACTAAGTTGATTTGGTTCTCTCTGTGGTTAACATCGTCACAAACATTTTGAATTAAATTTCTGTAGCACAAAACAGTTGACAGTGGCCCATGTTGTCTGGTTTGGACTCCAGCTGAGGACACAGCTGTGGCTAATTTACAACTTTGAATGTTTCAGTCTAAAGCCCAACAAGCAGGTCCATTATAAAGGTGTACCATGGTCACTTATATTCATCCGGTTACTGCTCGGGCACATTGTGTTATGCAGTATTAGATTTTATAGCAAATGAGTAATCCCATGTGCTTTTGAACTGCTCAAATGAGCGGATAATTCTTCACAGGTGGACTGTGAGAGACTTGTTCATGCAGCCACCAGGTTTCTGTGGAAAAACTCAGATCAGTGTTTCACCTTTATAAATGCAAGGTGTTTGAGACTATTCATGTAGACATCAGGTTACTTTGTGTTCTTTGTGTGTTGTTGCCAGGGCATTAGTGACAGTGGGGGTGCCGGGAGCCTGAGGTAATGCCATTGATATCTGTCAGGACGCAGTGGGAGGTCAGCGGTGGGGGAAGGGGGGCGCTAAAGAGGTTTTAATGACATTGTAAGCAGCTCTTTGCATCTGTGTGACTATGTCTTGGAGGCATATGTAGAGTTAAACACTGGAACATATTTTGATGTTATTTTGTTGCTTTGGAAAAACACTGTTGAACTGATTCTGCTCTGCCATTGTTTTTAACTGAATCACTTATATTAACCTCTTCATGTAAAGTTTTTTCACATTGTTAATTCCAGTTCTTTATTGAAGATATATTCTGTTTACACTAAGTGGAATATTCTAACCCAGTACAAACCCAGTTCCTTCAAATGGAAATGTTGCACATCTTGTGTTTCATATTATACAGATTTCTCTAAAAATCATGCTATCATTTATAGCTTTATACTGTGACTCTGACACTTTAGAAGGTACACTATTTGCTGGCTTTCGAGGCCAGTTATATTGAGACTCAAATTGTTCAAAATTAAGAAAATAAAAAGGCAAGATTATTGCATCTGTGCAAATAATATTTGCAGCTAAATTGTTGTTTTCTTTTTGTATTACAGTTCAGCTAAAACATGTGACAAAGATGAAACTAATTAAAAGTCACAAAGGAAAGTGTGAAATGAATAAAGGGCATCTTATTCCCAGTTCAGTGGACTAAAGGCACAGCTAATGAGAATTAAGAACTCTGACACACCAATCACTTAACAGAAGCAGAGTTAATTAGAGGCTATAATAAAGATTGTAAGTGACAGGGCTGTATGACTCATTTTAATAACCTGAGAGTGGATATCTACACACATTTGCATGGTCTGACCCAGTGAAATGGAGGCTGTCAGGATTAAATGTCTTTTATTACAGATGAATATTTATCACATAAACAATACAAAATATGTAGTGAAGTAGTGAATTTTTGATTCTGAATTTGACCCTCCAGGAGCAGCCACCATGCAGCAGCCTAGGTCCAACCTCAGTTGACAGTGACAGGAGAATATACAGGTACACTATATTGCCAAAAGTATCAGGACATCCCTCCAAATCATTGAATTCAGGTGTTCCAATCACTTCCATGGCCACAGGTGTATAAAATCAAGCACCTAGGCATGCAGACTGTTTCTACAAACATTTGTGAAAGAATGGCTTGCTCTCAGGAGCTCACAGAATTCAATCGTGGTACCGTGATAGGTTACCACCTGTGCAATAAGTCCATTCATGAAATGTCCTCGCTACTAAATATTCCACAGTCAACTGTGGAATATGTGCAATTATAACAAAGTGGAAGCAGTTGGGAACAACAGCAACTCGTCACGTAAAATCACAGAGTGGGGTCAGCGCATGCTGAGGCGCACAGTGCGCAGAAGTCACCAACTTTCTGCAGAGTCAATAGCTACAGACCTCCAAACTTCACGTGGCCTTCCAATGCAAAGCGTCGGCTGCAGTGGTGTAAAGCACGCTGCCACTGGACTCTGGAGCAGTGGAGACGTGTTCTCTGGAGTGACGAATCACGCTTCACTGTCTGACAATCCGATGGACGAGTCTGGGTTTGACAGTTGCCAGGAGAACGGTACTTGCCTGACTGCACTGTGCCAAGTGTAAAGTTTGGTGGAGGGGGATTATGGTTTGGGGTTGTTTTTCAGGGGTTGGGCTTGGCCCCTTAGTTCAAGTGAAAGGAACTCTTAATGCTTCAGCATACCAAAACATTTTGGACAATTTCATGCTCCCAACTTTGTGGGAACAGTTTGGGGATGGCCCCTTCCTCTTTCCAACATGACTGCGCACCAGTGCACAAAGCAAGCATGGATGATCGAGTTTGGTTTGGAGGAACTTGACTGGCCTGCACAGAGTCTTGACCTCAACCCGACAGAACGCCTTTGGGATGAATTAGAGCGGACACTGTGAGCCAGGCCTTCTGGTCCAACATCAGTGCCTGACCTCACAAATGCGCTTCTGGAAGAATGGTCAAAAATTCCCATAAACACACTCCTAAACCTTGTGGAAACACCAGAACCAGGACCAGAAGAGTTGAAGCTGTCATAGCTGCAAAGGGTGGGCCAACTCCATATTAACCCCTACGGATTAAGAACGGGATGTCATTAAAGTTCATGTGCGCGTAAAGGCAGATGTCCTGATACTTTTGGCAATAATAAAGTGTACATGTTTCTGATTTGCGGGGGGTAGAGCACCTGGAGGAAACCCACACAAACACAAGCAGAACATGCAAGCACACAGGAAAGCCATTATGCTATATATTTTACTATTTGTTACAGTAAAAAATGAATATCAACACCTAAACCACTGACCAGTAACACAGAACACTAGTGACTGAAAAAAGTACTTCCTTGATTTATTTAGGTGATCAGGTTAAAAATAGCATGAACTAATGCTAAATATATGCAACACCATCCTTGTTGTGTGAAAATAGCCTTATCTGTGTAAAGGTGGCACTAGAGGGGTCACATTTACAACATGTGTATGCTAATGTTTCCACAGCCGGCGGGAAGGGGAAGGAATGATGTAACGGTGTGGGAGTCTGGGATCAGTCTAGGACAGGAATAGACAGCAGAGGCGATGGACGCCATGAAGGTTAAAACTGTGTTTTGCTGCAGCTTCAGCCATGAGCAAGGTGGACTGCAGTGCACTAAAGTAACAGTGAACTGAGTGGTTTACTGTTTATAATGACTGCTGGAAGGCTATGACTGTAAAATACAGGATGCTCTCATTTGCCAAGAGACACTTATAGTACAGTAACCTTTATCTTTATGCACAGTGATCAGTAGTCTACTGTGCAGGTGTAAAAGTAAATGTATGAATGCAAAGCCAGCCAGAGTGAGACCTGCAAAGTCGAAACAACAATTTTAAAATAAAGAACAATGTCTTACCATGCACAGCGCTCACACAGCTGCCAATTCATTATCATGGCCTCTAGTGAAAAAAGTTTTTTGTCGTTAAATCAATCAATCAATCAATAAATTGCACACAACAAAGGAAGGAACAGCTGGACAAACTAATGAACCTGACAACAAACATAAAACACTTAGAGCTGCAACAATTAATCTATTGTTAATCTACTATTAATTTAATCTGCATCTATTTTGATAACTGAATAATTGTTTTAAGTATTTTTTTTTCATAAACTATGTTCAATTTCTCTGATTTCAGCTTCTTAAATGTGAATATTTTCTGGTTTCTTTACTTCTCTCTGACAATAAAGTTAATATAACTGAGTTGTGGACAACACATTTGAGGACATCATCTTGGACTCTGGGAAACACTGATGAACATTTTTCACCATTTTCTGACATTTCATGAACCAAATAACTAATCGATTAATTGAGAAAATCAAGGGGAGTAGAGAGGTAGTGCACCCTTAATTGAACGCTGCTGTCAGTGTGGTTGGCAATGAAGGAAAATGTCACTGAGAGCACAGGGTTGAGCTTCCTAACTGTTTCTCAGTCTATAAACTATTTCAGATTTAAAAATAACCTGTAACACTTAAGGGTATATTCCCTCTTGTGGCATAAACGGGCAACAACTCTTGTCTTCATTTGTGCTATGAGATATTCTCCTGGTTCAGACATAGTACATACGTATGAAGACAAGTGTTGCCCCTCGATGTCACAAGAGGTAACATACCCTTAAGTGTATTATTTTTGTTTTTTAGCTCTAAACTGAAATTGAAATAAATAAATCTAAATCTAAAATAATTAATCGACTGATTAATCAATGATGAAAATAACCGTTAGTTGCAGCCATAACTATATTAGGCTAAACAATTTTACCTTATTTTACATTGACGTAATTCAGAAGTAAAAGAAAGTAGTCAAGATACATTACTTAAATACTGTGATACTTGGATTACATTACTGATTACATTTTTTAACCCCCCAACACTGATTATATAGCACTGAGGTTAGCTCTGTTTGACTGCTGTCTGCTGTGTGTATGTTGGTTTCCTCCTACAAGTGAAGTGATCACTCTGAATTGAGGAGTGAGTGTGAATGTGTCCCTTTGTGTTTTAGCACAGACAGACTGTCAGAGGTAGGTGGATCCTCTGATATTGAATGGAAGTAAAAAGACATAAAGAGGCAGAAAGGAAGGTATGTTACAGCACAGACCACATGTCAGAGTCCTATCAGTTCAACAATGACCCTTCCAAATGTCACCTCAGCACAAGCTCCCTCATTAACTCTGCACATTCCTCCGATCCCTTCCTACAACTAATAAACACTCTTGTTACAAGACAATGATTAAGCCTATACCTGTGATATGTGCAACTCAGAAAAAAACACAAGCTTGTAATGTTTCAAACATTTCATCTCTGCCTTATTGTTTATAGAGGCAAGGTTTGGACTGCTATTTTTGGCACGGTTGTCAATGATTACCTGCAGGTGGAAATGAGCACACTGTGGACTGGAGGAAGGTCAGAGAGAAAAAAAGAAAAAAAAAGGTCAGAATGGAAAACAAAATAAAGACTTGTGAACTGACTTGTTTTTAATCATAAAATTCAATACACTTGAAAATCACTGGTTAATAACATACTATCAGCAATCTACAGTATCCCCTCAAAAAAAGAGAAGAGGCCCTTGAACACATCCCAGGGGCACTCCATGAAACAGTTCTTCAGTTCAGCCACAAGCTAATGAGTGATGCATATGACACTGTGAGTGGGTAAAAGGTAAACTTTTCAGAGAAACTCTTAATGATTCATTGAGCAGCAGAGTGACGTTGTTCTGGAGCAGCCAGCTGAGGGCAGACAGCGGAGGATTCTTCCAGCAGCATGTTGTTGATAAACTAATCTGTTAAGAGGAGGAAGTGCTGCAGCAGTGTTGACAGGATGGCATCCATGACTGACTGACTGTCTCTCTGTCCCATCATTTATCAGGTGCCACATTCCCTGTGTACACCACACAGCACCGGACACTGGCTTCAAATAGTGTCAGAAAATGTGTCAGAACCATGATAGAGTTATTGCCTTCCCTGGTGCTGCCATTAGCATGTTAGAAGTGTGTCACAGTGTGTCTGCCTCAGGTGATGCTGCTGGTAAAACATTACTATAAGTCTGCCCTTTTCTCAGACCAGCCCATACAAACACAGTGACGTAACTGAGTCATCATTGGCTGATGTAATGGTAGGAAAGGATATTGTAGTGGCAAAGTAAACTTTGATCTCTGGTAAGAAAACCACTAATCAATCATTAAATTATTAATGAATTCTCTTTGATTCTTGCTATGTTACAAGAACCTCAATTCTCTCTTCTCTCTTTTTTTTTTTTTTTTTTTTTTGATTGAAGTCCAGCGTCACAGAACATCATATATGTTTGACACAGTGACTAATGTTCCCCATTGGTCCCATCAGGTTCGGGCTCAGACCTCAAGCTCTATGGTGGGCTGACTGTGCTCATTTGTTGGGATGGCTGCTGTTCCTGCTGAGTTACAAACACAATAAATGATTTCCAAAATATATAAACACTTGTAGGGGGTTTATGGTTGTCATAATTGATGAATGGTTACATTTTAAACGGTGTAGCAGTCCACTGGTTAACAGGACAGCTGGTGAGAGAGCGACAGACCATGGACGAAATTTTGATTTTAGAGGTGGGGGGACAAGTATTTTAATAAACTCAAACTCTTCAGTTTACTGTGTTTTCTAGCAGTTCTTCTAGTTTTCTATTGTTACTTTTAAGTTTACTGCTCCTTCCTTTTTTAGACTTCTGGCTGCACCTATTTACCACACACACACGCACACTGCGCACACAACACACACACACACACACAACACACACACACACAACACACACCACCAGAGGCACGCCGCACGCACTACCGCGTATTCACAACATAGATAGCACAATGGACATAAATCAAACGTTAGTGTACAGTGACCCAGGCAGAACAAACGTCCAACATGATGTTCAACAACTTTAGCCTACAGGCAGCGGCAGATTACCAGAAGCTCGAGTCGGGAACTCCTGTCTCCTGGGCAACTAAGCTAGCAGACCGGTGTACCAAATCCTGGCGTTTTACACCTGATTGAGTGACGGGTGACGGCCAGTCACACAGATAACGCAGACACGAGGACTGTCTGGCCGGTCCTCAGAACCTCAGCTCTTGGTGCGGCCGATTTCGCTGTGGTCCTCGTGCCTGAGCTTCTATGTTTAATATAGCGTAACATTGTTTTTGACGGCAAAACTGAGGGACAAAACGGCAGTCCCTTTAACAGGAAGCTGCAGGGGACAGTCCCGGTAAGCCCAACCTAAAACTACTAGTCCTTCACCTACAAAGTTTGCAGCATCTGAATCACCCCGGTCCTACACTTCAGCTCTTCACTGGAAGACCAGCATTTACCTGTCTCTGTGGCCACGTCACTTCTTACTGTAAAACTCATATTGTACTTGTTCTATTCCACATCATCGGTTGACAAAGTAATCCTCATATTTGAACTTTTGACTGGTGCAGCAATTGACTTAGTTTTCCTCATCCTGCTCATTATTCATTGCTTAGCAGCACAATGGCACAGTGATGTTTGATCAATGTGTAGCCAACAAACTATATTCAGGTCAGTGATGCTCTTGAAGATGCAAAATCCTGTTTATGTTTATAGTGAAGGCAGGGGTTTTCAAACTTGAGTGCCAGTTTAGGGAGGCAGCATATGATCCATCCATCCATCCATCTTCTTCCGCTTATCCGGGACCGGGTCGCGAGGGCAGCAGTCTAAGCAGGGATACCCAGACTTCCCTCTCCCCAGACACTTCCTCCAGCTCTTCCGGGGGAATCCGAGGCGTTCCCAGCCAGCCGAGTGACATAGTCCCTCCAGCGTGTCCTGGGTCTTCCCCGGGCCTCCTCCCGGTGGGGCATGCCCGGAACACCCTCCCAGGAAGGCGTCCAGGAGGCATCCGGTAATAGATGCCAGAGCCACCTCAGCTGGCTCCTCTCGATGTGGAGGAGCAGCGGGTCTACTCTGAGCTCGTCCTGGGTGACAGAGCTTCTCACCCTATCTCTAAGGGAGCGCCCCGCCACCCTGCGGAGGAAACTCATTTCGGCCGCTTGTATCCGAGATCTCACTCTTTCGGTCATGACCCAAAGTTCATGACCATAGGTGAGGTAGGAACGTAGATTGACTGGTAAATTGAGAGCTTCGTCTTTCGGCTCAGCTCCCTCTTCACCACGACAGACCGTACAACGACCGCATTACTGCTGCCGCTGCACTGATCCGTCTGTCAATCTCACGCTCCATCCTTCCCTCACTCATGAACAAGACCCCAAGATACTTGAACTCCTCTACTTGAGGCAGGGCTCTCCTCCAACCCGGAGGGGGCAAGCCACCTTTTTCCAGTCAAGAACCATGGCCTCGGACTTGGAGGTGCTATTCTCATCCCAGCCGCTTGCATTTGGCTGCAAACCGCCCCACACATGCTGAAGGTCCTGATTCGAAGGAGCCAACAGGACAACATCATCTGCAAAAAGCAGAGATGAGATCCCGTGGTCCCCAAACCAGACTCCCTCCGGCCCCTGGCTGCGCCTAGAAATTCTGTCCATAAAAATAATGAACAGAACCGGTGACAAAGGGCAGCCCTGCTGGAGTCCAACATGCACTGGGAACAGGTCTGACTTACTGCCGGCAATGCGAACCAAGCTCCTGCTCCGGTCATACAGAGACCGCACAGCCTTAGCAGAGGGCCCCGGACTCCATAGTCCCGAAGCACCTCCCACAGAATGCCACGAGGGACACGGTCGAATGCCTTCTCCAAGTCCACAAAGCACATGTGAACTGGTTGGGCAAACTCCCATAACCCTCAAGCACCCTGCGGAGGGTATAGAGCTGGTCCAGTGTTCCATGACCAGGACGAAAACCGCATTGTTCCTCCTGAATCCGAGGTTCACTATCGGCCGAATTCTCCTCTCTAGTACCCTGGAATAGACTTTACCAGGGAGGATGAGGAGTGTGATCCCCCTATAGTTGGAGCACACCCTCGGTCCCCCTTCTTAAATAGAGGGACCACCACCCCGGTCTGCCAGTCCAGAGGCACTGTCCCCAACTGCCACGCGATGTTGCAGAGGCGTGTCAACCAAGACAGCCCTGCAACATCCAGAGACTTGAGGTACTCAGGGCGAATCTCATCCACCCCCGGTGCCTTGCCACTGAGGAGCTTCCAACTACCTAGTGACTTCAGCCTGAGTGATGGATGAATCAACCTCTGAATCCCCAGCCCCTTCTTCCTCTACGGAAGGTGTGACAGTGGGATTGAGGAGATCCTAAAAGTATTCCTTCCACGCCTGACAATATCCCCAGTTGAAGTCAACAGCTCCCCACCTCCACTGTAAACAGTGTTGGCAGGGTACTGCTTCCCCCTTCTGAGGCACCGGACGGTTTGCCAGAATCTCTTCGAGGCCGACCGGTAATCCTCCTCCATGGCCTCCCCGAACTTTTCCCATACCCAAGTTTTTGCTTCCGCAACCGCCCAGGCTGCAGCACGCTTAGCCTGCCGGTACCTGTCAGCTGCATCAGGAGTCCCACGAGCCAAACAAGCTCGATAGGACTCCTTCTTCAGCTTGACGGCATCCCTTACTTCCGGTGTCCACCACCGGGTTCGGGGTTGCTGCCGCGGCAGGCACCGGAGACCTTACAGCCACAGCTCTGAGCGGCTGCGTCAACAATGGAGGCGGAGAACATGGCCCATTTGGACTCAATGTCCCCAGCCTCCCTCGGGATCTGGTCAAAGCTCTCCTGGAGGTGGGAGTTGAAAACCCCTCTGACAGAGAGTTCCGCCAGACGTTCCCAGCAGACCCTCACAACACGTTTGGGCCTGCCAAGTCTGTCCAGCTTCCTCCTCCACCAGCGGATCCAATTCACCACCAGGTGGTGATCAGTTGACAGCTCAGCCCCTCTCTTCACCCAAGTGTCCAAGACATACGGCCGAAGATCAGATGACACGACCACAAAGTCGATCATTGATCTCCGGCCTCGGGTGTCCTCGTGCCACCTGCACTGATGGACACCCTTATGCTTGAACATGGTGTTTGTTATGGACAAACCGTGACTAGCACAGAAGTCCAATAACAGAACACCACTCAGGTTCAGATCGGGGAGGCCGTTCCTCCCAATCACGCCCCTCCAGGTAACACTGTCATTGCCCATGTGAGCATTGAAGTCCCCCAGTAGAATGATGGAGTCCCCAGTCGGGGTACTTTCCAGCACCCCTCCCAAGGACTCCAAGAAGGCCGGGTACTCTACACTGCCATTCGGCCATAAGCCGAAATGACAGTGAGGCACCTGCCCCCAACCCGAAGGCGCAGGGCGACGACCCTCTCGTTCACCGGGGAAAACTCCAACACATGGCGGCTAAGGTGGGGAGCTATAAGCAAGCCCACACCAGCCTGCCGCCTCTTCACCGTGGGCAACTCCAGAGTAGAAGAGAGTCCAACCTCTCTCAAGGAGTTAGGTTCCAGAGCCCAGACTGTGCGTGGGGGTGAGCCCAACTATCTCTAGCCGGTACCGCTCAACCTCCCGCACTAGGTCAGGCTCCTTTCCCCCCAGCGAGGTGACTTCCATGTCCCCATAGCCAGATTCTGTGTCCAGGGTTTGGGCCGTCGGGACCCCCGCCCACGACCGCCACCCAAACCACAACGCATCGGCGCCTTCTCAACCCTACCACGGGTGATGGGCCTAGGGAAGGCGGGCCCACGTCGCTCCTTCGGGCTGTGCCCGGCCGGGTCCCATGGGCACAGACCCGGCCACCAGCGCTCACCTGTGAGCCCCAACCCCAGGGCAGCATATGATTTAATAGTTAATTCCTTACACACCTATTCACTTGTTTGCAGATGATGCAGAACACTCTATCTGTCCTGAGGTCTGATGAAGTATGAGGTGATCCATTTTTCTTCCTCAACCATACACATTTTCTCTGTGGTGGCTTTTCCATCCTTTGAACTGCGAAGTTGACCACCCTTGTAAGAACTATTCCTTTCCCACAAAACGCCATCCATATCACTGTGCAGAAGGAAGTGTGCATCTACTCATGAACCAGAGGTTCCTGGCAACTAATTTCCTTGTCGAAGCACAGAATTTAATTTAGACTAGTTGACTAGTGTGACAGTAAGAAAACACTCAGAAAGCTGGTAAAATTCAGCACAATTTATTAATTGATAATGTTAAACAATGTCCGGAAAAATGCTGTGTGTATTAAGAGCCATTTGAAGCTGTTAATCACAGTCTACAATCGCCAAATCACTGACATGTGTGGCACTTTGCATTGTGCAATAAAATCATTGCAGATTAACCTACAAAACATGACAACAACTCACTGAATACTTCACTTTTTCAGAGCGAAGAGGATCACAGTGTCTGCTGGTAAGCAATGCTTAGCTGATGTTAGCTGCCAGCCTGCTACACAGTCTGACGTTACGTTAGCAGTGCTAGCAGCAGCAGCTGCTCTGCCTGCAGGTTAATGTCCATGTCTGTGCTGAATGTGGTCACATGTTGCTCCAGTTGAGTGGTTATATACCAGTTTATTCTGTCACAGTCTACATTCAACCTTATTTCCATTTTCTAGATTAAAACACTTGCTGATAAAAACATCCAGGGTTGCCTGGGCCATCAGGGCATACACACTTACAGCGATAATGATGAGCTGACTAGTGGTGGGCAGCTGCATAACATCGCAGAGGCAACAGTTAATTGACATTGAGCATGAATAAAATATTGATAAACAGTTTAACCAACTAGTATTTCTGGTGCTGACTAGTGAGGGTGGTGACATTTAATCATGTAGTTAGACTAATTGCGCACATTCCTATTATAAATGGCGTCCACCTTGACTTAGCTGTAACCTCTCGTCCATGAGTAGATGCAGTTTCCTTTGTGTGCGGTGATACTGTTGGCAGGTGTAGTTTGATAGAAAGAAAATAGTTCCTACATGAAACTGTTCACAACAAGGTGTGTGGATTATTTTGAATTTTTCAAAAAGCAAATGGTTGCCAAAGTGAATACAAATTATCTTACAGTGAACATGAATGTCTGAACCAAATTACAAGGCCATTTAAAGTGGAAGTCTAGACTCATCCTCTGACCATCGATGTCTGCACAAAATCATGTCAGTGACAGTCCAAGTAGTATTTGTTGAGATCTTTTAATCTGGACTAAAGTACCCTTCCACTGATTAACAGCGTGGCTAAAAAATGCAGACATTCTATAAATGTAATAAACATTCTAGGAAAAAGAATGATAGTTTTGTCAAGCTCGTGGTCATTTCAGTAGAGAGTTCCTCCTGAGGGGCTAGCCTCTGGGAACCACTGCTGTGTTGTCTGACATACAGTACTGACGTCAGTTTGGGTGCCTCTTATTTCAGAGCTCCTCACCTCAGTTCAGCAAGCTCCATCGTTTAGATGATGAGGTGTCCATGTTCTAATTAAGGCCTCTAATGGAGGGGAACCGGTGTGAGGGTGGATTGCACATTCGTCATCTGAGTGACAGCTAAGAGGTTGAAATGTCAGCTAGTCTTACCTAACTGGCTCAGGAGCGAAAACCAGCGTGCTGCATGGCTCGGTCCTTCTGAAGCTGTAGAGATCTACAGGCAATTACAACCAGGGTTTGAATTACACTGTGGCTTTTCGGGGAGCCCTACATCCCAGTGTACACCACTACTAAAACATGTCACATGTGCATGGCAGCATGGTCAATTTCAGGATTACTGCAAAAAACATTCTACTGTTCCTACTGCAGAGTTATTGTCAATAACATTTCATAGAGGCTAAATAACAAGAACAGAAGGCCACTGTTTTAAAATCAGATAATTCATTTATTAATCAGCAAAACACAAGAAACAAAATCACAGAATCAGTGGTTGACACAGGCAACATTTTTTCATATACATCCCTTCATGAATCATAGCCTACGTCATCATCAGAGCTTTGTGAATGCAAAGAGTTCTTGAATCAAAAAGAACTCAGAGTCACATTTGTTTTTACATGGAAGGACTTAACATAAAATACCATAGGCTCATAGAATCTGCTATTTGTGGCTCTCACACCAAACAGCTATTTGTGACTCTTTTTAGGTGCACCAAACTCCCCTTAGCCCCCCCATAATTTGAACCAGTGTTGGCTGCAGAACAAATCTAATCGGGGTATAGGCTAACTACAGGGAGGCACTAAGTCCCCCTCAAATGACGGCTGAACCAAATGGGTCTTTCTTATGTGTAGACCTGCACACCTGTGGTCCAAAAATACATTTCTCAGGGTGGAGAATGAGTTGCTGTGGAGGATCTAAATGCTCCATATTTTACTTGAGTATCCCCATTTTATATTACTTCATATTTCTATTCCACTACATTTCAAATGGCTTTTACAGTGTGTTATCGATACTTTCTCTCTTGTTCACTGCTTATCTGACTCAAAGCCAAAAGAAAAACCTAAAAGGCTCATGGTATGATCTGATGGCATTTTTGGCAGCAACAACAAAGAAAGATATGTGGTAAGCAATCCACACCATCACGAAGCAGGAGCACCCCATCATGCCATCATGGGTGAGGCCATGTTGCAGGATGAGCTAAAACATTTTATGCATACTTTGATCTCCTTAACAAAGAGTCATTAAGTCCACAGTCTGCAAGAGATAAAGAAGAATCTGCTGCCATCCTACCAGACTGAAGAGCACCTTCTTCCTCAGGCCGACAAAATGTATGTGTTATTTTTAGGACTTATTATTTATTTAGTTATTAACTAAACTAACTATTTTGTTTATCTGAATAACATAAAGAGGACTACAACTAGCATCTTGTTATACAACCCCATGGTTTTGTCTGACAGTATCTGCTATCAGTATCACATCTGTCCAGTGGTTTTACATCTGTCTCTATGTGACAGGACCAACAGACTGAATAAGCAGAGCTCAGATTCTTTCCATAAAAAACATGTGGAACACTCACTGCTGTCCTGAGGCTTGAGTCAATTTCATATGATAGCTCTCCAGTGGAGAAGCTGGCGAAATGTCAATTAGCTGCCATCCACCTCCACACTGTGCTCAGCTTCACAAGGTCCAGGGCTAATCGCTCATCATTTACCCCTGGTACCTGTCTGCTTTGTGGCTAATTTTCACCACCTCCAATAAGTCCCACCTCTGGACTTTGCAGGTGTGCCTAGCAACCCCTTTAGGATATTTGTAAGGTATGAGATGCAGAAACATGACAATGGCAGCTGGGTTAGTTTTCACTTTGTGTTTCATTATATGGGGGTCTGGTTGCAAAAATTAGATTTGCACAAGTTAACTAAAATAGGACTGCAACTATCGATTATTTTCATTGTCGATTAATCTGTTGATAATTTTCTTGATTAATCGATTAATAGTTGTTTGTTATAAAATGCGAAAAATGTCCATCAGTGTTTCCCAAAGTCCAAGATGATGTCCTTAAATGTCTTGTTTGGGGTGCCCCTGTAGCTCAGTTGGTAGGGTGTGCGCCCCATGTACTGAGACTGTCAGTCTTCTGCAGTGGCCGCAGGTTCGACTCCCACCTGCGGCTCATTTGCTGCGTGTCATTCCTTCTCTCTCTCTGCCCCCCTTCCTGTCATGTCTCCAGCTGTCCTATCGGAATAAAGGCAAAAAGCCCAAAAAATAATCTTTAAAAAATATAAAAATGTCTTGTTTTAGTGCCGACCCAAAGATATTCAGTTTACTGTCAAAGAGGAGTAAAGAAATCGACAGATATTTACATTTAAGAAGCTGAAATTATGAATTATGATTAAAGCTTTGGAATGAATCACGTATACTTTTGGCCTATCTGCGCATGTGTTCAGGCTGGGGGGGGCTCAGCTTTTCATAGATACAAACAGGGGGGCTCCAAGGAAAAAAGGTTGAGAAGCACTGAACTAAACCATACACTGTTAGAAACCTCACATAAATCAAATCAAAACTGTCTGAATCCATTGCAGTACTGCACAAAATTAGGCACATCTTGAATCACAACTCACTATTTATTCTGTACTGTTCACCTGTCTGTGATTTGTTCATTTTCAACAGGGGGAGTGCTCCAATGGGAGGGGTAGGGTTCCGCAGGACAGACAATATAGAAATATTATAGAAATATTGCAGGAATAAGCAGCAGTGTGTGTGTGTGTCATTTTTTATGACTACACATAACAACTTCACTTCATCATGAAGCTGAATCTAATCTATAGAACACTGGTTCCCCAACCTGGGGTCCAGGCCCCCCCAAGAGGGGCAGCAAAAATCACATGTGGTCCCCTAGGCTTTGTCTGCTCTGAGGTTGTCAAAATCAGATTTGAAGATGCTAACTAAAATCACACTTTATACAAGTCTGTATACAAAGCTATTTAAAGGGACAGTTCACCCCAAAATCAAAAATATATATTTTCCCCTGGTCTGTAGTGCTATTTATCTATTTTTTTCAGTTGCAGAGTTTTTGAGATATCGGTCATAGAGATGTCTGCCTCTCTTTAATATAATGGGGTACTCAATTTGCACAAAAATACATTTGAAAAACACAATGTCTTTCTTCAAAAATCATGAACCGGTTGCTCAAGATAATCCACATACCTTTTTGTGAGCAGCTTCATATAGGAACTACTTTCTTTCTTTCTTATTTTATATTTATACTTATTTTATATTTTATTTTTCTTTTTAAAGATGAGTGTGTATAAGCCTACTCTATGGTGGCCGGGGCTTTTACAAAGCTTGAGACAAATTTACATTTTGGAAAACATTTTTACATATCATAAAACAAAATTACATTACACAACTCATTTACAAGTCCGAACAAATTTACATTTCAGAAAACAAATTAACAATGCGCGAAACACTTTTACAAACACCGAGACAAATTTACAAGTGGCGAAACAAATTTACAAATACAATCAAACCGGAAAGGGATCATCCCAAATCCAGGGTTGACCCGGAAGTGATAACGGGAGCGGACCAATTAGAGTTGTTGATGTTGTCAGTGGACAGAGATGGACAGCGACCAGTTGATGTTTTGCCCGTTTTGTGGACAACATATGAGCCGATTAATGCGGTTTTGTTTTTCGTGTGGTCGGTCTCTACAGTGTTTAAGGGGCATGGACCAGACCGGCGGACCAGATATGCTGCAGCAGTGCATACAGTATTTTAATGAGGGCCACTCGTACGCTTTAATCGTGGACATGATGTCATGTTTACACGGTGTACACATCAGCGTGAGGTCAATGAAAAGCAAACTGAATGAAGCTGGCTTTGTAGCCCCTCTGGTTTTCATTTTAACTGGTTACTGTCGGGGTGTGTCCAACTACTGTCACCAGATTCATCACACATTCACATTTACTTGGGATTTTCATGTCGCATTTCATATCTACTGCAGCGAAAATTATTGTATAGGTAAGCACTACAGAACAGACACCTATGAAAACACCAATTTAAGAAAATATAATATTTTCAAGATCACGCTGGGCTGGGCTCGATCTCACCAGAGCTAAAGTAATAACGTCTCCCGATGTAGCGTTCTGCACCAGGAGCCACTCTTTACTCTATGGTAAACCTGTATTGATTAATTACATCAGAATCCAGGTAACATTTTGTTTTAGCTCATCTAAAACAACTGGTTCCCTTTAGTTTATCTTGCAAAATAACCTGAACGTGCTCATTAACAGCGTTTTCTTGAGGTTACGGCCAAATAGACCACTACATCACAGCCCCATACAACACTACACATGATGACAAAGACGTACTTTTAAACAGCGGCGCAGCACTGATCTACGTTAGATCACCTGGAGACGTGATTACTTTTGCTCTGGTGAGATCGAGCCCAGCCCAGTGCAAGTAAAATACTGTATGCACTGCTGCGGCATATCTGGTCCGCCAGTCTGGTCCATGCCCCTTAAACACTGTAGAGACCGACCAAAAACAAAACCGCATTAATACGGCTCATATGTTGTCCACAAAACGGGCAAAACATCACTCGGTCGCTGTCCATCTCCATCCACTGACAACATCAACAACTCTAATTGGTCCGCTCCCGTTATCACTTCCGGGTCAACCCTGGATTTGGGACATCCCTTTCCGGTTTGATTGTATTTGTAAATTTGTTGTGAATTTTCGCCCTTGTAAAAGTGTTTCGCGTCTTGTTAATTTGTTTTCTGAAATGTAAATTTGTTTTGGGACTTGTAAATGTGTTGTGGTAATGTAATTTTGTTTTATGATATGTAAAAATGTTTTCCAAAATGTAAATTTGTCTCAAGCTTTGTAAAAGTGTTTCACATTTTGTAATGCTGGTTTGCACCTCCGGCCACCATACTACTCTGTTTGGGTTGTTACAAGGGCATAAAATGTTGAGCGTATTTATGGTTTATAGTTTAGAGAATATTACAGATCCAAGATGAAACTGAAAGAAGGGGGTACTATTGACTGTAAATAAAGAAAAGATGGACGCTGCTGCTCCACATCCTCCCTCTGTACAAAACTGAGGCCAAAACATTCTGGATACGAGTGCTGCCATCTTGCACTGGTGACATAATAAAAAACAAACTGATGAGAAAATGAACACTTGAGCAAACATTAGCATGATAAGAACTACCTAATATGACAGAAAACATCTTTGAGAAAAAGCAGTTTGACGTGTATTTTGATGTTTTGGTTTGGCTCATGTCCTATAACTGGAGAGCAGTTTGTGTGTTTGTATTTGTGTGTCCCACAATTCATCCAATCCACATTCCTCAAATCCCCTCTGCTGACAATGGTTAAAGGCATCTGTTCTTCTATCTATCTATCTTGACCATACTATACATACCAGTGCCATGATGATCTTCAAAACATTGTCATTGTTTTTTTCTCCTATTCACTATAGTACCAGAGCAAAGTACCAGAAGTTAACAAGCTGCCATTACTGCACTAGAATCTCCCTACATTATGAGCATGAATGAATGTGAACCATCATAAGAAGTTTACAATTTTCTATTTTTACACTTATTTTTCATGTCATGTTACTTTTGACATCAACATCTGGGAAGTTAGGAAGAAGCTGTGCAGTTCAGCTGCTCCAACAGTCATGTCAAACTTCAACTTAAAAACAGAATGCAAAATACACAAAGCTTTACTTGATGAAGAGAGCTGCTGTCTGAGAGCCGAGACTACGAAATTCACTGAGTGACAGAGGACCACCAGTGTCACAGGGGATCATAAATATTAACAGAAAGGGAGTTTGGTCCTGAAAATCTTGACTACCTGATGAAAAATGTGAATTCATATATATTTTTAATATATATTACACCCAACCAGCAGGCACCAAGAGTGACAGACACAATGTGCCACCGCAGCAATGGCAGCACCGAAAGATGGTGGAACACAAAGTGGTTGCTGGATTCACCTATAAACTAAAAAGTGATGTCAGCCTGTAGGTGAGGCATAAGCTGTTTGGTTGGACAGTTTCAAAACCAAACATGCAGTAAATTTAAGAACAAAGTTTATACACTCAGATTCATAATTCAGTTTGGATTTCAGGTGCAGTTAAAGTCACTAAAAAAAGAGGAACTTTCTAAGGTGATAGGTCTCAGGTATATTAACCACAGACTCATTTTGTGTTGTTTGTTAAAGGCAGAGGTGCATAGAGAACACAGTCATTATTCTAAACACAACTGTACACTCTCAGTGAGTGCAGTCTTCAGTCTCGATGTCTGACAGCTTCAGGAGTTTGAACCTGCGAACACTTCCAGTCCCAGTTTTCAAGTGAGCCTCTACTCCCACGTGTAAGGCCATTAGTCACAGCTCATTAATTTTCCCAGCCTGGCCTTGTGACGGAATCGGGTCGTTATAAAGGCGGCACCTGAGCGCAAGACAGAGGAGCAGCGGAGCACGAGCTCGTCCTGCAGGAGAAGAATCAGAAACTACGAAAGAAAATGAACCCACATATCTCCGTCTGCTGCTTCTCTCTGCTACTACTGCTTCACTTCACTGGAGCCAAACCTGTCTCTGATCTACAGGTGAGTTCACCTTCACCTACACTGATGCTTTGGTAATGTTGTTTACGTTTTATACTGTACAATAAGGCAGTCTTTGCCAGTTACAAAAGGGAGTAAGTCACAGTAAGATTAGATGGAAGTGGTAACTGGATTTTGCAAAATGGTGAGCCCACATGGATGTATGAAAACTGTTTTACGACTTGTTTAATTTTTTTTTATTATTGGTTTTTAACCTATTTTTAACCCAATTAATGAGCTAATTATAAACGATTTACAAATCACTGAACCTCACTGTGGCCTGTTTTCTGACTCTGAGGTGGATGTTTTGGGTGAAATGCAGCAGTCTGTGTTGTTGTTGTTGTTGTTGTTGTTGTTGTTGTTGTTGTTGTTGCTGTTGATGATGATGCTGATGATGATGATATGGTATTTTATATTATCAGAGCTTGAAGCAGCTTTTGGAGGAGGAGATCAACACGGCGCCGTATTACTCCTCTGATGAGGAGGTGGAGGCGGAGGAGAGAGATGGAAACACAGACAAGTCGGTGTTCGGAGCTCCGGAGCAGCACCCGTGGGACTCTCCCGACCCCAGCAACTCCGCCCTGACGCTCAAAGAAAACGCGCTCGCTCGCCTCCTCAAAGACCTCGTGAGGACGTCCAAGCGCTCGTGGAGCCGGTACAAGAAGGGCGGGCTGAGGAGCTGCTTCGGTGTCCGGTTAGAGAGGATCGGCTCCTTCAGCGGGCTGGGCTGCTGAAGGTAGGAGTGGACACGTGGGAGTCCAAAATAAATACAAATGCTTATTTCTAATAATTAAAACATAGGGGGGAAAAAAAGAATGAAACGTTTCTACATCTTTCTGTTCATAGTTCATGTTGCAGATCTACGGTCAGTTTAATCCTGAAGGTGCAAAAAAAAAACAAAAAAAAAAAACAAAAACATATGAGAGAATGTTAGATGGATGAATGTTTCTTTTTACTCATGAAATACAGGAAATGTGTTACAGTACTGTGTGAAATGCCTTGTTGAAAAATCAAAAACAAAAAATTGAGAGAGTTAGAATGGATACAGTCTTTTACTCATGAAATACAGAATGTGTTAAAGTAAAATTTATTACATAATCATAGTTATTGTACATGATAGATCTCTAGATTGATAGATTAATAGATAGATAGATAGATAGATAGATAGATAGATAGATAGATAGATGCACTTACTGATCCCAAGTTGGGGAATCAGATATAAGCAGATATTGAATGGAAACAATAAACACACAATAATATACGTAGAAATTAATAGACAGCATACAAGAAAGTGTTCAAGAAAATAAATTTAAACAGCTCATTACAAAGAATTCTTAGCATATACTTAGCATAGATAATAAGATAAATATCTATAGAATATCTATATACACACATATATAGAATATACTATAATACATGACAAAGATACTAAAATTTGAAATGTTTTTCATTATTTAAATCAGACATCGCAGACATTTTGTTTTTGTTTTATTTCATTAAAAATGCAACAAGGTAAGATAGATGTATAAGGATGCACAAAATAACCATGTCAAATGATTAAATAGCAAAAGAGCTGAGTTAATAATAATAATGTAATACATAGCTGCATATTAATATATAGCTATAATGATTAGTTAATACAAAGTATGCATAAGTAGGAAGTGTTTGACCATAAATTTATAATGGAAATCTTCTTTTATTACACTCAGATGAAACATAATGCAGAGTATAAAGAAAGTATAAAGAAATAACTTGATATTTAACATAGACGCAAGAAAATATACAGTTGATGAGAAAGAATTTATTCACATCGATAATGAATACTTTTAGTGATGTACTGGAATTCATTAGAATTAAGTGCACTGACATAAAAACACATCAATGACATTTTCTCTTCATTTCTACAGAGAAAATGCTTCACTTTCACACTGAGATGCACATTTTTCTCAGGAGTCACTGAGCAGCTGCACTGCAGCAGCTGGAGTCTTAGTGGCTCATGGCTCAGCTGCTGCAGTTATGTCATTATTCAGATATTAAAAAAATTAACAAGGTTAATCTGTAGCGATGTGTTTTTTGTGGTGTCAACAGGCGTGGATGACTCTGGGTTTTCCCATCGACACATCAGTGTGAGCAGAACCAACAGCGGAGCTCCTCTCAGTCACAAAGCTGTGACTGACACTTTAAAGGGCAGTTTCTCCACTCTCTTCTGTCCATGGTTCTCATGCAGAACTGTGATGTCCTGTTAAATAATAAATTATTGTAAATGTATTTATTATTTATTATTTTCTTGTTGGATTAAGTAGAGTTGCCTTGTAATAGATTGTATTGTAGTAAAATAACTATTTTGCATAATAGCTGAGTCTGATTGAATCTGTTTGATTTTGGGCTCAATTCAAAGCAGCTTACTTACTTATTTTCAGAGGGACTGTCATGCTACAAGCATGTTAAATAAACCAGCATGTTGTATGGGGAAGAAATTTCATGCAGATGTATTTTATTATTATTACATTTTTATATTATTGTCAACAGCTATTTGTTCAATCTAAACTATTACAGGGGGCAACAGCCACCATGGTTTGAAAATGAACAAGTTTTGCTTCTTGTAGGATGTATTTAAATCACATCCGAACAGTTTCAGATACAACCCCAGTTCCCCCAAAAGTTGGAATACTGTGTAAAACCTATATCAAAATTGGATGCATATATATATATATACATACATGTATATATATATATGTATATATATATACACACACATATATATATATATATATATATATATATATATATATATACATATATACATAGAGAGAGAGAGAGAGAGAGAGAGAGATATTCAATGTTCACACTGACAAACTTTATAGTTTTTTGTAAATATCCACTCATTTAGAATTTGCTGCCCGCAACATGTTCCAAAAAAGTTACCACTGTGTTTCATTACATGTATCATAATTGGGTATTAAAGGGGCGTCCTGAAAAGCCTCTGTTGTTCACAAGCATGGATGGGGTGAGGTTCACCATTTTGTGGAAAAACTGCAAATAGTCCAACAGTTTAAGAACAATAAAGCAGCAAGTTAAGACTCGACCATTCAAAGAAAAAAGATGCATATCTTCAACATCCAGAAATACAGCCCAACTGAAGCAAAGTGGAAAAGTGTGCTGTGGTGTGACGAGTCCACATTCAGATTGTTTTCTGCGGAATCACTGCTTGCCCTAAGTGTAACTGTTTTGTGGTGTAATTACCATGTTTGTCTGTGTTAAAAATGAAAAACATTTCACTAAATTTAAATGTAAAATTACTCTTAATTCAAATATTTTAAATCTAGTTACCACTAGTTGCCTAGTCTGCAAAAATAGAATTAGAGTTTTGCTTTGAATGCATACAATGCCTGACAGCTGAAAGAATTTCAAACATACAGTACAACAAATCATAAGTAACCTTATTAGATATTACACCAGTAATGTGATTACTCTGAGGTGTGATTTTATTTGTTCAGTGTTACAGTTGCTCCTAATCAAGGGGGAGGTGGAAACACTCTGACTTTTGAGTTTTCATTTAATATTACTTATTTGTCTTGGTGAAAATATATCAAATTATATAATTCATTATTGCACATAATATGTTTTTCATATTCAAAGATGACTGGTGTATTTCAAGTAGTCTGAGTTATAAAGGGAATAATAGGGGTGCCCAGTCTAAAAAATAATGACTTTGTATCTCAAAATAATGACTTTGTTTCTTGTTTTAAGATACTAAGTCAATATTTTGAGATATTCAATCATTATTTTATATTGTAAGTCAAGTTTCTCACTATAATGACTCACAGGATCTTTTTTTCCCCATTACCTTGGCAGAAATGAGCTTCTATAGGATACAGACGTGTTGGTGATGATCATATACTGCAGCTCTCTCTGTCTGTTTCACTCTGCTAACAGTCTACAGTGTAGTTCATACACTTCACTGATACACCACAGAATTATAGAGAAACATCAGGCTTCGGTATTGAGGAACATTTGTTGGTGTTCACTGGTTTTCAGAAATAATGGATGTGACTTCCCGGAAGAGGAGGAGGAAGAGGAAAAGGACCATCCAGATTGTTACCTGCACTAACTTCAAAAGTCAGCATCTGTGATGGTATGGGGGTGTGTTAGTGCCCATGGCATCATGGGTACCTGTCACATCTGTGAAGGCCCCACTGATGCCGCAAGGTACATACAGGTGTCCCTGTTTATCCATTAATTTCCTGCTATTTCAGCAACACAATGCCAAGACACATTGTGCACGTTTTAGTTCCAACAGTGTGTCTTCAGAGTAAAAGAGTTCAGGTACTAGACTGACCTGCCTGCAGTCCAGACCTGTCTCCCATTGAAAATGTGTATTTCATTATGAAGTGCTAAAAAGAACAACTGAGACCCCAGATCATTGAGAACTTGAAGTTGTATCAAGCAAGAATGAGAAGGAATTTCACTTTCAAAAGTTCAACAATTGGTGTCCTCAGTCCACAAACACTGTGTTGTTAAAAGGTGATGTATCACAGTGGTTAACTGCCCCATCCCAACTTTGCCAACATGTTGTGGGCAATTTGCAATGTATATTTACTAAAAAAAAACAAAAAACAAAAAACACAATAAATCTGATTTATCAGTTTGAACATTAAATATCTTGTCTTTGTACCAGGGTGGGCAATTATTGTTCATGGGGGGCCACATGAGAAATTGATCAGGCTGCCATGGGCCAGACAGAAATGATATGAGCTCTTAATAATGGCCAAATCTCTAATAATGGAATGGTCAGAAGTGTTCTACATAGGACTCTTCTACTGTTGGTCACTTTCTGAATTGCCATGTGATGGTTTGTGGCAATGTCTAAAACTTGATGTTTCCGGTGGACCATGCAGACTGCATTCAAGTTGCAATGATAGAAGCAGCAAAAGTAAAGTAGAACAACATAAACAACGCAGATGTACAGCACTGAGTGAATAAAGTTACAGTTTAATATAAAAGATTCAGTTCATTATCATTGCCAATGAGCACAGCACTGACCCCTTTGAAAATAAAGTTCTGATAACGGTTCATGGTAAGCAAAATGCTGTTTTTGATAGATTCTGAATTTTTGGTATTTCTGTGATGGCCTTGCAGGCCACATGAAATCTTTCAGTGGGCTGCATTTTGCCCAGGTCTGCTTTGTATTCAAATGAATATAGGCTGAAAAATATCAGTAAATCACTGCATTCTGTTTTTATTTACAGCATCCCGACTATTTTGGAATTGGGGTTGTAATTTATCCATGAACAGTTTATGGTTCAGCTCTGTTTCACAGCAATGGTTTTTTTTTTTTCTTTTTTTATGAAGACTGTAATTTTACTCATACTTAAGCACACATTACACTATGTAAGCTACCTAATTACTTTTAAAATCAATGGAAAAATTGATAGAAAAACAGAAAACAAAATACAAAGAGCATGACCACTGAGCAGAACAGAGGAACCGGGAGTCATTTAGACTGAAGATTTAAAGAAACAGTAACCCTTTAGACAGAATGCTGCTAGTGATAATCTATTTAACATCAGTGGTTAGAATGTAACTAATAACCAGAGTTGTTTTAAGAAGAACACTTTGTGCTTTTATTTTTTTTAAATTACAGTAGTTTTACCTGTAGTTGAGTAACATTTCAGTCATGTAACAGTACTATTACTTGAGTACAGATTGTTAAGAACATGCTGATTTATGTGAACATGCTGAACACCATGCAATTAATTTTCTCAATTTTCAACCAAACATAAAGAAGCTCATATGGATTGGCTGTTCCAAGTCACAGTGTTTAAACTTCAATAAAACAAAGAAAAAAATAAATACAACTCTCCTAAATAAAGTACTGAGTGATGTCACAGATGTGTTTGTGAGTCTCCTCTTTTTGTCCAGGGACAATACTTTGAGTCATCTCTGATCAGAAATTGTGATATTTAAATGTACAATATGTAAGTTCTGCTGCTAGGGGTCTCTGACATTAAAGCAGAAACAAAAGACATAGTTCGATGGCGTCCAAAGTAGTGTGGCATCATGGGAGTTGTCTTCATTGTTAAACAAACCACCATTCTATCTGACAAGACTCAGGCAGAAGCCATGTTCACAGCTGATGTAATGTATTAAAGCAATATCACATGATAGGGAGTGCTGTTGTTCTAAATATCAGCATGGGCTGTGAGCTGGTTGTACAAGATTATCACAGCCATGCTGATTATTTAGTACAACAGCACAGCCTCCAGTGTGATATAGCTTTAACACAACAGTTTTACAAGCACCATTTATTGGTTAACAGGATAAATGAATAGATTGTGATTTCTTTTTTTAATTTACTCACATATTTGATTCTGCCAACAGAAATAGTTCTATAACTGGATTGAAACAACAACAACAACACAAAAGCTACTTTGTGGAGGTCGACACATTACTGCAGTAGAGCTCTCCTTTAGTTGTCTGGATGGATCCATAAAACTGCCCCCAGACTGTCTTCAGCTCGCTCTTCTCACTCGGTCTGCTTCCAAGGAGACTCTGGTATTGATTGTTTATATATATATATATATATATAATATATAATATATGTATACAGTGCTTAACAAATTTATTAGACCTGTCATAAAAATGAAAAAAACATATATTTTAGAAATATTTCAAAGACTTGTTTAAAACTAAAAATGTTATTGTTATTTATTTGGCAAATAACAAACTGAAGCAAATAAATAGTCCTTTTTCACACATAATAACCAAAAAACTCCATATTTTGTGTGGCCTCCTTTGGCCTTGATAACAGCTTGCATTCTTGCTGACATTGTTTTTATGTACTTTTCAACAGTCTCTTTTGTTACTGAGTTCCAAATAGTTTCTAGCTTTTCCCATAGACTCGCTTTAGATTAAATTTTTGAGCTTTTTGTGTTTTTACTTCTGTAAGGTTCAACCAACGCCAGAGACATGTTAGGGTATAAAACAAGGTGAAAGCATTCAATCAGGGAGCACAACTCCAAACTGCTTTCTGCCATGCGGTTCTGTGTATTGTGTCTCCTCTCTATAGAGAATAAACACTTGGTGCATGCTACCTTTCCAGTCTTGTTTTTTGACTCTCTATAGGCAGTTTCGGGAAAGATTTCCACAACAAGTTGGTGTCAGAAGTGGGATCTTGCAAGTGATTCGTCCAACCGCCTAAAGACAGTCAGGGGCTTATCACCCTGAACCAGAAAAAGGGTTCAGTCTCAAACCTCGTCACATTCAGAGACAGTGAGAACTGACTGGTCTTAAGGAGGAGGACCATCACTGCTGAGATCAAAGCGAACAACGGCCAGTTGTCGGGGAGTCAAAAAACAACGCTCAAGTTCTGTAACAAGAAAGAAAAAGAAAACAACAAAAAAGGGGGGGTTATCATTGCATGCCTTCTCGTTCGGTTAGTGTCCAAGGATTCCAGTCATATTTGTGGACCGTGGCGCTGCTGGGGTATTCAGGGAATACCAGGGGAAGGTCTGGGACCTCCATTAGTGCCTCTAAGGGAGGGGCCGTATTAGGATAGATCCAGCTACGGGGTCAAGGTGTTCTGGGACCATCGCATAGGTCTGGGACCTATTGTCTCTGGGGAACAGTGTAAAATACCGGATTTTACATAGAAGTGACGCGTAGTAATCTGTGAGGACTCTCACGTAGAGATGGGATCTAACAGCAGCCAAGAATATGGGTCTGTTTCGCCAAACGAGAAGTGTATGCATGATAAATATGGGAAAGAAACAATCAAGTTTATGCGACAGTGGTGTGAAGAAATGGGGTTTCCAAAGGGCGGTTCTTTCGGGTTAAAAGCAATAGCCTCACTTGAAGAACAATTGAATAAAAAAGAGAAAAAGCTAAAAAAGGGAAAAAGGTGTTGGTTAAAGATTTGGAGACATGGAGTAGCAGAGAGCGGCATTTAATGCATGGAAAAGTGAAGCAGAACGTAGGGACAGAAAACAGACAAGTAAACTGCTGCCTAATGTGTGTATAGATCAACCTGACACAAAGGAACAGACAATGCCTCTCAGTGCTCTGTCCTGTATCCATCTCTTCACAGTTGGTAAAGGTTGACCTGGACCTCGACTCCTACCCAGCTGCTCCCCTACCGTCGCCGTATGTCCCGCCTCCGCAAGCTCAACAACCACAAGCCGCCGCAGCACAGCATCCAGCAGCAGCAGCAGCAGCAGCAGCCCGGCCGCCGCCAGTGCAACAGATGGTCCCACAGCAACAGCCCACAGCAGGGGATCCGTCACTGGACGTGAGACCGAAAACTTTGAGGACTGTTCCAGCGGTGGTAAATCCATTATTGACACCCACACACACTAGGACAGGACAAAGTTATGGCACGCCTAGACCAGAGACACCGACTCTGTACCCGCCTGCCCTGATGATGCCCATGGTTGAAGTAGCAGGGCCACAGGGGTCGATGCTTGTATTCCGCTCCTGGACCACCACTGATGTCATGGAAGCAGCCAGACATCTCCTGGAGCCAGCAGCATCAGGTACTAATGTAGTGATTGGCGCTTCTCCTGTTTAGTCCCACCCCGTAACCATAGGCAGGAAGTAAACAGACATCAGCTGTTATCAATCTAGCCATCCCTTAAAAGGAGTCGTAGTTAGCCTGGTGAGCGCTGCCTCACTGTTTCCTGACCTCGTTACTGCTGTTGAAGGGTGAACATCAGACTAAGGTATGCTTTTTTACCTGGTTTCGGTGTAGATGTATTTGTGCATGTTGACTGAATAGGATGTCACTGGCCTCCTTGCAGGTGCTGTTTGCGGGCATTCTCGAGCCAGCTGGTGTTAGCGTTAGCCTCCCCAACACACACATACAGCACACATATAGGGCGACAAGTGTGGCGTGCTTATGTGCCCTGATCACATGTAACTTGGAGCTTAAAGGTACCCCTTCTCATACAGCAACTATAATTCGTGTACAAATTATGTGTACTGATGTGCGCTTCTCATAATAGGAACAAAGTAACATGGCGATGGCTTCCGGAGGATTTAGCCCCTTGGTATTGGTCTGAGGTAATGCAGTATAGCTCCTAGGAGTCCATTTTGCCCACCGTTGTTCAGATCTGAAGTTAACGTTGTGTTTTTCTTTGCTTTTATCAGGAGGAGCTCTGTTGCCACTGCTGTTTTTGTCCCTTAATGATTGTTGTATAATTTGTCTAGGTGTTTATTTTCAGTAATTTGTACTTGATTTTTTTGTTTAAAGTAATTTCTCTTTTTGATCTTATTTTGTTAAGTTGTTACTTTTGTGTTACAGTAACAGTGGCCTGAGTCATATCCCATTGACTGGGGTCAAAGTGTTTTCTTTTACCCTTTTTGCTAAACCAACTGCTTGAAAGCCTGTATCCCTGGGTTTCTTGCTAGTAGCAGGCTGGTCGGGTCACTAGTCCCTACGGGTGGTGGGTGATTGGGTGGAGGGCTCACCTTTTCCTCCGGTTTGTCCTGCATGCCTTCCATTGTGTCTCTAACCCGTGTGCTATCTTTCTAACAGTGAGCGTGAGTGTAATTTTTGCTGCATGCTGTTCTGTTTTGCCTGGCTAATTGTGTGTGCTTTTGTCTTGCAGTGCTGCGTGTGAATATCGCATGACACAGGTGGTGGTGGTGAAGCACACTTACCCTCTCCCCTCACTTCTCTCAACCTGTGGGTCCCCTGGCACCCTTCCCCCTGTGCTGGTAATGAAATCCCTGAGATCAATTTTAGGATTTTAAAGTCTATTTTTCTAATAAAGAAAATTCATATACAGTCTCCTTATTTTTAAACAGGATACAAAAAATTTAATTAGTTGCTTTTAAAAAAAATCTTAATAAATTATGGCTCGTTGGACTTGAAATGCACGTCTCTGCTCCTCCTTTCTTATCAAAGGACTTGTGTGTGTGAATATATTGAGTGTATATTCTCTGGGTGAAATTCCCAGAGTGGCGTTGTCGGGTTCATGTAGTCTGGGGTTGGGTCAGATCAACTCCCCCCTCCCTGGTCACACTAAGTTTTCAGAACAGATTGTGGACTTTTGCTGTGAATTCAGACCAACGATGTCTGAACTGAAAAGACTGTTGATCACTACAATGAAACCTCTGGACTGGCAAAAGATAGCGGGGAAGTTTCCTGCTACTGATGTCTGGTGCAAAAAGGACAAGGGTGCAGTAGTGAAAGAGGGCCAAGCAGATCATTCACTGCGGATGATGTGTGTTACACGTGTGGGAAGAAAGGACTGGGCACGGGACTGTTACAAACACAGATCGGCTTGACGGGGAGAGCGGGAGGAGGAGAGGGAAGGGCCCCAGCCACAAACCACTGTGCCAGAAGACAGAGGTACTGTGCACACAAACACACACACTGATGGTAACACTGATAACAATAGATCGAACCTAAAGCAGGGCACATATGTTCACTATCATACAGAGGCGTATCAAAGACTGTCAGAATATACGTTAACTGTAAGGGAAAAGAAATTGACATTTCTTGTTGATTCAGGGGCAACAAACTCCGAGCGCGTGATCTCCCTCCCTCTCCAAAAATGAGTGGGCGCTATGTGTATTCTATAGGGATATCAGGTACCACAGTAAAAGAACATTTTACTGTTCCTCTTCCCTGTAAAGACACTGATAATGTTAAGACTAAACATGCGTTCCTATTGTCTGACCATTGCCCAATTAATCTTCTGGGAAGAGACTTAATGATAACACTGGGGATATCGATTTTGTCAACAATAGAGGGACTAAAGATAGTTAAAACTGAGACAATGGTCAATCAAATGCTGAATGTTAATTATTCCCCATTGATGTTTGCATATCAGTGGCGTTTGAACCACACAGAGACAAGCAGAACTCTAACTGAAGAAGCAGAGACAATCACGACAGCTCCTGATGTTACGGGTATGTATGACCTGCATTGTATTTCACACATATCTGAGGGTAGTGACAGGTCATATGAAACCGACTGGTACCAGAGTAAATCAGCTGATGACTTTGACTTGATGACTGACTTTATTGGGATACAGACAAGTGTGTGGCAGCCATAAGCCTGCCAAAAGACTTACTGACATTATTTGACGTTCCCAATTCAGTCCCACATGTAGCATTAGCTAAAACAAACAACTGTGAGTGGGACGATATTGGATCATTTGTTTAGGAATTGCTCCCAAGCAACTGACTGGACAAACACTTCTACTGAAGGCGTCCAACACTGCGCACCGCCTAAACTCATAAAAAGCATTTTTCTGCTGATCTACACAGCACACGCAGCGTAACAATCTTGTATGATTGATGAGAAAAAAAGAGGAAAAACTTAACCTGCATGTTTCCATGTATGTCTATTACAGAAGCACAAGTGCACCCTATATTAGGCCAAGTATCTGATAAATTGTGGGCCAAAGGGAAATATGAGGGGGTCTGGTGAGAACTGCAGAAATGCCAGAGCAGATTCAGCAGCTAAATCTACAGCATTATCTAAACACTTTTATACCACTACTAATGTATCTCCTTCTGAAGCAGTGTCAGCCGTTCAATCTACATGGAAAGAGTGGCTGCAGGAAGACTGATGATGTGTGATATGGACCAGATGACAAGCCTCGCCTCCCTAAAGCATTGTTTCCTCATTATGATAAGTTGACACATGGGTTGGACCACATGTAAAAAGGGGGAATGCATGCAACGGTGACAAAATTTTGGTTTAAGTCCTTTTGAAATCTTGTTTGCCCGACCACCACATCTAGGTTGGACCAACGTGGAGGACCAGCGGAGGAGATCCTCTAAACCAGCGGCAGTTATAGACTCAGCCATGGTTCAATATTGTTTTCACATGTCCTCTCTATTGTAAGATATTCACTCACAGGTGAAAGCTGCTCTGCCAGATCCAGCGGCCAGCACACTCCATTCAATCCAGCCAGGAGACTGGGTGATGATAAAAGGACTTGAGAGCAAGAAGGTGGAACCAGAAGAAGTGGCTAGGACCAAAACCAAGTCCTCCTGATAACTCACACTGCAGTGAAAACAGCAGAAAGAGTGACGTGGATACACGCCAGCCACTACAGGAAGGTGCCAGTGTAACGAGTATGGTTTGGACCCAGATGCAGCACACCAAACAACAGAGCGTGTTGGTAATGACCTTTATTTACAGAGGCTGATCAGAATCCAGGGCAGACAATGAAACAACAAGTCCAGATAGTTCTTTGAGCTCAGAGCCCACACAAAGTCTCTGGGGTCCAGGCTCGAGGAATGGGTAGAGCCGAACTGAGGGACAGAGGGAGCAGACTGACCAGACAGATGAGTAGATGAGGGATGAGCCACATGGTAGTGAGGACCAGACGGAGAAGTCGGGACCAGGCGGGTAGACAGACCAGGCGGGCAGACAGACCAGGTGGGTAGACAGACCAGGCGGGTAGACAGACCAGGCAGTGAAGTTGGGACCAGGTGAGCAGAGGCAGACCAGGCGAGCAGAAGCAGACCAGACGAGCAGAGGCAGACCAGGCGAGCAGAGGCAGACCAGGCGAGCAGAGGCAGACCAGGCGAGCAGACAGACCAGACAGGTGAAGTTGGGCCAGGCAGCAAAGTTGGGACCAGGTTGAGCAGACAGACCAGACAGGCGAAGTTGGGACCAGGCAGCGAAGTTGGGACCAGATGAGCAGACAGACCAGACAGGCGAAGTTGGGACCAGGTGAGCTGGCAGACCAGACAAGCAGAGGCAGACCAGGCGAGCAGAGGCAGACCAGGCAAGCAGAGGCAGACCAGGCGAGCAGACAGACCAGACAGGCGAAGTTGGGGCCAAGCAGTGAAGTTGGGACCAGGTGAGCAGACAGACCAGACAGGCGAAGTTGGAACCAGGCAGCAAAGTGGGGACCAGACAAGCAGACAGACCAAGCACACTGCCACGTCACAGGAGGGAAACACCAAACAGCCACAGGGACAGGCAGACAAACATCAGGTACACAGAGGCAGATCACAGGGTCAGGGACAGAAGGCTGTGGTGGTTTCCCAGAGAACAGATGAGGCTACATGGAATCATCTATAAAAACACATGATGGGAAAGAAGACAAAATAACTAAGCATAGTAGTGTTACTGATAATAATGACCTGTTGTAAGTGTGATATCCATCATGCTAATTATTTTATGTTGTCCTATCCCCTGTGCAAGAACGATAATTTCTTCTATGATACAGTCATCATTTACTATGGTGCGTGTTACTGGAAAGTACTACCAAGATGATGATAGTGACAGTGATGAAAGTGATGTGTAACCAAAAAAAACAAACTATTCTAAATGATGTATAGACTTGAAGCTGTAAGCATTTTTTTCTCCACTGATAGATGAATAGTTTATCATAAATGATAAAAAGGGGGAGTTGTAGTGGAAATTTTACATGTTTGTTACTTTGTTCACCTACTGAATGGTAATCTGTGTTTTACTGCTGTATTGACCAAAGGATGACCTGTTGTCAGCTGTTGTAGCCTGGATTGATAGCAAATGACAGGAGTCTGTAAAAATCCTGAGATGGGTTGACCACCAGGTTTATTGTACCAACTGTTGTTTTTCCTTTTACATCTGTTAAATAACTTCTGTAAGTTCAACCAACGGCCAGAGACATGTTAGGGTATAAAACAGGGTGAAAGCATTCAATCATGGAGCACAACTCCAAACTGTTTTCTGCCGTGCGGTTCTGTGTATTGTGTCTCCTCTCTATAGAGAATAAACACTTGGTGCATGCTACCTTTCCAGTCTTGTTTTTTGACTCTCTATAGGCAGACCGGGAAAAATTTCCACAACAGTGACTTCAACAGTAATTCAATCAGGAGAGACTTTATCCTGAGTGTACAAAATATATTTATATGACATAAGCACAACTGAGAGAGAAATGTGAAAAGTCTTTGGCGGTTAGACTCCATCGTGACATCATCTTGTATAAAGGTGGTAGTGAGGCCGTGATTAGTAAAGGAAACCCCTGGTGGAGTTTTAGACACTGGTGGTGGTGGTGAAGGGATGGCTGACAATCTGGATGAGTCGAGGACTGGACTTCTAATGAGCTCAGCCAGGATTCTGGATTAGAAGAACAGGAGGAGAATGGGGTGGAGGAGGGTTGCAATAATTCCATGAAGATAATTCCATTCTTCTCTCTGAAATGGCAGAGAGGAGAATGGATTTAAAGTTTTGTCACTATGACATGATTGGCTGATGGAGACTGTGGCTAAATCTGATTGGCTGACTTACAGAGTGAATGCCCATGGAAAGCTGATTGAGAATAAGTAGGTAAAGAGAGAGGGGGAGAGAAAGACAGTGAGGGATGAATGAGGCATAAAGATCGTCTTCCTGATTGAACTTACACTGAGCTCCATTTGGCTTGACCGTTCTTCATCAAATGATAAATACCATCTTAAAAGTATAAACTTAACTCAGTTGATAAATGAACCTACCAGAGTCCATGCCAGATCAAAGTCATTATTAGATCCTGATAGAATTATTCATTCTGGCATTCCGTTTTAGTGATCATTCAGCTGTCTTTTGTGTATGGAAGATTAAAACCCCCAGACAACATAAGAATGTTCACTATGATAATTTGATATGTGATATAACTGAAATTAATTGGAACAAGTTTCAACTAATACCTCATGTTGAAGATGCTTGGAATTATTTTTACTCTGAACTCACAAAAGTTATTGATATACATGTCCCCTGAAGAGAAGTTAAGGTCAAAGGAAGACACTTACCTTGGATCAACTCTTTTCAAACAAAGATAAAATCTGGAAGATTTACAGGAAAACCAAGGATCCCACTGACTTGGACAAATATAGATCTTTAAGGAATTTAGGTAAAACAAAAAACACGTAATGCTAAATCTGACTTTTACAGAAAATATCTCTCTTAAAATATGCATAATCCAAAACAGCTCTAGAAAAGCATGAATAGCATTCTCAATAAGTCAAATAAAAGTACCAGTGCCCAGACTGGATTTAACAGTGATTTTTTTTTTTTTTTTCCACTTTTTTGCCTTTATTGGCCAGAGAGCAGAGAGTAGACAGGAAACGGGGCAGAGAGAGGGGGGGATGACACGCAGCAAAGGGCCGAAGGCAGGAGTCGAACCAGCGGCCACTGCAGAGGACTAACAGCCTCCATACATGGGTCAGACGCTCTACCAACTGAGCTAAACGTCCGCCTTAACAATGATTTTATTGATGACACTTCCACTTTAATCAGCACTTTTCCTCTGTAGTCTCACCTTCAGCATGTGATTCTTTTAGTAGCTTAACCATTAGCATTCTCTTTTCAGAAAATATTACCTGTTCGAAGGTCAATAAGCCATCACAAATTTAAGGATGGTTGTGGAACTGGACCAGATGGCGCTGAGATTACATTTATTAAGTCAGCTGCTCATATTCTGATGTATCTATTTTGTGACCTATTGAACCTTTCTTTATCAACTTGTACCCTTCCTTCTGGAATGTGCTACAGTTACTCCACTCCATGAGGGAGGTGAGCCTCATGATATCAACACCATCCAATTTCTATTATTAATCCTGTAGCCAATTTTTTTGAGAAACTAATCTTCAGTCAATTATCACACTATGTGACTGACTGTATTATCTTATCTCCATGCCAGTCTGGTTTCAGACCCAGTTTCCCCACGACTACAGCTCTTTTAAAATTTACTAGTGATGTGTTTACTGCTTCTGAAGAAGGCAAACTCACTGGTGCAATTTTTCTTGACCTAACCAAGGCTTTTGATATTGCTGATCATTATTCTTGACAAACTCTACTCCATTGGTGTCTCTTGGAATGTGTTACTTTGGCTTAACTCTTACCTTCATAATAGATGCCAGTGTGTTCATTTCAGTGGTGATCCATCTGATTATTTACTTGTCAAGACAGGAATACCACAGGGTTCATCTCTAGGATCACAACTCTTCTCCATTTTTATTAATGACCTTCCAAAAGTTTGCTCTGATTGTCAAATTCAATTATATGCTGACAATACTGTAATTTATACATCAAGTGTCAATAGATCTGTGATTGAAAGATCTCTCAGCATGCTTCTGTTCAGAAATGGTTCACATCCAACAAACTATTACTGAACAAAAAGAAATCCTGCTGTATGTTGCTCGGAACCAGACAAGGTCTTGTCTTCTTTTAAATACCTGGACCTCTGGATAGATCCTGTGCTTTCTTTTAAACAACACTTTGAGTCTGTTACAAACAAATTAAGTCGCAATTTAAGCATTCTTTATCACTCCATAAATGAAAAGAAATGAATAAACTGTCACACAGTTGTTGTTGCCCATATCAAATTATGCTGATATTGTTTATAATAACACATTTGACACACGTCTTTATCCCTTAATGTTATTTACAGTACTCTCTGCAGATTTATCTTAATGTGTCCTTATCAAACTCATCACTGTTCCAACTTTGAACTGGTTACCCTTCAATGCAGGAAGACATTACTTCTGGCTTCAGTGTATTTTCAAATGTATCTAAAACTCTTATCTAAAACAATACTTAATACCATACATCCCCTCATACCCTCTCAGACACACTCAGCAGCCTTTCCTCTTTGTTCCCAAAACTAATAAAGAAATTGGCAGACGAACCTTTAAATACAAACCTCCTTTCAACCAGAACAATCTCCCCACTAACAGAAGAACAATTAACTCATTACACCTCTTTAAGAACTCATTATTACTCTTGTTGAAAACATCATGCTGCTGCTTTTAATGGTAATGTCTTCCTGCCCCTCTAATATTGAATGACTTTTCTTGCTGGTCTTCCCTGTATTATCTTCATTATTATTATTATTATTATTATTATTATTATTATTATCATCATTATTATTATTATTATTATTATTATTATTATTACACTATATGTCCTGTGGTATCTTGAGTTTGTGTATTTTGGGTGTTGTGGGTTTATGGGAATGATGTGTAGGTGGGTCGGTAAATGAGAGCCTTATGTCTGTATGTTGTATGTGTTTGTGTCTACTGTATCATATTGTATGTTTTGTTTTGGACCCCCTGGAAAATGAGATGATTCCTCTCAAGAGACTTCTAAACTTCTTCATCAGTGGAGCTGAGGTGGAGCAGGTTAACAGTTGTAGGCTCCTGGTAAACAACATCACAGAGAAGCTGTCATGGACATCACACATCTTCATCCTGGTAATGAAGGCTCAGAAACAGCTATACTTCTTCATGAAACTTAAGAGGCCAAAGTTCCTGTGCCATTGTTCACTTTTCCAGAGGTGCAATTCAAGGCATCCTAACTGGAAACATCACAAACTGGCATCATGGGATGTGCAGTTTTACATTCGTTTTATATTTTTATTTGATCTCCTTAGCCAACCCAATAAATCAATCAAAGAGGGAACAGCATCAAAGTGAAAAGAAAAGATAAAACATATTCTAGGATGTCTACTTCAAATAAAAAAGGTGAATTACAGATGCCCGCCCTTTTTTCATTATTATCTATCTTTGGTTGTCAGAAAGTAAGTGACTTATTTGATCTCTCTGCAAGCAAAGGCTGGAAACACTTTGAAAAGAGTTTGTTACAAAGCTGTGACAACACTGACAAGAAATGCCTGTATTTTATGAAATTGAATTGAAATGTCATTTAACATCTTATAATCATGTACAAAAATCATTGGAATTAACACACTTACCTGGACAACCACTATCGCAGAACTCAAATATAACAAAACAAGACAGTCATAAAATAGAACAAATGGAAAGATAATGGAATTAGCAAACTTGGCTATATATTTTCAAATAATCGCTTTAAAACCTTTAATGAATTAATCATTGAACATGATATCCCAAAATGTGAGTAAATTACTTCACTTTACAGCATTCTATCAGAAAGATTGCTGTAATCAATAAACAAATCTCCTTGTATCCTTGTATGTTTGAGTGGCTGAATATCTGTGAAATATGACTGAAAACAACCTATTTTAAACCTGCAATTTATTTGATCTGATTCTTCAGCTGCTAAATTTAAAAATGTAAATTTAAATAGCAACACAACAAGTCTCTATCTGTGTCACAGTAAAACCAGAACAATGAGCTGAAAGCTGCAGAACAGCTCGGTGAAGCTGCATTTTCGTAACCCTCTGTTTTTGTTTCTTTCCCACATCCCTCCAAGCTGTCCCCCCCCCCCCCCCCCCCCCCCCCCGTCTCTCCTCTCTCTCTCTCTCTGCCCTGTCCTCTTGAAGTCCTCCATGGTGCAGAGGACATCGTATGGCTCAGGTCTCACTGGCGACACCTTGTTGTTCAATGCCCTCTGAATCTACTTTCTTTAAATATATTTTATAATTTAATGTATCAGAAACTTTGTCATCAAAATTTCCACAATATGATTCTGTTGGCAATATTTTCCATAGAGGGGTTTTTTGGGGAGAGTTTTTCTTTTTTTGTGGCCAAGTTTTTACTGTTTTTACTGTCATCATTCAAGAGAATAACATTTGGAAGGCATGGTATAACTACATCCATTACATTTGATAAGATTCTTGTCACTTGGTTCCAGAAATTATTAACCCCCAGACATTTCCACAGCATATGAATATATGTTCTAATTTGATTTTCAGTGTCAAAATTTTATTTTGCACACTGTTCTTTTGAACAATATCATTTCATATAAAACTTTTGAAATTCTTGGTTAATTAATGATGGTTCATATAATAGAACTCCATCAGTGGACATAATTGATGAAATATCAGCCATCTGATTTATATTTTACCAGCCAGTAGAAAAGTGGGTCGACTACCATCAAAATACTCTGTTTGTCTTGCTCCGTGAACTAAAAACCCTTTGTGTAAGTGAGGTGTTTAACTCAGCTTTAACTTTGGATAATCGAATTTGAACTTCAGGAACAAAGATTCTCGGTTGTTCAGCAATTAATCTAGTTTGAGCATCTTCTAAATCTGTTATCTCTTTAAGGTTAGCCTTATTAACACCAGAAGCAAATGCTATAGTATTATTTCAAATTAAACCTTTGACAGCATCCCATAGATACCTTACATCCTCCACAGAATTATCATTAAAATGCAAGAATTCCTATAAACTTGATTGGAACTGCATACAATACTTCACATTCTACAAGACTGTTAAATTAAATCTCCATCTTGATGCCTGATTTGGAGCACTGGGAAACCTTAATGTACAAAGAATAGCATGGTGGTCAGACATAGACATATAGACAATTTCTGATGTCCAAATCAGTAATCTTAGATGATACCAAGATACAGTATAATCAATTCTGGAGTATGTTTGGTGTCTAGATGAAAAAAAAGTGAAATGGTTCTTGTCTGGATGGTGCACTACCATCGCATAGCAAATGTCTACCATAGTATAGTTAGTTGCCACATTATTAAAGGCTGAGGTAGAGGGCGACCTGCTACTAGTAATTTTAGACTGATACGTTGATGGATCAAGTACTGCAGTCATGTCACCTCCAAGAATTTGTTGATAATCTGTCATATCATCCAAGATTCTGGATAAATCAGCGAAAAAAACTAGGTTCATAAATATTTGGAGCATACACTGACAGAAATGTGATTCTTTTCCCACAAACAACTGTTTTTATTAAAGATAATCTACCACCCTCATCTTTCCCTTTAGCAATAATATGTAACTTTAGGTAATTTCATATCAATATTATCACTCCTTTTGTTTTATTACTGGCAGAGCCGGAAGCAACTCTGTACATCTTATTTCCTATTTTATGAATATCCTGATGAATTCTCTGGGTTTCTTGAAGTCAGAGGCGTAACTACCATATATGCAGGTTATGCAGTTGCATTAGTGAATGGTATTTATAGTGCTTATTTAATCAAGACACTTAGGTCATAGTGCCAACCAACATCACCAGCCATTCACCAAATAAATAACATTACAATAACACAAACTAAGTTTTACATATATGAGCCTATAGTTTATTGACTCATACACCTATGTCACGTTTCTTAATGAAATTTAAATAAGGATTATTTGGCGATTTCTTGTTCAAGAATGTACAAAGCGTGTCTGCGTGGAATACGGAGTTGTTGCAGTTATGGACATGCCGCGAGAGAAAATCAACAGAAAGTTAGTAAGTTAAATGTCAAGTCAGAAACGAGCAATATACAAACACAGAACTGAAAGAAGCAGCAGAGGAAGAAAAAGCAAATTCCAAAAGTTTTTTTTTTTTCAGAAATTTTAAGAAAGATGAGCCAGCACAAGTTGTTCCCATGGATGTATTGAAGAGAGTACACCTATGATGTAAGTAGAACTCATTTATTATTTTATTTAATCAACTGACTAATGCCAACCCATAGACATGAAGATTGTTATCAATGTGAAGGTGGGCTATCACTGTATTTTCATCTGTTTCAAGGTGAGCTGTCACCTGTTAGTTTTCATCTGTGTTAAGGTGCTGCTGTCACCTGTTAGTTTCCATCCATTTTTTCATCCATAGTTTTCATGTATGAGAAGCTGCTCCGACAGTGATGATGCTTTAATCTGTTATGATGCTGCAACACCAGATTTTGTCAGGCAGGCTAGTTTATTAGGGGCCGGGCAGCCTAAGCTGCCAGGACCATATTGTTTTCCTCAATGTTCTTCTTTCTTTCTTCTTCTTCTTCTTCCGAGGAAATCCTACTTCCCATGCTCGAAAAATGACCAAACTTTGCACAAAGGTCCAGTCCCATGTCAGATTGCCTCAGCTGCAAAAACAGGCCAATAGTCCTGATGGTGGCGCTACAGCAAGCCTCTAAAGTTCAAAATTTTGAAAATTCATAACAAATCAACCATATGTGCTACAGATTTACAACTTTCACCAAAATGTAGCCCCAATACTGAAGAAACTTTTGTACATTTAAACCTATTGCAAATTATGAAGTCCATCACTCTGTTTTTTTCAAAAACTGTAAAACTTATTAAACCTATCTCCTCCCACAATTTTTGCTCAATTGACACCAAACTTGCTACAGAGCATCTTCAGACTGTCCTACACAAACCATCCACACAGATTTTTGATTGATCAAAAATTGAGCCTACAGTGCATCAAAATGTTTGACTGTAAACGGTATTATAAACATATACTTGCAAATTCTTGCTAAATACATTTTCAATGTTCATGAAAAAAATGACAAAATTTTGGAGTCATGGTAGATGATGTTTGGAAAATATCAGAATTTTATCTCAAAAACTGAATTTTTTACAGCATTTTGAATTTCGAATGCAAAAATGTCATTTTTAAAACATCAGTTTTTCACTTTTGGAGCCAATAAATCATTGTTAAAAACTAATGACCAACATCTCCATGCTGTCTAGATGCAATTTGTGTATTTTGGGATTTTTGTCTCAATAACTGAATTTTTGACAGCCATTTGAAATCTGCCTTTACATGCTAACAGCTGCTGTCTTGCACACAGGTGACTGGCTTAGTCAATTTGTGAAGCTACAGGTGACATTTCCATTTGCCAATTAGCTCAGTGAGATAGAGGATGGTTCTTGGTGTTGAAGGTTGTGAGTTCAAGCCTCAGCTTGTGCAACATTTCCATATGAGAAATCTACCCAAACTTTTCACAAAGGTCCAGTCCCATGCCAGATGTCCTCAACTGGAGACATAAGACAATAGTCCTGATGGTGGCGCTACAGCAAGCCTCTAAATTTCAAAACTTTGAAAATTCACAACAAATCAACCATATGTGCGACAGCTTTGGAACTTTCACTTTGAAATGTGCTTTTCCATGGCATGAATGGCTGCTGCCTGGCACCCTGATCCTTGGCTTAGTCAATTTGTGAAGCCACACATGAACTGTCACTTGCCAATTAGCTCAGTGAGATAAAAGATGGACTTCAGTGTCAGAAGTCGTGAGTTCGAGTTTCAGCTAAGGCAGGATGGACTTTCTAATGTGAAAGCCTTATGTTCAGGTATCATGCTATGTGGATTAGAGACTACTAAGGTTAAAATAATTATGATTCAGGGAGTTTTGGGAAGAGACAAATACTCTTTATCAACACGTTTCCCTGTTATCCCTTGTCTCTTTTCCCTGTTTATTTGGCTTAGCTATCAGTCAATATGCAGAGTCTCTTGTGCCAGAAATTGTGAGTTCAAGCCTCAACTGATGTAAAATGCACATTAGAATGCCACCTTTTTTTTCATCTTCCTACACTCTGCTTGTTGCTCAGAATTGCCTAATTTTGCCTAAAATTGCCCGGCCCGCGACCATTGCTGCGCAGCAGCTATAACTGCTATCTTGGCCTTGCTATTATGACTTCTCCTCTATTTCACTGCAGTGCATTTCACTGTTGTCAGTCGTTTTAAAGCTGCATAATTTCACTTCTTTCATTCACTGACATTACGTCATATTATGCTTGACTGTGATGGATAGGGCCCGGTTTGATAATCTTGCATTAGGGCCAGTGCTGACTCGTTATGCCACTGCTTGAAGTAATGCTATATGAGCACCTTGTCTGCCAATAATATCAAGACACCCACAACTCTTAGTATGATTCAAACAAAAATTAAACAAAAGAAGAAGAAAGAGGTTACGTCTCTGATTCATACCCCACAAGCTTTCCCCTAAACCCCACAGGGGGAGCCAAACATTTACAATCAATCAAAACATTTTTTCTTAAATCTGCTACCCCCCCTACTCTCCCTCCAGGTTATTTTTACGCACTGATTTAAGTTGATTACGTTATATGAACTTCAGCCTTGTTAGCAGCAATTGAAAGTGATCTTTAACTTACAAAGTGAAAAAAAATTGAGGAGAGCGCAGACAAGCTGAGCGTGGTCAGTGCAAGTTGCCCAGAAGCAGTGGGAGAGTTTTTCTTTACCGAAACAAGGGTCTAAGGACAGGAGGGTCGTATACTGTACAGATCATAAACCCACCTTGTGACTGTGATGTCAATAATAATAATAATAATAATAATAATAATAATAATAATAATAATTATTATTATTATTATTATTATTATTATTATTATTATTATTATTATTATTATTATTATTCATTATTATTATTATTATTATTATTATTATTATTATTATATGGTCGACATCTTCACATTAAGATTTGACATCTTGGAAACATTGTCCATCAACTTTGACTGTGTTTGAGTACGAAGCGCCACCGATGTAAACAGAGTCCTCCTCCCCTCGTCCTGTTGCAGTCTTGCGTGTTGCGTCCTGTCAGCTAGCTCAGAACTGGTCTGTCAAGTGCTACACCTTGATGCAGGATGTTGTGTTGGAGCAGGTCTCTGTAATACATGGCTACAACAGTCTCTGGTTGAGTCCCATTTTGTCCATTTCATTTTTCCAAGCGGACGATAGCCGTGAATAGCCTTAGGTCTTAGCTGTGTTAGCATGGATCTTGTCCCCGCTCTCCACCTCTCTGCCTGGGGTGGTGACACACTGTGTTCAGCTGTTCTGGCTGGTGGTGTGAATTCTTGATCATCTGAAGGTCTGCTGCTCTTTAATCCAAACCCCACACTTCCAATGCCAATTTTAAGTCTACATTTCCTGATTCAACAAATGGCTGCAAATTTGACAAAACAATGTCAAATGAGATGCACTTACTGCATTTCTAGACTACTGATTAAATATCCATGATTACATTTTTAAGTGGTTAAATTCTTAATGGAGATTAATCAATTAATGATTAATTATAAATCATTAACATCCTCACTCCAAACGTATGCTGCAGCAGTGTTTTGTTTTGTTTTTCACTTGTATGTCTTCGTTTTCATTGGTCCATTTGTCATCAGATCATGTTACTGGCTACAAAAATGCAGATGAAAGTTTTGGATATTAATTCAAGTTGTACTCAGTACTCAATTATGATGTTAAAAGTAGATTACATAGTGTAATGTGTAAGGTGCATACTTGAAAATCTAATCATAAAAGTATCCCCCCCCCCAAAAAAAAAAACCTCAATTACAGTAACTTGAGTATTTGTAATTAGTCATTTCCACTCCTGTACATATAGGATTATACAGTATACAAAGGTGGAACACTTGAATTGCTTTCAAGGACCATTTAGTAGAGTAGCAGTCTGAATTTGGTTGCAGCAGGCTACCCTACCACAATCACGTACACACCTCAATTTAGCAACAGTGTCAGACTGTCACTTAGTTTACTACTTCCCGTAGCTCAGTGACAACAATGTCCCGTGAAGAAGGGGGTTGGTTATGTTTCTGAGACAAAGTAGCATATGGAAGCAGCTATGTCATACGAATGCCCCATATCTAAGAGACAAGGCTTTAAAAGGAGCAGTTTCCGACAGCTCCTGTTATCAGAATCAGGTGTCAGGAATGGCAGTCCAATTCCTGGCATACCTACGTGTGTCAAGCTTAAGTATAAAAGAGCGGAGGTTGCTGCTGTGGGCTCCAGCATCCAAACAGCTACCAAGAGAAGAAGCGAAAGAACATCCATCCATCCATCCACTGATACGACCAGCAGCACCTCACAGAGAAAAATGCATCTGTCTTCCATTCCCCTCTGTGGCCTCCTCCTCATCCTAAACCTGCAGCTGTTCAGCACATATCCCATCAGCACCGGCTTGACTGACACTGACATGGACATCTTAAAGGTGAGTGTGATTTTCAAACATGGCTCCACCAGTTTAAATTACAATATCAAACTTTAGTTTCCTAGTCAGGAATTGCATTGTTTAAAGGGGTCTATTGTAATCCCATTAAATGGTCCGATACTGCTTATAGAAATTAAATCGGTGCTCCCTGTGAATAATGAGTACCTAATAATTAAAGGAGCAATATGTAGAAATCGTATGTCCAAAAATGAGTACCGCAGTCCAGTAGTAAGCTATACATTGAATAGGTTCAATCTCCTCCTCACCAGATCAGCTGTTTCTAACTGTCAATTTTCTCTCAATGTCTATTCCAGCCTGTTATGCTGGAATAGAAATTTCAAAGGAGGAAGGCTGTAGTGTTGTTGTCAGAGAAGCAAGTATTTCAACTTGCTTAGTGTCTGATGGCATATCATGGTCATTTTATGATAAATTACAGTAAATATATCACGGATTCTCCTTAGAGGCAGCAGTTTAATTGTCAATGTTAACTTGAAGCACAGTTTGTCTGTAAACTTCAGAATGTTTCTAATGGTTCTAAAATCTGCTTATGATGCATCACAATACTTTATAAGTGCTATCTGAAATGAGAGGGAGGATCCCTCTTGTAAATGTACATCCTCAATGCAACAGTGAAGTGTTTCTTTTTAAGTCTGAATCTGTAAAGTTTCAGACTTAACAGTTAAACTTAACAGACTTAACTATTAGACTTAACAGTTATTCAGACTTAACTTAACTAAGGTATGTCTTTGTGGATGTTGCAGATGATTCTTCACAGACTAGAGGAGTCTGTCGCAGAGCAGACTGAGATGGACCAAAGAGTCCCTGCAGAGAGAGACGATCTGGACAGTCTGAACATAGAGGAGGCAGCAGAGGACAGCAACCCCAAACTGGACTGGATGAGGCGGCAATCAAGGAGTTTCTTTCAGCCAAGAACCTGAAGAACGTCCGTAATGACTCATCCAGGCGATCCTCCGGCTGTTTTGGTCGACGGATGGACAGAATAGGCTCCATGAGCTCTCTTGGGTGCAACACTGTTGGCAAATACAGTAAGTTACAGTAACTCCACTGCAGGAAGCACCACAGCAGCTCTAGGTTGAACTGGATAATTGTTTGGGCCAGTGAGATTCAGGAAAATCATTACAATAATCAACAAGATAAATAGGGACCCATCCCCTCAGTGATTAAAGAAGAGCTTGATAACATACAAATATAGTATATTAAAAGTATAGTGCAACATAAATTTAGCTCATACAAAATTTTACACATATTAAAATGAATGAGAAAACATGAATTGTCTTAATAACAGTTGTTTTCTTGTTCTCTTCCAGATCCAAAGTAAAGATGAAGTCTTACCATCTACATTCTGGAACTGCAACGTCTCTACCAAAAGATATTTTTATTTGAATGCTATTTATTTACTAATATTTATTGAATATTGTTTGTGGCTGACAAATATATTTATGTGAAATGGAAGTAAGTCATGTGTACTGTTGAAAGTTTTAATAAATGTTTACAACTGCACATCATTTCATTGAGTGTTGCTTAAGCATCCCTAAAAATATCAAAGGTTATAATGTGAATGAATACAGTAATGCTGTCATGCAATATTCATAAAATTACCTCCAATGTGATACAGCAAATGGTCACTTCTTACATTAACCTGACAATGATACAAGTCCCCAGCACATGCATTCCATTATAAATATACAGTATATAAACTGAAGAAATGGCACAGCTCTATGTTGCTTTTGACAGTTTTTGTTGCCATGTTGACTGCGATGTCTCTGCTCACATGATGTATATTTAACAATACAAAGCCACAAGGGTGACAGCACCTATAGCCTATAGTCCTGGTTGTGCTCCCAGGTTGTGGTTGTGCTCCTTTCTTCTGGTACAGAAGAAAGGAGTTGAATGGGCCAAAACAAAGATGATGAAAATGTACTACTTTGAAATCAGTTATATAATATTAATGAAGTCGCTCTTTGCCATATCAAGGCACCCACAGGCAACTTGGACTTTGGGTGCACTGTGGAGAGCACACAGATTAATTCAGTCTGATCAACAGGGCCGATGGAACTGGAACTCTCACTCAGGCTTTATTTCAACACGAGAAATCCCTGTGAAAAGCTGTCCAGTGTATGTGTCCTACATGAGACTAATGGAGACAGACACAGAGATGACAGGAAGGTTGGTCAAGGTTGGACAATGAATGACAATCCTCAAACTAGTCTGGCTTATGTCTGTTATTTTGTTTGTAATTGTTAATCTAAAAGAACTGAAAGCAATGCCAAGCTGTGAGCACTTGGTGTTCAGTTGGTGGCAGTGGATGCACCACACAGTGGAGGTAAATGACACCGTGGGAGAGGATTCAAGCTCACCAGGGTTCAGCTAAGGCCTGTATTTATTTTTTGGCGTCAGTCATCTACAGTACAAGCTGATGGAGTTAACACCAAATGATTTCTCCAGTACTCCCTGTGCTGTGATTGTATGCAGCAGAAAGCCTTCATGATCTCTGTCGCTCACCTGTCTCATGGAGCAGTTGTGCAAGGTATCAAGGTAATTTATTCATTATGTCATTATACAACACCGAGTTTTAGTTCCTTCATGCTACACATATAATACAGAAAATTGAAATCAGAATAGGATAGAATCAAATATTTGATAAAACACATCAAGACCATATATACAGGCATTAATGTACATACAAACCCCAATTCCAAAAACTTGGGACGTTGTGTAAAACATAAATGCAAACAGAATGCAATGATTTGCAGACTTTTTGACCCATGTTCTGTTGAATACAGTACAAAGACAAGGTACTTGTTCAAACTGATTATTGTTTTTTGTAAATATACACCCAGTCTCAATCTAATGCCTGAAACATGTTCCAGAGTTGATTCAGGATCATGTTTACCACTGTGATGCATCAGCTTTTCTTTTAAGAACACTCAGTCAGGGTTTGTGAACTGAGGACACTGAATGTTGAAGTTTTGAAAGTGAAATTCTTTCTCATTCTTGCTTGATATACTACTTCAAGTGCTCAACAGTCTCTGTTGTTCTATTTTGTTGTTGTATTTTATTGTATTTTGTCTGGACTGCAGGCAGGTTAGTCTAGTACCAGAACTCTTTTACTATGAAGACATGCTGTTGGAACTTAAACATGCACAATGTGTCTTGGCATTGTCTGGCTGAAATAAGCAGGGACGTCCCTGAAAAAGACGTCTGGATGGCAGCATGTGTTGCTCCAAAACCTGTTTGTACCTTTCAGCATTAATGGCGCCTTCACACAAGTGACAGTTACCCATGATGCCATGGGTAGAGCGTTTGCCCCATACGGAGGCTGTCAGTCCTCTGCAGCGGCCACTGGTTCAGTTCCTTCTTGTGGCCCTTTGCTGCATGTCACCCCTCCACTCTCTACCCTCTTTCCTGTCTACTCTTCAGCTGTCGTGTCTCCCTGCAGTATGAGCGCAAATGAATGTGAGCCAACATAAGAAGTTTACAACTTTTACACTAACTTATTATGTAGAATTACTTTTGACAACAATGACCAGGAAGTCAGGAAGAAGCTGTACAGTTCAGCTGCTCCAACAGGTGTGTCAAACATCAACTTTGGACACGAACAGAATGCAAAATACACAAACCTTCAGTTCATAAAGGGTGCTGCTGTCTGAGAGCAGAGACTCTACAGACATTCACTGAATGTATAGAGGACCACCATGTGTCATAGTGGTAAAAATTATTTACAGAAAGGAACTTTGTTCCTGAAAATCTTGAATACCTGATATTTTATATATATATATATATATATATATATTACACTGTACTCCATCACTTAAACATGGTTGAGGTTCTCTGGTTTTCTCTTCTTCATTATCCATTTTTGGCTTTTGTCACAACCAACATCTAACTACTATGTAAAATGTTAAAACATTAATATCGCCATCCTAAAAGGAACCTTCATCAGTCACTGAGGGCTGCTGTTTAATGTTGTCAGTCCAGTGATTTATCTGTCACTGTCAGGATGCAACAGCAGACATGGTGTCTTGAACGGACCCCCGGACCCACAAGATCTCACGAGACTCTTGCAAATTTGCGGTTCCCTTCTAGACACAACCAGCAGACACCCAGAGTGATGGACATGACGTACAGCATGCAGGTTACAGTTTGTGTGGAATGAGCAGACTGGATGCTTCAGCAGCACATACACACTGCTCATGTCTCACTTGTGATGTGGATTCCATCAACACACTGTCAGATTGATATGATCCCACCAATAACTGAGATCATAAAGTTCACGCTAGATCATAGAAATGGTAGTCTGACAAAAATTCTCATTTCAAGGTCCACTTACCAGATGTGTTTTGGTGCTTTCAGCCACATATTGGGGCAGCAGGTTGAGTTTTCTCAGCTGACATGGAGATGGCTCTGTTGTCAGCAGATGAGACAATGAGCGACTGAGCGAACTACACTTGCCTGATGAATACGATGTGTCAGGGAGAGATCTAGTAGTGGCATTTTTGTTAACAATTTAACAGCCAATATTGTTGTCATCTGGTCAAAAACAGTTTGTGTTTTATGAGTGAAATTGCTATAAAGTTGGCCTCTCAATAAATGGAGCCCAGAATTCCAGTCCACAACATTACCTGTGGATAAATGTAGGGACCTCTAAAATGTTGCTAAATGAAAGAGAAAACGCTTTAAGAAAGAGAAAATACTTTACTTGACTCTGCTGGTCGGAGCATATTTGGCAACAGAGGGTTACATAAAGATGAGTTAGAAACCTTTCTACTGCCCGCACTGAGGAGAAGTGGTCTAAATACGAGAACCTAAGAACTAAGAAGAAACTAAGCACAAATTTGCCACTACATGAATGCTGTTTTAACCATTTACTTTTGTGTTCTCTTTAGACAACTGGAGTAGCCTAAAGAGAAGCAAAGAGCAAGATGGAAAGTTATTTTCACATAGTAATTAGACAGGTAAACAAACAAATATGAAATTTAATGTGTAGATTCATAAACATGCAACTGATCACCAACAACAAAATGCGTCAGGCATCCAATTCAGGATAATAGCAGCTGATAGCAGACATTGTCTCTGTAGGATTCTTTGCACCCTAAGACCAGTTCCATCATGTGATCCCATAGAACCACAATTTTTCTTTGTTTTTAGTGAGTTTCAGAGTTGTTGGAACATTTTTGAACTTTGGAAGGAACGCTGACTGCATTGAGTCTTTATGCTACACTAACCTTATTGCTTTCTAGCTTTCACTCCATACTTACTACAGACATGAGAGCTGTGTCATCTTCTAATCTCAATTGTGGCAAGAAAGCAAATAAGTTTAATAAGTTTTCCAAACTATTGATTTTAGTTTTTGGTGTGATTGGACAAAGGTCTCACAATAATCTTGAAGCATATTGGAATTGAGGTGCCCACCCTACCACCTGCTGACTGTCTGGGGATTTAGCTCATAGCTTGAGTGGATGGTGAGTCCAGCTGTGAACAAACCTACACCGCTTACATTTCTTCCAGGACATGCCTTACCAAAAACCCTGCTTGGATTGGCTCTAAATGTTTTTGTGTTTTAAACTCTTATTTTTTCCAAGCATTTTTTGCAATGAAAGCCGGGAGACTTTTTGAGGCATTAAGAGACTAATTTGACTAGAGTGTCAAGGCCATGATGGGATACTTTGGCCAATCACAGGCTGGTAAAATAGCTGAGTGCCATTCTTTGAGTATTTGACAACCTGGGAATGAGACTCAGTAATCAACTATCTTTCATGCACCTTTAATATTTAGTACTGTCTATTTCTAAACCCTCATTGCTAGATTATCTGGAAAGAGCACTGTCATTTTGTGGTGTTTTGCTAGCATTCCACTGAAGCCACACTGTCCACCTGAGCAGCCAAAATGTAACGTAGTAACATTCAGAGTACCATTTTATACTTTTATCTAATTGCATTTTTACACAAGTACTTAAGTTTACTTGAGTATACTATTCTAGCACTGCAGTAAGATTAACACATCAAGAAACATGAATGCAGACTAAAAAACTAAATCTGACCTTTACTTGGCATGTGAGTGAGTGGTTAATGACTGAATTTTCATTTTGGGTGTACTATCCCTTTAACCCTGCCTTACAAACTGAAACAAACTCAAAACTAAACAGAAATTTCATTGGCTAAGATTATAAATATGATGTAGGACTAAATGTTGTATATTGGTGCCATTGACATTGTTTTTTCTACTAATCCAAACCTTGTAATGTCTCTGTAACCCAGGAGCAGCAGTTTTAACCTACTATGGTATATTTCAGGCTCAGGAGTGCAGACAGTGTTAAGTATTTGCATGGTGAATGCTGCATTCCCGTCAATACACACCACGCCTGAGCTCAGAGCTCCAAGATGGCTCCTGAGGTCATGCCTGCTCACTGCTGGCTGCTTAGTGATGATGATACACAGACACATATACTGTACACCACACACACACACACACACACACACACACACACACACACACACACACCTACCACCAAGCACCACTTACAGGGACATCTGACCAGCTGCCTTATCATGCAGAGGTGTCAGAATGTGTGTGTGTGTGTGTGTGTGTGCTGACATGTATATAAAATGTGGTGATGCAGGCTGTAGCACCCGCAGTAGCAGCAAAAGGATAACATGAGGACTGCGGTCCTGTGGGGCCTGCTGGTCCTGCTGTGTCAGCGCACACTGGTTAGCAGCCACATACTGGGAAGGCCCTCTTCTACCAGTGACCTGGCTCAGCTCAAGGTAAGGAACCACATCATTACTTTGTCTGCATTTTGGAATGTTCACAATTAAATACAGGCCTCAGGCCAAAGATGAGGTGTTTTACAGTAGCTGTTGGTACTCTAGTGTTAATCCACATCACTTAGAACCTCCTCACCTTTACATCTTGTATAAAAAGCACATTTTCAGTGGTTTCTGGGTAGGCAGATAGCTTTGGTTTAATTTGCCCAAGTTTTGAGATTTCTGCCCCAACCCTAACTCTAACTCACTGGAGGTGGATACAGTGATGTGGCTAATTTGTCGGTCTCATATAAAACTTTAATACCATAGTGTCTTTTTAAACACTCCTCTTCGATCTATCTAAAGGGATAATTCCCCCCAAAATGAAAATTCAGTCATCTACTCACCCTCATGCCGACTTGAGGTTGGGTTTAGTTTTTTAGTCAACACAACACTGCTGTGGATGCACACCGTCACACCACACACACCCACTTCAGACAGTGTGCTCATACAAGTGAGCAACATGTCAGGGCTTTAGGAGACTTGGATTACAGCAGACGAGCAGTATGGAGGTAATTTTTTTTGGTTGTTTTTTCCCGTTTGAAAACTAGTCACCATTCACTTCCATTGTTTGGGAGATTCTGCTGTTTTCCTGTGAAACTCCAGCAGTGGTTTGTGGACTAACAAAACTAAACCCGACCTTCAATCAGCATGAAGGTGAGTAGATAATGACTGAATTTTCATTTTTGGGCGAACTATCCCTTTAACAAACACCATTTCCCACAAGCCCAATACCAAGTTCTAAGCTGTGGGCTCCTTACAGATTCTAGAAGGCTTTTGTTTTCAATTAGCATGTTTTTCCATTGACAGAATGTAACCAGTGTCTTTTATATGTCCACATCAGTCTTTACTGGAGCGCTTTGAGGAGACTCTGGCTGAAGCAGCCCAGGAAGAGGACTCTGAAGCTGATTACGAGGGGACAAACCAAGAGCCTGAGCTCAGCCAGGCCAACCGAGGATGGAGCCCGGACCAGGAGGAGGACCAAGAACCTTTGACATCAGAAAGATCTCAATCACCAGCTCAGGGCCACAGCAGGACCACGAGTCAGAGGAGCCGCCTGCAGGACCTGCTGCTGACCGCCAGGAAACGAGCCTCGAGCTGCTTCGGAGCCAGGATGGATCGAATAGGAAATGCCAGTGGTCTGGGATGCAACAATGGAAGAGGTATGACTGGAGCTGAGCATGGCTGAAGGAAATTAGATTAAGATTTAGATAAAGGTCAAAAGGGTCAAAAGTTTGCTTGCACAAATTAGTCACTGTACTGACTATACATGCAACCATGGTCCCAAAACTCAGTGCTTTTGTGAACCCACAGTGACAACAACACTGTGTTGACTTATTGCACACAGCTGTTTTTTTTTAAATCAAGAAATTGCTTCCATCATGTCACTCCTACTAAAATCACAAACTGTCATTATTGTGCTTCTGTTTGTGCACAGATTACAACCAGCAGACACAACATGTTAATCGGAAGCTGGTGATAAGTGTGTTTTTGAACTTTGGATACAGGCAGGCCAGCCGTTTCTCCAGTTTCCCCTGTCTTTGTGCTACGCTAGGCTATTTCTTTATTGACACAGTGACTTTTCTAGTAGACTAGACCTACAATTGAATAACAAAAGCATCAGTATGTTGTTTGTACTGTCTCTTATTATGGGATGTAAGGACACTTCAGGCTCTAAAGGCTACTAACATGAAATAAATATGCATAAACATAATCCAGCTACATGACCAGTCATTTATAATCAGTCCTGTTCCTTTTTGTGTTTGTGTCGTTTCCCCATCAGGGTAGTGTGACCACGTCCAAGGACACATGTTGGATTATAGTTTTATCTCCAACTGAAGACACAACCAAAGAGACAAAGGGATATGTATGATTTTGCCTTCATGACAATTAAACTGTGTGTATCTCTGTATGTATTTCTCAGTTTGAAGTGACAAATGGACTATGTCAAGTGTGTAACATTAACACCCTAAAGGAAACAAGTTAACTATATAACTGCATGTGGGTTGTTGACAAACATAAATAAACTCTTTTTTCCATATGCTGAATTCAGTCATTTTTTCAAGCCTGCACTATTACAGTAGGTATGGTCAGGGGTGGAAGTAACTAATTACAGATACTCAAGTTACTGTAATCAAGTAGTTTTTTGGGGGGTACTTGTACTTTTATGGGTAGATTTTCGAGTCTGTACTTTCACTTGTATATAAGTATGCATTACACTATGTAATCCATTTAATTACTTTTAAAATCAGCCACTTGACCCTTTAAACCTGTGTTTCCCAAACTTTTTTCCTGAGGACCCACTTTTTGAAAATCACAAACCAGCGTGACCTGAATCACACCAAGCCTTATCAGTGAATCTCTGGAAGAGTTCATTTGTACAGAAATGAACATTCCTGACGATTTTTACTGCCATTTCTGCATCACCATATATTATCTTGATGCATACATGGGAAATAAATGTATTTAGGCTGAGTTAACAGGTCATCTTGTTAACTCTCATCAAGAAAACAAATCTTTAAAAAAGTTGGGATACCTCAAAATTTCAAGGCAACTTGAACTGTAATGGATTTTTGAGTCTTGTATCAAAAAACAACAAAATATTATTAGCTGGGAAAACTTTTTTTTTTTTAAACTAAGGAGTTTGGGCTGGGCTCAAAACTCAAAAATAGTAGTAAGTAACTTGCCTTGAGAGTTTTCTCAACTTTGTTGTTTTTATAGTACAGGACATTTTAGCCTACTTTATAAATGAGACTAAATCAGTGCATTTAGGCAGAATTGTATCCTGTCATCAGTAAAACAATATACACATTTTAAATGCTTTATAAAGCTGTACTGCAGATATAAATCCTAAATTTTGCAGAATTTCTTCTATAGTCTTTTATTTATTTGGTGACCCAAATAAAATCTCCTGTGAGCCACCTGTGGGTCCCAATCCAGTTTTCAAACCACGTCTCTCCCGCTTCCCCAAAGGGTCTAGTCCCCATGCAAGCCAGACCAGGAGAACCGTGTATAGAAAATCTGCACTGGAGTCTGATTTCATCTTTTGCTTCCAACTAGTTGTCAAATGCACATAGATTGTTGAGAGAGAAGAAGTGATTCATGTAGGAAATATGACTGTGATTCACCCAGCAACTGCTGCTGTGTCAATGTATTTGACAGGCAGCAAGAAGGAGACGTCACTATGGGTTATGACAGAGCAACAGTCACACTGCTCTGTCCACTTAGATTATGGTGATCTTGAAGCTAATTACAGCCCGGTAATACTTTTTCACCTTGCTAACTGGGCACCTCATCAGTGACAGCTGTGTTCCTGTGCCAAACTAATGTGGAAAACTTGGAACTGGGCCTTAAAGATCTATCAGAGTAATAACTGAGCATGACTATTCATATATTCAACTGTCAAGACCGTTCTCTCTGGGATGATTCTGAACAATTATCAAAGTTCTGTAAATTACATCTTGTAGAAAGATAATTAACAAGGCCAAAAGTGTCGTGACTGGTTTTCTTTTTTTCTTGTCCTTTCACCTCCAATCATGGCTTTTTCAGGGCAGCAACACTTGAAGACTTTTTATCACAGAGCGCCCTCTTGTGGAGCTTTTCATACTAATTTTTATAATACAGTTTTTCTCAGTCGCTTTGGTACATTTCTTGAATCATCCTCGACATTTGCAAAACAATAAGTGCATTTCTCAAAACAATTCGTACAAATAGCAAAACACCATGGATTACCTGCAAAAGCCAGTCTCTTGCTCAAAATCCTTAGTTCATCTCTCAAAAGTAAATATCTGTGTCAATGAACATGTCAGTGCCATCAGAATGACAAGTCCTTGTGTCATTGTGTATGGATAAGACAGTCAAATTGTTTAGTCATGTTGTCAATGTAACAGTGTACTCTGGAGGGATGTACTGATGTAAACTATGGCTAAGGTTTTGATGACAATTATTGTAAATTGTAAGTTACACCTTAGTGTATGTGGGAGATTGATTGTTATACACTATATCCAGAAGACACAAAACGAGTTTTATGAATTACATGCATTTTCATTTTGGACAAGATACAGTTACATCAAATGTATACAGCACATATTGCATCTTCTTTTCTACAGCCATAGCCAATGTGTAAAGGTCACACTTACTGTACTGTATATCACTATACGATGTACTGTTTACTGTGAGGTACAGTTACTGCATGCTCATACATGTTCTACCCGTACATACTGATAGCGCAGCTCCTTCACTCTTTCACCATTTCTTTCAAATGGAACAGCGAACAGCTGCTTCATATTCATTTACGTTTTTTCAGCACCCTGTCAGTGGTTCAGATGCTGACTGTTTGGATGTTTTCACAGATGTTGTTGTCCTCTATAATGGCACTATAAGGAGGAGGGGGGGGGGGGGGGGACTATTCAACAGAGACCCATTATAATACATTTTGATCAACATGACATAAGCAATTGATAATGTAGGAAACAGCAGAGAATTGTACAGAATCATTTGCATGGATGTACCAAAACATTTGCAACTTGTTCAAAGAAATGAGGAACTGCTTTTTTGATGTGCACAAGTGACACAATGATGTGAAGATTGAACAAGTAGTTTTGAGAATTTCAATTTTGATCTAAGAAATGTACCAAAGCGACTGAGAAAAACTGTAATAAAATTGTATTCATACATTTTTACTTCAGTCCTATTTGTTTCAAGTGCCCCTTTTAAAAAGTCCATTTTTTAATTCATAATGGCATTTATATTGGCACAATATAACTCTAATTTCATGTCAGGTTTTATTTCTGTCACTTCTGACTGTTTCATTACAATTACCCACCATCCTCACAAGCAACGACTGCTTCAGTTTCCAGGTCCCATAATTTCATGGGAAACAGATAGTAATTGCCAAATAATATATTTGAAATTTCTTAGAGATTACCCCCAAATTATGTGATAATTAGCACATATCATTTTCATGTAGTTGGTGTAAATTACAAAGCAAAATATATGAAATTTCTCTGAATTTACCTGCAAATGACCTCAAATTTGTGATAATTCGTGAGTTTTGTTTTCATGCAAGTAGGTAGAATTTGTAATTTTCTTATTTAGAAACAGTGGAATATAATTTTTAAATAATGTTAGGGTAATTTCAATAAACTGAATAAATTGATACTTGCTAATTATCATGTATTTACCACGAAATTTGTGGTAAATTTGTGGTTAATATAAAAGACAGATTAAAAAAGGGAAATGGTAATTACCACTTACTTGTGTGAAAACAACACTTGCAAATTATCACACATTTACCATGAAATTTGGGGCTAATTTGCAGGTAAATTTCAAATATATTACTTGGTAACTACCTTGAAATGAAAGCATTATATGTTTTATTTATTATACATAAAACATTGTAATAGATATAAATATCATTGTCAACTTATTGCATATAATATAAGCAGTTTACCAGTGAAGTAGATATGTGACTTATTGTTAGAATAATCTGTAGCTATTATTTTTATATTTGTCTGCTGTTGCTTTTACTTTATGTTTGCTTTTTAAATGCATTTTTTGTCATATTTTTAACTATTTATTGTCTTGCTTTTGTTTTTAATGATCTCAAATGCAAGTTTTAATGTTCGTTTTATGTTTTATTTTAATATATTTCTAAGTTCTTGTAAAGCACCTTGAATTGCCTTGTGTATGAATGGTGCTATACAAATAAAATTGCCCTGCCTTGCCTTGTCTTACCACACACACACACACACACACACACACACAGTACCACTACTACTGCTAATAATGATAATAATAATAATAATAATAATTAATGATAATAATAATAATAATAAAAATAATAATAATGATAATGATAATAATAATAATAATAATAATAATAATAATATACATGTGAGCACAGATCTCAAGTTCTAGATGTAGTGCACTTCCTGCATACATCATATGTGAAAACAACAAATATGCCGTGCTATGTGAGACCACTTCATTAACTACATATTTTCAGCATTATGGGCAAGTCAGCACGAAGGTATTGAAAATAAATTTGTTTCTGTGTCATTCAAACAGTAATTTACTGATGGTCCCTGAATGAAACTGAGGTGAGGAGGTGACCGTCAGAGACCCAACAGCGACATCTGGCGTTCAGTCTGACGCAGTGAAAACACAGCGCGCCAAGCAAAGCCGACGATGAAGGTTGATAATGCTGCCGCTGCTCGTGTCCGCACAACGCGGCTGCTTTTCTCGGTGAACGCTGAGTGTAGATAGAGAAAGTGGCTCAGTGTTGTCTGATAACATGACGGTCACCTCCACAGACACACTGACAACATCTTCAGCCTGTATGTTGAGCTAAATCTCCGCCCAAACTCCACCGGCTTGAAGTTCCTCTGTGAGGGGGAGAGCGGGACGGAGAGAGGAAGAGGAGGAGGAGGAGGAGGAGGAGGGACGGAAAGTCAACAGGGACGCCCTGGACAGAAAGAAGAGTTTCTTGGAGAAGCTTGTGTTCAAAGCCATGTTTGTGGAGTAGGAGTGTGAGGACGCTGCGGGACAGCCGGTGGACTGCAGCAGGAGGACAGTGAGGTGAGCTGTGTCTGTAACAGGGACGAGGACTTAACTGAGGGCTTGTTTCCTTTTCTGAACACAACTCTGTACACACATCAATCTACGTTTGAGCTTATTAATGAACTTGCTGTCCCCAGAGTCACAGAGGACAGTCAGGAAGCAGCACGGTGGACAGCTGGACTGTATGGACAGTTCTGGCGTGTTGAAATGTGAAAAATAACAATAACACCCATGTACACTGTTTCCAGCAGGGCTTTATTCATCCAAATGAAACTGGCACGATTATAGTTCAACGTTTTGTTTTAGAGATTGTATCAGGATAACAATTTAAAGGGATAGTTCACCCAAAAATTAAAATTCAGTCATTATCTACTCACCCTCACCCCTCATGGAGTTTCACAGGAAAACAGTGTTGCAGAATCTCTCAAACAATGGAGGTGAATGGTGACCAGTTGTCAAACAGAAAACAACAACAACAAGAAAAAACCATTATACCTTAATACTGCCTTAAAAAATGTTATTTCCAGCATCTTTTTGGTCTGAATCTTCACTGTAGATCTTTAGCTTGGAGCCACGTTCAGGTGCACTGGGTCTGAACTGGGTGTGTGTGGTTTGACGATGTGCAAACAGCATGTTGGGAATTTAGGAGACTTGGATTACACCAGACGAGCAGTATGGAGATATTTTATTTTTTCTTTCCAGTTGCTGTTTATGTTTGAAAACTGGTCACCATTCACTTCCATTGTTTGGGAGATTCTGCAACACTGTTTTCCTGTGAAACTCCAGCAGTGTTTTGTGGACTTAAAATCTAAATCTGACCTTCAATCAGCATGAGGGTGAGTAGATAATGACTGAATTTTCATTTTTGGGTGAACTATCCCTTTAAGTACACTAGTTCATAATATAAAAATGAGTTCACCATATACCTGACACTAGAGAACTACATTGTATTCTGCATACTTAAAACTATAATTAAAGAAAAACATGCAAACAGATCTGTACATAATAAGATGATATATATGTAGAAGCCAGGTATTTGAATGAGAAGACACTGGTGAAAGCAACATGACATCCTGCTGCCTGCATGACCAGCTGATAAGGATCAATATAACCAGTCAGGGTTTATGAACACATGTGACCTGTCAGAAGAGTTGCATGACTGCAGGTTCACATGTTGAGGTGTGTCTTCATCATGTAATGTCACTGTTTCTGCAGCTATTTCTGCTTCAATAACAACAGCAGCAGCAACTTGTGCCCAGTCAGTCTGACTCCAGTTTACAGTAAAGTTTTAAGACAGCTTGTGGAACATTATATCTCTCCACAACAATTAATGTAAGTCTATAACAGGGTGCAACAGATACTTGATTTTTGGGGCCGATGCTGATGTTAGGTGTGAATCTGATGATATGATACACATCACAATACAGGGGTTATGATGAAATATATTGCAGTGTTGCAAGCAAGGTGATATATTGCTATATTTTAAAATCTAGTTTTAGGAAAACTGGCATACTATAAAGAACACACTACTGTATGGATATGAGTCAGTTCCTCCAGGAAGTTGTGATCGCAACAGTTCACACAAATCAACCAATCTCTGTGAATTCTGTGCGACCTTGCAATTTTGTCCAAATTCTGCAACTTTTCTGCAAATTTGACCAGTCTTTCTGGTATAAGTTTAGTTAAAATACTCAGAACAGAGTGCGATTTTGTTCTCCTTTGAACAAGTTTACTTTGATTATTAATGAATTATACAAAAATCTCAATTTTGTTTTGCAAGTTTCATTTGGTCCTGCAATTTCATTGCAAAAAATACCTAAAAACATTGTGACATGCATTGCAGTTCTTTAGAAAGGCTGATGTGAAATGGCATTTTAGGCTGCAACAATCCCAAAAAGGCCTGTGAAATCCTGCAGGGACTGATGATTTAAAACTGTACTTTTTTTATGCACTGTGAAGATAGATAACCACACTGCTATCTAGTGATCGGGGGTCTAAACACAAAGCAAAATGAACCTCAGCCAGGAATATTTGCATTTATAGTGATATCACAATATCAGTATCGTGAAATATAATATCACGATACCCAAGTGCCGATACTTAAATTAGGGAGTAAAAAAATCTGATATCGATATATTGGCTGATATTCATTAAATAGAATACAAGATATGGAATACATACGCGCACACGTACATACAGACAAATAGACATTTTTGCAAGTGGTGAACACTTGTGACAAAGATATATAATGGAGGCAGAATATTTTACAGTTTAACAATAAATGTTATTGTCAAAAAAGATATCAGGACACTGAAACAGTGAACTTTCACTGCCGTTTTTTTAAAAAAAATTAAATCATCATTTTAATTTAAATTAAAATGATGCCTATAAAGCTAACAAATTATTATTTTTTATTTTTTTCTTATTGGGCCTGTGTGTGTGTAGGGCTGCAGTTAATTATTATTTTCAGTATTGATGAATCTCTCAGTTATTTTCTCAAGTAATCGATTGGTTGTTTGGTCTATAAAATATCAGAAAATGACGAAAAATCAGTGTTTCCCAAAGCCCACAATGATGTCCTTAAACGTCAGTAGTTTTGTCCACAACTCAAAGATATTCAGTTTACTGCCATAAAGGAATAAATAAATCTGGAAATATTCACATTTAAGAAGCTGAACTCAGAGAATTTTGACCTAAAAAAAAACAAAAAACAAAAACAGATTAAACCAATCAAAATCTTGGTAGAATTGATAGATCAATTCAGCTGTAATTCAGCTGTACATGTTTTCAAATAAAAATAAGAACAGAGAGAGAGAGCATGAATGTGGGAAATACATTTCACACTCTTGGCTTGTTCTGTAAGATCTGTCTGAATCCATTCCACATTCTGAGATCCACAACACTGAGGAGTCTAGAGTCATGCTAGTGACACCATTCAGGCTAAACACAGCCTCATGTGTTACTGTGGCATGCTAATTAGCAGTAAACACAAAGTACAGCTCAGCCTGATGGAAATGTCATCAGTTTTGCAGATATTTGCTTGTCAACCTAAGTATTGGAAAACAGAACTTTTGACCTGATGATGGCATTAAAGATGAAAAATCAAGTGAACAACAAAGAGAGTAAGACACATCATTTGGGAACCACAAGTGTACAAACTGTACAAAAAAGGCACAGATGTTCCCAGTAGATGTTGAGCTATTTCATAAGACAAATGAAAACTTTAAAGGGATAGTTCACCCAAAAATGAAAATTCAGTCATTATCTACTCACTTTCATGCTGACTGAAAGTCAGGTTTAGATTTTTAGTCCACAAAACACTGCTGGAGTTTCACAGGAAAACTGTGTTGTAGAATCTCCCAAACAATGGAAGTGAATTGTTTTCAAATGTTAGGGTGAGTAAACAATGATTGAATTTTCATTTTTGGGTGAACTATCCCTTTAATCTGCTGCTGGTGCTAAAGGAGAGCTCAGTGGATGGACAAAGTCAACAGTATTCATCTTCTGGGAAACACAGATTCATGCACCACATTTCATGGCAACCCATCAACAACAGTTACTGAGGGATCACTGAGAGGTTTGTGGTCTGTCAGTCACCACATGTCAACCTAACGTAACACCTATGGGACAGTGTTAGACAGAGCTCTCCACCACACCACCAGAATCCCCAAAAAGTGGAGAGGTCCATGAGAATATAACGAGGAGCACTGAAGCTGTTCTGGTGGTGGAACAGCACCTTTCTAACACAGTGTGGCAGTTAGAGAATTCATCATTTTGGGACCACACATGCTCACAGCACCTTTCATGAAATCCAGCCAACAGCTGATGGCTTCCTCTGGACCAAGGGGACACTTTTTATCTGGTGGCACTGCATAAAAGGTCAGAGGGTCCTAAAATCATTATGAATTACCCTCTGGGCACCATGAATATCTGCTCTAAACTTCAGGTCCATCTGGCTGAAGAAGTGACCAGCTGACATTGCCTTGTGTAGGTCCTGGTCCTAACTGGGCAAAAACTCTCATCTCATACAACAGAATTCATCAGCTTTCAGTGAAACATTATGCAAGAATGTGCCTTCATCTAGTTTCCATGTTTGTCTCTGGGCTTTAACTGAATGCTGTCATTGCAGTGGGAGTCAGTAGATCACTTACTGCGGACAATCCAGAGGCTGTTTTCTCATCACGGCTGATGGCATGGCTCCCTCTCTCTGCGCTATTGTCCATTGAGCTGCCCACGGTGTCTTCTTCAGAATGGAGGCTTTTTTCTCCTTATAGCTTGCTGAATTATTCATCTATTTTTGTCTTAATTCAACTTGGCACAAGAGATTGTTCTTCTCAGAGTCTTTTTATCTGAACATTTACATCTTCAGATGCTAATGACATGACTTACAGTACTAAAAGGTCAGTGTTTATTTTGTGGTGGTAAGAACAGGCTCTGGCCTTAGTTAAGAGACTGATCAAAAGCTGTGGCTTCATGTTTAAGTGGCTCGTCATCTGGTTGAGTAACAGTCTGGGAAAGGACACGTCTGGATTCGCTGTAAAGGAATGTAACACATTCACGTTGCCTCTGGCAAAATGCAGCAAAATACAAGCCAGTTGTCCACATGATAAACACTGGTTTCCCAAACCTCTGCTCTGCATTACACCTGTGTGTCTGTCAACATGTGTATACTGTATGTACATATACATATGTTTATGGAATGTGTAAGTAATTACACTTTTCCCAAAGTTAGGAAATCCTTTATAATTCAGTTTTGGAATACATCACATTATTTGTGTTTTATCCTGTTAGTATTCATTCATATGATGAAGATTTATTTCTAATTTACACATTTCTATTTCTCTGTGTTTATGCAGGGTCATTTAAAAGCTTATTTTTAGACTTGGTTATTTGTTCTGAAATATAGAAACAATTTTCACACATTTTTTTGTATTGAATGCACAATTTTAGTACAGAGTGCTGAGCTCATTTAGCATCACAGTCCTGCCTGACTCATGACGGACAGTTAAGAAAAAAGGATAAAAATCAATGTAGTAGAACCAGAGATACACCTTTTTATATTCCACAAATTATTTTTCCTTGTCAAAACCTGATGCCTGCATTACCCAAAATTAGGGGGTGGACGACATGGCCCAAAAATAATATCGCAATATTTTAGAGCAGGGACAATCAGGCTGCTGAGGGCCAGAAACAAATGATTTAAGGTCTTAATAATGGAATGATCAGAAGTGTTCTGTATAGATCTCTTCTACTGTTGGTCCCCCGTTCTGAATTGCCATGTGATGAATTGTGGGCTAATATTTTGTTAGAAATGTCCAAAACTCGATTTACAGTGAACCATGCAGGCTGTATACAGGTTACAATGATAGTAGCAACATAAACAACATGGATGTACAGTACTGAGTGAATAAAGTTACAGTTTCACGGTTACGGTTCATTATCATTACCAATGAACACAGCACTGACCCTTTCAAAATAAAGGTCTGATAATTCTTCAGTGGTAAGCAAAACGCTTTTTACTGACTTTGCTAGATTTTCAATTTTTTGTATTTCCATGATGGCCTTGTTGGCCACATGAAACCTTTCAGTGGGCCACATCTGGCCCCCGGGCCACATTTTGCCCAGGTCTGTTTTAGAAAAATCTGTGATAACAATGTTCTTAATGGTATGACAAAATACAGGAAAATATGTTTGGTTTAGAACTCACAATGGCTCTTGAGCTCTCCTCACACTCACACAGCTCTGCTTAAAGGAGAACTATTATGCTTTTCCTCTTTTCTGACCTATAAATGTTGTTACAATGTCGGATACTCGTGTCAAACGATGCCAAAGCGTCAAATAATGAGGTTCATGCATTTGGAAGTGAGCCCTGCAAGCTGTTTTGGATGGCTCTGCACGCTGTGTTTTATAGTCTTTTTTTAACAGTGTAGTCCCAGTGACGTTAATGTGTGCCGGACTTACTTATATGTAAGTGACAGGAAAGTATGTCGGTAATTTGTAGAAACGGCTTTCTATTAGAAAAACGAAATCCATCCTTATGCCACACAGGTAAGCAGGTAATGACAATAACAAGCTACGGTCACACAGACCGTTTTCGCGGGATGCAGGAAATACAAGCAAGCGATGCAGCGAGAGGCACAGCGTCCCGAAGATCTACAAAGCTTTCTGTGCTGGCAATCGTGTGTAGCTGCTCTATAGGAGTCCAAAAATCAAATACAAAGGCCCGAAAATGAGTATAATAGCTCTTCTTTAAGGTTGTGAAACTAGTTTGTTGTCTTCTTGCACTTCTGACATATTACTACTGGCTTATTGTACTTCTGATCTTTGTAACCAAACCACCTCCTCACTACTGAACTGGCTTCCCTTTGTGAACTAACTCCTCCACTGTAATATTGTCATGATCATGGTATGAATATTTTTATTAGGGTTGAACGATATGTTAAAATCCCAGTCCTCTCCAGTCTTGTAAACTTGTAAACCTCACAAAAATCAGAATCAGAATCAGTGCATGCGGTGTGTTGGGCGGGGGGTGGGGGGGTGGCAGTGAGTGATGGACAGTTGGGGTTGGGGAGGAAACTAGGATGGGTTGTTGAGGAGAGTGATGGCCTTGGGAAAGAAACTGTTCATGTGTCTGGTGGTCCTGGTGCTGATGGATCTAAACCTGCGGCCAGATGGGAGCTTTTTGAAGAGGTTGTAGGCTGGGTGGGATAGGTCCGCCACTATCCTGCTGGCCCGTTTCCTGGCTCTGGCATCATGCAGAACACTCACAGGTGACTGTTCCTGTCCTGTGAGCCGCCTGGCTGTGCGCACGATGCATTCCAGTCTCTGTTTGGTGTGGGCAGAGGATGCGATGTACCACACAGTGATAGAGGAGGTGAGGACGCTTTCGATGGTGGCTCTGTAGAACTGGGTACAGACCTTTGGAGAGATAGTCATCTTTCGGAGCAGTCTGAGGAAGAACATCCTCTGCTGTGCTCTCTTGATGACATTTGATGAGTGTTTCTCCCATTTCAGGTCGCTGGTGATGGTGGTACCCAGGAACTTAACAGACTCCACCACCTTTACGATTATGTCTTTGATACTCTGTTTGATAGTCTGTTTTTGTTCTGTCCACTCTTCCAACAACCACCAACTCTGGTTTGGTCGGATTTAGTCTTTAATTCACAGTGTGAAAGCAATTCAAAAAGTCTGACTCTGCAGGCCATGTTCCTCTCGCCCCTCACCCAGCTCAGTGCACTTGTGGTCCAACTGAGCGGGTGTGTCCTGTGCTGCTGGATGTGAGCATGGCCCGGAGCAGCAGCTGTCACTCTGCAGACTTTTACATTAGCAACATAAAATGAGAAATATTGTCCCAAAAATTGGCCAAAAAAAGCAACTGGTGGTGGATTCAGCCCATCTTCGATAGATGATATATTCATCCAACCGCCCAACCCTAGTTTGTATCATGAAAAACATTATAATAATATATCGTGAACAATACGATATGGCACACCCCTACCCACAATGCAGTTTCACTCCCGACACTTGAGTGGGACTGGTGTGTTGTACTAGGAGCAGTTAATGTAGCCTGGAGCCTCTACTAGGTTTGCAACAGTCTCATCTCAGAAAATATCTTGGTATAACAGTGCACAGTATTACACAGTTCTTATTATTAATACCACTTACAGTGATCCTTTAAGTAATGAAAACAAGCTTTTTTGGGGTTGAACAAATGCTTTATTATAATTTCACAATTGTCACATGAAGTTCCCTCTGGAGGCACTGAGGACTTTATACACCTTCTTCACATGTGCAGGACTCTCCCCTGTGCATTGTTGGCTGGTTGGTCACTGGAACATGCAGTGGCTGGAGCGTGCTGTTTACTGGAGACAACGCTGACTCACCTGGACTCAAATGTGTCTTACCTAGACCTGTCTCCTTAAATAGGGGGAAGACATGTCACATGTCAACTGTTGGTCATCTCTCAGTCATTAAGGAGGTGGTTTGTGTGTCCACAGGAGCTGATGTGACCATTGAGAAGGACCCAGCATGACCTCTTCACATCCACTTGTCTGTCATCTCTTGGGTGAGTCTTTCAACTGCTGATCCAGGTTGTAGTCACAGTCACCACCTCCTCCAAAAACAGAGGAGGGTGAGAGAGAGAGAGATCTGCTTCAGTTGTACTGGAGTTAAAGTAACTGTATTATGGAAGATGAAAATCAAAAATCATTAAATAGTAATAATGAATTAAAGAATGAGCATAAGTTAGTTTGCCTGCACCAGTTCTCCACAGATTAATATATAAGTTTTTGATAGTACTTGTATTGTTACATTTATAGTATATGCTGGATTCATTGGATCAATAGGAGAGAATGGGCCTCATGCAAGAACCACTTGTACCAACAGTATTTTGAATTTTCTTTCAGATACGAACACAATTTATGAGGCCCAGACCTTGTAGAGTCTGCTGGTATCACAACAGAAGTTTTTCATTAATGACTGCATATTTCATTAGCTTGACGACATTTTGAGTTTGAAAAATAAATTACAATTTGTATTAGGGGTGTCAAAATTAATCGTTTTTAAGATGCATCGCGATTCGGACGTGGACGATTCTGCATCGATGCAGTGACAGGACATAATCGATTATAGCAGAGAGATGTTCCTTCTTAATTTTCCGGCAGCAGCTGGACAATAAAGTTCTAAAATTCAAAATAACTTCCTGCACGCAACGAGCGCCGTAGCAACCAGCGTCGTAGCAACGTTAGACTGCTAGACTGCAGAAGTGTTTGTTTTGTTTTTGAGCACTGTCAGGAGGTGCTCTGCCTTAAGTTGAGTTAAGTTAAATGGAATAAAAAAGGCATAGACGAGAGGAGGACTGCTGATGGAGCTGAAGCTCCACCTGAAGCCACGTTAAATTAAAAAAAAAAAAAAAAACGACCCGCAGCAGAGGGAGGGAGAGAGAGAGCGTGTGAATACGGACAGATGCGCCGACTTGATATAAAAACTTTTTATGATCATGAAACATAATATTACTGAACACTTGTTTTTAAATACTTAATTACTCCCCGCCGATTATTCATAACTATGAAGGAGGAGAGAGACAGCAGAGAGGAGGGAGGGGGAGCGAATGTGAAGTGCTGACTGATATAAGACTTTTTTGATAAATTTGATAAATCCTGATGTTACTGAACAGTTCCCCGACTAAAATATCTGTCTCAGACAGACAGACAGACGCTCGTCTCCTCCATGAAACGTTTGTCACTTCGCTGCATTATTATAAATCATTGAACTGTCCAGACGCTGTCTCTCCCTCTTCATCTCCTCAGTGTGTGTCCGTGTGCAGTTTGCTATCTGCTGTGGTCTAAAACATCCTCACTGATGTTAACTAGATGACACCGATGTAAATTATCCTGCTTTCTTAATACAAAAACATGAATATCGCGCACAGTTTAGTCCGTTTAGTGAAAAAAGGTTGAGGATTTTTTTTCTTTCAGAGGACAATATTTTTATTAAAGAAATAAACTATAATTAATAGTAATACTAAATAGCTAAATAAACATGCATATAAATAGCGACCTTTTCCTATAATACTGCTGGTTTTGTGGTGATGGAATGTTAAATCTGAAGCCTGCAGTGCGTTTTGGCATTGAAGACTTTTATGTCATGTTCTAAAGCACTTTAGGAACAATAAAAAGGGAGTTCATATTTATCTGACTGCTTGTATTCACTGATAGAAAAAGTAGACATATGCAGTAATATAAAAAATTGAGGATGCAATGCATCGTGATGCATCGTGGAATCGAATCGAATCAAATCGTTGACTGGATAATCGTAATCGAATCGTGAGACCAGTGAAGATGCGCAGCCCTACTTTGTATTATAATATAATTATAATTATAATATAATTGTGAGTTTACATATAAAGCCACTCAATGATCTATTATTACCTGCTGTCAGGTGTTTTGGTTGTATATCTGCACATGCAGGTTATGAAGTCTCTGTCCAGGCAAACATCCTCACTTATTCTGTCTTCTGCAGCAGCCTTTTTTCCTTGGAGCCCCCCCGTTTGTATCTATGAAAAGCTGAGCTGCCCCCCCGCCCGAACACACGCGCACATAGGCCAAAAGAATAAGTGATTCATTCCAAAGCTTTAATATCAATTATAATTGCTTCTGTTCTCAGAACCTTTAGCTTTACCTTACCTTTAAAGACTTATTGTTCAACAACCCAACAGAGTCGGCTTATACACACTCATCTTGACCAAAAGAATAATAATCATTCATTATCAAGGTCAAAAAATGTCTTTTAATGTCGCCAACTATTTTGATAATCAATGAATTGATTTGAGTAGTATTTTAAGAAATTGGATAAAGTCCAAATTCTCTGATTTCAGCTTCTTAAATGTAAATATCTTTTGATTTCTTTACTCCTCTCTGACAGTAAACTGAATATCTTTGGGTCGGCACTGAAACAAGACATTTAAGGACGTCATCTTGGACTTTGGGAAACACTGATGGACATTTTTCACATTTTATAACAAACAACTATTAATCGATTAATCAAGAAAATTATCAACAGATTACTCAACAATGAAAATAATTGTTAGTTCCAGTCCTATTTTAGTTAACGTGCAAATCTAATTTTGGCAGAGCAGACAAACCCTTGGGGCTTCCTAGGGATTTTTGGGCCCAGACCAGGTTGGGAACCAATGATGTACAGGACCAGCAGGAAAGTACCAAAGCACCCTGAGGTGAAACAGGCATTGAGGTAGCGGCGAGCATGTCCTCTTCTTCTGGTATCACAGGAACAGCTGCACAATGACAAAAGTGGCATAATGATGTCAGGAGATGGGGAGCCTCTGCCTTCACTGTCTCCCAGTCCTCTGTCCCATATGCCCAGATGCACCGGGACTTTACTGAGGAGGAGTGCTGCTGCCTGTCCCTTTGTGTGTGACATGCAGTGTGTGTGCCTTGTGAAAATACTGCAACACTGAATTTAGATCTGTTTTTTGTTGGTCAGTGGCTAGTTGCTTTCTTCTGCCCCAAGGTAGCAATGCATGAACAAAAGGGCCATCGATTAATGTGTCAGTTACTTTCTCAATTAAAGCCAGACCAATCGATTATTAATCGATTTGTGGTTTGGTCCATCAAATGTCAGAAAATGGTAAAAAAAAAAAAAAAAAAGGCTCAGTTTTGAAAAACCCAAGCTGATGTCCTCAAATGTCCTCTTATGTCAAAAATGTCAAGATGTCAAAGATATTCAGTTTACAGTCATAAGAGAATTTAAAAATCCGGAAAATTGCTATATGTGATTCGATTATACTGTTAAATCTTTTTTCTATGCAATATTTTTTCTATGCAATATTTATTTCTCCAATGTGTATCCTCACTGTAAATCTTTGCCACTAATATTCTGTGCAATCCAACCTACACCTCTGTGTAATCTGCCTCAGCAAGGCAACACAATTTAACACAACACAATCTTCTTTTTTGAATGCTACACACCATGTGTGTATTTTATAACTGTGTGCAATTATCCTGCGCAGCTATCAGTATGTACCCATGTATATATATCCATATTTTTTTACATATATGTATAAGTGAAAGGTGTATATATTGTAAGTAGTCTTGTGTGTACACTCCTGTCAAATTTTTTGTAGAATTGATATTTTTTAATTCTGATATGTATATACATATTTTCTAGTATATTATTGTCACCCTCTCCTTTCTATCTGTACTACTTGAGCTGCTGCGACATGTGAATTTCTCCGGTCTGGGATCAATAAAGTTTATCTTATTTTATCTTGTCTTAGTGGAAATGATCAGTTTTGCATTACAATTTTCATGTTCAGTTAAAAGTTTAGGTCAAGTCAGGTTTTCTCACACAATTTGTGTGCGTTCTGTGATTTGGATATTGCACTTGGTCATATTGTGATTTTATTGTGATTGCGATTAATTGTGCAGCCCTAGTGTTGATCCAACTCTGGGGACAAAACTGATGTAAAAAAGTGTCAGGTCTAAACTCAACACATGCAGGCAGGCTCAGGGAGACAGTCGTCTGTAGGTAAAGTCTGACTCATTAATCCCCTGCTGTTCTGAGGAAAGGGCCTACTAGCCTAGTTACCATATGCTGTGTAAGAATGAGCAAGCCTGTGCACGCCATATGCTTCTAAGGCAACCTTGACACAAATCTACCTGCTTGGCAGTTCAGCAGCAGCAGCAGCAGCCAGGAGGATTGACACAGTGAACTCTGGATGCCTCTGAAGTGCTGTAAATATACATGGTAAAGTGATTTCATGACTGACCAAAATAGTTACATGATATGGTAAAAAATCATATTGCAGATATTGTGGCAGATGTTGTAACTGCGAATAATTCACAATTAGTGGGAATGATCATTTTTGCATGACAATATTCATTTTCTGTACCAAACAAGCATATTTTCTTTCATCTGGAGAAGAAGATCTGTAGGTCAGGATATCTCTGCAGCACTACAGGACTTTACTATGATGCTGTTTGTCACATGTTTTTACTTTACAAAAAAATGGCCTGATCAACATGCTTGATAGGTCACTGCACTGAGTGGGTTCAGTTTTTATCTGTTGGAACTAGGGACGTAAGCGTGTATGCCTCGACGGCTCAGGACGTGTTTTTATCAGCAAAGAGGGACAGATGACAGCTTGTTAAACCAGCACAGTTTGTCAGTATTTTAATCTAGAAAATGGAAATAAGGTTGAATGTAGACTGTGACAGAATAAACTGGTATATAACCACTCGACTGGAGCAACATGTGACCACATTCAGCACAGACACAAACGTCAACCTTCAAGCAGAGCTGGTGCTGCTGCTGCTAGCACTGTTAATGTTAGCCACACTGTGTAGCAGGCTGGCAGCTAACATCAGCTCAGGGCCCTTTACCAGCAGACACTGTGATCCTCCTCGGTCTGAAAAGGTGAAACGTGAGTTGTTATGTTTTGCAGGTTTATGTGCAGTATTTGTATTGCACAGCACAAAGTGACACACGTCTGTGATTAACAGCTTCAAATTAGGGATGTTCCTGGTGGACTAATTTCCCTGTCAGTTAAACACAAAATTTAATTTAGACTAGTTGACTAGTCTAACACTAAGAAAACAGTCAGAAAGCAGTTAAAATTGAGCAGAATTTATTAATTGATAATGTTAAACACTGTCCGAAAAAATACAGTGTATATTAAAAGCCATTTGAAGCCGTTAATCACAGTCAACAATCGACAAATCGTACTTTAAATGCTGCTGAAATGTGCGCTACTTTGCGCTGTGCAATACAAACCATACACATTAACGTACAAAACATGAGGGTGTCGACGTTTAATCGTATAGTCGACTAATTGCGCGCATTCCTACTTCAAATGGCTAACATCATCAATTAATAAATTGTGAATATTTATTTACTGTTAGACTAGTCGACTAGTCTAAATTAAATTTTGCGTTTAATTGACAGGAAAATTAGTTGACAGGAACATCCCTAGTTGGAACTAGGGGTGTAAGAAAATATTGGAAACATCAAGTATCACGATATTATATTTTGTGACACTGTATCAATTCTCATTGATAAATTGTGACATTGTGATACATGCAGAGATCCGTGGCAATGATTCTGTGTTGTGTTTAAACCCCTGACTGCTAGATAGCATTGCTGTTCGCTGTCTTCCCTGTTCTGATTGCATAAAAAAGTAAACTTTTTTTTTTTATTCAAATCTATACATATGGTGGTTTGTTCTCTATAATAATGAGAGTTTTTAGATTAAAAAGTAGCAATAAATCATCTTGTTTACAGTTTTATAATATTTTGCAATATATTGAATTGTAATCTCTGTATTGTTATATATATCGAATCACCAGATTCTTGACAACAAACAGCCCTAGTTGGAAAACTACATGGCTCCAGGTTAGGTGTGTGACAAATCAATTAAAGACAAATGAATTTAATAAATGTGAAATAATGTTGACAACTTGCTCTGTCAATTCTTCTTTACAATGCGGACATGTGAGACCACATGTAAGAGTTTTCATAATCTGAAAATGATACATGAGCACATACCACCAACATGTTTGACAAAGATGAATTACATTTTTTTTTCATTCTTTATTATGACCAGAACATGTATTGGAAGAGACAAACTATGTAAAAGAGACACTTTTTGTAAACTACATTAAAAATGCTTTGGTGTGTCTGCACTAGGGCTGAACAATTAATCAAAATGTCAAAATCACAATATGGCAAAGTGCAACATCCAAACTGCAATTTTTTGATGCAAGTAAAATGTGTCACAACATACCATTAGAGCTCAAGCATTGTGGTGCTACAGAGAGGAGTTGGCCTACAAATCAGATTTTGTAAAGAAAAAAGCAAGCCATTTCCACAAATCGTGACTCATATGATAATCACAATTTGTGCCAAATTAATTGCAATATGATTTTTTTTGTGTGTATCATTCAGCCCTAGTCTGTACTGTAATTTCTTGGTACTTCATGAGCCAGGCTTTTGTTTTACTGCCTTTTCTTTGACTGATGTTCAACTTCAGGATCTTATAAGATGTGTAGTTTAATGACACACTGTCACCTGTAAATCAGAGTTATCGGATGCCTTTATTTAAGTGTGAGAGGTGAAATCCACGGTGAAAAGTCATCACAATTGCCACAAACAGTGAACTCGGGGCTATTGGAGGCCCCTGGTGGTCTGGAGCCCTGGAGCAATTGCCTGCCTTACCTAGTTGGTAATTCAGCCCTGTTGTTGCGTGGGTTTGTATGTCTGTGTTGTGGTGCAAATGATGAGTGACAGGTGAAGGGTTAGTGCTTAAAAGCCATATGCTGAGTGTAATCTCTCTCCTCCAAACAACCTCTAATCCTGTGTTCAATGGCTGCTGTTTCACATGCTGCTCAGCTGAGCACTGCACAACAATCTGTTCATCATGTTGTATCCTACAGAATTGTCTGCCTGCTGACACACTTTATAGTCAATGAGAGGAATCCAAATTAGGGTGAAACAGTTCATTGAAATTTTACCAAACTCACAATATGGCCTACTAGGCCTGGGCAATATGCCTGAAAAACCTATCATGATAGCAAAGTTTCATATCGGTCAATATCGATAATTATTGATCATTCAGGTTGTGACATACAACACTAGAGTGCGTGGAAGTGGCTGATGTTATAAAATGAGTAAATATACTTGCCAAAGATTTTGTTTAAATATTTTTGTCAAAATACCCCGATATTGTAACAATACTACATTGATGATTGTTGTTGCTTTCACAAAATATTAACACTAGGGATGCCAGAGACCGGAACCGGCAGGCTTTCAGCATGACTGGCCCTGACCGGTGACTGGCCGGTCAGCGTCACATAACCGATTCTGTGCCCGTCATTGTCACACACGTATTCTGCACGATGGTCACGTCATGCATGCAGCAGGCAAACTGGCCGTGATATCACATCCACCATAGCGTGGATCACTACACACTCTCAGACACATGCTTGCATGAAGTTAATTCCAAGAACAGGATAAAGAGAAGACAGACAGTCTACAACGAGACAGAGCAGCTGACAGTGTCTCAGAACAGCGTGAACTTTGTAGCTCTTCAGACTAATGTTAGCCAGCAGCAGACTGCTGTTCACAGAGGGACAGTTAAAATCTCACCTCCTGTTCTGGATGAAGAATAAACAACCTGTGTCTCTTCAAACATTTTCTCATCCAGACTCGTTTAACTTCTGTGCCTGTTTTTCTCACGGAAAAGTTTTACTGCAGCAAACTGTTGCACCGTGTCTGTCTCCGGTTTGTTTACATCTGCTTCCACAGGCGATCACGTGAAATCACGTCCCGCGAAATCCCACGAAATCCCGCGAGATCGCGTTCCCCCTATTCATAATCTTAATATAAAACTATGATAAGGCCTGGCTGTAACCTTGAGGACTTTGGAGAAAATGTAAAATAATATTTAATGAATATTTAATAGTCAGTGTTTTATTACGAACATCTAATTTAATTTTTTACAAGAAAAGTGTTTGTGAATGCTGTCAATTATAGTTCTTAGAAAGACTGAAAATCGGAATCAGCCAAAATTGGAATCGGCAGGTCAGACCCTTCAAAAAATCGGAAATCGGAATCGGCCAAGAAAATTTAAATCGGTGCATCTCTAATTAACACAATGAGATTTTTGATAAATAATCATCAGTAATGTGGACATAAAGACTTAAAGGATAACTTCGGTATTTTTCAACCTGGGCCCTATTTCCCCATGTGTATGTGTGTGTATGATTGATAGGTACAACTCATTTTAAAATTGGTTCAGTATTGAGTGAGGCAGATGCAGCCGGCGAAACGAGTTATAATGATAGATATTAGGGCAAATGCGTCCTGTAAAAGTTTGTGCATTAAAAGTGCTTTTTTTCGCCACAGTCCAGCTCAGATCGCCAGTGTAATCTCTGTCAACAGCATGCTTCACTTACTGCTTACTGTGTGTAACGACATCTCGCGGGATCTTTGTTTGCTGAAGACTGTCTTCATTGCAGTGAGTGGGACAGCTGTTTTCTTGAGGTGTGTTTGGTGAAGTTTTTCAGGATTGGATGTCTTCTGTTCTTGGGCTGGCAGTAGTCATCTTGGGAAAAGTGTGCACTGCAGACTTGATGGTCTGCAAGGCGCAGAGTCTGGACAGGAGTGTTAGCATCCAATTGTAGCACAATTAGCCACAACTTCAGCATGTTGCTGTCCGATAAAGGCAGCCTATGAAAGCTGTATGGGGTGTTGCGCGACATCCTGCTCTTGCAATTCGGCTAAGCACAAACACGAACCATTGTTTTCAATAGTTGCAGTAAAACTTTTAGCTGAACTCTGGGACAGCTAACTCTGCTCTGACCGGCTCTCAGCATGACTCCTCTGTTTTCTTCTGGCAACAAACAAAGATCCCGCCAGATGTCACACACAGTAAGCAGTAAGTGAAGCATGCTGTTGACAGAGATTACACTGGAGATCTGAGCCGGACTGTGGTGAAAAAAAGCACTTTTAATGCACAGACTTTTACGGGACCTGCATCAAGCAAAGGTCAGCTCACTACCTGAATATACCAAACGAGCAGGTTTTTCCATCAATTGATTTTTTCTTCCCTGATGACACTGACATATTCCAAGATAAAAATGCCAGGAATCATCAGGCTCAGATTGTGAAAGAGTGGTTCAGGGAGCATGAGACATCATTTTCACACATGGATTGACTACCAGAGTCCAGACCTGAACCTCTCTGAGAATCTTTATGATGTGCTGGAGAAGACTTTACACAGCGGTCTGACTCTTCCATCATCAGTATGAGATCCTGATGAAAAATGTTGTGACATTGCATAAGCTTATTGAAACGATGCCATGCCAAATACATGCCGTAATCAAAGCTGAAGGCGGCCCAACTAAATATTAGAGTATGTGGCTTCTTTTTTTTTTTTTGGCCAGGCAGTGTAGTTTGACACATAAGACACATTAGCGGCAGTCTTGGCCCCCATTAGCTATCACCTGATGATGATTTTGCCATGGTCTTGGGTTTATCTGATCATTTCCTGTTTTATTTTGAAGTCCTGGTCCTCCCTCATGTGTCCTGACTTTACTTCCTGTCTTTGTCCTTTTCCTGCCCTTTTTGATTACCGTTTGTTTCACCTGGGTCTGATTGGTTCTTTGCCTATGTCGTCCTTGTGTTTCTCTGTTTCTGTGTCAGTTCATACTGTCAATGTGTAACACTAAGCAAGATGGTGGACCCAAATGCAGACAGGGTGAAGCAGAAAATGTTCAAAATGTGTTTTAATAAAGCAACCAAAAATACAAAAAGCTATTTGCAAGGCTGGCAGGTACAAAACGAGAGTCCAAAACAAACAAAACAAGCAAGGGAAAAATGAGAAACACAAAGTCCAAAAATCCAAATCCAAAGTCCTGCAAAATGCCACAAAGGTCTGAAACACAGGATGACACAAAAGGACAACAACAAACTGACACAGACAGAGACAGGTAATAGTTTATTGAAAGGGCTGGGAGATAGAGCAATAGTACAAAGACTGATGCTGTATTGTACTGCAATATACTGTAATACAGTACAGAATAAATCAGGGGAATATTGCATGACGCAATCACTCTGTCAGCATAGAACACAATGGACAATTGTGCACATCTAATGAGCTCCAGTTGGGCTTAACTCACAACCCAGCTTCTGACTTCTGAGACACAGATGTCCTCTGTTTTGGCAAAATTCAGTATTTTCAAACCCCAAACTAAGAAAATGTTTAGACTGTCCTTCAGGGAGTGTAATGACTGCAGTCATTGTTAGGCCACGGTTGAGTACATGGTCAAGCAAAGTTAAGAATTTCATTAGAAATGTGGTCTCTCCTTCCTCGTCCTCCTCCTCCTCTTGCTGTCACTCTTCCTTTCTATTGTCTTTGCTGCTCTATTTTCCCCAACACAGTAGAGATCACCTGAGGCTTCTTTTATGCTCAGACACATGAATGTGTGTTTTGCTAGTTGAGTTGAACCTGTGAAGCGTGTGAGAGGCTGGTGTTTTCCAGGTGAACAAAGTGTGCTTACTGATGTGATTTGTGTTTGGATGTTTGCAAAAATGTAATTTAAAATTCCTGTTTGAGTGAAAACAAAGGAATTGTGCGTAGTGTTTAGCAGTCTTGAGGCCTGATTTACTAAAGGTTTGTGTGTAAAAACATGTATAAACTTGATATCACCCGCAAACAAATGTGAATCTGATCAACTTAAATGGATTCTATTACTGCTGTTTTTTGTTGTTACTATCAAACATATTTTGTTACTAGTAGTTTACTATCACTGGTATTATTTTATATATTCTTCTGTGTTTTTCTGTACTTCTGAGTTCTTAATAACCTTGTGAAAATTTTATTAGGTGGAGGCTTTAAATAAGCCCTATTGGTTTTTTGCCTCTCCCTGCACTGTATTTCATTATTTATTTATTTTTCTTGGCTTTTTTGCTTGTTTTAATTGTGCAAAATAAAACTATAAACTATAAACTATAACTAACGGTTCGCACTGAGGATTGCATCTTTCGAATGTGCAAGACAGCACGCACTATCCCTTTAGTACGTTTGCCTTAATGAATATGCAGTATGGGGTGTTTCTACCCTAGTGTGCTAAATACTGGGAGGCGAAAATGCAAATAGGGTGATTTATCACATGCACTGCAATTTACCAAGTCTGAAAATAATTAGTGGTGACTGACTGTGTCTGTATTTAATATGTTTGAAAGGAAGGTGCTAATCAGCCCAGCGGTGCACACAGATGGTTGCTGATGTTGTGGTGAGGAAGAGACACTCTGATTTAAAGTAATTTCTCATGACTGAGGCATTTATTTTTATTTTTATTCAATAATCCTTAACAAAAAAAAAAAAACACCATGATTAAATATAAATATATTGCAGCCTATTTGCAACCAAATGAAACTGAACATTCACAGCCACTGTAGCCTGAAGACCTTTATTATGTCTTCATATTTCCTTCTTTTTGCCAACATTACATTTTGAACTGGGGTTTTTTTTTTTTTGGCTGGCTGCACATCTCTCCCGCATCCACTCCTCTCTCCCCAGATAATAATAATATTTACTTATTACATATTTTTGGGAGGAAGTTGAAGAAGTTTTATTGTAATTTTTCTTTTCTTTCATCTGTTGTGCTTAACTTTTTTTTTTTGCTGTAGCTCAACAGTATGTTTATAGACCCTTTCACAGCTGATGTCATCGAAAAGCTGCACGTGCAACTGAAGTATCGTCTCCTCCAGTCATCCAGACGAGTTATTAAGCTGCAAAGGTTGAATTAAACATTTTACCAGAACCAAAATTACCAAAATGTCTGTTTGTTGGGTATGTGATACTTCAGAATTGATATTCCAGTGGTCGATATAAGTTGTTCAAAATTCAAACGGGATCATGACCGTTTCAGAGCAACTGTTGCCGTCTACGGCTGCAGGCTAATAAATGCGTTGACTGCACTGGACTGAGGACATGATCAAAACAGCTCGTGTTTGCAGAGGCCCATTGACAAGCTGTTGTGGTCCACCATACTTCTGTTGCCAAAATGCATGCACAGCTTTCTCATGGTTTACAAGCTGTAAAAGGGTCTGTTTGCCTCTTCCGCTAACACCTCCATTGGACTGAATTTCACTTTGCACTTGTAGTCAATCTGCTTTCCATCCAAACTCCCCATGGCTGAAACCTGTAAAACATGCAGCACCCTCATTTAAATCCTGCTGTCTCCACAGTGTTTGTACCTGTTGTCATTTACACAATTACACTTAGTAGATCACCTGCAAAATGCACACAAACCAAATGTGCAATATGTTAGAATGCACACAGTTTAGCACTCTGTTTGGGATCTTAGTAAATCAGGCCCATGGGATCTTGTTGTTGAAACATGAGCTTTTTAAACTTTTTTAGAGTTTTTAGACTTGTGTGCATAGTTACAGTTTTTGTGTATACATTTGAGGAAAACTGTGATAGTCTATGACACACAATACTATGTTTTTAAAGCTTGTAGTGTTCAGGTTTCGTTGACACTGTGGGGACAAAAAAACAAAACAAAATCAAAATGAGGTTTTCTAGATCTGAGTTGAAAATGTGTGCTCACTCATCTGTGTGAAACAGAGAAGTATTTAACTCTAAATCACTTGCTTCTTTCTTCAGTGTCTATGCCTAACGGACCACCCCACACAGAGGAAGATGAGGATGAAGATGAGCAGGGGGAGAAGTTTGAGTTTGATGATGACAGCGGACCTCCAGAGATGAGAGACTGGACCAGAGACACAGGAGTGTCAAACCTTTACGCCAAGACAAGCAACTCAAAGACCCAAACCCAAGAGACAGCAAGGCAGGACATGATTGGAACAACTTGTACAGGACAGAAGGGCCACAGCTTCTCACTGTACCACCACTACTGCTCAGGTGAGGTCGACTCTACACAGTCAGTATGGATGTAGTATAATGAGTGGTTGTATACCTGTAGATTGTATTCTAATATAATTATTCTTCATTCTTTTTCTTCAGATATGGAGGTCAGGGAGTCACCAGAGGGGTAGGTTCACAGCCTGTAACAAAAAGAAAACATTTAACTGACCACACTAAAATCTGTAAGTCAAGCATAAGAAGACCAATGATCTAAAATTCATTTAAAATCAGGATTGTGTGTAATATCTTGGGCTAGGCAAAGAAAAACACATTGTGCACATTAATGTAGAATGTCATCTTTGTCCAATATAGATAAAACTGAAGAAAAAATAAACACTACCAGCCAGTAGGGTTGCATGATTTGGTAAAAAAGATCATGTTGTGATCATTTTGACTGAAATTGTGATATGCAATACATGTTTTTTAGTGGAAATGAACAGTTTTGCATATATTTAATTGCCATGTACACAGTCAAGATGAGAAATGTGCAAAGTCTTTGGTGATTAGACTCCATCATGATGTCATCACGTATAAAGGGTGTAGTGAAGCCGTGATGATCTGTGCTGAAATGACAGCTGAAAGAGGCAGAGAGGAGAACAGATTTAAAGTTTTGACACAATGACATGATTGGCTGATGGAGACTGTGGCCAAATCTGGTTGGTTAACTTAAAGAGTGAACGCCCATAGATAGCTGATTGAGAATAGTGGGTAAAGAAAGAGGGGGAGAGAAAGACAGTGAGGGATGAATGAGACATAAAGATAGTCTTCCTGATTGAACTTATGCTGAGCTTTCTTTAGCTGGGCTCATCACAGTGAGCTATCATAGCATGAGCACTAAGGTTTCAGCCTCACATTTTTTTAGTCTAACATTGCCCAGCTGGCTAGCTTACTCCGTCCTGACATCCAAATCATCAGCAACTGCTTCTGGTTTGTCACTTCACCTTGTCTCACAAAATAACACTAAACACAACTGACAGTTTGGCCCTGAATGCAGTGAGTATGCAATTGAGTATAAACAAACAACTGAAAGGCTCCCTGAGTATGAATCTTTAATGTTCCCTGTCAAGAACATTGATTCTTTATGACTGGATGAACAACATTTCACATTTAAGCCAATCAGTAGGGCAGGTTATGCCTTTGCTATCCTGGGAAAAAGAATAAGCATGATGATTTTAGTCACTGTGATTATGATATGAAATTTTCATACTGTTTCATCTCTTCTTGGGGTTGGTGATAAAAGTTATACAGGGTCCAACATTAACATAATAAATTTCATGGAAACAAAAGACCCAACAACAGATTGATCACCATTGTCAGTAAGTGTCATATGTCTGATATATTGGATATAATTTAGTCCGACCTCAATTTTCTCAGCCCTCACCCTCCATACCAGTTAAACTGAAGTGGAAAAATCCCAGGTTAGATATTCCCCAGCTTTTACAAGGCAATAAAGACATAATGTATTTACTCACTGTAAAAACTAAGAATAGACATAATCAGACCTCAGTTAGTTGTCACGTGATAGGACTGCTCACAAAACCTGCTGTTTATTATGACAGACAATGATGGTGACAAGGTCCATGTCACCAGCAACTACATTTGATAGAATGAAAACACCCCAGACATGGATAAAATATGTCTTGTTAGTGATTTTAAAGGGATAGTTCACCCAAAAATGAAAATTCAGTCATTATCTACTCACCCTCATGCTGATTGAAGGTCAGGTTTAGTTTTTAGTCCACAAAACACTGCTAGAGCTTCACAGGAAAACAGTATTGAAAAATCTCCCAAACAATGGAAGTGAATGGTGACCAGTTTTCAAAAATAAAAAAGAACAGGAAAAAAACAAAAACAAACAGTAAATGCCTCCATACTGCTTGTAATTGTGGTGTAATCCAAGTCTCTTAAAGGCCCAACATGCAAAGTTGACTAAAGAAATGTTGTTAACGCCATGTTTTTAACCTGAATCTTCACTGTAGATCTTTAGCTTGGAGCCATGTTCATATACACACTGTCTGAACTGGGTGTGTGTGGTGTGATGGTGTGCAAACAGCATTAGGAGACTTGGATTACACCAGACAAGCAATATGGAGGCATTTTATGTTTTTTTCCCTGGTGTTTTTTTCTTTTTTTTCATATGAAAACTGGTCACTTCCATTGTCTGGGAGATTCTGCAACACTGTTTTCATGTGTTGTACCTAACCCTTAATCGGCATGATTCCCTTAAAGGGAATAGAAGAAGCTTTGCTACAAAACATCAGCTGATTGCACTTATGATATTTGTAACACTGCACTTGCAACATGTTTGTTGCAGACGTTCCACCTCCTCTGACCTGGGAGTGACTGGAGAGTCAGAGAGTACCTGGAAACCGAACAGTATTTATGAAGGTAAGAAATGAGATGAGCCTCTGTTCTCCATGTGCTCTGTGTGCTCTCCTTCTTCTTCTTCTTCTTCTTCTTTTTTTTATTATTATCATTATTATTATTATTATTATTATTATTATTATCATCATCAGTAGTGGTAGCAGTCTATTTTTTTTAATTTTTCTTCCCAATTTGGTTGCTGCCAATTCAAATTCTCCTCGTGTATTGCCCCTGTCACTGCCAACTCCTACTGTTTGGTACATAGAGGGAAGCCTGAAGAAAAATGTTGGGTTGTAAATGGGTTCGGGCTGAAATATGCTAATGAGAGACAGGTTTGGGTTGGGTGTGGACAAAATTTTGTTGGGCTGGGGCCTTTTCAGGCTCAATTTTTTAGACCAGATTAAAGCGATATTCCACTTTACATGATAACCCACTCAGTTTCAAGAATTTCCCAGTTTGGGATCAATAAAGTACTATCTATCTATCTATGTCCTCACCTCTATGCCGATGTGATGATGGGTGAAGATCTTCAGTTCACAAAACAATCCTGGAGTTTCAGCAGAAAACAGGGTTGCAGCTAAATCCAGTACAATTGCAGTAAATGGTGGCCCAGTTTAAAACGTTAAAAAAAGAACACAAAACAAACGCAAAATGTCTTCATCCTGCTTGTGTGGTGTAATCCAAGTATCCGCGAGCCGCGACATTAAAATTTAACCACAAAAGACACCATTTACGCCATGTTTTTAGCTGAAATGTCAACTGTAGCATGTAGCCGGTAGGATGTAAACATGGCGTTGATCTGGCGAGACTTCGTATATCTCTTAATGGACGCACGTGTGAAAATATCACAAGATCGACGCCATGTTTACATCTACTTGCCACATGCTACAGTACAGGATTGTTTTGTGAACTGAAGATCTTCACCCATCATCACATTGGCATAGAGGTGAGTATATACTGAGTGGGTTATCATGTAAAGTGGAATATCCTTTTAAAGCTCTAGGCCATACTCACCAAACTGAAGATGTCTTTGTTTTTTCCTTCATTCGGACAGCCCAGACATCACATCGAGCCAAGGAATGGCTCAGTGTGGTTTCAGAGCTCACACTGAGATTAAACCAAGGTACACAACCTGCCTGTAGTGCTAGCTTTGTCAGTAGCTAGCTTGTTGTAAAGAAGTAGAAAAATGCAAATGAAGGCTGTGTTGTGTTAGGATAGAGAGCTTAAGTCCTGTCTAGATAGTAATTATTTTACAAATGGGAATGTCCTGCCTCCAGTGACATGAGGCCAGTTTCTAACAGCTAACAACAGCTGTTAGCTGTTAACAGTAACAGCTGTTAGCTGTTAGCCACAGTAGCTGCTGTTAGGTATAGAAACATAGATCCCTATCTGGCTGCTGATGCATCTGCGTGGTCGCCATATTGGAGAGGTCAAGATCCAGTAAACAAATACGATGTGTATCTATGCAGACGACTGTAACTCTCTCAGTTCTGAACCCTTTGTCATGATTTCATGACAAAAATCGAACATGATAGTGGTTACTTGTTTGTTTGTTTGTTTATGAGATCCCCATTAGCTGCTGTATTATAACAGCAGCTACTCTTCTTGGGGTCCCCAGTATTATTTTAGCAATACTCCAATAACATAAAAATACATCAATACACATTCAACTTTAATGCTCAAGACTCAATACATAGCACTAAAAGACACGCAACAACTCAGAACCATCTAATACATGTGTTTGCTCTATGTCATAATTTAATCTCATGAAACACTGAGAAATGTAATCATTTATCATTAAATGTGACCTGCAGACAGACCCAGCAAACACACCCTGAGCCCTCTGCATGACCACACAAAAATAAAATGTTGGAATTAAATTCAGTTACTGGGGCGTTCTAATCAACTCAATGCCAAATCACAAACCTTCTGAGGAGACACAACTTCCACTGGGACATGCAGCCTCTGACCTATGAATACACAGTTATTTAGAATTTCAGCTTGTAAATGTAGATTTATGTATTTATGTATTGTTGTCAAGCCACCTGGTTGCTTGTCATTGCATTAATAATTCATAATTAAAATAAAAAAGGTTAGTTTTGTTCCTCAGACTCTAATTAGGAGAAGAACATACAGTTCTTCTGTACACCCTGATACACATATGATAACGTTGTTTTTTTGTTGTTTTTTTTTAAGTTGCCAGCCAGCGCCAGCACTGATTTTTCAACACCCACAGAAAATTCAGGTCTATGAATATGTTAAAATGTCAACAAAAGAAAGAACAGATCTTCTAGTTTCAGACACAAAAAAATGTTTTGTTCCAGCTTCATTCATTCTTTTTTTTTTATAAGCACTTCTTGAATGTTGGTTGTTTTAATCAAAAAACTGAGAAAAGGGCATTTTGTGAAGTTTTAAGCAGAATATCGACTTCAAGTTTTTATTATCATATTACATGTGTGACATGTATTGTCCCTGCCCTCCACCCAAAACTCTCTGTCCGAGAGGCCCAGTGGCACTCTCTGCCCCAGCAGAGTAGCCTGGCTCTGTCCGAGCTGCTGTGGGGGTCCGTAGGCTGCAGTGTGAGCAGCCCCGCTCTCTGCCTGGGTTGCGGTGCTCCCTGCTTCGTGGATCTGTCCCTGATTACCAATGTTTTCATGCTAGATAACACCATCTTCTTCTTTTGCTGCTCAATTCCAACAGTTCTCTCCTTCTTTTAGAGTTCAGAGTTTTTTGTCAGATGATCCGTCACCATGTACCTCACAGCCTTGCAGTGAAAACAGCAATTGACAAAATATCTTGTCGGGTGGGGAAAGAGTTAAGTAAATTTTTATGACCTGGCCTGCCCAACCTGCAGGGTAACTGCTGTGCCTGCATCACTAGAAGAGGATCATGTCAGCATCTCTGTTCCCTTCTCCAACTTGCCAACTTGAATCAGTCATTGAAATAATGCAAAAGAGGCAGGCACACCCTTGACTGGGAGATGACACTTGGTTTAATTTGTGTTACGCCCAAAACATGCATATGATTAATTGAGACACTAAATAAAACCCGATCCAAATACAATTATAGCTGCTGTGCAGCAATGGTCGGAGCCGGGCAATTTTAGGCAAAATTAGGCAATTCTGAGCAACAAGCAGAGTGTAGGAAGATGAAAAAAGGTGGCATTCTAATGTGCATTTTACATCAGTTGAGGCTTGAACTCAATTTCTGGCATAAGAGACTCTGCATATTGACTGATAGCTAAGCCAAATAAACAGGGAAAAGAGACAAGGGATAACAGGGAAACGTGTTGATAAAGAGTATTTGTCTCTTCCCAAAACTCCCTGAATCATAATTATTTTAATCTTAGTAGTCTCTAATCCACATAGCATGATACCTGAACATAAGGCTTTCAACATTTGAAAGTCCATCCTGCCTTAGCTGAGGCTCGAACGCACGACTTCTGACACTGAAGTCTGTCTTTTATCTCACTGAGCTAATTGGCAAGTGACAGTTCATGTGTGGCTTCACAAATTGACTAAGCCAAGGATCAGGGTGCCAGGCAGCAGCCATCCATGCCATGGAAAAGCAAATTTCAAAGTGAAAGTTCCAAAGCTGTAGCACATATGGTTGATTTGTTGTGAATTTTCAAAGTTTTGAAATTTAGAGGCTTGCTGTAGCGCCACCATCAGGACTATTGTCTTGTGTTTCCAGTTGAGGACATCTGGCATGGGACTGGACCTTTGTGAAAGTTTGGGTAAATTTCTCTTATGGAAATGTTGCACAAGCTGAGGCTTGAACTCACAATCTTCAACACCAAGAACCATCCTCTATCTCACTGAGCTAATTGGCAAATGGAAACACCACTTGTAGCTTCACAAATTGACTAAGCCAGTCACCTGTGTGCAAGACAGCAGCTGTTAGCATGTAAAGGCAGATTTCAAATGGCTGTCAAAAATTCAGTTATTGAGACAAAAATCCCAAAATACACAAATTGCATCTAGACAGCATGGAGATGTTGGTCATTAGTTTTTAACAATGATTTATTGGCTCCATAAGTGAAAAACTGATGTTTAAAAATGCCATTTTTGCATTGACTCCAATTGTTCACATGAGAGTGAAATTCAAAATGCTGTAAAAAATTCAGTTTTTGAGATAAAATTCTGATATTTTCCAAACATCATCTACCATGACTCCAAAATTTTGTCATTTTTTTTCATGAACATTGAAAATGTATTTAGCAAGAATTTGCACGTATATGTTTATAATACCGTTTACAGTCAAACATTTTGATGCACTGTAGGCTCAATTTTTGATCAATCAAAAATCTGTGTGGATCGTTTGTGTAGGACAGTCTGAAGATGCTCTGTAGCAAGTTTGGTGCCAATTGAGCAAAAATTGTGGGAGGAGATAGGTTTAATAAGTTTTACAGTTTTTGAAAAAAACAGAGTGATGGACTTCATAATTTGCAATAGGTTTAAATGTACAAAAGTTTCTTCAGTATTGGGGCTACATTTTGGTGAAAGTTGTAAATCTGTAGCACATATGGTTGATTTGTTGTGAATTTTCAAAACTTTAGAGGCTTGCTGTAGCGCCACCATCAGGACTATTGGCCTGTTTTTGCAGCTGAGGCAATCTGACTTGGGACTGGACCTTTGTGCAAAGTTTGGTCATTTTTCGTGCATGGGAAGTAGGATTTCCTCGGAAGAAGAAGAAAGAAAGAAGAACATGCAGGATTACAATAGGGTCCTGGCAGCTTAGGCTGCCCGGCCCCTAATGATGCACCCTTTTAACAGTAAAGTGGAATTGGACACCTAAATGCACTTGCACCACGCACTGTAGGTCATCTAAATAGGGCCAGATGGACGTCAGATTGTGATCTCAGTATCTACGTTTCTGCATCTATGGTTAACATGAACAGCCAGCTGTCTTCTCTGCTCCTTACCCTGTAATGAATGTATGTGTGTTCACACCACCAACTCACAAACAGAACATTCATTGTACCATCTGAACAGCAGTTTACAATGACTTTAGTCATTAGATTGTACATGCAGTACTTGTAGGAATATTGAAGTAGTGAGCTTGTGTTTTTGTAATAAGTGATGCTGTCATAAGTGTGTATTGTGCCAGTCTTGACAGGCCACAGTGATGTGTATGTTAAACCTGTTCTTCAGATGCTTCCTGTGTCATGAACTTAAATGAGTAATCCTCCCTGAAGGCAGTGATGTGTTCACTAGAGAATCAATCAGTATCCCAAGTCTTTAGGTGTGCTTCCTGAGGCCTGAGTTTATCATTGAACTTCTTATGCTGACAAAACATGCAAGTAGAATGAGTATACAAAGACATTGTACTGTGACATAAAATATCACTTTGTCACTTACTGCTGAATTATTTTATTAGGTCAATCCCCTTTTCGTTCTTTTCAAATTGCACCTTCCTTCGACGCATCTGTCACACAATCAGGGGTGCAGAGACTTCGCTTTGAAACCACAACATCTTACAGAATGTTTCACTTTAAGGCCCTGTTCAAGAAAAACTCAAACACTTTGTGAGCGTGAGGGAGGCTATCCCCAGACACAACAACAACAACAGTCTGTGAAACATCCTAAAGGGAAAGCCTTAATGAAGAATTTTATACTAACACAGGTCTCTCAACAGGGACAGATCAACTCAAATGTACATCAAGAGTCGAGCCGCAGCATTGAGATGTTTCTGTATAGAAATACCTTGTTACATATCAGGACTATGTATGGAACTGTATACTGTATACTGACAGATATACATCTCCAGTGTAAATGACTGGAATGGACCTTTAAAGTGATCGTTTTATTCTTTTGTAGGAAAGCCTTCTTCTGAAGGCTCTCAGAATGAGTCCAGCAGTGCAGTAACTGGCCGCAGCCCTCAGCGGGACACTCAGGAGGACACTGCTGAGGACGAGGTGTCCTCTTCAGTCAGTCCACAGACTGGCCATCACTCAGCTGGTGTAGACAGACCAACCAATCAGAGCACAGTGACCTGTAGCCCAGACAGCGACCCAGAGGTCATCTATGATGATGTGCCTGCTGAGAGCCTGCAGCAGCCGGTGGAAGGTGATCACTTTGTAACTCTGATTAACCAGCACTCAGTATTCAACTGGACTGCACACTTTAACTGTTGTTTTAACTCAAACAACACAAGTTGACTTCATGAAATGAAACCACACAGCTTGTTTTGTTGTCTGTGTAGATGTTGATGACATATATGAGGACATCCGGAGACCTGATCACTGTGGCTCCAATGGCTGGAGCTCCAGTGAGTTTGAGAGTTATGATGAGCTGTCTGACAGTGAGACTGTTCCTCCAGCCCGCGGCAGCAGCAAGGTAACTCATTTACAGATTTACTTTGGTGTGAGTCAAGATCATCTGTTCATTAAGTCCAAAACAACATAAATAATAAAGGAGCATTAAGACAGAAAGGCTGTGGCTTCTCCACATCAACACATTGTAGAATGTGGTAAAGAAATGTACCATTAGCTGGCTTCTGCTGCCCTCTATTGGCTGAACACTGGTGCAGGATAAATAAGAAGAAAGGTTAAACACTGTTGCACTAATTACAATTTGGTGCAAAAGGCAACCTTGAACAAAGAATACGATGGATATGAAGGAAAGATGCTGAATATTTACAGCACATATTGGTCCAATACTAAAGAGTTTATTAGCAAAGAAACACAACCACACACAGACTGAGGAACACATCACCCCTCCTCATGGTGTCCACTGCTAGCTTAAATACAGGGATGGGAAGTAACTAATTGTTGGATGTAAATATAATTAATTATTGAGTGTGGTCTAGACCTACTCTATATGTAAAGTGTCTTGAGACAACTTTTGGCGCTATATAAATAAAATTGACTTGACTAATTACAAATACTCAAATTACTGGGTACTTGTACTTTTATGAGTAGATTTTCAAGTTGATACTTTTACTTAAGTATTCATTACACTATTCATCATATATATTATTATTCATTATTCATTCATTATATTATTCATTATATTATATACATTCTATACATACATTATATTATATTTTCCATTATTCATTATATTCTATTCATTCATATTTCATCAAGTATTCACTACACTCAGTTACTTTCAAAATCATAATTAAGAACTGAGTACAAGTTGAATTAATATCCAAACCTTTCATCTGCATTTTTGTGGCCAATAAGACTATTTGATCACAGGTCGGCCAATGAAAACTAGGACATACAGATGGAAAACTGAACACTGCAGCAACACCAGGTTAAGGGTGGATTAAGGATGTTTATGATTCATCATTAATCGATTAATCTGCATTGAGAATTTAACCAGTACTTTTATTTGTAACTGAGTAATATTTTAGCAGTGTAACAGTACTTGTATTTGAGTGCAGATTTTTGGTACTCTTTCCACCACTGCTTAAATATTGCTAGTGTTAGCTGGTTTGGTACAACAATTTAAACGCATTAATAACAATAAGAGGCAACATGCAGTTTCGTGTCGATTGAAATTGTATGTTACTTTTCACTCAAAGTTACCACTTACATCTTATGTAATATATGTAATATGAGGACATCAGTCATGTGTTGAGGAGTTTAGCTTTGCATCATTTCAGTGCATTTCCCTAAAAGTTACATAGTTCTCCAATTAGTTTTGCATTCTGTATTATTTTAGGAATTCATTTTTTCTGTTTTGTTGTAGTTGTATTTCCCCAGATCACAAGTTCCCTTTTATATTTTTATCATTCCTGAAATAGAAATGTTTCAGTTTAGTTTAGATCAGCTCACCCTCTGATTGGGAACCATTCAAGAAATGTTTGTGGGTACAAATCTAATGATTGAAGCTGGACATAACTGAAGCTGAGGCAGCTGCTTTTCTCCACTCTACTGTTGTTATAAGCATCAGACATCGTCACTGAGAGATCTCTGGGCTCATGGTTAGTGTTAGTGTTAGTGTCAGTGTTAGCGTTAGTGTTAGTGTCAGTGTTAGCGTTAGTGTTAGTGTCAGTGTTAGCGTCAGTGTCAGTGTTAGTGTTAGTGTTAGGTTAGTGTTAGTGTTAGTGTTAAGTCAGTGTTAGCGTTAGTGTTAGTGTCAGTGTAGCGTTAGTGTTATGTCAGTGTAGCGTTAGTGTGTGTCAGTGTTAGCGTCAGTGTCAGTGTTAGTGTTAGTGTTAGTGTTAGTGTTAGTGTTAGTGTTGGGGTTTTGACTGTGGACGTCACCTTGAATGGGTCTTGTGCTTGTTTTATTTATTAATTAATTGATTTCTTTTGTTGAACATCACTGCACATAAGCTGAAAACATGGATTAGACTCATGTGATAAATATAATAACACATCTAAAAAAACTGGGATAACACTTTATTGGAAAGGCATGATGCTGACATAACCATGTCATGCCACCTTTATGATTGTTTATGACTTGTCATTAAGTGTAAGTTTGGTCCATTATGTCATTTTTAATGCAATGTTGACATTGTTTGAGATATCTTTGTTATGACAACTTACAGTCATATCTGGTGAGTTTTGACACTGCTGGTCACAAGTCCATTATAATTGTGTTGTATATTCCTTAATCTCAAATACAGTGATATATTTTGGACATAAAGATATCATTAAGTGCACTGCCAAATGCTTTTTATAACAGTGTCATGAATAGTTCCTTCAATTCATGGAAAAAGAATACAAATTTAAAAAAACAATTTAGAACAGACCTGGGCAAAATGCGGCCTGAAGGCCAGATGCAGCCCACTGAAAAATTTCATGTGGCCTGCAAGGCCATCAGGGAAATACCAAAAATTAAAAGTCTAGCAAAGACATTCAGTAGCATTTTGTTTACTATTAAACCATTATCAGACCTTTATTTTGAAAGGGGTCAGTGCTGTGTTCATTGGTAATGATAATGAACTGTATCTTTTATATTAAACTGTAACTTTATTCACTCAGTGCTGTACACCCATGTTTATTTTTACATTGCCAACAAAATATTAGTCCACAATTCATCACATGGCAATTCAGAAAGTGACCAACAGTAGAAGTGTCCTATATAGAACACTTCTGACCATTCCATTGTTAGATGTGTCTGGCCCAGAGCAGCCTGATCAGTTTCTCATGTGGCCCCCATGAAAAATAATTTCCCACCCCTGGTTTAGAAAAAATATCTTGAATAAAGATTTAAGGCAGCATTAATTAATGTTGTGTCCACTGTGAGGCAGCAGAACACACTGTTTACTGTTTCATTATCACCTTATTATGTTTATAAGACTATGGTTTGCAAACACATATTTTCACATCCAGCAGACAAGGAGCAACGTGTTCATTTGTTTAGAGAGGTGTCTAAATCCACCTGATGGATGTCAGTCCATACTCACTCTCCCTTAACTCTGTTTTTGATCTTTACGCATTCCTGAAAAAAAACCAACAAAAAAACTATCTGGTGCTTTAGCAGCTAATTTCTGCTCCATGTTCACCAGTTGGTCTCTAACTGTGTCTGTCTGCTGTCTGCTGCTCAGCAGCTCATGTCAGTGACTTTTACAGCTTTTTGAACCTGAAACCCAACCAAAACAAAAAAAATGTGAAGAGTGAAAACAAAAACCAAAACAATGAACCGAAAGACGGCAAACCATGCAACATCATTCATAGTCATTCGACCCACTGTTGATATAAGAATATTGATTATTAATTAATAAAGTTTTTCTGGCTGGATCCATTACACTGTTGGACTTAAAGATACTGAATGTTGGGACAAAAGCTCCATCAGACTGCGGGTACTGACCTTAAAAAGTCTGTACTGGTCCAACCCAGACATCACCGTTGTGGGGACTAACCACAGCGAGTTGAGAGTTAATGTACGGTATGAATGAAACCTGGTTTGATAAAAAGAGGAAGTGGATTATTTCTGGCAGTGTCTCGCTCTGTCAGCACTTCTGTCTTCTGCTTCTGTGTCCAAGTGTTGGACTTTCCCCCCTCAGCTCTTGTGTTAGTGTTTAGAAAACAACGCAGTGTCAGTCAAGTGAGCTTTCAGTGTCAAAGTTAATCATCAGGAATCAGGAGTTAATCAGCTGTGTTTTGATGTAGAGGATGTCTCTCAGTGTCTGAGATGAGCTGCTTGTTTTTATGAGGGTTTTGGAGGAGGACTGACTTGACGGAATACAAAAGATTCACTTCTGTATGAGGTAGGTGTTCAACTTGAGCTGGAAAAATCTAGAAAGCTGTCATCCACCTAAAAGTTGACACAGAGTATTTGAGCAGATTCTGAGTCTTATTGGCTGATTTTAAACAATATATTTTGATACGTTTACGCTCCACAGGCAGGTTTGTGTGTGGCTGTGAATTCTTCAGCCAGTGTTAAACATAAATGCGTTTTGAGAGGTTTGACCATCCATCTGTGGTGTGCAAGTAGGCACTTATGCAGCATGGTCGAGTTTAGAGTTCAAAGAGGGGATGCTGCTGTTGTCTTGTGTTTGCTCTCACTGTGTTGGTTAAACTGTTAAACTGGGTTTTAAATCCCAATTTTTATTTGTAAAAGTATTGTGGTGCTGCAGAGACATGCTGGCCTACACATCAGATCCTACAGACTTAAGAAAACATATTTGTAGTGTTGCAACTAATGATTATTTTCATTAGTCTATCACTCATAAAATGTCCAAAAATACTGGTCAGTGTTTCCCAGAGCCCAAGATGACGTCCTCAAATGTCTGGTTTTGTCCACAGCTCAAAGATATTCAGTTTACTGCCAGAGAGGAGTAAAGAAACCAGAAAATATTCACATTTAAGAAGCTGAAATCAGAGAATTTGGACAATTTTCTGATGAATTGATTATCAAAATAGTTGCTAACTTGCTAAGTATTTTAAAAGCTGCCAACTAATCGATTAATCAACAAATCATTGCAGCACATTGTTTGGTACAGTTCCCAAATGAATTGATATTGCCAATCATTGATTGGCAATATCAAACATCATTTTTTGTGTAAAAGTTTAGGTATTGACCAGCAAACATTGTACCCAGCCTTTGTGTGATGTTACTTTGGTTGCTGTTTTGTGTGACTGCCAGCTGCATGCAGATGTGCTGAGGCTGAAGGAGCGCTGTGCTGTCACCAGGAGGGAGTTGGCGGTGCGTCTCAGTTCCCCTCATGTTGCCCACATCAGACAGAGCTGCGACACTAAGGTAGGACTCTGACTGAACATAAATCACTCCTGATGTTCTCCTCCTCTTGTTTCATGGATACAACTCAGTCATGAGGGAGGAGGGACTTGATCTGTTCAACATTTAAAGGTGTCAGATTTTTAAAGGTCCAGCAGAAGTTAAATTAACTTAAATGATCTCCAAGGAGAACCTGTGATCAACCCACAGAGTAATGAGCTACAAATGAAAATAGAGTCAAATGGAATCATTTGAATTTTTAACAAATTGTATTTGTTCCAGATTAGTCGTTTTGTTTTTATTGTATTATCTGCAGGACTCTTGTTATACATGTGTACTTTAATTGTATTTTCCAGGTGCAGCAGTTGATGAAAGCAGCGAGGAATGGTACCAAGGACGGTTTAGAGAAGACAAAATTAGCCATGATTCGCAAAGTGTCGTTTCTGCAGAGAAAAGACTCCACAGGTACAGAAACTGGAACTGAGATTAACAAGGTCTGCTAACAATGTGCTAACAGTGTGTTCAGTTTGTGTAAATCAAATTTATAGTCCCTTTTAGCACCAAGACTGCAGAACATATCTATGTCTTTGAATTTAAAATGTGCAGACATTTAGAACCAGTCCTGATCACGTATAGTGGCAGCAGCAGCACTCACCTCTCTGAAGATGTTTTTCAAAATGCATTTAAGAAAATATTTAGTTGTGATTTGAAAGATCTCACAATTAAACATACAGGAATGGAAACTAATAAAAATGAGATGCAGTACAGATGTGTAATAAGCCTGTGTGTGTTGCTTCCTCTGTGTGAATAATGTGGTTGTGATTGATTTTGCAGGTGAGGGGAAGGATGATGCAGGTTACATGGATGTGTCTGTGTGCGAGTTAAAGCACCCTCCACCACAACTCTGCCCAATGCCAGAGGGGCTCAGTAGTCAGCAGGTGTGTGTAAATGCCAAGTACACATGCTCGCATATCAAAATATTCTGGGGTCTCATTTACGAAACTGTGTGTAGGATCCAGACAAAAGTGTACATGCATATAAAAGCAGAAAATCATGTACTGCAAAAAATACTTAAAAAACTGCTTAAAAAAACGCTCATATGCACACCAGCAGTTGATGTTCACTTCATAAATCACAGTCCACATGAAAATGTGTGCACATGGATCAGCCTCACATCCCACCCTCTACGGGCCCACATTCAACCACAAATCGTCGACGTAAAGCAGCTTATCACTGCTGATGCATAGAAATGACCCTGCTGATTGATTGTTTCTTTTGGTGATTCATGGCAGCAACTGAGAGGAAAACCAAGAAAGGACTTCTGACACAGGAATCATCAAACACACACCTGTTGGTTATTTCCTGCAGTTAACACAGTGGTTACAACATAAGGTCTTCCATATTTGTCCTGAAAAGCTACTGTCAGTGGAACACTGCAGATGTTTCACATTAAAGACCCTCCAGAAGCTCAAAATGGCACAATCCTCTTTCCTGGAAGTGTTTTTATTGGTGTGTTTTAGGAATTAATCAGTGAATGAAAACAGTGTTATGATTAAAAAGTCAGAGCAGCAGAAAGGTGGGTATGACATGACTCTGTGTTCAGTAATATATTATATTTCCATGTTTTTGTTACCAGGCCTTTATTAGTGACCACCTTTTATTTGTTAGTTCTGTTTGCAGGTATTATTTTATACACATCATTATTTTGATATCAGTTTTTTTTTTTTTTTACAATATTGTATGTGTGTTTATTCCACATTGATATGAATGTTAGTTTGTCACTGCCTCCTTCAGGTTGTCAGACGTCTCATCCTCAGCTCCATTGTGCAGAGTGAGAGCAGCTACCTGGACTCTCTCAAGAGGATCCTCCAGGTGAGTCACATCTCTCCTCAGATAACAGGTGGAGAGGCCTTGTTTCTCTAAGAGAAAGTCATGTGAAAATGAAACAAGCATATTGTAAGGCCTGGTGAGTCCAGCTGTTTTGGACAGTGTTCACTGTGTTCTGTTTTGGAACTCTAAAGTCACCCTAAATGCTTCAGTACATCAGATCTTAAAGGGATAGTTCACCCTAAAAAGAAAATTCAGTCACTATCTACTCACCCTCATGCTGACTGAAGGTTGGGTTTAGTTTTTTAGTCCACAAAACACTGCTGGAGTTTCACAAGAAATCAGTGTTGCAGAATCTCCCAAACAATGGAAGTGAATGGTGACCAGTTTTCAAGTGGATAAAGCAACAGGAAAAAAATAAATAAATAAAATGCCTCCACACTGCTCGTCTGGTGTAATCCACCATGTTTTTAGCCGAAATATCAACTGTAGCCTCCCAGGTAGCATGTAAACGTGGCGTCGATGTATTGCGAGACTTCGTATATCTCTTGATGGATGCATGTCTGAAAATATTGCGAGATATACAAAATCTCACGATACATCAATGCCATGTTTACATGCTATGTGGGAGGCTACAGTTGACATTTCGGCTAAAAACATGGTGTAAATGGTGTCTTTTGTGGTTAAATTTTAATGTTGCGGCTCGCGGACACTTGGATTACACCACACAAACAGGATGAAGACATTTTGTGTTTGTTTTGTTCTTTTTTTTTCCATTTTATCCGTGGTCTCCATTCACTGCCATTGTACTGGATTTGGCTGCAACCCTGTTTTCTGCTGAAACTCCAGGATTGTTTTGTGAACTGAAGATCTTCACCCATCATCAAGTCAGCGTAGGGGTGAGTACATATTGAGTGGATAATCATTCTGGGGTGAAATATCACTTTAACACTTTTCTCATTTGCTGCCTTTTTGAATCAAGTGAGTTTTTTTTATCCTTGGCACTCTCTGCTACGTGATATGGTTCACTGATCTGATTGGTTGAAGTTAGCTTGTGTTAGGCATGATAGACAGATGGTTCATCCAATCACCTGCCAAGTGTCTTTTTTTTTTTAAAGGCGTGTGCTCTAATTTCTAACAATTTTAGAACACTTCAGAGTTCATGTGTCACAAGCCAAGTTAATTTTACAGTCTCACTTTTTGATTTACAGTGATAATAATAAAAAAATCAATTTTAATAATCCTTGGTTATGATGTAGATTTCAGAAGGTGACTGATATTTAAAGGATAACTTTGGTATTTTTCAACTCCTTTTAAAATTGGTTCAGTATTGAGGGAGGCAGATGCAGCCGGCATATGACGGTAGATATGAGGGCAAATACGATGGGGTGGAATTTTAAAACAAGTTGTACCTATAAACGTAAAAGTTTGTGCATTAAAAGTGCTTTTTTTTGCCACAGTCCGGCTCAGATCTCCAGTGTAATCTCTGTCAACAGCATGCAAAGCGTCTCTCTTACCCTTCACTTGCTCTGGGCTGTGATGACATCTGGCGGGATCTTTGTTTGTTGCCGGAAGAAAACAGAGGAGTCATGCTGAGAGCCGGTCAGAGCAGAGTTAGCTGTCCCAGAGTTCAGTTGAGAGTTTTACTGCAACGATTGAAAACAATGGTTCGTGTTTGTGCTTAGCCGAATTGCAAGAACAGGATGTCACACAACACCCCGTACAGCTTTCATAGGCTGACTTTGTCGGACAGCAACATGCTGAAGTTGTGGCTAATTGTGCTACAATTGGATGCTAACACTCCTGTCCAGACACTGCACCTTGCAGACCATCGGGTCTGCAGTGCACACTTTTCCCAAGATGACTACTGCCAGCCCAAGAAGAGAAGACACCCAATCCCAAAACACTTCTACCTCAAGAAAACGGCTATCCCGCTCATTGTCCTCTGTTTTCTTCTGGCAACAAGCAAAGATCCCGCGAGATTTCGTCACACACAGCCCAGAGCAAGTGAAGGGTAAGAGAGACGCTTTGCATGCTGTTGACAGAGATTACACTGGTGGTCTGAGCCGGTCTGTGGCGAAAAAAGCACTTTTAATCCACAAACTTTTATGGGACGCATTTGCCCTCATATCTACCGTTATAACTTGTTTCGCTGCTGCCGGCTGCATCCACCTCCCTCAATACTGAACCAATTTTAAAACGAGTTGTACCTATCAATCATACACACACATACACATGGGGAAATAGGGCCCAGGTTGAAAAATACTGAAGTTATCCTTTAAGGGACAGTCAAGTACAGTTTGTCAGAGGATACATCATCCAACTGCATTATTCTATACATTATAACATCAGAAATGTTTAACAGTAGCCAGTAATGGTTTTAGATGGGAGTTGCTGTCATTTGTGATGACAAGAGAAACATGCTCTTGTTTAGAAATGATGATGGTGACTAAGGACATGTAAATACGTTAGGATGTGTAGGAACATTTACAGCCAGATGACAGAGAGTTACAGTACGGAGCTCCAAACTAACTCTCACAAAACAACATTGTTTCATAGCAGCCACACTGACAAGGCTGCCCAGAGATGTGTCAGCACACAGTTTTTGTTTATTGACACTTTGAGCGCAGACATCGGCCAATGTCATTATCCATTGGCCTATTACTAAAGGAAACACAGTCACAGGTCTATAGTATGTTAAGCTGACCTTCCTTTGTCTCTCAGGAGTACCAGAAGCCTTTGCTGGAGCCACAGAACTGGATCCTAAACCACAAGAAAGTGCATCAGATCTTTTACCGCCTGCAGGAGATCCATCAGTGCCACTCGATGTTCCAGATTGCCCTGGCGTCACGTGTGGCTGAGTGGGATCACAGCGAGAAGATTGGAGACCTGTTTGTGGCCTCGGTCAGTCACACACACCTTCACTTCACTTCACACCCTCTGTTTGTAATGAAGCTTTTCTGTTAAACGGAAGTCATTATACAGCTGGCTAAATGCTTTTAAACATGACCAGTGATGAACTGATTTTAGCATTTACAATCTGTGGAGTGCTGCTATCACATGCAGAATCTTACAAAAAATAATTTAAACACACTAAGATATTTATTTATCACATTTACATTTGTAGGAGTACAACAGCAGTGAAGTAGGATTGTAACAACTTTGATAACTGTGCAAATATCAAACATACAGAGGAAGTAAATACATAAATATATATGTAAGTTACCTACTCAGAGATTAAAATAGTTATTTTGGAAAGTGAAGTTAATTTCACTCAGCACTGAAGAACCAGCAAAGTGAAGCAACAGCATGGATGCTATGCAATGTACTGCTGAGGACAAGATCAGCAACAAAACATGTTCTAGACACCCAGAAAAATCAGTATCAGTTCCAGTGTATGCTATATTTAGAATACTTTCACCACTTTACCTTGCTTTCAAACAGACTTTTCTGACAGGAATCCACTTCGTCAGTAATTTTACTTCACAGAACACCAGAGTTGTTGGTCTGCCGCTGCCTCGACGTGTTCGTCCCGTTTTTGTTTTTGTGTTTTAAAATGATTCACCAAAGTCACACAATAACACAAACAAACACAGATTGAAGCAGTCACACAGACCTTTCTGTCAGTCATTCCCAAACACTGGGTCGGGGCCTACAGGTGGGTCACAGGAGATTTTATTTGGGTCGTCAAATAAATAAAAAAACTATGGAAGAAATTTAGTAGTATCTAAAGTATATTCTTGTAATTCAGTCATCTAAAATGTTCTATATTGTTTTCCTGATGAGAGAAAATAAAACCAATGACATGTCCTGTTAACTCAGCCTAAATGAATTATTCCTCATTTATAAAGTATTTAACGTGTGTATATTTTTGCAATAACATACATCAAGATAAGGGCTGCAAATTATTTATTACTGATCAATCTGTCCTTTATATTCACAATTGATCGATCAGTTGTTGGTGAAAAATAGTGAAAAATGTTGATCTGGCAAAAATGTTTCCACTAATCAGTTTGTTGTTTGGTCCATAAAATGTCAGAAAATATTGATCAGTGTTTCTTGTTTTGTCCACAGCTCAAAGATATTCAGTTTACTGTCAGAGAGGAGTAAATAAACCAGAAAATATCTTTAAAAATGACTAAAACTGATTAATTGATTATGAAAATAGTTGCAGTTTAATTTAATAATCAATTTATAGTTACAGGTCTAGTCAAGATGATATAAGGTGATGCGGAAATGGAAGTAAAAATTCTTTGGCATCTCCACTAGAATTGTGAGCAAATCTTTTGAAAACATCTGGCAGTAGGTTCTGCAGTGGCGGTTTATATCAGTGTGTATAAAAAGAAACTTTATCCCTGCTGCCTGTGAGCCTGATGTTGTGCTCTGTCCTCCACAGTTTTCAAAGTCCATGGTGCTCAATGTGTACAGTGACTACATCAACAACTTCACCAATGCCATGGCACTGATCAAGAAGGCCTGCATGTCTAAACCTGTCTTCCTGGAATTCCTTAAGGTGCTCACACTTTTTAAATCAGTTTAAACCATGTAGTCCAGCACTGGCTCTCTTTTGAGTTAAACTCTCTCTGATTTGAACAGGTTTCAGTCCAGTTTTTCACTTGTCTGTCTGTTGAAACTAAAACAAACCCTCAGTTCTAGGTTGATGGATACACCTTCACTGAGCTAATAATATCTCAAAGATGCAGCAACATGCAGCGTTAATGAGTAACTAGCATTACATTTCTGCATTACATGATGTTAACTCTTTTCCTGGCAGAGTATTTTATTAAAGTTGCCAGCCAGTGCCAGCAGTTTGACAAAATTCACTGATTTACATACTGCTCGTCTGGTGTAATCTAAGTCTCCTAAAGTCTCGACATGCTGTTTGCACACCGTCACACTACACACACACAGTTCAGACAGTATGCATGTGATTCAGGCTAAAAACATGGCTTAAATGACGTCTTTCAAGTCAACTTGGCATGTTGGGGCTTTAAGTGACTTGGATTACAACAGACCAGCAGTATGGAGGCATTTTATGTTTTTATTAGGGGCCGGGCAGCCTAAGCTGCCAGGACCCTATTGTAATCCTGCATGTTCTTCTTTCTTCTTCTTCCGAGGAAATCCTACTTCCCATGCACGAAAAATGACCAAACTTTGCACAAAGGTCCAGTCCCATGTCAGATTGCCTCAGCTGCAAAAACAGGCCAATAGTCCTGATGGTGGCGCTACAGCAAGCCTCTAAAGTTCAAAATTTTGAAAATTCATAACAAATCAACCATATGTGCTACAGATTTACAACTTTCACCAAAATGTAGCCCCAAACTTTTGTACATTTAAACCTATTGCAAATTATGAAGTCCATCACTCTGTTTTTTTCAAAAACTGTAAAACTTATTAAACCTATCTCCTCCCACAATTTTTGCTCAATTGGCACCAAACTTGCTACAGAGCATCTTCAGACTGTCCTACACAAACGATCCACACAGATTTTTGATTGATCAAAAATTGAGCCTACAGTGCATCAAAATGTTTGACTGTAAACGGTATTATAAACATATACTTGCAAATTCTTGCTAAATACATTTTCAATGTTCATGAAAAAAAATGACAAAATTTTGGAGTCATGGTAGATGATGTTTGGAAAATATCAGAATTTTATCTCAAAAACTGAATTTTTTACAGCATTTTGAATTTCACTCTCATGTGAACAATTGGAGTCAATGCAAAAATGGCATTTTTAAACATCAGTTTTTCACTTTTGGAGCCAATAAATCATTGTTAAAAACTAATGACCAACATCTCCATGCTGTCTAGATGCAATTTGTGTATTTTGGGATTTTTGTCTCAATAACTGAATTTTTGACAGCCATTTGAAATCTGCCTTTACATACTAACAGCTGCTGTCTTGCACACAGGTGACTGGCTTAGTCAATTTGTGAAGCTACAAGTGGTGTTTCCATTTGCCAATTAGCTCAGTGAGATAGAGGATGGTTCTTGGTGTTGAAGGTTGTGAGTTCAAGCCTCAGCTTGTACAACATTTCCATATGAGAAATCTACCCAAACTTTTCACAAAGGTCCAGTCCCATGCCAGATGTCCTCAACTGGAAACACAAGACAATAGTCCTGATGGTGGCGCTACAGCAAGCCTCTAAATTTCAAAACTTTGAAAATTCACAACAAATCAACCATATGTGCTACAGCTTTGGAACTTTCACTTTGAAATTTGCTTTTCCATGGCATGGATGGCTGCTGCCTGGCACCCTGATCCTTGGCTTAGTCAATTTGTGAAGCCACACATAAACTGTCACTTGCCAATTAGCTCAGTGAGATAAAAGACGGACTTCAGTGTCAGAAGTCGTGCGTTCGAGCCTCAGCTAAGGCAGGATGGACTTTCAAATGTGAAAGCCTTATGTTCAGGTATCATGCTATGTGGATTAGAGACTACTAAGATTAAAATAATTATGATTCAGGGAGTTTTGGGAAGAGACAAATACTCTTTATCAACACGTTTCCCTGTTATCCCTTGTCTCTTTTCCCTGTTTATTTGGCTTAGCTATCAGTCAATATGCAGAGTCTCTTGTGCCAGAAATTGAGTTCAAGCCTCAACTGATGTAAAATGCACATTAGAATGCCACCTTTTTTTCATCTTCCTACACTCTGCTTGTTGCTCAGAATTGCCTAATTTTGCCTAAAATTGCCCGGCCCCGACCATTGCTGCGCAGCAGCTATAATTCCAGTTGTTTTTTACGTTTGAAAACTGTTCACCATTCACTTCCATTGTTTGGGAGATTCTGCAACAACAAACTCCAGCAGTGTTTTAATAAATCCAACCTTCAGTTGGCATGAGGCTGAGTAGATAATGACTGAATTTTCATTTTCAGATGAACTATCCCTTTAAAGGCCTCAGCTGATGTTGCCATCCTCAGATTCAGACTCAGAATTTCTTCAGTTTGGGTCCAGAAATTCAGAAATTACTACATGCTTTTATAGTTTCAGTAGAAGATTTGGACAATAACTGTGTGACTTTCCATGTGACTTTTAGAAGAAGCAGGCGTCCAGTCCGGACAGAATCACTCTGTACGGCCTGATGGTCAAACCTATCCAACGCTTCCCGCAGTTCATCCTGCTGCTGCAGGTGAGTCACTGACACACAATGAGCACACACACTAAGCACACATCTGCACTCAGACTCTCTGTTGTTTCATCAGTTTCAGATAATACAGTATCTCACAAAAGTGAGTACACCCCTCACATTTCTGCAAATATTTAATTATATCTTTTCATGGAGCAACACTGAAGAAATGATACTTTGACTTAATGTAAAGTAGTCAGTGTACAGCTTGTATAACAGTGTAAATTTACTGTCCCCTCAAAATAACTCGACACACAGCCATTAATGTCTAAACCGCTGGCAACAAAAGTGAGTACACCCCTAAGTGAAAATGTCCAAATTGGGCCCAATTAGCCATTTTCCCTCCCTGGTGTCATGTGACTCGTTAGTGTTACAAGGTCTCAGGTGTGAATGGGGAGCAGGTGTGTTAAATTTGGTGTTATCGCTCTCACACTCTCTCATACTGGTCACTGCAAGTTCAACATGGCAACTCATGGCAAAGAACTCTCTGAGGATCTGAAAAAAAGAATTGTCTGTCTGGAGCTGCAAGTATTAAATGCTTTCTTTTCCTTGAAGACTTTTTTTTGGCAGCCACAGCGTATGGAGACTCAAGACGAGCCACAATCACAATTTAGAGGAAAAGACACCGAGCCCTAAATGCAGGCTATGTTGCATATTTTAGTTAATGAAATATTAACATTTTTTTTTAATTTGGTGTACATCATACATTAATAGATTTTTGAATCTGTGCCCAACTCAAACTGTTATGTTTTGAAATAAAAAATAAACGTTCTGCTGACCTAGTTGAGATATTCTTCGTTAGATAAACTTATAGTTAAAGTTAAAGTTAGAGAAACTCAGAAAAAATTGTTTTTCAAAATTTGGTCACAGTGAGCTGTGAACCTGATTTGTTATTATTTTGTTGCCTTAAAATTAAATGGTTTTAATTGAAAATATTAAAATTTTAGCCATCATTCACTTTCACGTGAATGAATGTATGCTATAATTTTTTAAATACAACATTTTGGGGTTTCTAAAAATATATAAATTCATTTGAAGAAGAAAAGTAAAGTGTCTCAGCAAAAACCCAGTAGTTGGTAAATCTTTTTTTCGAAACTGAAGAGTTTGAGTTGGGCTCAAAACTCTAAAATCTATTGAAACATGAAAATGTTAAGAATAAAATAACGTTATTCATTTTCATATCATTTTTCACCAAAGTCACAGGGAGCCACTGGAGAGGAGCTAAAGAGCCACATGTGGCTCCAGAGCCTCAGGTTACAGACCCCTGGTTTAAAATGAAGCATTCTTCTCTGTATAAATGACATAAAACCACAGTTTTAACCCCATTATTGACTGTACTTCCACATCATGCAGGACCTTCATTAAAATAGCCGAACATTAAAATACAGTCATTGAGATTCATGTGTGTTCTTCTGTAAACCACTGTAGTCGGCCTCACTGAAGCTCATCAGCCTTTTCAAGCAGTAAATGTTTCAGAGAGAAGCAGTCTGTACTGTGTGTTCAAGGAATATTTGGTTTCATTTCAAGGCCTGAAACTTTGTGTTGGAGTTTCTGTCAAGAGGAAGTAAAAGGCAGTGCATAGTGGGTGCTGGATGGTAAAAATATCAAAATCTTTGCCGTCAACACCTGTTATTACAAAACAAAGGCAAGATGTATGACTGCATTACAGGGGGTAGAAATGGGGAAACATGACCATCAATACAAGTGCATTAAAAAGAAAACATGTGGCACAACTCTTCTCCATAACACCATGTTTTATTCACTAAATGTTTCCAGCTATCCTGCCTTTATCAGGGGCCTGTCCCAAACTGTTTCCTCAGATAAAAATAACTCACCATCTTTAAGAAACAAGATTATCATCATCCTTTTCTTTTAAAATACTACTTACACAATACCATTACTCTCACATACAAAACTAGAAAACAAAAATTGCAAGACTTTCAAACTTAATGAACTTAATTGATGAAGCCAAAGAAGCCACGTCCTCCTATTCATAATAATATGATAATAATAATATTCTCTTTCCAAAAGAGGATTACAAGGTACTTTACAGGGTAAAAGCAACAAACAACAGAAATCAAAGTGTTAATCATAAAAACAATAAGAACAGTATCATCATCAATAAAACAACAAAAGAAAAGTTCTAAAAATTATATTTTTCCAACAAACCATCATGTTACTACTACGATTGAATTCATAACTAAGACTCCTCCTCGCCAACAAACTGAAGCCTCCCCTATGATCTGTGAGCAGGTCTTTATCTTTCTTAACAAACAAAATGCATGAAATCTAACTTCAGATCGGTCACATCACTGATTGAATCTCTGATTTCTGAAGCAAGTTTTCAACAGTGTTGTTCTCCCTGTTTCATCCATTAAACAGCTCTGTGTCTGCAGGCTGTGTTCCCACCTGCTTTAAGTATGCAGCAGTGCACCCACAAAATGTAGACCGATTTTTAAATCCCTGAAGTTTTAGCAAAAAGTGTTAGAGAAGGTTGTTTACTCAGGGTTGATTTTTTTTTAAAGATTATTTGTGGGCTTTTGCCTTTATTTGATAGAGACAGCTGAAGAGAGGACAGGAAAGGTCGTAGAGACAGACGGGATGACACGCAGTTAATGGTCCGCAGGGGGGAGTCGACCCAGTGGCTGCTGCAGAGGACTGATGGCCTCAGTACATGGGGCGCGCGCTCTGCCAACTGAGCTATAGGGGTGCCCCAGGGTTGATTTCTTTTATCCATCTATTCATTATCTATAACTTATAATCTATAACTTATCCTTTGTAGAGTCGTGGGGGGCTGTAGTCAGTCCCAGCTGACACTCAGCTGGGTGAGAGGTGAGGGACAACTGGACAGTTTGATTTCTTTCATCAATAATCATCATATCTTGGACAAATTTCAGGCAGGCTTCAGTTCACGTCAGCGTAGTTGCCCTTATTAAAGTTACAACTGTTCTTGTACCTAAAGATGATTTTAATTCTTCGTGATCTCAGCACAGTATTTCACCGTTGATCATTTTATATTATTGGATCGCCTTGAAAAGTGGGTTTAGGGACATTAGGGACGCTGCTCTTAACAACAACAATTTTCCCTCGGGGATAAATAAAGTATTTCTGATTCTGATTCTGATTAAACCAGTCTAGTATTTAAACCAATCCTAATGTTTTAAATCAGGTTAAATCAAACGTGTAAAGCACTTTGTAACTTTGTTTTTCAAAGTGCCATATAAATAAAGGTTATTATTAGGGATGTAACAAGACCAAAGACTCAAGGTACATCATAAAAAGTTATGATATTTGAAAACAAGGCTTTAATATCAAATAAATCAATCAATCAAATAAAAGTAGTTCTTTAGCAATGAATGTCTGAATTATGTATGTACAACTGCAAATCAAAAACACTCCAACACTCCAAGTCAGGAGCAGTCCTTTTACAACATAAAATAAGATAATATAATAACCATGTCATATCACAGTAGATATTTTCACAGTCTGCTACAGTATTGAGACTTTTTTAAATTGCAGAATGGCCATATTCAATATATTGTTAAATCTGCAGTTGTTATTAACATTATTACTGCTGTTGTTGGTGTTGCTGTGTTCATATGAATGATTGTATTTGCTGATCAATATTAAGAGATGATATCTCTTGGCCATTGATATCTATCTTGCAATTTTTTGGTATCAAACTGGAACTTACATTACTGTATATTGTCTGTCACCTTCATGTGAGCTAACATTGTTTGTTGTGTTGTATTAGGACATGCTGAAGAACACTCCAGAGTCCCACACTGACCGGCTGCCCCTGCAGCTGGCTCTCACTGAGCTGGAGACACTGGCTGAGAAGCTCAACGAACAGAAGCGTCTGGCCGATCAGGAGGCTGAGATCCAGCAGATAGCACACAGCATGGGGGACCGCAACCTCAGCAAGGTGACACACCGGGGTGTTATATTACACATCCATTACATCCTCGTTAAAGTGTAAATAGAGTGTAGTAGTATTTTGATTCATAAATCAAGGCCAATGCTCTTACTATTCACCATTTCTCATAGTGATAGAGGATGGTAAAATAAATGAAAAGGTTCATCTTCTGGAGAGCATCAGCCTGCCAAAGCTTTTGAGATCCAGCCTAATCATTCATTAACAACCTCAGTCTTCATGTCAACCTGTCTGCAGACTTACAGTTGCATTTTTTTAATTAGTAGATCATGAATCATGAATGTTCATTTGGTTGGAACAGCGCTTCCCTTTTCATCCCAAACAGGCTTAATAGAAGCTTACTGATTGATTGATGAACTTTGGTGGAGAGGATGTGCTGCGATCTGTACTGCTTTTTGTTTCCAGCTGCTGAACTCAGAGCAGAGGCAGCTGATTCAGTGTGAACTGCTGACTGAAATAGTTTATGGTGATAAAGGCCAAATTCTCAAGTCGAAGGAGCGGAAGGTCTTCCTCCTCAATGACACCCTGATCTGCGCCAACGTCAACCTGAAGTAGGTACCTACCGGAGCCTCATGCTGCTCTGTTTTATAGCTGCACCATTCCTCCTGCTCTCTGTTACACTTTGGTTAAACTGGGGGTCTGCAAGCTGCAGCTCCAGAGCTGCATGTGGCTCTTAAGCTGCTCTACAATGGCTCCCCGTGGCCTTGGCAAAAAAAAACATATGGAAATGAATAACAGTTATTTTAATTTTCATTCATCATTGTTGTAGGTCTACACTGTAAATATTTTTTCATATTTACAGTATAGACCTACAACAATAAGAAAGAGCAAAACTCAAACGTAAAGGCAACATAGTGCATAGATTTTTGAGCTTTGAAAAAGTTTTACCTAATTGAGATAACTGACTTTTCTTCTTTGGATAAACTTAAATCTTTGAGCTGTTGTCAAATGTTGTCAACTGTTTTTTTACAGTTTAAATTATTACTTACATTCTTTAACTGTAAAAATATTCAGCCTGTACATCAAAAGATATTTTGTCAACTAAATTTTGACAGGCTTATCTTCTTGAGTCTCCATAAACTAGTGTGGATGTCAAATCTCCTGGAAAAGAGAGAATTGAATAGCTTCGATTCCAGACAAAAATGGCTCTTTTAAATCGTAAAGGTTGCAGACCCCTGGTTTAAACTGATATTAAAAGAGTACAGTTTTAGATGAATGTGTGTATTTTGGGGTCTACTTGTCATTGAAAGGGACAATCACCATGTTGTCAGTGTGTCCTCTACAGAGGTAGGAGAAACACATGATTAGCCTAGCTTAGCAAAAAGACTGGAAACAGAAGGAAACTTCTTTGCTCCATCAAAAGTGAAGTGAAAATGCATCTGTACAGCCCCGAAGCTGCATCATTGACATGGCGTGTTGGTTTTATGTTAATTAAGATAGAAGTGTGGAAATGAGAAGTTGCTGTTTTTGAGCAGTTGGCATTACAGTTTTGATATTACACAGCTTTCTTTGATGAGTGGAACCTGCTCACATAGTGGTCCCAACAGCCTCTGGGTGCAGTGAGCCCGGGAAACTGAACTAAAAAGCAGGATTTGTGGTTAGCGAGGTACATCGCCATGGTAACTGATGCTGACACCTAACCTGCTCTGGAACAGATTATGTTTGAAATAAGAGGACATCTCAGATAAAAAAGCACCGCCTACTGACCAGTCACTTCTCTTGGAAAATGTGTTCAATGGCACCAGACATCCCTTAGAGCAGGGGTGTCAAACTCATTTTGGTTCAGGGGCCACATACAGCCCAATTTGATCTCAAGTGGGCCGGACCAGTAAAATTAAAGCATAATCTATCGATTATTCTGGCAATTAATCAAGTAATCGGATAAGAAATATTGCATGTTCTGCAATTTTTTCTATTACATTACTTTTGCTTTACTTAAGAACAGTGGTAATATACAAAAGAGAAAATAAGACAGGTCTCTTAAATGAACAACTATAAATTGCTAAAGTAAAAATACTCAGCAAAGTAACTTTACTTTTACTGTACATTTACTTTTACTGTTTTTACTTAACTTTTTACTGAAGTACAAAGGTAAAAGTAAAGGTAGTAATGTCTGCAGAAACCACAAACAGAAGATGGAACAAACTCTTTTAACTAAAACAGTCACCAGAATGTTTTGTTAACATATTAAAATCACAACATGTTTCTTCTGGAGCAGAATTCTCCCAGACCCCCTACAGGGGACTGGTTTACCAACATTTCACCTTTTTCTCCTCTTATGAGTTTGCAGGTCTGTATTTAGTAATCAAAAAAATACAACAAAAGCAATAAAAATGTTGATTTTTCAAAAAAGGAAACAATCACATGCAAGCTTTTTATTTGTAATTAGGTATTTTTACATTGTGGTATTAATGTTTTTTCTGAAGTAAAGGATCTAGGAGTACTTTTTCCATCACAGCAGGTCAGTGATCAGTGTTTCAGTGACTCTCTGTGCCTCAGTAAATAGTGTTTTATTTATGGTGGCTCGCCACATTAAAAACATCGGCACCACGACATGATTTTCTATGTTTGCAGCTGCGCACCTTTCTCGGTCTGTCTCAAAGGGAACCCTTGATTTGCACAACTCTCGCGATCTGTTGTTTCTACTAAAATAATAAAACTCGCGCGATCTTTCGCGGATCTAGGGTTCCCTTCTAGAAACGACCCTCTCTCTGTCTCTCAGTCAAACTAATGACAGCAGACTGTCTCTGAACAGCATGATGTGACACTCTGCAGTGTTTCACACACAGAGACTTTACTTGTGCGGACACTCAGGTATAGTTTGTGACCAATTTTGGCATTTTTATTTTTTTAATCAGTCCGAGAGGACGACGACATCCGCGATTGATTAGAGATCAATCTGCCCTCCTCCTCCTCCTCCCTCACCTGTTCGCTCTGTTATGTGAAGGTCTGACAGTTTCTGACAGACACAGACTCTCCTGTTTAATATGGTTGTTTAATCTTATAAGTGCACCTGGTTGGTGTCGGTGTCATTCAGCATCACGTTAGTTTCGACTGTTTTAATAAACTCCGTCATTAACAACAAGTCTCCTCCACATGCAGCTTCTCTGCTGCTGTGAAAACTGAATCGCGGGTGAAAAAAAAAAACATGAGTTGTGTGAACTGAAGGGAAAAGCAATTTATGTAGGGAAAAACCCAAAATGCGAGTTAGGTTTTGGCTTTTTGGCTTTATAAAACATTGTGCTGATGAAGAAAATCAACAGATCAGACAGACAGGGTGAGAGAAATACACTGACCTCCTCTGTGTGTGTGCGTACTGTACGTGTGTGTATGGAGGAGCTGCATTAACGCAGAGAGGAGAGACGCTGCAGCCGTGTGAGAATAATTACATCAAAATTTAAATGTCGGCGCTTATCAATACTCTGGTCTTTGATAACCCCTATGCGAAACACAGTGTGATTTAAACGGATTTTAGTAATCGAATTACTCAAGGAATTGTTTCAACCCTAAAATTAGTGTCGTCTCTGTAATTTTCACACTTTTCAAAGTCATCCCGCGGGCCAGATTGGACCCTCTGGCCATACGTGTTACACCCCTGCCTTAGAGTATGGATCATGAGTGGGATGAGTGAAAAGTCTTTTCTGTACTGATTTTATCTGACAACAGAGACTGATTGAAACATTAAAGTCTTGTTGTGCTTATAAGATACAAAGTAAGTCAACCAGCCACCTTGAATTATATTTTATATTTATTTTTATTTGCCCCTGGTGCATTATCCTAAATGCATGTATCCATATAGAGAAGAGAGGATTGCACTCACAGATATTTAATGCCATTTGGCTGCTTACAGATCAGATGATCAGTAAACATATCAAATGATACATTTCTGAGTGGGACCCTCTCTCCCAAGTTCTTTTTGACACCAGCTGCTGCTGAAAGAATGAGACTAAAATTGTCACACACGTCGTAAGAATATGTCTGAGAACACATACATTTATTGGAAAACACAAATCTAATTATAGTCAGATCTACTCATGCCCTAATGATGGGGCGGTTATATTATAAGACTATGAATTTATACCTTGAACTGCTTTTAATGTGTGATTAATGTTTGTTAGATATTTTTGGCATGTTGTTTTCAATGATCATTTTTTGTAAAGTGTCTTTGAGTATCCTGAAAAGCACTTTAGAATGTTGAATAAATTCACACATTCTTAATTTTTATTTTTTTGCCACCTGTTCTTCCTGCATCTGACAGCTGCAGCTGTGTTGCTTTCAGCCTGGATTATGGTTATGATAACCTACTTCTTCATATTTGTCTAGTATTGTAGTTTTCTCTTATTTTGTAAAATATGTGGTTCTGCTGCCAGTAAACTTGTGATTGGTCAGATGCTGCAAACTCTGCCACTTTTATGTGACTTTTCTCATGTCTGGATTGGGAAACCCTGGCTTGACTTGAGTTGATTGCCATTGTGTGACCGCTTAGTATGCTTGCTTTTGTTTCGTTGTTTCTGTTGTTTCGTTTAGTGAGTGTGGAGTTTCAGCTCTGTAATGCTGAACCAAACCCAGGTGTTGGTATTGGGGGGGTGGGTGCTACCCTCTGATTTACACTGATTGGACAACTGGAGTTTAACACACATCTCCTGCACAGAGTAACTGCCATGCAGTAACATTTCATATGTTTGATTACCAGGGGTCCCCCTGACATCAACAGCCTGGTTCCTGTTGGTCCTAAGTACACAGTGAAGTGGTGTGCTCCCCTGCTGCAGACTCAGGTGGTGGAGGTGGGACAGGACAGTCTGCAGAGCAGGGACAGTGTCCTGACAGCCAGACGCCGCAGCTCTACTTCCAGCACCTCAGGTACATCCACAGCTCAACGTCTGGCCTTAATAAATACACACTGAAACACAGTCGGGACAACATGCACACAAGAGCAGTCATTCCCAGACACTGAGTCGGGACCCACAGGGTCACGGCAGATTTTATTAAGGTCGCCAAATAAATAAAGAGACTATGGAAGAAATTTAGTAGTATCTAATTATATTCTTATAATTCAGTCATCTAAAATGTTCTTTATCATTTTCCTGATGAGAGGAATTAAAACCAGTGATATGTCCTGTTAATGCAGCCTAAATGCATTTATTTCTCATTTATAAAGTATTTAATGTGTGTATATTTTTGCAATAACATGCATCAAGATTAGGGCTGCAAATTATTTATTGCTGATCAATCTGTCCTTTATATTCACGATTGAATGATATGTTGTTGTTGAAAAATGCTGAAAAAATTGATCTGGCAAAAATGTTTCCACTAATCGATGAGTTGTAATAAAATGTCAAAAAATGTCAGAAAATTATGAAAAATCAAATAATGAATCCTGTCACAATCCTGTCAATTGTATGCACCACCTGTTTTCACATGTTTGGACCTATTTTTCAATTAGTTATCAATCTGGCAATAATTTTTCCACTAATCGATTAGTTGTTTAGTTCATAAAATGTCAGACAATATTGATCTGTGTTTCTTGTTTTGTCAACAATCCAAAGACATTGAGTTTACTGTCAGAGAGGAGTAAAGAAACCAGAAAATATTCACATTTAAGAAGCTGAAATCAGAGAACTTAGACTTTTTTTTTTTTAAATGACTGCCTGAATAGACATTGAAAGTCAACATGTTGCTGGTATGATGTTGATATGACTATCAACAGATTATTTTCACTGATTCTTTTTGTTGAGAAGAATAGGCAAGACGTCAAATCTCACAATGAAGTCTTACTGCTCATCCAGGCTGTGTGGCTGCTTTAACCAGTTAATATGAGCCCTGAAAAGAGAAGCAAGAGGTTTGTGATCATCACACAACCAGTGTTCAATGTACAGCAGCAGTGCTTTGGAACCTCTCCGTTAAATATTTCCCCAAATTTAAAAACAAACATCCTGAGCTTGACCAACTAACCAATATAAAGAAACTACCAATGCTGTTGGGAGAACATAGAGAGAGCTGCAAGTTAGCAGCTGAATTTGTCTTCACCTGCCACACTTTGAGGAACAGTGAGTGACAACCCTACACCTCCCCTTTACATACACACATAGCTGATATCTATCAGTTATGTCCAGTTTCGTGTTCTTGCTTAGCACTTTACACATTTTGTTTTGTTGCTATTTTTTTGTTTCATTTTGTCCAACGTGCTGTGACAGAGGTGTGATATATTATGGCCATGCCAATAAAGCCACTTTGAATTGAAGGGAATTGAATTGTAAAATATCACTTCCATGAGGCTGTTCAGACAGACAGTGACAGATCACAGGCAATAAACTTGGTATTTCGTCTTCGCAGCTGTGCTGAATTTCAGGCTGCGTGCGGCATGCACAGTTTATATTAGTTAAAAGGGCATTTTTCTGCTGTAATAATTATTAATACCACTGGATAATACACTAAAGTTGTCAGGATTAGAACCAGTATTTTTCATTGTTGCATATAGTGTTGCCACTATGTCACCACATCACACCATCTAACTTTACATCGGCTGAATTTTTTTGCCCCAGTCAAATTGGCACTCATGGTCACATGGGTACTAATTTGGTAGTAAATAAAGAATCATTACCTATTGGATGATGTTTAGGCTGATGTAGCATAGAGTATAACAGAATACAGTACAATACAATAGACTTTATTGTCTACTCTGTATGTGCAAAAGGCTGAATGCAGCTCCCTGTGTTTCAGGTAAAGTGTTCCTGGGTCCTCCCAGACTGTATCAGGAGCTGGAGGAGCTGCAGCATGACCTGGCTGTGGTGGAGGAGGTCTCACTGCTGGTGGGAACACTGAGTGGAACCTACCAGGTAACCGCTTTTATTGTCCTCTGTACTGAAACTGAGGCCTTCTTGAGTTTAAGGGGAGTAAAAATTAGGGATGTTCCTGGCAACTGTTTTACCTGTTGATTAAATGCAAAATTGAATTTAGATTATGTATGAAGAGTCATTTGAAGCCGTTAATCACAGTCTACAATCACCGAATCGTATTTTAAATGCCGCTGAAATATGTGTCGCCTTGAACGTGTAATACGAACACTGCACATTAACCTACAAAACACGACAACAGCTCACTAAATGCTTTACCTTTTCAGACCAAACAGGATCACAGTGTCTCGTTAGCCAGAGCTGACGTTAGCTGCCAGCCTGACACACACTGTGCCTAATGTTAGCAGAGCTAGCAGCTACAGCTGCTCTGCTTACAGGTCAATGTCCGTGTCTGTGCTGAATGTGCGTCAGAACAAAGGAAACTCTGAATTTGTCCAAAAAAAGTCGATTAAGTAGGTATGTCTTTTTAACAATTCAAGAAATACATAATGCAGCCAGAGAAGTGAATGAAAAAATCCTACAAATATCAGGGAAGCCCATCTTTCTGCAATATTCACAGGAAATAATCTGTCCAAAATCCATTAAAATTGCTTGTTTTTTGCACAAACTTCCTGCAGTTAGTGAGTTCACCATTTGGGTTAATTGTACAGTTTATCAGTTTCTCTGTACTGACATTGTTATGCATTGAATAAAATAAGAAATATCCATAAAATATGTCAGTTTGTCAGGGGTCCTGAGTTTACTCAATAATAAAAAAAAACACACCCCTTGTAACCACAGTTTTAGACTTCTTTATAGGGATGTTACCGTGTTCGCAAATCTCATATATTAACTTTGTAAGTGCAGCTCTATGATAACTGATGAAGATGGCCAAATGGTTCAACCTTCTGACCACAGTTAAATCTGGCTGCTAAATTGCTCAGTATGGGCTTAAACTTTTCTCAGAAGATGTAAACAAACAGATGTAAAGCAAACGACAAACTAGCTGATCCATCCTTCTTTTCCCCTTTATGTGGCTTTATAAGAATCTGAACAGCACAGTGTCTCAGGACTGGTGTCTGGCTCTGCAGAGGCTCATCCGTCTGAAGGAGGAGGAGATCCAGAACGCCAACAAGTGTCGCCTACGCCTGTCTGTACCAGGCAGACCTGACAAGTGAGTGTCAGGAGGTTCATACAGGACAGGCTCACTAGGAGGGGCAGTGAGAGTCAGCTGTACTAGTGGTTACCAGGCAGAGCTGTGTGAATGTTCATATGGTTTCATGTCCACAATACGTTTTTGCTCCCAGGTCTGGTCGTCCAGTGAGCATCATGGTGGTCTTCAACACTCCCAGCCCCCTCAGTAAGATCTCCTGGGTGAACCGACTCCACCTCGCCAAGATAGCCCAGAGTAAGTTCAGTTCTGTGTGTGTGTAAATTGCTACAGAACAATTCAGTATATGCTTCAAATGAAGATGATGTCTGCATCTTTGATTGCCTTTTTTCTAATTTTCCTGGGTTCTCACTAACTGATACTCAGTTTGACCTCAACTGTTGGTTGGACCCAGTGTTTGACTGCTCTTCCATCAAACCTGGTCCAGTGAGTCAGCTTCACAAATCAAGTCCTTTCTCTCTGAGTATGGAATTTCAGATATATCGAGCTTCCTCCACCCTGACCCTGACAGTTAACTTTTTCTCCCATGGTCACCACAGTTACTCCACAATAGATTATTTTTTCATGGACAAAAGGCAAGTTGATTAATGTACATATCAAAGTACTGTTACATTTGTCTGTGCCCTGTTATGCCCGGCCTAGGGGAAACCTTGGCACAACACGAGTAGGTGCTCCCCCAGTCTTCCCACCACAAGAAAGGCCAGCAACATCCAGTACAAAGTTCAAAAGGAGCAGTTTTTATTTTGCTTCAGAGGGGGGAAAATGCCAACATAACAAACAAAAGGTACCCTAACTTCCCTAACAAAAATAAAAGGTAAATAAATGACAAAGCTCTAACCTACTTCCTACAAACAAAGTAAACAGGAGAAAATGGGTTAAAAGGAAAGGGCTCCTCCCTCCTACGTACTGCTCTACTATTTACAGATATTTACAAAATTGATGTTTTAACTTACTCTATACTCTATCACAACAAGCTTCAGAAAAACTCCACAGAGCACGAACTATCTCATCACAACTTTTAACAGCTTACTATGAACACACAATCATCTCAACATGCCGACGTTTCCTGGTGGTGGAAAGGCTGGAGGGGAGAGAGAGCGAAGTCAGCGCGAGGTTCACATAGGTCAGGGGTTCCGCCCCCTGACCAGTCGCGTGGCAGCAAACAGACGAGGCAGCCAATCGTCAGACAGCACCTGCTCCCGATTCACTCACTCACTCTAATGGAGGGAGAGAGAGAGAACACACACACCAAGGAGAGGAGACACTGCGACAGAAAAACATGCAAAAACATCACAAATGACCCACAGGGTCATAACAGCCCTTGTTGTAATGTTACTCTCAAATGGATGAACAATATGCACTGACACAAACCTGAGAACTATATAACATAAGACTGGAACTCCAAACAAAATTTGACCTCCTTACTATTCACCAAGCTCAAAAACTTTTACTAGAAAGCAAAAGTACATTCTCTGTCTATAGTGAAAAGATGATGAGTTAAACAACTTATAGGATGTATTCACACAGAAAGTGGAGATGCCACCTTAGATCCCATTAAAATCCATAATACATTTAAAGATTTCCATTTCAAACTATACTCTCAATCTGATGCAGATGAAATGAAAATCAAAGCCTTTCTGTTCCAATGATACCCCCAGACTTAGTAGAGAAACTAGAAGTGCCTGTAACCATGTCTTCAGTGCAATCTTTAAACCAAGGCCGGATTTATTTCCAGCCGAATTCTTTAAGAAGTTTTCTGCACTCCTCTCCCCACAGCTAACAACCATCCTGTCTGAGTCCCTTTGGCTTGGTTCACCTCCTCCTCTCTAAACAACCCGTGTATAATTTTCATAGACAAGAAGGTGAAAGGACCTGCAGAATGCTCTTCTTACAGGCCATTCTCGCTACTGAACACAGATGCCAAGATGCTAGCAAAAGTTTTGGCGTCATCTCTCTTTTATTTTTGTGATCAGCTTCAGGTATCACAAAAGACAATACAACATATACATGAAATACAAAAACAAATAGAAAGGGAAAACAACAAACCTGTGGCGATCCCTCCCTCCTCCTCCCCATGGGTCACCATATTCATATATGTGCAGGATACATATTACTGAATATATCCAAAATTTGAGAAGTGGTGATTACAGCAATTCAAGTCAAGTCAATTTTATTTATATAGCGCCAATTCACAACAAAGTTGTCTCAAGACACTTTACATATAGAGTAGGTCTAGACCACACTCAGTAATTAATTATATTTACATCCAACAATTGAAACAATTCCCCCATGAGCAAGCACTTTGGCGACAGCAGCGAGGAAAAACTTCCTTTTAACAGGCAGAAACCTCAGACAGATCCATGACTCATGGTGGGCGGTGATCTGACGGCACCAGTCGGGTTGAGAGGGAAAGAGGAGAAGAGGAAGAAAGAGGGGAGCTGGGAGGGGTGGAAGAGAGAGAGAAAAGAACAGAGACAGAGAGAACAGTAGTAACAGAACATCAATAGTAAAACTATGTGTAGGGAATAATAGTACATATAAATATGTAAGCTATATGTAAGTAATAATACTAATACTAGTTATTACACTAATGATGATAATAATATAATAATAATAATAATAATAATAATAATAATAATAATAATAGTAACAACAACAATGTGATGAATGTTTGATTGATTAGGTGAGTTATAATAATCCACAGTGGAAGGTGCAGCAGTGATCAACGATCCATGCGCGGCCACAGTCCATGGGAATCTGCAGGATGACAAAGCAGAAAGACTCCAGGGAAGGAATCAAGTCAGTAACAGGCATTAATGGAACATAAACATCTGGGAGAGGGATGAAGAAAGAGAGGAGCTCAGTGTGCCTTGGAGTCCCACAGCAGCCTAAACCTATAGCAGCATAACTAGGGGCTGGTCAGGGCAAACCTGAGCCAGCCCTAACTATAAGCTTTATCAAAGAAGAAGGTTTTAAGTCTACTCTTAAATGTGGAGATGGTGTCTGCCTCCCGAACAGAAACTGGAAGATGGTTCCACAGGAGAGGAGCTTGATAACTGAAAGCTCTGGCTCCCAATCTACTTTTGGAGATCTTTGGGACCACCAGTAAGTCTGAATCTTGAGACCTAAGTGTTCTAGTGGGATGGTAGGGTACTATAAGCTCTTTAAGATAAGATGGTGCCTGATCATTAAGCACTTTGTAAGTAAGGAGAAGGATTTTGAATTCTATTCTAGATTTTACAGGTAGCCAGTGGAGTGAAGCTAATACAGGAGTAATATGCTCTCTTATCCTAGATCCTGTAAGTATACGAGCCTCAGCATTTTGAATCAACTGCAGACTCCTTAAAGACTTATTGCTGCAGCCCGATAATAATGCGTTGCAGTAGTCTAGCCTAGAAGTAACAAATGCATGGACTAGTTTTTCTGCATACGTTTGAGACAAGATGTGCCTGATTTTTGTGATATTGCGGAGGTGAAAAAAGGCAGTCCTTGAGATTTGTTTAATGTGGGAGTTAAAGGATAAATCCTGATCAAAAGTAATCCCCAGATTCCTTACTGTGGTGCTGTTGGCTAAAGTAAAGCCATCTAGAGTAGCTATATCAGTGATTAGTTTGTTTCGATGTTGTTTAGGGCCAAGTACGATAACTTCGGTCTTATCTGAGTTTAGAAGCAGAAAATTGTGGGTCATCCTGGTCTTAACATCCTTAAGACATGCTTGCAGTTTGTCTAACTGCTTCGTTTCATCTGGTTTTATCGATAAATAAAATTGGCTATCATCTGCATAACAGTGAAAGTTAACTGAGTGGTTTCTAATAATATTGCCTAAGGGAAGCATAATAAAGTGAATTCCTTCATTTTAACTGCTATCTAGGGTTGTGCCGATTGGCGATCCGATCGTATATTGGCGATTGAAGGGATGAACGCGATCTTTTTTTCCCTTGGCGATACTACCAGCGGTTGTGGCGAATGCGCAGTTATGAGAGGGAGGGAGAGACAGACAGGCAGAGAGACAGAGACAGACAGATAGGCAGAGAGACAGAGAGAGAGGGAGACAGAGGGAGAGGGAGAGAGAGCGTGTGTGTGCGTGCATGCGTGCGTGTGTATGACGGTGGAGCTTACTGCGGCTATAATTAATTGATTAACAAGAACAAAGCACCATGAATTCAAACACTTCTGACCCTTAATGCACTGGATTCATACTTTTACAAATGACTTCTGGGTTAAATACTGTCAGAGATGGCAGCATAACGGACAGATTTACCTCCAACGTTGGCAGTAGTGAAATGCGTCTGTCACAGAAGAAAGACGCTAAAATCTCCCGAAGAATCCAATCCAAACCTCGGTGAATAAAAGATTATTTTTTAAAAATAATATATAATTCTAACTTGTGATCACTGACTTTACTAAGCTGACTGTATCTAACACCGCGACACGCACCGTGCCAGCCTTATGCTGGAGACCCAGCACCAGCATCTGAAGGAACGCAAACAAAATAAGGGATCCGTGTCAGCTTAATATCATGACTTTAAAAGCACCGAATTACTTGCTTTAAGGAATTTTGTTAGAATAAAATATGAAAAAATGTAAAATATCATTTCTATGAGGCTGTTCAGTCAGACAGCGACAGATCACAAGTAATAAACTTATATCATCCTGACAGTCTAGTGAAGATCAAGCTACGTGCGGCTTGTTCAGTCAATATTGTGTTCATTATAATGTTGATATTGCTGAAATAACATTTTCTGCCTAAAAAAATTAATACCTCGATAATACACTACTCTGAGCCTTAAGGTGGAGCAGCCATTCAGTACATGATGTGCTGCGAAATGCACACACATTAATGTGGCGGCTGCGGAGTCCCCCCCCCCTCCTCCTCCCACCCCACCACACACACACACACACACACACAACACACACACACACACGATGGAATTGTGTATTGGCGATCCTACAGAGTGACGACAGGACGATCTGACTGTGGGCAAGATTGCCCAACTCTACTGCCATCCCTTGCCATGCTGACAGAGTACCAGCTCCAGCACCATGTACCCTTGCCACTGATAGTTCCATATTAATGATATCAATATATGTGTTAATCCACTGAGTTTTTGTGACTGTGTGAGGAGGTTTCCAGTGTAAAGCTAGCATCTGTTTAGGAGCAATGATGCCCATTAGGAGAATACATCTGTTAGTTTTAATGAGGCAGTGTCACTCAAGAGTAGCAGGGTGGGAGTGCATGGCACAGACAGAGTAGCTCAAACCTCACCACAAAAAATTTCACATCTTTGCATTCCCAGTACATATGTATGTTGGAACCCATGAGTCTATCTGTGCACAGGCTGCAAGTAAGTCCTGTGAATATCGTTGAAGTGAATCTGCTGGTGATCTGGGTTTACAGAGGCAATGACAATTTAAGACCATATCCTCTCCCAGTCAAGTGAATCCTCTCCAGAATGGTTCTTCAGGTCCTCAGTCCATACTTGTGTAATGGAAAGAGCTTTATAGGAAGTATTCCAGAATAGAGCCCATGCCTCTTTTTTGTCATCTGTTGTGACAGAAGGGATGGGTGGTAAGTCAAGTGTTCCGTACGCTTTCATTGTCCACCACAGTTGGAGATACAGAAAAAAGAATGAGCTTTGTAAATTGTAAGACAGTCTCAAATCATTAAAATGATTTGTTAGAAGAGAATAGGTATTAAAGATTGGGCTCTTATTAGATGCCTTCTCAGCAAGCTGCCATACTGACAAAAGGAAACTCATTATGGGGCCGAGCTGCAGTTTTCATCACTCTCCTTAGATGCAGAAAAGTTGTGTGACAGAGTTCGAGTTGAAGTACTTATTTAAATGGTAAATGGTAAATGGACTGTATTTATATAGCGCTTTTCTAGTCATAGACTACTCAAAGCACTTTCACAACTACAAGTCACATTCACCCCATTGACACACTTTCACACACTAATGACACAGGTGGCTTCTTCTACAAAGACCCAACCTGTGCATCAGAAGTCCTTCACACACATTCATAAACCGTTGGCGCAGCCATCGGGAGCAATGTGGGGTTCAGTGTCTTGCCCAAGGACACTTCGACATGTAGACCAGAGGAGCCGGGAATCGAAGCACCAACCTTCCGATTGGGAGACGACCCGCTCTACCACTGAGCCACAGTCCTAGTCCTAATTTAATTATAGATTATTATATACATCTCTCACTGCCAGGGTTCAAACCAACAATACATTCTCTTAACTTTAAACTGTTGTTGGTAAACACAAGTCATCATTGCATCTACAAATGCAAGTTAAGACTGCCATGCAACACAAAAGACATTGAAAAAACATTCAGAAATGCCGCTGACTTCTCTGAGCCCAAGCTCATCTGAGATGGACTGACAGAGAGTGGAGAAGTGTGCTGGGTCCAGGTAAGTTCACAGTTCAGATTGTTCACAGAACTCTGGGCTAAAGAGGACCCTCCAGACCAACCTGTGTATATGTGTGTGTGGTTTGTCTACACAGGACAGGAAAACACTCCGGGGTGGGAATGTGCTGAAGAAGATGGGAAGACAAAAGCTCCATTTAGTTGTCCACTTTTGACCTGCAGGCTCCCTGTCTTCTCCCCAAAAACACACACATTGAAGGTAAGAGCTGCTGCTGCTTATTCATAGACATTCAGAACACACACGCTGAAGGTGAAAGCTGCCCCTGCTTAGTCATACAAACATTCAGAACACACACACTCAAGGTGAGAACTGCTGCTGCCTATTTATAGAAACATTTAAAAATATAGAACATGGAGATGGAGCCCTGTTTGGTTTTGTTTGCCTCATGGTCTTAAATTCTTGAATATCTGAGGTTCAGTTCAGTATAAGTTTATTCACAAAACAACCTAAATAAAAACAGAATACAAAGATTTGCAAATAGTTTTTGACCTATATTCAATTGAATATAATAAACAGACATGGTCTTTAATTTTCAAACTCATTAAAAGGGATAGTTCATCAAAAAATGAAAATTCAGTCATTATCTACTCACCCTCATGTTGATTGAAGGTCGGGTTTAGTTTTTTAGTCCATAAAACACTGCTGGAGTTTCACAGGAAAACAGTGTTGCAGAATCTCTAAAAACAATGGAAGTGAATGGTGACCAGTTTTCAAATGGAAAAAACAACAGAATAAAAACATAAAATGCCTCCATGCTGTTTTTACCCCGAATCTTCACTATAGCTCTTTAGCTTAGAGCCACTTTCATGTGCACATGCACACTACCTGAACTGCGTGTGTGTGGTGGGACGGTGTGCAAACAGCATGTCGGCAACTAAGAAGATTTGGATGATGCCAGGTGAGCAGAATGGAGGCATTTTATGTTATTTTTTCCAGTTGTTTTTTTATGTTTGAAAACTGGTCACCATTCATTTCCATTGTTTGGGAGATTCTGCAACAATGTACACTGCCACACCAACACCCTCTTAATGACTGAATTTTTGTTTTTGGGTGAACTATCCCTTTAATTCTATTGAGTTTTTTTTTTTGTTTGTTTGTTTGTTTTTTGATGCCTGCTAGAAGTTGGAATGGGAGTGTGTAAAACATCACGTGTTACATCACGTTCTTTTAAAACCCAGGATGCATTTGGGAGCTGAGGAGACTCACTGAATTTGAGTATGAAAGTGAAATTCTTTCTCCTTTTTGCTTGATGAACAACTTCAAGTGCTTAACAGTCTGGGGTCTCTGCTGTCGTATTTTTCACCTCATAATGCACCACACATTTTCAGTGTATGATGAATGTGTCATTGTCTCTTTCTCTTTGCATGGTAGAGTCTTAACTTGCATTTGTAGATGCAGCAACAAACTGTGTTTACATAACAGTTTCCAAAGCTTTTCCAGAGCTCATGTTATATCTTTATACATTCATGTGGGTTTTTAATACAGTTTTTAATGTAGTGCTGCCTGAGGGGTCAAAGGTCACAGACATTCAGTGTTGGTTTTCAGCCTTGCCCCTTACGTGCAGAGATTTCTCTGGATTCCCTGAATCTTTTAATGATATTATGGGTTGTAGATGGTGAAATCCCTAAATCCCTTGCAATTCTGCATTGAGAAATGTTGTTCTTAAACTATTGGATTATTTGCCCACACAGTTTTTCACAAAGTGTTGAACCTCACCCCATTCATGCTTGTGAATGACTGAGCCTTTTGAGGATGCCCCTTTAATAACCCATCATGATACTGTTACCCTTTTTTTTATCTGTTGAATGTTCGAAACAGATGTTTTTTGATTATTCAAAACAATAAAGTTTATAAGTCTGAACAATAAATATTTTGTCTTTGTACTGTATTCAGTTGAATACAAGACAAAGAGGATTTGCAAATCATCACATTCACATTCTGTTTTTATTTACATTTCACACAGTGTCCCAACTTTTGTGGGAATAGGGGTTGTACAATAATATTGAAAATGTGCAATCATAAACACCCTAGTAAGGTATCTGGAGCTTCTAACAGACTCGTCTGGACAGATATTCTGGTTATCCGTCTCTTAGTAAAAAACATGGCTGTTAAGCACTGACATTACATCAGACTGAGGCTGGAAGCAGAAGAGGTTGCAACATGAAAATGAATTTTAGGAACACAAACCATGAAAAAGCATTTTAAAATGACGCAACCAAGACCATCACAAATCTTGAAAATCCATTTTTATAATGTTTTTTTCTGACTATGGCGTGACTCTATGTAGATGAGTACATCACATCTCACGAGTGACTGTATGGGGGTGTCATCAGAACATCCTGGATTTTAACCCTTCTTGGGTTACGTATTCTGCCCCTCTCTATGCTTTATGCCTCAGTGTATAAATGACCTTTTTCTGTCCTGCTTGTATTTGTGGGTGTTCATGTGTCCTACAGTAAATGGAACATGTCTCTTTGTGTTTGTGTAGCTGGAGGCAGCTCTTCACAGTCCGTCTCAGTCCAGTCTGCTTGGCTTCTGCACTGCCAGTATGTCATTACCGCAGGGCTACCTCTGGGTGAGTACACTTAGCTACAATACTTCTACAGTAACAGCCGCTGGTAGTGGCCCTCCCAATTTCTTCCAGAATTTACAGTTGTGTTCCTGCCAGGTTCTCTCCCATCATCTTTTAGTAAACTCTTCAGACAGGTTGATCAGGTTGACAGCAAATTCAGTATAGAACAGAATAAAATATAAGTTTAAAACTTTAAGTGTTTCTGCAACTGCGGGGTTTCCTAAGTCCCAGCAGTGAAATTTTGGATTTTTGTTCAAATTTGTCATATGCTGCTTGATACATAATAAAAGTAGTAAAAATAATTACTAAATAATGTGATTTAATAACATTTATAAAGCATTTTACGGGTCCAAACTAGTGATGGGTATCTAGGACTGGTACTAAATTGTTACCAGTTTCTGAAGACCATATCCAGACAGAATCAGGCATTGCAGTGATCAGCTGCAGGGTTGTGTGGCATTTGTTTGCGCTTACAACATAACTGCAGTGAAACCATCAGAAATAAAAGTTTTATTTCTCTGATTCAGGTCTCTTTCCATATTCCGTCTGTACCCTGCACCGCTGCACACACTTTTCCGTCCCCCTCTCCCTCTCAAACACATTGACAGAAACCAAACAAAGCTTTTTGGTGTCACTATTTTGCAGCATAAACTCTGGCCAGAGACATTAAAATAAAACAAGCGAAGACACAGCTGGGAGGGATCAGGTCACATTTCTACTGAGGTCGTCTCTGTTCCATTTTTTTCTTCACGTGTTGTTTTCAGCACTCAGTCGTGACAAGACAGACAGGGCCGGAGTGAGTGTAGCAGTGAAGTGCAGCGTGTGTGCAATTCAGACTATTTGTCTGTGAGTAAAAACTACAACTCCTCAAGATCCAAGCCAAGTTCCCTGTATCAGATAATGACTTGGTATGTCAAAATAATGATGTGGTATTTTAAAATAATCATCTAGTGTCTTAAACCGATGACTTATGATCTCAAATAATAATGTAGTATCTTAAAATAATGACACAATATCTTAAAATAATGTACTTTCCCAAAATAATGACTTTAGTCATTTTTTTTAGAATTATTATTCTCATTTTTTAAAAAAGTGTTATTTTAGCAGCAGAGTACCACCATTTGTAGCTGCATATAGGGGAACACTGACACTATGTTTGTCATGTATGTCATGAAAACACATTCTAGAAGTGACATTAGATTATTAATACTGAATCATCACTGAAGCCCGTGTGATGTGCCGTGAGTTGTCCCCAACACGACCAGATATTAAACCTGCTTGATATCTATGTGGGTGTCAGCAAGGCTTTTGCCATCTGGGGGTTTTTGTCAGCCATACCCGAAATCTGTCAGCCAGTGGAAAATCAGGGCTAAAATCGTGCAGTGTGGCCTTGGCGTAAGATGTGGGTAACAACAGTTTCTGGTTTCCCATAGTTTGTCCAGGCTGACTCACTGTTTCCCTGACTGGACATTAGCCAGGACCAGCCTTAAGTCCAAGCTGGGTTAGCATGGCTCTTGCTCTCCTCCCACTGTGGGGGGGTCAGCAGCGGTGCATCCAGCTAATCTGACGAGGTGGTTGACAGTGTGCGTTTTTGATCATTCCAAGGTCTGCTGCTCCACCCCAGTGCTTGAGAGTAGGGCTGCACAATATGGTAAAAAAAAAGTCATATAGTCACATATTCTGGCTGAAAATTGCAGTTGTGATTTTCATTTTTACTTAAAAGAAACAAAAATTAAATAGTGATTATGTGACATTTGTTATAGCTTTTACCAAACAAACATTCTTTCATCTTAAGAACAAGATTTTTAGGTCAGGTTATCTCTGCAGCACTACAGAACCTCATTATAATGCTGTTTTATCACACATTTTCCTTTTTCAAAAAAATTGCTCTTTCGTTGCTGTGGTGTTCAGGTTGCTGGTGGAGGAGGCAGCTCCGACCATGGCCAAGTGGAGATCTTCTCTCTGAACCGAGCCACTCCTCGCCTGGTCAAGACCGTCCCCCTGAGGACCCCCGTCCTCTGTCTGGAGTACGTGAAGGAGCCGTGTCCCAGCATAGAGGATAAGGACACTGAGAAGACACAGACTGCAGCCAAGATAGGAAACATCATCTGTGTTGGCCTGCAGGACGGCAGGTCAGTCTCTCTGTCTGTCTGTCTGCAGACACAAACTGACTCAGTTTTTATCTGGTCCAGTCAGTGGTGGACAGATTGTGTTAGTAAGCTTGCATTTCATTTTATGTGCAGTATTTGTCTGGTCCTTCTCTTCAAAATATTTAATAAATCAGTAGAAAGCGAGACAGTGTGCGAAAGGCTTCCTAATTGCTCTTGTCCTTTCTTCCCAGCATCCATGTGTACAGCAGCGTGGACACAGCTGTCCAGTGCCTGCTGACTTTGGTGAACCTTGACAGCTGTCCAGTCCTCTGCCTCAAACACTCACAGTCCTTCCTCTTTGCTGGACTGGCCAACGGAAGAGTTGCTGTGTACCACAGAAGAAGTGGAGGTGAGTAAAGAACATGTGAAGAACACGACCACATTGACGGGAGGCGGGTTTGCATGTCATAGAGCCTGTTCACATCTGGTATTAACGTGCGTCCTGGGTGATCCGATCACAAGTGGACAGCTCCGAGAATGTGAGCTCACACCGAGCGTTAGAGTGCACCACACATTTGATCAGATCTCTCTTCCCCACTCTATATTTTAATTAACTATGGGGCTATGTCCATCACTGTCTATTTGGATGTTTTTTGTGACATTTTCACATCACAGATGATGAAGCAGAGATTAATGACAGAGGAGGGCTGGGCAACATGATCAAAATCAAATGTATTTTTTACCAAATATCCCAACAACAAATTGCTATAACATTATAGGCATTACTAGTAGTACTTTTACAAAATATTTTTGATAAATAATGATTTTTATTATGATATAATGACTAAGTGGGTAGAGGCAAATAAGATACAGCTAAAACAGTCTGATAAGTTCAGAAAATGGCATCACTTTACTGTAATGTGGCCTGAAAAGGCAACACTTCTACCATATCACCGTGTAACAAAAAAATGTGGTCTGAGTGATCAAATCTTAAATGTGTCCTGGGTGCATTCACACCTGTACTCAGAGGTGTCCACCTGTGATGGGATCCCCCCAGGTCGCATGTTAATACCAAGAGTGAACACACTGTGGTCCACATTCACAACATTACACTGCAGTAGGAGGTGCTAAATCCTGGATCGTTCCTCCTCTCAGAGAGACTGTGGGATGTGGACTCGTGCAGGATGGTGTCTCTGGGCTCTGAGCCGGTCTGTAGTCTGCTGACACTTGAAGACACTGTATGGGCCAGCTGTACCAACGAAGTCACAGTCATCCAAGGTTCCAGCCTCCACACACAGGTATGGAATGTAAGCAACAAGTGGACAGTTCTATTAAAAATGGACAATTAAAGAGGGCTGGATAGTGTTTATCAGAGATGGCAAAAATGCAGAATACAGATACTTGTGTAAAAAGACACTCTAGTGAAAGTAGAAGTACTGATCCAGCTAGGGATGCTACAACACCGGTACCAGCTTTGGGTATTGGTCCAATACTGTCCTCATGCACTCATACTTATACTCATAAAACTTCTCCAATACCCGACGCCTGATACCATGTCACGAAAAAGTAGCTGATCAGTGAGAGACTCGTTGTCCTCAACATCATCCACAAATGACCGCAGCAACAGCTGTCCATACAATTTCATGTAAGTCCATGTAAAACTGAAATAACCTCACAGTGTGCACCTGTAGGCCACAGCCAGCCACCGTCCAATAAGTCCCGGCAGGCGTAAACAAGTTGAATGTCTCAACTAATGAAGACAAAGAAAAAACATCACTGCCACCAGTCTGTAACCTTCTTTTTTGGTAATAAGCTGCTACAACTTCTCTTTGTGTACTCTTCTTTCTTATTTATTTATCTATTTATTATTATTATCATTATTATTATTATCATTGTTGTTGTTGTTGTTGATTACTTATTTATTTATTTATTTAATGAATTAATTATATAATTAATTAATCTCTCCTGTTATTCTTCACCAAAACAGCCTAACAGAACAGTACACCCAGCTTCCCTCTTTGGGGTTCACAGCAGGGTCAACAAAACTGCTGCACACATGGCACCACACTCATACCTGCCCCCTCTAAATAATGGCAGGTAGAAACTAATTAGCTCTTAGACAAGAGGGACATGGGGAAGAAACTTAAATACCACACATGTAAATGTGTCATTGAAATACTAGTTAGAGAGCTGTAAATGATAATTTACTACAAATAACTTGCTACAAATAACCCAAAAATGTCATGTGTACAATAACTATGGTTACATTAGCAGAAGGAAACAGCAACAACAATTTGTTACACTTAGAAAGTGAGAAACATCTGATGAAAATAAAACATGATTTTAAAGCTATTGTAAGAACTGAAATGGCAGTATTAACTACTCATATAGGTACTCAGTATTGGCAAGTACCCAGAAGAGTAGAACTTAGAACCTAGAGGAGTAAGAATTTGTACTTGGTCTGAAAAAAAGTGGTATCGATGCATCCCTAGATTGAACTTGCTTACTGCAGTAAAAGTGAGAAAGTACAGGCTCTGAAATGCACTCATAGAACAAAAGTAAAATGTCATCCTCTGAAGGACATTTCTACTGTCTGTTTCTGTTCAAAGCTAACTGAACCTTGACCTTTGTCTGGTCGAGTCTCTTGTCTTTTTCATCTTGTTATGTCATTTATGTAGTTTTTTGTCTTGTTATGTCTCATGTTGTTTTTGTCATGGTATGTCGTTATTAGTCTTATTACGTCTTTTTGTCTTATTACATCTTCTACATTGTTTCATCCTGTTATGTTGTTTTCGTCTTGTTACATCTCTGGTGTGCGATATGCACTGATGGACACACCAAGAAATCATCTTTTCTGTTTGTTATCAGTCTTCATGTTGGAGGGTAGCGCACAAATATACAAAATAAAAATAATGACTAATTTGTCTCAAATGCATTGAAACTAAAGTAATGAGCCTGTTATGAAATTGCCTGTGAGGAATTACAACTGCAGTAGTTGTAATTCCTCACAGTGCTGTTTCTGTGGTAGGAATGTGTTGGGCGAGAGGTGAACATGGAAGGTGTGTGTGGAGATGAGTCCTCTGGGACTCCAGCACGTGTTGTGTGTGAGCTTGACAGACAGATGAGTGTGACTCCTCTCTCTCCATCTCCACACTGATGTGTGCAGCTCAGTCTCTGTGGGGAGGCTGCAAAATTGAATTGAAGAATGTGTAATGTTGCTCACTGACTTCTGTGTGTGTGTGCATGTGTGTGTGAGAGCGTTTGCACTTTCTCTGCTACTCTAAAGCTTTGTGAAACTGCAGAAATATGAATATGCCCTTAAATGGAAAAACAGTCGACTTGGTGAATTTGAAGTAAAAACGTCTCGAGGACTGAGTCAGAATTGACGTTATAGCTCGTGGTACAAACACAGTGTTGCTGTAGGTCATTATTAACTTTTTTCTAGTATGTTTTTAACTTAAAGTAAAATGTTTATGGTGCAGTTTTGCTGAGTGCATATTTAATTCAATTTAATTCAAATCAAACTGTCTCGATCAAACTGAATCAAACAAAATACATAGCAAAACCTACAGTTTCTGAGTTTGAAGTTGGATGACATCACAAACAGCCGGTATCGATCCATTTTGAGCCTTAACCGTTACTGGCCCTCATACACACTGTCAACTTTTTAGAAACATTAATTAATTAATTTAACACACACTGAAGTGTAAAACTAGATGGAAAAACTTGACCATTGCAGTTGCCTTGCCTTGCACTTGGTTTGTATAGCATGGTATTTAACTTGGTATTTCTTAGTTGTCACGGCTGGTAATTATTCCTCTTTGGGCCTGATTAACTAAAGGATTGTGTATGTAAAAACATGTGTAAACTTGATATCACCAACAAACAAATGTGCAAGCTGATCTACTAACAGTGCTCACTGAGGATTGCATCTTTCAAATGTGCAATACAGCAAACACTTAATGAATATGCAATATGTGGTGTTTCTACCCTAGTGTGCAAAATACTGGAAGGAGAAAAATGCAAATAAGTTAATTTAGCACACACTGCAATTTACCAAGTCTGAAAATAATTTGCGGTGCATCTGTATTTGATTCGTTTAAAAGGAAGGTTCTAATCAGCCCAGCAGTGCGCACAGCTGACTGCTGTTATTGTGGCGAAGAGGAGACCCTCTGATTTAAAGTCATTTGTCATGAGCTGTTTGTGAGCTGCGTTTATTTTTATTTTTATTCAATAATCTTTAACACAAAAAAACACCACCACCATGATTAAACCTAAATTTATTGCAGCCTATTTGCAACCAAACGAAACACAGCCACTGTAGCCTAAAGAAAATGAACACTGACCTGCGTCTCCCAGTGCGCTCCTTTCATCCACTGTGCTCCTCTCCAAGTGGTGGTTGCTTGGATTGAGAGACTTCACTACTGTCTGTCCCCTGTCTTCGATACCTCTTGTCTTCTTCACCTTATATATTGCCATCTTCTCTTAATTTCATCTGTTGTTCTTGATTTTTCTTTGCTGTTGCTCCACAGTACTGTACACAGCACACAGTTTATTTTCCTCTTCCACTAACACCTCTATGGGATTGAACTTCATTTTGCACTTGCTGTCATTCTGTTTTATGTCCAAACTCCCCATGGCTGAAACCTGTAAAACACTCAAAACCTTCATTTAAATCCTGCTGTCTGCACCTGTTGTCATTTACACAGTTATTCTTAGTTGATCACCCACAAAACGCACACCAACCAAACCTGCAATATGTTAGAATGCACACGCAACTTAGCACTCTTTATTTGGGATCTTGGTAAATCAGGCCCTTTGTGTTATACAACTGTACATTTGCTGTCTATACGGTTTTAATATTCATAAACTTGTAACCACCTAAAAAATCTATTTTTATATGTGAGGTCATTCCAATAGAAGGGTTATGGGGGCCAATGTCTCAGCTGGGGGCCACATAGAGAAACACTAATGCACTTCATTTACTGGATGTAACATTTTCTTTCAGATGAATGGGCATAGTTATTAGGGGTGTGCCATCTTAGGCACCTAGGATTCGATTCGATTACGATTCAGGGTGCTACGATTCAATTATTAAATGATTATAACGATTATTACGATTATCACCATTATCGATGCATCTTTTTCCCCATACAGGATTTCTTTTAAACAAGGTATATTTGTCAGCATCCATTAAATAAAGTAAACAAACAAATTTACCTCCATTGTCTTTTATTTATATCAGACCAAACGATCCAACACATTTCCCACAACAAAAAGCTGCTCTTATTACATAAAGTGTAATACATAAAGTGCCTTTAGAAATAAGACTTTTTTTAAAAACTTCAAACTTAAACAGTACTGTTCTAAATACATACATTAGATCATTATAAACTGCACAGTATAATACACAACTACGCTCTGTAGTCTGGCTCAATGTCCCGCCTACAGCACTATCTGATTGGTTAGAAGTTACAGGTAATCAGTCAGCACAGACACACTGTGTCATAGACAGGGTGAGACAGAGCTGCACCAGTGAGCAGAGAGGAGCTGTGTAGAAGTTAATACAGCTGATATCACCAAAGTTTCAGTAATTATCACAGTCTTATGATCTGTTTCTATGACGACAGCATAGTTACATCAGTGAAAAAAGTCATGGTCTGGATTTCACTCAAGACGATGTGACAGCTTTTAAATCAGTCGTTCTTCACAGAGATGTGCTGCACACAGCAGCATCTGTCCTGCCTTTTCACTGCAACTCTGCATTGAGATTTCAGGTATTATAACTTATACAAAAGTAACAGTGACAGTAAAACTATGATGCTCACACGTAGTCCGCGGATCACGTGTGCCGAACCGTGGAAGGCGATCCGTACAGAATACGGATCAAATACGATCCGTTGCGCCCCTAATTTCAACCCAGAAGAATGAACCTCACGCTCAGTGACAGTAGCCAGCGAGTTAGCTGCCACCGTGTTGGCTAACAGTCTGTTATGAGTCCGTCCCTTAAAACTGTCCAGGCGGCTTTTTTCGTTCCGGTCAACTTCCAGGTGCTGCGGTTGTGTTTCTGTGATTTCACTATCATGGAAAATAATTGATTTTTGAACATTTGTTAATTGTTATTGATCATCACGTGTCGCATCGCGATGCATCTAAGAATTGATGTATTGGCACACCCCTAAATAGTTATAGAGTCTGATATCTGGTTACATCCATGGAAACGCTGGCTGAGTAAGAGGGAAAACTTGAGAGATGAGTTAGCATATATTATATGAGAGAGGCTTTTATTGTGAATTTACAGCAGATGAATAATAGCAAATGCACAAGTTGATTTAGTACAGAAGTGATCAGTTTAAATTATTCTTTGCTCAGTAAAAGAAATGACACCACTGTGATTACACAGAACTCTCTGTCTGTCTCTGTACTGTAGAGTTTCAAAGCCAACTCTGATCCAGGCTGCAGTGTTAGCCACATGGTGCGGTCAGGCGGGGGGGTTTGGATGGCCTTCACCCAGGGCTCCTCCATCCACCTGTTTCACACAGAGACCTTGGAACCACTGCAGGAAGTCAACATCTCCACCCGCACCGCCCATCTGACACCAGGTAATTCCAACAAGATGAATATACAGAATGAATAGTGCTGGTTTTAGTCACTGAAGCATTTCTGCTCCAGTCCCTCTCTGTGACTGTCAGCTTGTATTGAATGTATTTTTCTACTTTTGCATTTAAATGACTTGTACTATGTATTACATACATTTTTTATACCAATATTTTGTATTAATAGAATAGAATAGAACAGAATCAGTCTTTATTGTCCTCTGAGGTGGAAATGTGTCTTCATCTCACCAAACACAGGACACAGCAGTTAGTAAAAACAAGTACAAAGATCAGATTAAATACATAATAAACATTAACCATTAAATACTAAGGGCAGTTCATATCATGTCTGTGGTTGAGATCCCATCAGTCACTTTAAGTCACAGTTAAAGAATAGCTTCGGTATTTTTCAACCTGGGCCCTATTTCCCCATGTGTATGTGTGTGCATGATTGATAGGTACAACTCGTTTTAAAATTGATTCAGTATTGAGGGAGGCGGATGCAGCCGGCAGCCGCGAAACGGGTTATAACCGGGTTATTTTAGACATCAAGTCCTGGATGGCAGAAAACTTTCTTCAACTCAACCAGGACAAAACTGAGGTCTTAATTATTGGTCCTGAGGCTCAGAGAGAGAAACTTAACGCAAAACTGCAAGAACTGTCACTAAAACCCTGTCAACAAGTGAAAAACCTTGGAGTTATCTTTGATTCGAATCTTAGTTTTGAACCACATATTAGAAGTATAACAAAAACTGGATTTTATCATCTTAAGAACATCGCCAGAGTGCGACCGTTTCTCTCCCAAGCCAACACAGACACTGATGCATGCTTTTATTACCTGCAGAATTGATTACTGTAATGCTCTACTTTCTGGTCTTCCTAAGAAAAACATTGCTTAGTTACAGTTATTACAAAACTCAACTGCACGTGTGCTGACGAGGACCAGAAAGAGAGCACACATTACACCAGTTTTAAAGTCTCTGCAATGGCTTCCTGTGTGCTTCAGAATCGATTTTAAGATCCTTTTATTGGTTTATAAAGCTCTTAATGGTCTCAGTCCTACTTATTTATCAGATTTGCTTTTATCGTATGAACCCTCTAGAACCCTCAGGTCTTCAGGTAGCGGCCTTTTAATCATCCCCAAATTTAGAACAAAAACCCACGGTGAGGCTTCTTTTCATCACTGTGGTCCACGTCTGTGGAACAGCCTGCCTGAAGACCTGAGGGCCACAGAGAGTGTTGATGTTTTTAAAAGCAAACTCAAGACCTATCTTTTTAGCCTGGCTTTTAATTGAACTTTATCTCTTTATTTTTTTTTTATTTATTATTATTGTATTTTATTTTATTTATCTATTCATTTACTTTTATTAATCTGCTTTTCTAGCTGGTATATTCTCCAATTTTGTGACTTATTTATTTTATCTTATTTTAACTTATTTATTTACGTATTTATTGATTGATTTAAAATTGTTTTCTGTTTTGAGTTTTTATCATGCCTCTGGTGTTTCCTCACTTATGATGGCATTTCCTCAGTTTCCTCAGTTTCCTCAGTTCCCACCCCCCTCACTTTACAAAGTCCTCTTTACATGTGTGTGTGTGTTTGTGTTTTATTGTTTTTATTGTGTGAAGCACTTTGTGTTGCACTCGTTTGTATGAAAAGTGCTATATAAATGAAGTCTGATTGATTGCTTGATTGATTGAACGGTAGACATGAGGGCAAATGCATCCTGTAAAAGTTTGTGCATTAAAAGTGCTTTTTTTTGCCACAGACCAGATCAGATCGCCAGTGTAATCTCTGTCAACAGCATGCTTCACTTACTGCTTGCTGTGTGTGTGACGTAGTGTTAATTTTATCAGCCATTTTTAAATTTAGTTTTAGTCCAGTTTCAATCGCGCTTGTTAGTTTTTATCACATTTAGTCAACCTCATTCCGTTTTTATTTAGTCAAGTTTTAGTCGACTATAAGTCGAGCATTTTAGTCTTTATTTTAGTCCAAGAAAACATAATTTTATTCGTCTAGTTTTAGTCAACAAAAACTTTCAACATTTTAGTCTAGTTTTAGTCAGGACAATCATTTTACCCTTTTACTATTTTTGTCAGCAGATAATATTGAACATTTCCATCTGATCTAAAATTATTTCACGTAAGTGCTTTCTAGCAAGCTAGTTCACATGGTATATACAGGTACAGTATTTAAGGTGAAACAAGGCAGAGCTTGCTAGAACTACTGTAAAAAAACTGTATTTTTTTAACTTGCAAATGAACTGAACAGGAATGAATTTTGAGTTTTTTTTCTCCACTTCAATGTAGCGAAAATGTGTCCATATATCACGTCCAGTGTTGGGCACGTTACTTTAAAAAAGTAATTAGTTATAGTTACTAGTTACTGCTCCCAAAAAGTAACTGAGTTAGTAACTGAATTACTCCACTATAAAAGTAACTAGTTACCAGGGAAAGTAACTACTGCGTTAATCTTTTTTTTTTTTTTAGTTTAAATATGTCGTAAGAATTTGGATTTTTTTCGAAGCAGGTTTCACAAGCCAGTTGCATAGAGTAGAATTGCATAGACAGGTACTTACACAGAACTTTTAATATTTATTGATTAGAGTTGCTTACAGCAGACGTGAACAAACACTTCGCTCCGGGACATAATGGACACTTCACATGTCCATTCTTGCCTTTTACCTCAAGGAGAATAAAGTAGTGTCTGTACTTCCACTTTGAAAACGCCAACTTTCCCTCCAGACTTGCCATTGCTGCAGTTTACCTCTGCTAGTTTGGGTGTGTGGGGCTGCTGTGTGTGTGTGGTTTGTGTGTAAACTGAACACTGCCTCTGATTGGCTTACCATGAAAGCTTACTCTACCTTAGCCAATCATCATCACTTATGCGGTTGTCTCGCCCCTCCCTCCTCCCTCACCAAAGAAAAAAAATAAACAGCTTTGCAGCTCCTGTGGCTGAGAGCCAAGTCGGATGACAAGAGCTTCAATGAGTAGCTTTAGTTTATAACGCGCCCCATTTAATTGTCGGTAACGGTAACAGCTTTGTAACAATGGAAATAGTAATTAGTTAGATTACCCGTTACTGAAAAAAATAACGCCGTTTGTAACGCCGTTATTCCCATCACTGATCATGTCTTCTCTTTCTCCCGGGCCCCGTGCAAAGCATGTCCATTAATGTTTTACTTGTAACCTTTCGCCGTGAATCCACCTCCTGTCTGTCCCATGTGTTTGTGCACTCTGTGCCCGCTGCAGATTTGAAAGGGGGTGTGTCACTGTGTGTGAGTGGCTGAAGAGCTGAGGAGGAGGAGGAGGAGGAGGAGGAAGGAGACAGGATTTGACAAAATCATATCATATAATAATATAATATAATTTTCGTCTCGTCTTTGTTCGTGAACTAAAATGTCCATAGATTTTAGCCCAGTCTTTATTTAGTGAACTACATTTTCGTCTCGTCTTTATTAGTCCATGAAAATGCATACTGATTTAGTCCCAGTTATTGTTTATTAACGGGGGTTTTAGTCTCGTCTAGTCTAGTTTTCGTCCGGTGAAAAATGTGCGTTGACGAAAATATTTTTGTTTAGTTTTCGTTAACGAAATTAACACTAGTGTGATGACATCTTGTGGGATCTTTGCTTGTTGAAGAATGTCTTCATTGCAGTGAGTGGGACAGCTGTTTTCTTGAGGTGTGTTTGGTGAAGTGTTTCAGGATTGGATGTCTTCTCTTCTTGGGCTGGCAGGAGTCATCTTGGGAAAAGTGTGCACTGCAGACCCGATGGTCTGCAAGGCTCAGTGTCTGGACAGGAGTGTTAGCATCCAATTGTAGCACAATTAGCCACAACTTCAGCATGTTGCTGTCTGACAAAGGCAGCCTATGAAAGCTGTACGGGGTGTTGTGTGACATCCTGTTCTTGCAATTCAGCAAAGCACAAACATGAACCATTGTTTTCAATAGTTGCAGTAAAACTTTAAACTGAACTCTGGGACAGCTAACTCTGCTCTGACCGGCTCTCAGCATGACTCCTCTGTTTTCTTCCGGCAACAAACAAAGATCCTGCAAGATGTCACACACAGTAAGCAGTAAGTGAAGCATGCTGAGATTACACTGGAGATCTGATCCGGACTGTGGTGAAAAAAAGCACTTTTAATGCACAAACTTTTACGGGACGTATTTGCCCCACATACTCGTTTCACAGCTGCCGGCTGCATCCGCCTCCCTCAATAATGAACCAATTTTAAAATGAGTTGTACCTATCAATCATACACACACATACACATGGGGAAATAGGGCCCAGGTTGAAAATTACCGAAGTTATTCTTTAAGAGTATTAATAGCAGTAGGGACGAAGGACTTCTTAAATACATTTTTAGTTCCCAGAGGGAAACTATAGCACCTCCCAGAGCTTAAAGTCTCAATCTGGCTGGAGAGAGAATGAGAGCTATTTGACAGGATGCTCCTCGCCTTCTTCCTCATCCTCTCTGTAAAAAGTTGGTTCAAAGTTTGGTTCAATTAATTGATGATCACCTGATTGGCCGTTAATCAGATTGTTAAAATCCTTGAACTCTTTCATCAAGGGTTTGTCAAGGGTTCTTTGTACCATGATATAAAATGGTACTCAATAGAACCCCTTGGGTTGACTCTGGATAAAACACTTGGAAAGTAAAAAGATTCTTCGTAGAACCCCCTGGGTGTGTTTTAAATAAAACCCATAGCATATAAAAAGGTTCTTGGTAGAACCCACGGTTTGGTTCTTGATAAAATATAAAAATGTTGGAATATAAAAATGTTCTCAGTAGAACCCCCAGGTTGGACTCTTGTTAGCGCCTTTAGAAAGGTAGTTCTGGATGGAACCTCCAAAGAAGGTTCTAAGTGGAACCATTGCACCATAAACAGCTGAGGTTAGCTTAGCCGTGTGTATGCCAGGCAGACAGGACACTGACAGGGGCTGTGTGTGCCTCTCTGTGCCCTGCCTCACGGTGAGTCAGGGACAAATGTGAAGGCCCCTTTAGCCTGACTGAACATTGGAGCACTGGGGCAATTACTACACTCACACAGAAATGACCAACTTCCACCACTGAGGTCATGTGATTTCCTGTCAACTGCTGAGGTGCCATCTTGAGGAAGTCCCTCATGTTGTCTGCAGCCAGGTCCCTCTCCAAGGATCTGATTTCTGAAGAAGGCCAACTAAGGCCATGTTGTCCACATACCTGAACAACTTAAAATATGTGTCACAGATCATAAATTAATTTGTAAAGAGCGAGAATAGCACCAGGGAAAGAGTACAGCGTTGTGGTCAGCCAGAGCTCACAGTGAGCACATCTGACATGCTCCCCCTGACACAGACCCTCTGTGGACGGCAAGAGAGAAAATTCCTGATATAAAGCAATAAACAAGAGTTAATACACTCACTGACCACTTCATCAGGTACACCTTGCTAATACCGGGTTGGACCCCCTTTTGCCTTCAGAGCTGCCTTAATTCTTCATGGCATAGATTGAACAAGGTGCTGAAAACATCCCTCAGACATTTTGGTCCATATTGATGTGATAGCATCACACAGTAACTGCAGATTGTCAGCTGCACATCCATGATGTGAATCTCTCGTTCCACCACGTCCCAAAGGTGCTTTATTGGATTACGATCTGGTGACTGTGGAGGCCACTGGAGTACAGTGAACTTTTTGTCATGTTAAAGAAATCAGTTTGAGATGATTTGAGCTTTGTGACATGTCACGTTATCCTGCTGGAAGTAGCCATCGTAAGATGTGTACACTGTGGTCATAAAGGGATGGACATGGTCAGTAACAATACTCAGGTAGGCTGTGGCATTTAAACAATGCTCAGTTGGTACAAAGGGGCCCAAAGTGTGCCAAGAAAATATCCCCCACGCCATTACACCACCACCAGCAGCCTGAACCGTTGATACAAGGCAGGATGGATCCATGCTTTCATGTTGTTTACACCAAATTCTGACCCGACCATCTGAGTGTCGCAGCAGAGATCGAGACTCATCAGACCAGGCAACGTTTTTCCAATCTTCTATTGTCCAATTTTGGAGAGCCTGTGTGAACTGTAGCCTCAGTTTCCTGTTCTTAGCTGACAGGAGTGGTACTCAGTGTGGTCTTCTGCTGCTGTAGCCCATCTCCTTCAAGGTTTGACGTGGTGTGCGTTCAGAGATGGTCTTCTGTATACCTTGGTTGTAACAAGTGGTTATTTGAGTTACTTTTGCCTTTCTGTCATCTCAAGCCAGTCTGGCCATTCTCCTCTGACCTCTGGCATCAAGAAGGCATTTTCACCCAGAGAACTGCTGCTCACTGGATATTTTCTCTTTTTCGGACCATTCTCTGTAAACCCTGGAGATGGTTGTGCGTGAAAAGCCCTGAGACCAGCCTGTCTGGCACCAACAACCGTGCCATGTTCAAAGTCACTTAAAATACCTTTCTTCTTCATTCTGATACTCGGTTTGAATTTCAATAGGTCGTCAAAATATATAGACAATAGGTGTACCTAATGAAGTGACCAGTGAGCATATTACAATCAGTGAGCTTTTTCAGAAGAATATGTGTCTTCATTGAATTAAAAGCTGAGCTGAAATCTACAAATAAAACCTGAGGATATCCTTTAGGATGCATAAGGTGTTTTATGACTGTATTAAGCACCTGTTTGCACTGGGCTTTTTAGGCTCTGGCTTGATTATTGAGAATTTCCACAATTTTGGTACTCTGTGTGTGTCTATGAGGGACTGAAACAGCCTTGCAAAAACTCCTTTTAGTTGAACAAGTATTTAGAATTTGTCTGTAACAACATACTTTTTGATGTCTTTGTGCCCACCTCTGGTAATAAGAGAATGATGGAATACTTGCTGTCACTGGTAGCAAAGAGACATAAAGGAGACAGCAGTTGATTCAGTCAGTGAATGAGGAACTTTACATGGTTTGTAGTGACTTCAGTACTTCAAGTATTGACTGACGTCTCCTGGTCAGTGTAAATGATATTTAGTTGGCACTAGATGGTGAGTTTGTATCTTCAACAAACCTCATAAGCTGCTCAGTGACTCAGCTGTCAGGGTTCTAGGAAATGGCAATCCAGGATTTAGGAGGTCCTGGATCAGGGGTGGACCACCATGAAACATAGACTGTGGTAATGTTGGTCATGTTAATGTTACGTGTGTGTGTGTGTGTGTGTGTGTGTGTGTGTGTGTGTGTGTGTGTGGTGTGTGTGTGTGTGTGTGTGTGTGTGTGTGTGTGTGTGTGTGTGTGTGTGTGTGTGTGTGTGCGTGCGGTGCGTGCGTGCGTGCGTGCGTGCGTGCGTGCGTGCGTGCGTGCGTGCATTTCAGGTCAGGTTTGTGTCTCCAGCCTGCTGATCTGTCAGGGCCTGCTGTGGGTGGGGACCAGCCAGGGTATCATCCTCACCTTCCCTGTACCCACCCTGGAGGGCATTCCCAAGATCACAGGTCAGCACTGAGACTGCTTGTTAATGCAGCATGAAATGTTCACATGATGTCTGTGCTGACTCATTGAATTGAGCCCCAGCAGCAGCCAGTTTAAGACTGAAACAGAATGAAAATCAGTGTACTTTTTCTAAGGTTCAAATATTATCCTGTTGACTGTGACATAATGACACACATCTTCTCATGTGTTGCCATGTGAGACGGTTTGGACTCATTTAGAACTGTCCCCCCTCAGGTAAGGGGATGACGTCTCTTAATGCACACTGCGGTCCTGTGGACTTCCTGGTGTCTGCCTCCAGCACCCTGGCCTCTGACCTGCTCAGACGGGACTCTATCCTGAACGGCAGCGAGGAGGGGAAAAGTGATGTTGGGGTAGATGGAGGGCAGAGGCTGGAGAAGAGCAGCCACCCACACAACTCAGACGCTCCTCCACCAAGGGAGGACAAACCCAAGCGTCTCCTGCTTCAGTACCGCCTCCACTCCACCTGCCAGCTGCCTGGGAAGCTGTTGACAGCCCAGCCCGAGCAAGGGACCCCCAGGTCTCCCCCAGACTCCCTGGAGCACAGCCCAGAGGACGGCTCCATCTATGAAGTGAGCGAGGACCCTGATGTGTGGGTGAGAGGGCGGCCCGTGGAGTTGGGGAAGGAGGGGGAGGCCAGGCGCAACAAAGTCATCTCCACAGCCATCTTCTCTGGTGGCAGAGGACACCGCAGGATAGGACAGACAGTGTCAGGAGACACCTGCTCAGACTCTACAGAAAACACACTGCTGGTGTGGCAGCTCCCGTTAACTCTCAGTCAGTGACAGACTAGCAAGGACGTGTCACCTATGACACTTCATGTGTCTCTGGTTTTACTCTTCATGTCAGTTTGGACATCACAGGTGACCATGTTAGCAAGCTATTCACATGGTGGCCATTTTCCCCTGATGTCATACAGTGTGAAACCTCAAATGTCATTCTGCAAGTTGTATAAATGAAGAGAATCTAACCAATCGTTATCATTTCAGTGCTTCCTGACTGTGCAGCAACTGAAAACACAATGGATAGTGAAAATCTAGAGGGATATTGGACCATATTTCAAGATAAAATATCATATTTGATAACCCATTAGCTACTGTTGCACAACAGCTGACGTCAGCGTTCAGTTACTTCCTAGCTATTATTACGGTTTCAAAGTGTTCCATGATACGACAGGGAAGGTGTAAATTAATTCTGAAAAAAACAGCACTTATTGGACACATTTATTTAAGCCCGCTAGTAAAAGGCACTGGATTTAATCAAGCTAATGTAGGCTAACGTTAATGTTAACAGTCCTGTTGTCTGTTTAGCTCACCTCAGAAATGTTCTGGTTGAGTCTGTAATGTTTTATGACATTATGCTCACTGGAACACAGATTTCTCTGTAGTGTTTATGCAGATTACATCCAACATTGAAGTGTTAAGAAAAATATCAGATCAGACTGATGTTTTGTTGTAAGCTAACATATCGATAACACTGTTTTAGCAGGTTAGCTTGATGTTACATATCTGGACAAAAGACAGCAAGACAGGAAACATTACATCACAAACTTGATAACATCCCATGTGTTTTGGTGGGTGATGGGTGGTGATATTTCAGAATTACAACACTAGCTAGGAAGTGGCTGAATTCTAATGTTAGCTGTTGTCTCATCTTAGCTCAGTGGTTCCCGGACTCGGGGTCAGACCCCCATGGAGGGGCGTGGACCCACTGCAGGGGGGGCCTGAATCAACAGGAGAGAAATATCGAGTGAAGTAAAGTTAAATGAATATGATTTATGTTGGGGAAAAAAACAAATATCAGTTTACTGATGCTATCATGCTGACCTTTATTTCACTAAAATTGTTTTAATCGGTTGCTTCCCCAGTTATTGTTACTGTTTGCATGGACATGGCAGAAAAAGTTTGGGAACCACTGGATTAGCTAATGGGTTATCCAATACGTTGTTTTCCCTTTCCGTTGTATGTCCCTCTGGATTTTCACTCCATTGTCTCTTCAGTTGATGATCAACACAGCAGTACAGTATTTGAGCTTCCCACCATGAGTGTGATGTCAGAGGAAAATGGCTGCCATGTGAATATAATGAAATGTGAAGCCTACAGGTACTTTAGTTAGCAGCTACCTCTCCCAGCATTCTTAAGCTCTGTGTCCAAACGGCGATCGTACCATCACCGGACCAGAGAGACAGACTGAACCCGAGTGTAGCAGTCAACCATTGGCTGCTGCCATTATACTCTCCATTCCACAGAGAAACACCGGAGACACAGAGAAGCGCTCAAAATTAGAAAGTCCCCTGGAGCTTTGACAGTAACTAGAAGCACATTTGTGGTCCTTTTTGTAAAAGTTTCTGTGTTGTAATCGAGCTAATGCAAGCAGAAAAATGTAAAAATACCAAGTAGAGGGTTAGCAAAAAACAGTGTAAACACTTATTAATCTGTTTGAAAATAAGCGCTGTTTCACAGACTCCTTCTCAGGAGCGGGGGCTGAGGGAGGTGGGCCGCCCAACTCTGATTTGAGGGCCTTAATGTGTGTGTGTTTTTTTTTTTATATAAATCTCATGATGTGGAGACTCTCCAAATGGTCAACTCTATGTCAGCTATGGCCCCACAAGCCTCAGGATGATATTTAAAAACTTATCACAGTATGTTAAAATTAACACCAGCACTGATGTGTTTCAATATCATTGAGTTTACAGCTCCAAAAACATGTTTAACTGTGCAGTACCTCTTTAAACTGAATCAACTTTTCACACTGGGCCCAGTTTTCATTGCTGCCCACCAGATGATGGCAAACTTTCAGGGCTGGATTTACTAAGGCTTTTGAACTAAGGGTTTTCAGGGACAGATGTGATGCACAGATGTGATTTGATCCAGAAACATGGCATGCATCAAACAGACCGGACTCTTCTAATTCCATATGCATTTGAAAGAATACAGCAACATTTAGGAAAATATGGTTATTCTCCTTTTCCTGAGTGAGATGTGAATGTCATTATCATGTGTGATAAGCGTGTTTACTTTGCAGTTGGACTCAGTTGCATGCTAGAACTATTTTTTGACAAACAGCAGTCTGATGCAGTGACTCTATCCTGAAGTCTTGTCCTCAGATCAAGCCTTGCACCACCAATGTGTCTGTACAGACACCAAGTCTGCACTATGACCAAAGACACTGCACACAAGTGCTGGACAGATGGGTTAACTGCTGTTGGTCGAGAAAGCATCCCAGCCTGTAGAAAATTCACCACGAACTTAACATCTCAGTTTGTGTGCAGGTTAAACAAGATACAACATGGTGAGCTTTAAGGAACTGTTTCCCCCTACCTCCAGACTTTATGCTAGGCTAACAACAGCAAACGTTTGCTGTGCCAAAGTGTCAAGAGCCAAACTGTGTTGTAAGTGATGTGTGCGGTTACTAAAGGATGCATTATATTCCATGTTCCAGGATTTCAAACAGTTCCCGATATCCTGTTTATATCACTATAGAACATTCAGTGTTCTGCTTGTTGTCAGTTCTAACGATGCATGGAGAAGCACACTGAAACCTGCATGTGTGCATTGTATGAGCTTTGATGAAGAAATTACTCTAAAACACTAAAAACACACAATAATAACATACTGACTGATTTTTCTATTGTCTGTATTTGTTTATTTGCTGTTGGTCTCCAAATAGCATTATTATCATTGCATCTGACACTAGAGTCTGGAGCAGAAAATATTGGTCAGTGATGTAAATTTATAACAGACTGGAGCCTCTTGTGCATATGTGATTAAAGTCAGTAGCAGACTAACAGTAAATTAGCTCAACTGTGATAATACCCTAACTAAATGAACTCTGAGCCCATTAGCTAACATAATGTACAGTTTTTGATTTGGTGACCAGGTGTTCGGTTGATTAACCGCAGCAGGAGCCCCAGACAGATGGGATTACAGCACAGGTGTTGATTTCATCACGCAGAGATGACCTTCATAATTGTGGCGCATTATTTTTATGATGATCAAGCTTATTGTTAGAAGTTTTTCTAAAAGTTTCTGACTGCTATGAAATGTATGATTTTCTTGTTTTATAAGCTAGGTCTTAGTTTATAGCCCATCATTGCACAATTAATAATCAGAAGGTTTGAAACATATTTGAATATGTGATATTACAATAACATTAGCTAACATTAGCCATGCTGATCATGTAAAGCAGCCTCCAGATCCAACAAAAAAGAAACACATTTTTAGGGCATTTTCTTCCTTTATTTGATAGTGACAGCTGAAGATCTGGAGGAGGTAGAGAGAGAGGGATGACACGCCACAGCGTGCCACAGAGTCCAACCAGCAGCCACTCCGCTGTACATGGGGCGCACGCTCTACCAAGTGAGCTACAGAGGCTCCATGGAACAAATTTTTAAAATAATGTTTATTTATCCTAAGCTCAGTATTTTCAAGGGACGCTTCACTAACATGTTTCTTCAATTTTCCATGGTGAGCGTTTTCATTTGACTCACCATGAGCCCTGTACATTCCTGTAATTACAATAATTTACATGCTATTTGGAGACCAACAGCAAACAAACGAATGTGCACATTTGGAGAAAAAAGTGTCATTTGATGGCAGCATTTCTTCATCAGAGATCATTGATAAGTTGAGTTTCTCCATTTATCTCCCATAAGCTTCAATAGAACTGGCACCAAAGTCAAGCACCAAGCAGAGCATTAGAACGTTGCTATTATGACGTAATGATCCTTCCTTAAACATCCTGTTTTGCTGCCATGTAGCAGTCAAATTTGTCCTGATGAAATGTGGTGAAGCGCTGACCTGGAAGCAGTGATTCCGAACAACACAGTGCTGACACCACGTGTCAAAATAAAAGCCCACAGGCAGAATGTTTTCATACTGTCCACAACGCTCTGCACTGTGATCCCCCATGAACCAACTGGGTGGGACGGTGTTACACAACAGCAGAATGAGCAGGCCCCTGTGCAAGATGTTGCCATGGTTACCCATTTACAAAAACAGTGTTCTGACAACGATCACTTACTCACTTACACAGTTGAGAAAGAACAGCAAAGTGCAGGCAGATGAAAATATGAGGAAAAAACTAGAAATAAGTGTTTAAATGGTCATTTTCCAAAAGCAGATTCCCAGAGGAGCACACCGCCAGACCCCTCTACTGTCCGTAACATCAGGAGAGATGTGTACCTTTAGATACCGCAGGTGTGTGAGGGAATTCCACAGGGGTGGTTTATTATTCTTTAATTGGTTCTATAGAACAGTGTTTCCCAAACCTTTTTTCTGGCGACCAACTTTTTAAAAATGGCAGACCATTGTGACACAAATCAAAATACTACTATATACTGCTATAATGTCAGAAAATGGTGAAAAATTAATCTTGTCACAATCTTGTCAATTGAAAAATAAGTCCAAACATGTGAAAACATCCGTGCGCTCCGCCTGTTTTCACATGTTTATACCTATTTTTCAACTAGTGATCAATCTGGCAACAATTTTCCCACTAATGGATTAGTTGTTTGGTCCTTAAAATTTCAGAAAATGTTGATCAAAGTCCAAGATGATGTCCTCAAAAGTCTTCTTTTGTCCACAACTCAAAGATATTCAGTCTACTGTCAGAGAGAAAGAAACCAGAAAATATTAGCATTTAAGAAGCTGAAAACAGAGAATTTGGACTTTTTTTTCCCTTTTACTCAAACCAATTAATTGATTATCAAAATATTTGATGAGTAATTGAATATTTGATTAATAATTGAATAACCATTGCAGCTCTAGTGTTAACAGGCCATCTCACTGTTTTTATTTTGTCTCATCAGGAAATCAATATAGATACATTTTTAGCCTCGTTCATAAATGAGACACAATAAGTACATATATATATATATATATACACTGCCTGGCCAAAAAAAAAGTCGCCACCAAAAAAAAAGGTCATACACTCTAATATTTCGTTGGACCGCCTTTAGCTTTGATTACGGCACGCATTCGCTGTGGCATTGTTTCGATAAGCTTCTGTAATGTCACAAGATTTATTTCCATCCAGTGTTGCATTAATTTTTCACCAAGATCTTGCATTGATGATGGTAGAGTCTGACCGCTGCGCAAAGCCTTCTCCAGCACATCCCAAAGATTCTCAATGGGGTTAAGGTCTGGACTCTGTGGTGGCCAATCCATGTGTGAAAATGATGTCTCATACTCCCTGAACCAGTCTTTCACAATTTGAGCCCGATGAATCCTGGCATTGTCATCTTGGAATATGCCTGTGCCATCAGGGAAGAAAAAATCCATTGATGGAATAACCTGGTCACTCAGTATATTCAGGTAGTCAGCTGACCTCATTCTTTGAGCACATACTGTTGCTGAACCTAGACCTGACCAACTGCAGCAACCCCAGATCATAGCACTGCCCCCACAGGTTTGTACAGTAGGCACAAGGCATGATGGGTGCATCACTTCATCTGCCTCTCTTCTTACCCTGATGCGCCCATCACTTTGGAACAGGGTAAATCTGGACTCATCAGACCACATGACCTTCCTCCATTGCTCCAGAGTCCAATCTTTATGCTCCCTAGCAAATTGAAGCCTTTTTTTCCGGTTAGCCTCACTGATTAGTGGTTTTCTTAAGGCTACACAGCTGTTCAGTCCCAATCCCTTGAGTTCCCTTCGCATTGTGCGTGTGGAAATGCTCTTACTTTCACTATTAAACATAGCCCTGAGTTCTACTGTTGTTTTTCTTCGATTTGATCTCACCAAACGTTTAAGTGATCGCCGATCACGATCATTCAGGATTTTTTTCCGGCCACATTTCTTCCTCGAAGACGATGGGTCCCCACTATTCTTCCAGTTTTTAATAATGCGTTGGACAGTTCTTAACCCAATTTTAGTAGTTTCTGCAATCTCCTTAGATGTTTTCTCTGCTTGATGCATGCCAATGATTTGACCCTTCTCAAACAGACTAACATCTTTTCCACGACCACGGGATGTGTCTTTCGACATGGTTGTTTAGGAAATGAGAAGCAACTCATTGCACCAGTTGGGGTTAAATAACTTGTTGCCAGCTGAAAGATAATCGCCCATGCAGTAATTATCCAATAGGAGGCTCGTATCTATTTGCTTAGTTAAATCCAGGTGGCGACTTTTTTTTGGGCCGGGCAGTGTATATATATGTATATATATATACACACACACACACACACACACACACACACACACACACTTTAAATACTTTATTAAAGGTGAACTGTGGATATAAATCTTAAATTTGCAGAATTTCTTCCATAATCTAAAAATGTATTTGGCAACCCAAATAAAATCTCCTGTGACCCACCTTTGGGTCACGACCCAGTGTTTGGGAATGACCATCCCAGTAGTTCTAGTTTAACATCCCTGACTCAGTACTTTGCTACGATGAACAAGCATTCAATGGAAGACCAACAAACTCTTTTAAGGTATGTACAAAAAAAAGAAAAAACTCAACTAAAATTTAATGGTTCATAGCAATTATTTAAAAACTGTGTGAACTCAGTTATTATAGATCATCACTTATTTTTATTGTCCATATTTAAAGGTTCAGTATGTACCTTTTAGGGTGATCAATTAATATAAATGAAATATAATATCCATAAATATGTTTTCACTAGTGTGTAATAACTTGAAAATAAGAATCACTGTGTTTTTGGCCTGAACAGACAAACCAAACACCGGCTCCAGAAATGGCCACTGTAGTTTCTCCTACACGCTGTGAAGGGGAGGGTGAGGTGAGCAGTATTCAGTTGGTTTTAATCTACAACCTGACTGCTCGATGCTACTAAATGTTGCACACTGGTCTTTTAAATCTACCATAGTGGTAATCATTTATTACAGTATTGATGTGTATGCAAATGTACTTAAATTATGTGAATATAGGCACCTTAACATATTCTTGTCATAATCATGTGCTTACTTTTTTGTCATTTAAAGCAATAACTGTACTGAAAAGCTTTTTCTCTGTGCTGCTGTTGTGTGTCCCTGTGGTGAAAATCATTTCAGGATTATTGTGAGGAAAACAAATCAGAGACTTGAAAATGGTCAGAATATCTTGAGGAAAATGTTGTTATCAGAGTTGGCATTTGAAGGAAAAGTCATAATTTTAAAAAAGTCATCAAATATCAAAGATATAAGGTTGTAAATGAAATGTCCTAATATTGTGAGATTAATTCACAATTTGACTCAACTAGAGAATAAAAATAACTTATTTTTAAAATTTGTAATATTATGATTTTTCTCAAATGACAACTTCATCCATGTAACATGACTTTTTTCTTCAAACATTATGACTTTACTCTTTTTCTAACGGACCATGTGCTCGGTGGGACAAAACAGACCTTCAGGAGCAAACGAGACTGGTACTGAACTCACTCGACATCCTCCTCTCTAAAGCTTCACTTTATCTTCTGTGATAGAACTGTGAAGAAATCAAATGTTGCTCTCACAGGCGAGTAGGGAGAAAAATTCTTTCAGTCACAAAGTACACAAATACAAATATGTTTGTATTATAAATTGTATTTAATTTGTTTTAAAATGATATAATATTTGCAGATTAAAACTTTTAATTTTTCATGTCTTCCCCCAGTTTATAATCTACATCGCTCATAAACAACCTCGTTAGGACAATAATTAGTTAAAGAGCAGCGCTTTTTACAGTCAGTTTAATCTGAAACTCAGAACATAGACCAGGTTATGAGTTATCAGTTAGCATCAGTTACCATGGTGCTCTAGCCAGGTTAAAAGAGAGATACCTTCGTTACACTGAAAACTCTGATTTTAGACTCAGCATACCTTGGTAACACATTAATCTCACTTCGTAGTTCACCTCTCAGCTACACAGATAAGCAGCGAACATGGGGTATGGTTATGCACAGGAGTGCTGACATGGCCAAATATAGCCTAGGACACAGCCAAAACACAGCCAGGCACTGAACCAGGCACACATTGTGTGTGTATGCAGCTGTATGTAAGCTTTAAAAAACACTCATTGAAAGGGTTCAAACCTAAAGGCAGGAGATATAGCCAACTATGGCCTATGTGGAAAGTATCTAGAATTAGTTAGTTAAAGCGATATTCCATTTTCCCAGAATAAGCCACTCAGTATGTACTCACCCCTATGCCGATGTGATGATGAGTGAAGGTCTTCAGTTCATAAAACAATCCTGGAGTTTTAGGAGAAACAGGGTAGCAGAACACAAAACAAACACAAAATGTCTCCATCCTGCTCGTGTGGTGTAATCCAAGTGTCCACGAGCCGCGACATTAAAAATTAACCGCAAAAGACGCCATTTACACCATGTTTTTAGCTGAAATGTCAACTGTAGCATGTAGCAGGTAGTGTGTAAACATGGCGTCGATCTCGCAAGACTTCCACACGTGCGTCCATTAAGACATATACGAAGTTAAATTTTAATGTCGGGGCTCGCGGACACTTGGATTACACCACACGAGCAGGATGGAGATGTTTTGTGTTTGTTTTGTGTTCTTTTTTAAACATTTTATCCGTGGTCTCCATTCACTGCCATTATACTGGATGAGGCTGCTAATCCTGTTTCTCCTAAAAACTCCAGGATTGTTTTGTGAACTGAAGATCTTCACCCATCCTCACATCGGCATAGAGGTGAGTACATACTGAGTGGGTTATTCTGGGAATAAAGAGCTTTAAAGAGCGGTGCAGATGGCTGTACAGCGGTATGTTTGGATGTAAGTTAGAATGTTAAAAGAAGACTCCAGAGTCTCCAAACAGTATATAAGAAGGTGTATTGAATGTCTTTCGTCAGTCTGATCCTGGGATTGACTCAAGTTTGTTGGTGTTGATGGCTTGGAGAACGCAATTAACTCTTTACAGCTGACTTTGTTCCTCTCCAGTGAGCTTCATTTTTTGTCATTACTGACTCAATAAGACTGTCAAAGACAGAGTTTTTCTTCAGTTTTTGATAAGTGTTGAGGCACCAAGCCCAGATCATTGTGGCCCACTTCAAGGTTTTTGTCACAACGTGGATGCAACTTCTTTAAACTATGCCAGGGGTCTGAAACATTTATGATCAAAAGAGTCATTTTTGGTTAAAAAAAAAAATAAAAGAAAATCTGTCTGGAGCTGCAACTGTTAAATAAACAGAATGATCTGTTTTCATCAAAGTGTTCCTCCCTTTATCCCCTGCATCTCTCTGTCCCTGACATGTACTGTCCTCCAACTCATCAGACCTGACATCCTCAAGCTGTCCACTAGGTGCCCTGGGACCTTTCCCCCTGTCTTTGTCCTACTTCCAGACTGTCCCACCTGTCCTGCAGTCAACTGACATTCCCTCCCCTCCTCCAAGACACCTGCTCCCACATTTTTCACCAGCCCTGCAGTACTTCAACTTTTTTAGAAATATTTTAGAAATTACAAATTTTGACCAAATAATAACACAATTCAAAACAAACACATGTAATACAGAGGATTAGAGCCACATGAAAAATGTATTACTCCTACCGTAAGCATAGAGGGTGTCATGCCATTACTTGTCTGTGTGCTTGCATGGGTGCGTGTGTAAGTGTGTGGTCACTGGACTGCAGCTTGTCTGCAGCTAATCTCACTGCTGGACCAGTCAGCCTAATTATTTGTGCACATTCTTGCCTGTATGCTGAAGGACTCTTTTTTCAGGTCCTCCCAGTCTTGTGAAAACAATATCTCAAAAACACCTTGAGGAAATTTCTCCAAACTTGGTACAAAAGTTCACTTGGACTCAAAAATTAACTGATTAGATTTTGCAGGTCAAAGGTGAAGGTCACTATGACTTCATGTCCATCCCATTCTTGTGAAGGTGATATCTCAGGAACGCTTGAAAGGAGTTTCTTCAAACTTGGTACAACTGTCCACTTGAGTTCAAAGAAGAATTGATTAAGATTTTGGTCGTCAGGTCACACTGACTCACTAAACACATTTTTGGCCATAACTCAAGATTTCATAGGCTAATTATGACAAAATTACACACAAATATCTAACATGATAACATGATGAGGTGATGACATTTTATATCCAGAAGGTCAAAGGTCAACTTCACTGTGACACCATCATGTGCAGCTCTCTATCAGTCCTCTGTCCTCCGCTGTAATAATAGTCTCTAAGTGAAGACAGCATGAAAATGACTCACTGGAATCACACTTGTATAGGGATTATTTCCATTTAACCAAAAGATACACTTAAATATTAAAATTCCTTCAAAGTTACAGGTCAATATAGTGGTAAGTTCCATATTATTCCTTCCTTCAAAGTCCTTACGACAAACATTATGTGAGTGTGGACAGACATGGATGTAAACTGTAAGTTGACTGGTTGGTGGAGACAAACAACTGTGAGGCAGTAATTCTATTTTTTGACTGCTCTGTTTTTTTTGACTGACTTATTTTACTGTTCTTAACTGGTCAAGTGATCAACAACTGCTTCGTTTGAAATCTTGTTTCAGTTTGGGACAGTGTATGTGGAGGTCACATTAATGTTGGCAAAACATAACAAACGTGGCATTGCAGTAGGTGCTTCACCATCTGTTGCCTGGTGGGGACCTTCTATTTTGAGTTCTGAAAATAAAGTGATTAAAACTCAAATATATATTTTTTACATGTGACCCTAATCCTCTTCTGTACCAAAGACAAATATTGATTTCCTATAAAATGAAAAGTATTCTCATCAGATGGACTTTGGTAGCTGAAATGCTGTGAACCGCTGCAGCTCATTCATGCTCCTCAGACTGGAGGCAGTATGAAAAGAGAAATAGTGGAGAAACAAAGAGACAAGCTGAAGAGGGAGTTCGGGGCGGAGAGAGAGCGCTGGTGTAATCCTCTGCCTATAAACATGAGCGGTGGAGTGAGGCAGTCTCAGTGTGAAGGATGGGAGATCAGTCGCTGTCATCGTCCTCCTCTCTGATCGCAGATGGAGCATCGTTCAGTCTGAGCAGCAGCAGCCAGCAGGATGACTGGTCCTCTCGCCCTCTGCTGCCTCCTCCTCTCTGCTCACACTGTCAGTCTCACAGCCGGTAAGTGGACACGAAACATGAGAGGCAGCTTTTCCAGGACACCTCTGTGTGAATGAGCTGAAGAGCAGGGCTGTAGAGCAAGCTGTAGAAAGCTGTATGGAAAATTCACAGGTACTTTTTGTTTGGAGGTGACAAAATAGGCTTGTGTTTTTTATTCTTTACTTTTGTTCTTTGGCATTATTGATGATCAAACACTATTTCAGTATCTTTTCTTTTTAACCATTACAGCAGCAGTTACGATGACAGGGTGCCTGCCAGTGCACTAAGAATATTTCAACCTATATTCAAAATTCACTTTTAATTTTATAAGCTGTAGTCCTTTAACCTGCCCTATTGTTTCTTTTTTCCAAAACAACAAGTTGATGAAATGTTGTGACTATGATTGTAGAGCTATCCACTCATTTTAGGAAACAGAATATTTTCAACAGGAATATTTTGATAAGATGCAGAGTTTTGGGATACAGTTTATGATGTGTTCACTTGTGGTTTCTAATGAAAGATGAACTCTTTTCACTGGTACAGTGATGAACTCATTACTTAGACTGGATTTGATTAATTGAATGGTGTGTGTGTGGTTTTGTGTGCATGTGTGTGTGTGTCTGTGGGTGCCATACCAGTGTTTCTGTATTTTTTTAACCATTTATGACATATCATCTTGATCATTTGGAGAAATAATGATAATAAAGTTTATTTGTATAGCACCTATAAAAACCAGCATTACAAAGTTTAAGTAGTTTGACAAAAAAAAGGCAAAGGATGTTAATCTTAACTCCAGGTCTAGAGCTCTGCTCTGGACTGTTTTATTAATCCCACTCCTGCTGGATTTCTGACCATTACTGCCCGTTCCTGCACTGTGTGTTCCACCCGCACACATCCTGACTATTCTCACTCACACTATAGAACAGCAATTCCCAAAGACTGGGTCGGGACCCACAGGTGGGACACAGGAGATTTTATTTGGGTCCCCAAATAAATAAAAGACTATGGAGGAAATTTTGCAAATTTAAGATTTATATCTGCAGTTCACCTTTTATAAAGCATTTAAAAATACATCTATTGCTTTACTAATGAGAGGTGAAAACGAGAGCCTGTTAATGCCATCAATGTTAGTGTCATGTTTAAAAAGTGGATCCTCAGGGAAAAAAAAAGTTTGTGAAACACTGCTTTAGAGTTTAATTGATTTTGTCTCCTCTCCCATCCCACCTGGGAAAAAAAAATGTAACCATCAACCTTCCTTGTCAGTTATAACGTTCTCCTTTAAACATAATCTGACAAACATGATGATGAATATGATCTCTTCTTCAGCTTCCTTTGTCGACTCCATCCTTCTGGTTAGCTGGCCAGAACTATGTGCCAATATTCAGAGGCGGCAAAATACACACATTCTTTACTCAAGTTGAAAAGATACTTGTAAAAAAACACCTGGTATAAGTAGAAGTACCGAATCAATGTCTTTACTACAGCAGACGTGAAAAAGTTCAGGCTCTAGAATATATTCAAAGAACAAAAATAATGTACAAAACATGTACTCAAAGTATAAAAGTAAAAAGTCATCCTCTGCTGGACATTTCTACAAGCTGTTTCTGTAGAAAGCTAACTGAACCTCACCTTTTCTCCACACTCAAGTCACCCCCGTTGTCTGTTTTGTCTTGTTACTGTCATGTGTGCACTGATTGACACACCAAGGAATCATCTTTTCTATGTGTCATTGCTCTATACATTCAGACTGAAATTAGATGATGCTAAATAAAAATAATCAATAATTCCTAAGCCAAAGCTAAAGTAACAGGCCTATAAATGTAAAGTAAAACAATTACGATTTTCTGCATATTTGTGTTAAGAGTTGTCAGAAAAATAAATACTCACGTAAAGTTCAGATACCTGAAAAATCTGAAGTACAGTAATGAGGTATTTGTACTTATTTACTTACCAGCTCTGTCAGTATTGTAAAAAGAAAGAATTGTTTTAAACGTGTCATCGTTCAATATTGACGATTTCAGTTGGGGACAGCACATTTTTGAAGAGGGTCCTGTAACAGGTTCATCTGGCCCTGGTGAGGTGATTGGAAACCAGTAACTGCCATGGAAACTCATAAAACATCAGAAGCACCGCAAATATTTGATCTCCTTTGGAAAATATGTAAATGAATGTAAATGAATATTTGCTCCTGTTGATGACAATCTGAGCAAAAGAAAACAGATTTTGTATCACAGGGAGTTCAGATGTTTATGCAGCCTGGTGATGTGTCTTCTAGCAAGTTACCTAACACTGTTTGGAGATTTGGCCTCTCGGGGATAAAAAGCCCATTGTCTGACTCTGACCCATATTGCTCAAGGTAATCTGTGCTTAAAAATGATTAAATGCTTGTGGCTGTTCAAACCACAAAGTGCATGGATATTAATCCCAAAGCAGAATTCACAGATTTTCTGTCTATGATCTTGGGAGCCTCCGTCTAGATTTTGGATTATGAATGAATCTCCCTCCCCACTGGCAGAAAGCACAGCGCTGAGGCAGCCGGGAGCACTGACACAGTCAACAGAGCCAGTGTGGAGGGGGTGTCCTCAGGGTGCAGACACTCAGCCTTTTACTGAAATTGACAGACAAACTGCAAAAAAGGTAAAAAGTATTGTGTAATGATTAAAAGAGTATATATATTATAATTAAAAAAGGATATATATTATAAAACACAAATATAATACATAACTCTGCTGCCATCATTACAGCATGGCCTCCAGTTGGGCTCTGGCTTTTCATTTTACTTAATTATAACTGAGGTTTAACTGATTAATCCACATTAAGCCACATTATTTGCTCCAGTTCATTTTCAGTTGGGGATGTTTTGTCATTTTTATCCATCCTTAAAGGAGTAGCTCACCCAAAATGAAAATTCAGTCATTATCTACTCACCCTCATGCTGATTGAAGGTCAGGTTTAGTTTTTTAGTCCACAAAACACCGCTGGAGTTTTACAGGAAACCAGTGTTGCAGAATCTCACTAAAGTGAGTGACCAGTATTTAAATGGAAAACAACAACAACAACAACAACAACAAACAACAAAAAACATGAAATGCCTCCTTACTGCTCGTCTGGCATAAAGTCCCCAAATGTTGTTCACTAGTGTGCACACATCACACCACACATGACAGTGTGCATGTGCACATGAACGAGGCTACAAGCTAAGAATCTACAGTGAAGATTCAGGGTAAGAACATAGTGAAAATGGGGTATTTTTTTGACCATTTTTATATGTTTGAACTGGTCACCATTCACTTCCATTGTTTGGGATATAAAAACAATTGAAAAAAGAACAAAAAAAAACAAACAAAAAAAAAACATAAAATGCTTCCATACTGCTCAACTGGTTTCGATCCTTAACTCAGAGCCATACTTATGCATGTATGCACACTGCTGTGTGTGGTGTGACAGCGTGCTTGCGCTAGTGAACAAAATGTTGGGACTTGGATTATGTCAGTTATTTGCGTTTGAAAACTGGTCACCATTCACTTCCATTGTTTGGGAGATTCTGCAACACTGTTTTCCTGTGAAACTCCAGCAGTGTTTTGTGGACTAAAAAACTAAACCTGACCTTCAGTCAGCATGAGGATGAGGAGATAATGACTGAATTTTCATTTTAATTTCTTTAATGACTCAACATTTTAACTGCATGATATTTTAACGTTCTCCTGCTTTGTGTGAAGTGTTTGATGTCTGAGCCATGCTAAAAACTTTCTTGTTCTTCTTTTGGACAAAATATGTCAGTTTCATGTTTATCTGGTTGGTGTAGATTGCAAAACTTTTTTTGTTCTTTTGTTCTAGAAAGAGTTCCTGATGTTTGGGTAGATGAAAGGTGTTTGATATGCGAGTCCTGTTTCATGAGGGCTTTTTGGCCTGAAGTTTGGCAGCTTGTTAGCCAGATGACAGATGTGGTTTCCCTGAATATAGACATGAGCTGTGTGATCAAAGACGGTATTAACATGAGGTGAATCTGCCATATTTCCCATTCAAAACAGCTTTTGTTTTGCCTGACGTCCACCACCATTCCTAATGCTTAGAGCAGCAGCACCGGTTGAAGCATTTTTGTATTCTTTCAACTTGCTGATGTGTTTGAATGTGAGGCGTTTAGCTGGCAGCAGGACACACTCTCTGCCTTCTATACTGGGAGAAATTTAGAAAAAGGAGAGCAACTTGGCAGGATAAGCCAGCTTTATCTCCTGCAGCAAAGACAACACAAGACATGGAATATCAAGCACTTTAGAGTGCACAGCCCTCTATAAAGGCTAAGCTGTTGAATTGTCCTTTCTATGTTTGTCACATTTAAGTAGGGCAAAAGCAGCCATAGTCCACAGCCAAACCTAAGCTGAGCAGGGACAGTCATATCACTCCCCAATATCTCATTTCACTAACCTTAATCTCATTCCAAAATATGCTTCCCCTCAGTTAAATGATTGCTTTCTGTTGTTGGACATTATGAATCAGTTATCATGAGCGAGTGCTGTTTTTTTAAAATTATTATTTCAGTGTTATTCTGATATGTGTTAATCTCTCTGCCACATTGTTTATGTGTGTGTGGAGAGACCCGAGCTTGGCGAATGGCTGGCTCTCTGGATGAAAAGCTGGAGGGAGGATTAAGAGGAAAACATGGGAAAAATAATCTGTAGGCAAGCTGACGTCATGCAGCGCGGGCCAGTGTGGTGGAGGTGAGGCCGACTCTGATGACAGAGGGCATGAGAACGCCTCGCAGCACCACCAGCCTGCCACTCTGCAAGGTGCCTTTGGTCCTGGTCCATGTGTCAGAGGGCAGCCGCTCAGCCCACACCAACTACACACACACACACACACACACACACACTCTGTGAAGAGTACAGCAGGCTTTGTTTCCCTTCCTTACTAATGACAGCACATGTGAAATTCAGCTTCACACAGCTTCGTATGTGAAATATCTGGAAATATTCTCACATGTGAAATGTCCTTAAAATCTGAAGTTGATTGGATTTTTAAAGACAAGTTGAGGTAATTTTGCATCAAATTTTTTTTTTAATCAAATAAACTTGAAATGAATTCAGCTGTACTTGAGAAAACATGTTCGATAAGATTAAAATATTAAGTTGAACCAGCGACTGTTCAGTCACACTGACGAACATTACAAACAAATTTGATTTCCTTTCACATTTTATCTGTTTTATATGAAGGCTGAGTTTTAACTCAAACGATGTATGCTGGGAAGTTTGCAAATATGCTGATCATGTTTCATTAAATGAGTTGATTGAACTCTGCACAGTACATTCATTCAACTCATCATTACAAAACACCAAGAACTCATGATTATTCCTCTGTAGTGTTCTGAAAATAAATACTAGAATATTTAAATCTGATTAACTTGAATAAATAAAATTTGTATATCTACATCAATTTGTTTAATACCATAAAACTAAATATTTGTGTAAAATTCATGTTTTCTCATGTGAACTCTGAAAATTAATTAACACATTTTCCCACTTGCAACATATCCAAAAATCATGTGCCTATATGTGAATTCATGTGATATAGCGTGAAGATGTTCACGTGTGTGTGGTTTCACATTTCACCTATGTAATAAATCACATGTACCTGTGTGGATTTTCACATGTGAAATAGTGTTTTGCATGTAATAAACATGTGAAATGTGTTTCACATGTGATTTTTTGTAAGAGAGTTTCATATATTCATGCAGACTTGCAATTTGCATTAACCCATTTAATCCCAGTGGTCACACAGCACACAGCGAGCCAAGGTAAATACTGTTGCTCCTGAGGATTAGTATATAAGCAGCGAGCTGCGTGAGCTGTCTGTGTGTGTATTAAACTGGCAGGGGTCAGTTTTTAGTTCACTGTGGAGTACACTTGCCTTAATGGTCGGAATGATTAATACGCTTTGCTGTTTTAACAGCACCAACTGATGCTGAGCTGCTAATCTAACACTCAAGAACCAGAAGGCCATAAAGAAATACAGCAGCTGCAGCAGCAGTTGTGCATTACAGCTAAATTTAATCCCATCTTCTCCAAGGGATCGACGTCCATATTAAATATTCAAGTGTCAGGAAAGAAATCTGGAGCACTGTACCAATACTGCTGCTGTGAAGACAGAAAAGTATTTTTGTTTTTTGAAAGTTTTAATCATTTCATCATGGCACTGACTGTAGATGAATGGTCACATGGACTTAGCATCCCTGGCTATTTGAAGGTTAACCTGTAGAGGCACTTTTTGTTTCCTCTTAGTACAACAACTCCAAAAACATTGGTGTGCTGTGCACAAGTCTGATAAAAATGGAATGCATTTTGAACTACCGCACTTGAATACCACACAAAAACAAGACATTTATAATTAATTTTATTTTTTTAGTTTTCAGTTTAAGCTTTATTGGCATGATGTTTGCATGTTGCCAAAGCAAAAAAATCATATTATAGACAATACATACAATATAATATACGGTAAAATGTAAATGTTAAAAGTGAAAATAAGAAGGAAAAAAGAGAGAGAAGAATAATAAACCTTACATTGAACTATCTCTTGCTTTGCGACATGCAGAAACATATTTCCCTTCCAGTTCTACTGTAACACTGTCTTCTCCTAGAAGGGTTTGAATGAGTGGGAAAAAATTTTCTCTCTTTTTTCTATTTGGGTTAAGTTATGAGAAAATGTGTTTCTGTTTCAGCTTCTCCTGTTCCACAGTGCCCACAGATTCTTTTTGTTCTTTCTAGCCATTTTGTTTTATGGTGACCAGTTTCAATTGTGAGTTTATGATCACTCAATATATATTTTGTTAGGGTGGGTCTTTTTATTGGTTGTTTGATTTGTGATGTCTTGAAAGTTTGTGAGCTTTCCTCTTGGAGCTTTTGAGGAGTGTGCAGGAAATGAAGACAGCCTATCGTTTTCCAGCTTGAATTCAGTGTACTCAGTCTTGTATTCACAACAGGTCAACTTAATTTTTGCAGTCAGAAGAAAATAGATATTAAATCAACACTCTAGTTCACAGTCTTCTTTGTGATGAAAGAACTGCTCCTCTCGGTACACCTCCGACAGACGGCCTTTCTTAGTTCTCAGTTTGTACATCCTTGATTCCTCTCCTCACCTCCTCTCCTTGTGTCTCAGTCCTGCCCACCTGAGATGCGAACAGAGGAGTCGATGAAGCAGGCATTTAACAAAATGAGGGATCCTTGCTTCAGAAATGTCATAATAAAACAACATCAATTAAATACGACGTGGAACATGTGCATCATCTATCCTTGTTTTTTTGTATAACAGTGTTCAGAACAATTTGTATAGGCCGACTTTATATACTTTCAGTTAAATTCACAAGATGGTATAATGTGACAAGAATGTACAGGTGATGTTTTTTTATTCAATGCACACACAGAGACCTCCTGTGTAAACATAACCTATACTGTGTGAAGCACTAAAAATGTTTCTTTGAGAAGTACTACACAAACAAAGAGGGACATATGACTGAGTGATTTACACAAAAATGCACTCACATCACCTTATGAGAAAGTTTGATCTTGCATTTGATCTTAAATAATTTATAACCACAAGTGCAGTTCGAGACCACACCAGAGGAGAAGAAAAGAATGAATCTGATTATCTGTCATTTTTAGCTATGACCAGCAGCTCTATAAGTCACTCCATCGGTTAGAGAACAAAACGACAAAATGAGAGACTTGGGATGTATCCGATCTCCCCTCCATGATACAACCTCTCATCACACAACACTGAATATCTGTGACCTTTGACCCCTCAGGCAGCACTGCATTAAAAACTACATTAAAAATCCACATCATTGTATAAAGGATACTACATGGGCTCAGGAACACTTTAGAAAACCGTTGTCAGTAAACACAGTTTGTCTCTGCAGCTACAAATACAAGTTAAGACTCGACCATGCAAAGAGAAAGACATATCAACAACATCCAGAAACACTGCAGACTTCTCTGGGCCCGAGCTCATCTGAGATGGACTGACACAAAGTGGAAAAGTGTGCTGTGGTCTGACGAGTCCACATTTCAACATTGTTTTCACAAATTATGGACGTCATGTCCTCCAGGCTAAAGACGAAAAGGGCCGTTCAGATTATTACCAAAGCTAACTTCAAAAGACAGCAGCTGTGATGGTATGGGGGTGTGTTAGTGCCCATGGCATCATGGGTAACTGTCACATGTGTAAAGGTCCCATTAATGCTGAAAGGTACATACAGGTTTTGGAGCAACATATGCTGCCATCCAGACGTCTTTTTCAGAGACGTCCCTGCTTATTTCAGCGAGACACATTGTGCACGTGTTCAACAGTGTGTCTTCATAGTAAAAGAGTTCAGGCACTAGACTGACCTGCCTGCAGTCCAGACCAGTCTCCCATTGAAAATGTGGATTTGAAGCTCAAAAGACGACAACAGAGACTCTGGACTGTTGAGCAACTTAAGTCGTCAAGTCATCAAGCAAGAATGAAAGAGAATTTCACTTTAGTTCCCAAATTCTTAATGAGTGTTGCATCAAATTCAGAATTAGTGTATATTTACAAAAAACAACAAAGCCAGTCAGTTTGAACATTAAATATTGTGTCTTTGTGCACTATTCAATTAAAAATAGGTTGAAAAGTATTTGCAAATTATTGCATTGTTTTTATGTACATTTTACACTGTGTCCTAGCTATTTTGGAATTGGGGTTTGTAGCTTTACGGTTGCTAAAGTCAGCTTATTCCACACTGTCTGGCAGAATCATATATATTCTGTATCATCTTTTTGCAGCTCTTCCTTGAAGCAAAACGATGTTGCACTGAATTACATATTTAAACCAAGACTTTATAGCTGCACCATTCCATCAAATGGAAATGTTCTAAATGTCTTGAGAATCTTTTTGCACACATTTCCCCAGAATTGGCATCTTTGTAAACATTGTTGAATTGACATAAAACTGTATAAAACTGTAATATAAAATAAAGACAAGTTTTAAGTGGGTTTGAACAAACTAAGTAGATATTACTAGTTAGGAAGATGTGTCTGTCTCTTAGAAGTCTTTGTTTCCCAGTGCAACCTGAAACTTGATTTTTCCTCCCTCATTCTTTTCCTCTCTGTGTTCTGCACCCTCCACATTTCTCTTTGCTTTTGACCTTCCTCACTTTCATGTGTGTTATGCTTTTCTCTCGCTTTGAGGTATGTCTCTGTTACATATTCAGCATGAAAATGTCCTGCTTTCCCTTTTCAGCTGCTCATTTTTCTGGGGGAAGTTTCCATTAACAACACCATAGAGTCTGTATAATGCAGTACAGACATTTTTACTGTTTAAGTTTTTCTATTTGAATACTAAAATATGCTACTTAATTGTACATTTTCTAATTGTATAAGATAACAAATGGGGCACATAAATAAAACCCTCTGATATCAAAGTGTGGTCAATAACATAAATAGATGAATACAACAGCAGAGCCTAAATGAGCTCATGCCTAAAGTTAATGGAGAGCGTGGAAAGACAAACAGAACCTGCGATGAGCTATATTTGATTAAAGGGAGAGTTCACCCAAAAATGAAAATTCAGTCATTATCTACTCACCCTCATGCCGATTGAAGATCAGGTTTATTTTGTTAGTCCACAAAACACTGCTGGAGTTTCACAGGAAAACAGTGTTGCAGAATCTCCCAAACAATGAAAGTGAATGGTGACCAGTTTTCAAATGTAAAAAGCAACTGGAAAAAAACACAAAATGCCTCCATACTGCTTGCCTGATGTAATCCAAGTCTCCTAGGAGACTCCTGGGAGACTTTGATTACACCATACATAAATTTAAGCTTCTGCAATATGAAAGTCCTAAGAGAGGTGTTGATGTAACTCTTGTTTTGTTGCCTACATATTGTTAAGTGTTCATGTTATGTTGACATCCCTCAAAAGAAATCAGTGCCACATGTTAGTTACCTTGACCGAGCTTTGAATCAAGCTGAATGGTTGGAATCAAGCTGGATGTGACACTGCAGTGCATCATATCCAGTAATGCTTTTACAGTGGAATGCTTTGTGAAATGTATAAGAACATTACCTAATGTGACAATTCACTATAGCAGCCATGCAGGGGAATATTATGTCATTTCCAAATGTCTCCATTCTTCTTTCTTTGGCAGGTTATTTAACTGTTTCCATTGAGCCTCTCCCTCATGTTGTGATTGGAGACACAGTGACACTCAAGTGCAACTTCCAAACAGACGGCAACCTCAGAGAGATTGTGTGGTTTCGGGTGAGCACACAGGTGAACTTCATGCAAAAACAGCAGATTTCTGTGTGTGTGGTTGATGAATATCCCTCCATCTCCTGCCCTCAGTGTGTCTGTGTCAAAATGTTCATGTTCAGCGTTCAGTCAGCTCAGCTCATTATCCCTGTTGATTATTAACAGCAATGGTCGCACGTTAGAACAGATATAAATATAAATTCTCTTTGATGGTGACATATTTGCAGTGGTGAAAAGTATCTAAGTACATTTACCTAAGTACTCTACTTAAGTACAATTTTCAGTTTATGGTTGCTCACTTGTCAAATTACAATTTCACATAAAATATATATGAGACACATATAAATCTATTGTTGTTGCTACTTTTCAACCATTTCTGACATTTCCATTAACCAAAAAATGATTAATTAATCAGAACAATAATCTGCCTATAAATTGTTAGTTACATTTGTAATTAGCACTAAACCATACATATATTCTCCAATAACAGGGGTGACTGGGGATGGTTGTAACACAGGTCTCAGTACCTATAACTTGGCCTGCAAAATTAATCAAAATTTGGTCACAAATGCAATATGGCTTCTGCAATTTTCAAATTGCAGGAGGTGCAATATTTGTTAAAGGCATAATGTGTCAAAAAACCTTTAAATTAATGAATATCATGACGCAGAGATGTCCTGTCCTACACATCAGATTCTACAGACTTAAATCAAAATCGCTCAGCTCTTCCTATATCCCACTGAATTTTTGGTTAGAGCTCTTTAATTTTGACACATAGAACCCTTATGTCTCTACTCCTGTACAAATATCAATGTTTCCATCTTCTCCAGCTATGCCACAGTATTCAGTGATGTCAGATACCAGGAGTTGATACCAAGTTGTAACATAATCAGTGAAGGACTTAAAAATTGAGACCATGCCACAAAATGTTCATTAGAGAAATTTATTCCTCTTTTCATAAACCCTCAGAACCAATCAGGACCTGCCCTGTTGTTCTTAAAGGGATAGTTCACTCAAAAATGAAAATTCAGTCGTTATCTAGTCACCCTCATGCTGACTGAAGGTCAGGTTTAGTTTTTTAGTCCACAAAACACTGCTGGAGTTTCACAGGAAAACAGTGTTGCAGAATCTCCCAAACAATGGAAGTGAATGGTGACCAGTTTTCAAACATAAAAAAAACAACAGAATAAAAATATAAAATGCCTCCGTACTGCTCGTCTGGTGTCTCCTAAAGTCCCAACATGCCGTTTCCGCACTGTCACACACCACACACACCCAGTTCAGACAGTGTGCACGTGCACATGAATGTGGCTCCAAGCTAAAGATCTACAGTGAAGATTCAGGCTGAAAATATTATGTAATAACATTTTTTTAGTCAACTTGGCATTTTGACTAAAAAAATGTGTACCTAAGACACCTATTTTCATTTGAAAACTAGAAACTTCCATTGTTTGGAAGATTTTGTTTTTCTGTGAAACTCAAGCAGTGTTTTGTGGACACAAAAACTAAACCTTACTTTCAGTCAGCATGAGGGTGAGTAGATAATGACTGAACTTTCATTTTTGGGTGAACTATCCCTTTAACCCATGACTGAGGATGTTGTATCTTGTACTCCACTGTAAGTGAATATACAAACTTCCTGACCTAAAAGAAAGGAAAAAAGTAGAGGTTGAAATACTGCAGGGCTGATGAACTGATGCAGTGAGCTGAGTGGGAGTGGTCATGGTTGCAGAAGCCCCGTCCACACCACACACACACACATACACACATAAACAGGAAAAAAAAAATGGAGACACCAGAAACACAGGGAGAATAACTGACAGCAAGGACATGACTGTGACAGTAGCGGCATGGTGGTTTGAAATGAGTATAGATAAAATGCCTTACATTTTACACAAGAGACTCTTCTCTAACCAAATACAAGTTAGAGAATTATGACTTCGACATCATCAGTGTTAATCAAAACATAGACTTTTACTTTAAACATTGCTTTACTTAATGGACTAGTTGCACAACAGACAATAATCGTTTGAGATAAATTGCACCTCACCTGGAAAGTAGACAAGATCAGGCAGCCACAGCAGGAGACAAAAAACTGCAGTCAAGTCGGACAGTTTTCCAGCAGACTTCAGAGAATAATTAATAAGTGACACCAACATCTTGTTAGATCACCTGTAGGTTACCTGTGCTCTGCAGACCACATTCATAGTTGAAGAAAGTGCATTCTTGATCACTGATTGAAGTTGAAATAGAAGAGATCCACCTACTGTCACATGATCCTCTGTTCTTTTATCTGCCTCGTAAAGCACTTTGTAATTGTTGGTTTGACAAGTCATATACATAACCTTTATTATTATTATCAGCCACTAAATATCAGCTTGTTAACAGATTAAAATTTCATTGCACAACTTCAGACTAATATATCCAGCATTAAATATTACATTTACACAGAAAATCAGTATTTTATACAACACGTGCTGTTTGTTATCAAAATTAAGAGCCAATCAGAGCCTGTCAGCTCACTGATCAGGTGACAGCCGGACATTTGCATTCAGTGGAGAGCAGTTGTGATACCTGGCTCTAAAAACTGCAGCTGCCTTGATCTTGTGAGGTTATCGTTGCCCACGTTTTCATGACGTGGAAGGTCCTGCTATTGTCCATGCTGGTTCAGTGTCGCTGTTACTGGGACACTTGATGGAACTGAGCTGTCATCACTGTTATTAGGTCCACCTGTGTTTTTCCTGCTGTGACAACTCAAAATTTCTGCTGTGCAACCAGTCCATGACCTGAAAATCAGTGCTTTGGCTATGAAATCTGTATACATAAAATTGATCACATGACTCTTCCGTCATCCCTTCTTGGTGAAATTGGTGTTGTTACAACAGTCCCTCATGTCCATTCTGATTAAAAACAAGCGTTTTCCCCATAGGTCTCCATTATGAAAGAAACATCTGTAAAACTATTGACAAAACACCTCCAACTAAAAAACAGGTTTATAATATGAATTTATGAATTTTTGCTCATCATCCAATATATTAAGTGTACAGAGCAAACAGGCACTGTCAAGAACAATGTGCTGCAGTGTAGAAGTAAACCAGAGAGAGAGAGAGAGAACATTATAAGCATCACATATTATGCATACAGATTATTCTTTTGTCTACATGGTTGCAGCTGCAGTTTTCAAACTTTTCCGTCTCAGGTGATTGAAGGAGGCAGTGCCAAGCAGAAGATTTTCACCTATGATGCCATGTACAACACCAGCTACTCCCACATGGAGGACAACCACAAACGAGAGGACCTGGTCTACCAGTCAACTGTGCGGTAAGACAGGTTACCACTGTACAAGTTGTGTTAACTTATAATCTCTGACACTGTAGCATGCTTTCTTTTGACAGTAGGGGGAGGTGATTTTTGAGCAAAGTTGGATTTTTCCACTTTTTGTCTGAGATGTTAAAAAATGAAAGCTTAAGTTAGAATAATACTGTCTATAACCTTTGTAACCATGTATTTGAACAGTCTCCCTGAGGTCCAGATGGAGGATGACGGCCTGTATGAGTGCCATGTGGGCATCTATGACAGGAGCTCCAGAGACAAAGTGATTCTGGCCTCCGGAAGCATAACTCTTACTGTCATAGGTATGGATTCATTTCTCAGGTTGTCTCAGACCAAATCTAGAAAAACTTAGGGGATCGCCATATGCATTAGGTTCATCCAAGTATATCTGTGCCAAATTTCATGGCAATCCATTCAAATACTTCTGATGGTATTTAAAATATCCAAAGTTTTCAACCTACCGATGGCACTAGAGGAGAAGTTAGAGCAGGGTCAGCAACCTTTTTTTGGATTTGGCATTCATAGCTAGTCAAGGGAAACTTAAGACTAACTACTGGCAAAATTTAGAGGAAAAGGTGCTAAACTATGGCATAGGCTATGACACATTACTCACATTTTAGTTAAGGAAGAATGAAAACATTTTTTTATTATTTGGTGAATAGGCTGCACAGTTTTACAGTTGGAGAATGTCAGAATCACTTTATGCCCACAAACATGAGATAAAAATTAAAGCCACGTGAGGCTCTGGAGCCGCAGAGTTAGAGGATCACCAAGTAAGCAGGACTGATCCTCTGAAGACTGCATGTCTGAACCAAATTTCAGCTGTTGTTGAGATAAATGAGTGTGGACTGAAGAGGTGGACTGACATCCCTAGTGCCACAACAACAGCCTGGCTTAAAATCTACTCTGCAACACCTGAATGATCACTGAATAACATCACATCTCGGTGGTTTAAGCTGTGTGTGGACAGAAATGTGAAAAGTTTTGCTGGAACTACGGTATTTTTGGGGTGAACAACATCTTGTTGCAGATCTGCCTGAAGTCTTGTCATCACACACAGTTGCCAGGTTTGGTACCATCACGTCTGTACAAAAACCACAACCAAAAATCTGTTGTAGTTAACGGCAAGAAAAAATAATTTGATCACGTTTGAATGTGCCATGAATTAAACATATTATGTCTGTCCATTTAAAAGATGATATTGCAAATCAAGAAAGTCTCAGACTGTGGAAACAGGTAATTAGAAAGACTACACAGCCAAAAGTCGCATAAGCAAGTCATTACTTACTCTCTGCACAAGCTAACGTTAGCTGCTGAAGCTAGAATACCTGCGTGTTTTTGTACTGGGATGTAGTCACATGATCAATAGATCTCTCATTCTCTCTCTTCCTGACTAATAAAAGGACCTAGCCTGACACACCAGATGGTTTGCTACACAGAACCATCTGGAAAGTTGTCCTTAGAAACTGTTTGGAAAAGGGCAGGCACTTTCATAAAACAAACACTTTGCAGGTGATTTGATGAACCATCTGTCTATCATATCTAACATGCGTTAACTTCAACCGATTGCTTGAATCAATCAGCAGAGCCAGTTGGTAAATCAAAGTCTTGCTGCAGCTGGTCAGGAGAAGAGTGAAAACATCTTTTCCATGGAGCAAAGTCTTCAGTGTTGTTCTTTGCTCTTCTTTCAATGAAGAAATACCTTCCAGTTCTGATATAACTGATGCTATCACAGTATCTATGCTAACCTCTTCAGGAGCTGCCATTGTTTGTTAGAGACAAGTCGCTTCCATGGACGCTTCTCGCTGTTGTCACACCTAAAACCACACCCGTAGCAGTCAGTAGCCCCCCCAAGGATGCTGACTGGCTGTACCAACAGATAACTTGAAGCCTGGAAAGATGGATTCTCATGTAGTCATGTGATCTCACAAATCCAGCTGCCTCTCAAGGTAAAAAAAAGGACCAGGAGCTGCTGGATAAAACACTTCAGGTAACCTTAAGGGACAGTGATGTTAGAGTTGGTGATGTACACTCATCAGCCACTTCATCGGGTACACCTTGCTAATACCGGGTTGGACCCCCTTTTGCCTTCAGAGCTGCCTTAATTCTTCATGGCATAGATTGAACAAGGTGCTGAAAACATCCCTCAGACATTTTGGTCCATATTGATGTGATAGCATCACACAGTAACTGCAGATTGTCAGCTGCACATCCATGATTTGAATCTCTCGTTCCACCACGTCCCAAAGGTGCTTTATTGGATTATGATCTGGTGACTGTGGAGGCCACTGGAGTACAGTGAACTTTTTGTCGTGTTAAAGAAATCAGTTTGAGATGATTTGAGCTTTGTGACATGTCACGTTATCCTATTGGAAGTAGCCATCGTAAGATGTGTACACTGTGGTCATAAAGGGATGGACATGGTCAGTAACAATACTCAGGTAGGCTGTGGCATTTAAACAATGCTCAGTTGGTACAAAGGGGCCCAAAGTGTGCCAAGAAAATATCCCCCACGCCATTACACCACCACCAGCAGCCTGAACCGTTGATACAAGGAAGGATGGATCCGTTTCATGTTGTTTACACCAAATTCTCCCGACCATCTAGAGGGTGCGCAGAAGATGAGTCTCTGCCATTACCCTCTGACCGTTGTACAAGGGATGGATCATTGTTCACTTAGTTGCCAATTCTGCATCTCACGGATATTCTCTGGCCATTCTCCTCTGACCTCTGGCATCAAGGAGGCATTTTCACCCAGAGAACTGCTGCTCACTGGATATTTTCTCTTTTCGGACCATTCTCTGTAAACCCTGGAATGGTGTGTGTAAAAGCCTGAGACCAGCTGTCTGCACACAGCCATGCCACATTCAAGTCACTTAAAATACCGTTCTTCTTCATTCTGATACTCGATTTGAACTTCAGCAGGTCATCTCAACCATGTCTACATGCCTAAATGTATTGAGTAGCTGCCATGTAATTGGTTGATTAGATATTTGCATTAACAAGCAGTTGAACAGGTGTACCTAATGAAGTGACCAGTGAGCGTATATTGTATGAGACAAGAGACGGGACTCATTGAGCTGTTCCACACAAAACTAAATGTAACTGAAACATGACAAACTGCAACTTTCTTGTCTTGCAATATAATATATAATAGTATTTTTAAATGTTCGTACTTATCTGTTCATGGCACAATTCAAACAGGATCATGAAAATTATTTATCTCTCTCTGTCAACTATCCTTCAGATTTTCTCCAAAATGAGGTCTTATAGGGCTCACCCAAAGGGGGATGACTTTACCTCTCAATAGCCCTCAGTGGATAGCTAAACAAAATAGTTACACCAACTATGCACAACATAAATTGGTATTCTTACAAAATACTGCTGGTTTCACAGGAAAACAGTGCTGCAAAATCCCCCAAATGATGTAAATGAATGGTGAACAGTTTTCAAATGTAAACAACTGGAAAAAAAATAAATACATTGTGTGTATGTAAATAACATTTTTCTAGTCAACTTGGCATGTTGGGGCTTTGGGAGACTTGGATTACACCAGACGAGCAGTATGGAGGCATTTTATGTTTTTATTCTGTTGTTTTTTTTACATTTTTGATACTGGTCACCATTTATTTCCATTATTTGGGAGACTCTGCAAAACTGTTTTCCTGTGAAACTCCAGCAGTGTTTTGTGGACTAACAAAATAAACCCAACACTCAATCAGCAATCAGTAATTTTTAGAGACGTTGGTCGGTGTGAACTCTGAACAGAACCAAGCTGACTGTTTCCCCCTACTTCTAGTCTAAACTAGGCTAACCATGTCCTTACTCCAGCTCATGCAACACAGAGGCATGAGGCTGAGATCCATCTGAACATCTCACTCTCAGAGAGAAAGAAATATATAGTCCTTCGATGAATTAATTTGAAATGTTCACACTTGAAGATGCTGAGAGTCATCACCAGCTTACTGACTCATCACTTAACCCTGATTTTTTTCATTAGTTGATAACTACTGTAGAAGAAGATATTTTATTTCTTCTTATTTTATTCTCATTTTGTATGGTTCTCTTTGTCTTTGAGTGTCTCTGCTGAGAGTCAGGTTGTATTTGCATTCATTCACATACCAGTGCAAATGAACACTTTGTTGTATTGTGAGGTGAGCCCAGTTGTCCCCTGAAATCACACCTTGCCTACCTCCAACTGCTCTTCCCTTTGTAGTCTGTGACCTTATAGCAGGGGCTCCCAACCTTTTTTGGGCCGTGACCCCATTTTGACATCACAAGTTTCTGGGGACCCCAGAGACACTTTTTTCTAGAATTAGTTTTTGATCATGTTTTTTATACTGTGTTGCAAATACAGAGTATCCAGGATTAGTGCACAAAGTGACTATTTTATTTTCCCTGATCAGGATATAGGCTTTATTTACAAGGCTGAAAATTAATACTGAACAAACAATCTGTTCAGATCTTTTTATATGCTGCATTTTATTTGAACTAGATTTATATTTGAGAAAGTGAAAGTATAGAATACAGTTATTTAACACTAGAACCGCCAAGATGGTCTGACAGACAGTTTGGTTTTTATAATCCAAATACCTTTGTTTAAAAAAAAAAATACAAGCCTCTCATTCAGTGACTTTTTCTAAATATGTGTTTTGTACGTTTTTTTGAAACTTATAAGGTGCTTAAATAAAACAAAAGATTTCTGAGCATTTATACCTCTGACCGCCACAGCGGTCACATAGACCGCACATAGGTCACCAGGTGCGAAGTGATACATTTCGCAGTCTTGTTTTCCCGCAGCTATGATTTTTTTTTTTTAATTAGTTATTATTTATATTTATATATTCCATATTCATACGCAGGAACAGTCTGAACAGAGAGAGAAAGAGACACAGAGGGAGGGATACAGACAGTCACATGGACAGAGTGACACAGACTGAGTGATAGGGACACAGACAGACAAACAGAAAGAAAGAAATAGAAATAGAAATCAACAAAGAAAACGACGATGAAGAGGGGATCGACAAAAAATATTATTTGGAAGACCTGTGAGTGGGAAGTACATGTAAGGTTTCAGAGTTAGAGAGCTTTTGCCCCAGGTGTAAGCCATTGGTACTCGCTGCGCTCTCTGAAGGCGCTAATGCCGCGGCGCTTTCCAGGGTGCTGATCCTGCCTTTGATCATTTGTTTGTTTGTTCGGTACTGTTTCACTGTTATTTTCTGCAGTTATTTTTGCACAAATTCGTACTTCGTAATTTGACAGTGCCCATAGATAGCCTTTTGGGGGGCATAGAAATTAATATTTTCCATAAAATTGCATTTTCTATCCTGGAAACAGGATAGAAACTATCCTGCACTATCCCGATGTATGTAGGTTCAAAACCTGATCACGTTGGTGTTTTATCTGATGGTATTAATAATTATTACTGAGGCAGAACGTCATTTCAACATTAATCAACAATATAATGAACATAATATAAACTGCGCAGCTGCGTGCAGCTTGACTTTCACTGCGGCTGCATGTGAGGATGAAATGCCAACTTCAGCCTGTGATCTGTCGCTGTCTGAATGAACAGCCTCGTGGGAGTGAGATTTTACAGTTCATATTTTAATCTAACGAAATTCGTTTAAAAAAAAGTCAGTTGGTGTTTTCAAAGTCATGATATTGAGCTGAAACAGGTTCCACACTTCGTTCCCATTCACAGGCTGCTGCTGAGTGGAGCAGACGGCTCGCACCGCGCACGCTGTGATGTTCAACATCGTACTTAATTATCACTGAAAGTTAAAAAGCAAAACTCTAAAAAAGCTCTCACTCACTTGTTCTGGGGCTTTGAATACATTCTTCGGGAGATTTTGGCGTATTTCTTCAGTGAGGGGTGCTTTTTGCAACAGCCAACTGCTGACGGTAAATCCATCACATGCAGTAGCCTATTTCACCTGACGTGTTTTGAATAAAGTATAAATCCAGATGATCTTGAAACTTCGAGCTTCACCTGGAATTTTATCTGAGATTGTAAAAGTTGCAGCAAACATCAGTCCAGTGGATTTTATTCCATCCAGCGCAGCATACAGTTTGCATCTTCATTGTTTAATATTTTGAAGTATTTTCACAGAGTTGGTGTCAGACATCGTGTTGTGTGTCTCATTTAGATGATAGAGCAACACGTTTCTGTATTAAGTGCATAAATTATCAGAAGTGCTTGAATTCGTGGCGATTTGTGATCGTTAATTGATTCATAAAAGCACCAGGTGTGTTTGTAGCGCATAGAAGCCAGAAAACATACACTGCTTGAAAATTAAATCTTAAGAACAATATTGCACATGCTATGATATTATGATGATATAGTAGACTAAAAGGTATGTATTATTTATTATTGTAGCGTGTATTTTAGCAAATTATCCACTTTAATGGGAGATGTGAAGCAAAATAAATAAATAAATAAATGAATAAAAAATGCGCCGTTGCAGCGGTTGAAGGGGGTACTAGAATGCTGGCGGTCCTAGTGTTAAAATTGTGTGTGGTTTTTAATTTTGAAAAGAATAATAATTAGTTAAAAAATATTTTATCAGTAATTTTTTTTTATCAATTACTAGACATTTCAGGCGACCCCATTTGAATTACAGGTGACCCCACGTGGGGTCGCGACCCCAAGGTTGAAAAACACTGCCTTATAGTATGAGCTGTATCCTTCCTCATCACGTGAATTCATTTCCATTATAATTACAGACTGCCACTTTGGGTTTCTCAGATACATTCCCACTGGTTTAGCAGTCACATTAGGGATCAGGAAGCTTGTTTCCTGAACCTTCTAGTGAATTCTGATCCTCCTGTGATTTCCTGCCAAACTGTATTTAACTCGACCAACAACCTGACTCCAGCAGACCATGCCACCGTGCCTTGAGGCTGTCTCCACTGCACAGTGAATAAAGCTCATCTAGAACCAGCCAAGATCTTGGACCTGAAAGAATCTTTTCTTCAACACTACCTCACAAGTTATACTGTATATTTATTTTCCCTCAGTAAGTGGAAGCCACTCTCATGTTTGAGTGTCTTTGTGTGTTTTCTCTACAGTACCTCCCAAGTCTATCTCTGTGGTGGCAGCCAACAGCCCGGCTCCTTTCAGCCGCTACGAGGCCCAGAACTTCACTCTGGTTTGCATTGTTACAGGGGCAAAGCCAGCTCCCATGGTGAGATGGAGCCTTTTTACTCTTTATCTCTCTAGAAGGCCTCTGTCTCCATAATCGAATTTGTGTCACTGCTTTGTGTGCTAGGAAGGGAAGCTTCATGATCCATCCATCCAGTCATTAATGATCCTGGAAAACAGTGCAAGAGGATGCTGGTACTTTCACTGCAGAGTGAAATTGGGAGCACAGCTGGATTTGAAATATTTAGTGCTCATAGATGATAAAAAAAAACAACAACCAAACAATGCTGCAGCTCCAGCTTTAGTCTGTACCCTCTGTGACATCTGTGGAAAAATGTATTGTGGATTGATCTCAGGGGATTAGAGGACAGCTGTATATGTGATAAAACAAAAGTTTTAGTACATGTAGCCTAATCATAATCTTGATTTATTTAATTCTCTTTTTTCCATTTTCTGTGTTTATCTGCTGAACTACACTGTCTGTTCAACAGCCAACCAAGGTCACCCCCCTCTTGCACTGGCTTATTGTAGTGATGATTAAAGACACCAATCTCTCTGGTCACGTGACCGTGTACTCTGAGCAATGAACAAGATAAATACAGCAGCACGTAGCTGTAAGCTGAAACACAGATATCTATAAATACAGCAGTATACAGTTAGAGAGCAGCTGTATTGAATGTGGGTTGTTTATATTTCTGTGTCTAATATTAGAGATAATGTCACTGTTCATTTGCTTTAAATTACCTTGTTGCCTAGATGTGGGTCAGAGACTAAGTATAACAGATAATGTAATAAGATATGATATTGTAGTAATCTCCTTGCTAGATAATCAAAATATTAAGCAGATAGCATAGCTGCATTTTGAGTATAATGAAACAAGTCATTACATACACAATTGGTGGGAACCATGTGAGGGATGATATCCTGGTTTTTGCACCTCAAGCTGCTTGGGAAAAGTAATCTAAGTGAGTTACTGTTCAGATAAATATTATATTTCAGTCAGACAACTCATGTTTAAGAATGTTTATTGCAGCAGCAGAACATTTGGTGTTTGGCGTCTAGGCTCCGACCTTTTGGCTCCTTGCATTATGTTTGAATAGAGATATAGAGGAGTGATGAACACATATCTTGGACCCACTGTCGGAGCCCCCCAGGTGGAGAGGTGGTGGGACTGGATGAGCAAGCAGTGACACTGTTGCAGGGCAGCAATGGCACTGACAGGCAGAGGGAGAGATGTGAGGTTTAGCAGTTTGAATAGAGCACCAGATTGGTCGGGTGCGTTTGGTTTGTACTACAGGGAGTGAGGCGTGTACATGTTATTGTGGTGCAGCTTGAGTTGACTGCTTCAACTAGCTTGCAGGCGTTGCTGCATATAACTACAACTAAACTAAAAAGTAAAACTAGGTGTGAAAAACATTTTTGCTAACTGAAATAAAAATAAAAACGAGACTTTTGAAAAAAAAAAGAAAAATAACAAACAATATTGTGTACTTGCAAAATTAACTATAATACAATAAAACAAATATTACAGAAATGTCTTTAGTTTTAGTTTTTGACTGTGTGGTCAAATGCGTCAACACAACAATATGAAGAGGCACTGGTGCGTCTGTTCATTGAGACTGGGATGTCTACATGACTGTGAGCTTTGTGTGTTTGTATTGTGATATCTGTTCTGCACTTCTTGAATCTTGCCCCTGCCAAATACCTACTTATAATTATAAATTAAAAAAATTAAAAAACCTAGAAGTGAAACTAATAAGGGGCGGCCCTCCCACAACCCTCACGGATAAGTGGTTACAGAAGATGAATGAATGAATGAATATGAAACTAATAAAAACTAAGCTAAAACTAAACATTTTTACACAATATATAACTAAATTGAAAAGAGCAAACCCACCCTGGAAACTACTTAAACTAAAAAAAAAATACAATAAATAATGAAAAATACAAAACTATAATATTTTTGTTTCAGACTGACTACATCACTGCAGTGATGTGAATGACTGCAAGTTTGTCTTATAGCAATATTCACATACCTATATGTGCACTTATGTGTATGCTGAAATTGTTTCTCTGTCCATAGTGTCCCAACAAAGATCCTTTCTCTTCTTAAGTAATTTCAACATGACTGATAGGGTCAAAGTAATCCACAGTCCTTCTGCATAGGGATGTCACAATACTTGAAATTAAGTCGTCCAATACCAGTTAAATTCTGAGATTCTCTACACAGTAAAAAAACAGAAGAAATCATAAAATTCAGTCATTTTTATTTTTCTTTGCACTTGAAATAAATCTCTCCTGAGCATCTAGGACAAAGACTGAGGGTTAGATTAACTCAGCCTGATGCAAATCACTGTCCTGAGAACAAGTGGCCAAAAAAAAGTGATTTCTGCTCCTGAACTTTGTGTTCAACTTATATTCAGAGTGCAGCAGTAGTTTAAATTTACAGACCTGGTGACACACCATTAGTCTGGAAATATTTATTTAAAACAGCAATATTACAATTAATGACAGATCACACTGATACCACAGTAAATGTTTAGACTTAAAGGGATGTGATTGGTTGGCTGATGTGCTTTAGTTTAGTTTTGTTTAGTTAACTTTTTTTATTCCACGTAGATCATAAACCCTTCAATATAACACCACTCATTGAGATCAGTTGGGAAATCATCATAATTGTGCTTTTTATCCAGAAAAAAATGCAGCTCCTCATTTACATGTATTTGTTTACAGGTCAGTCTGGACATAACAAAAATGGCAGCAACATAAATGTAACGCAGCAACAAGCCCTAGCGTCTACATATATATGTACGTGGGTCTACCCTGTTACAGGTAGACCTACGACCAGTCAGAGCAACAAAATGTGACCTGCAACCAATCAGAGAAATTAAACGAAATTCAGATGGCAGCTATCTGGATTCAATCTTTCTCATTGCTGACTTCTTAGTGTCTCCTTTAACTAGCTATAATTGTAACAAAGCATTTGGCTCAGTAAATGCTTATTCTGGCCTCAAGCCACCAAGAACACATTTCTTTTCTAACAGAGGAAACAGGGTCAGGGTTATGATCCTAAATGCTTCCAGTGCTCTTGTTGAGCTCACCTGCTTTTGTCTCTCTGCCTCTCAGGTGTATTTCAAGAGGGATGGTGAGCTTATTGATGTGGTGCCAACTGCTCAGTCTTCCTCCTCAGTGGGAGACAAAGGCAAGGACTCAGGCCAAGACAAGAGCCGGGGCAGGAGCCAGGCAGGGCTCTGGAGCTCCCAGGTTCTCTCCAGTCGAGAAATTGATGACACCAAACTCCAGAAGTCCCTATCCCTGCTGGAACAAGAGGGGAAGCCAGCTCGACTCGGCCAAGACGGCCCTGACGGCCCTGAACTGGAACAAGAGGAAGGGTCCAAGTCAGAACCCGAGCCAACCACCGAGGTGATCCCTGAGACAGTTGTGAGCAGGGAGTTTCCCCGCTGGGTCCAGAGCAGCGACCCACTCTACTACTTTCAGCACTGGCAGCAGGACAGCGGGTGATGGCACCATGGAGGTGAGAGCCATGCTGACCTGGAGCCTCAACCCCCAGCTGGACAACGAGGCTCTGTTCAGCTGTGAGGTCAACCACCCTGCTCTGTCCATGCCTATGCAGGCTGAGGTCACACTGGGTGAGTTATGCACCAACACACTCTGCTGAGCTAACATGCAGGTCAGATTATATATGGATATGAATATGACTCACACAAGACTGGCAGATTATGCTAGCAAATTAGCTGTTCAGCAGCAGTGCCTGCTCGGTTACCCCAGATAGTCATGTGACGCTCATCTTACAGAATATAGGGGACATGTACTGTATAAGTAGATGCCACATTGACCACTTCGGCTTTTTGTTTTAGCATTACATTGATGTTGCTATTTTCATTAGTGGTGTATTCACAGGTTTATGATCTATGGAGTAAGGAGTTTTTCTTACTAGGTACATGTAGATCATCAACCCTTGAATATAACACCTCTCATTGAGATCATTTGAGAAATTAATGTTATAACGCTTTTTATCCAGAAGAAAAACAGCTCCACAGGTTAGTCTTACTATAAGAAAACCTAGATATGCCATTGCTGCTCAGCTTTGCCTCCAATGTCTCCCAGTGGCCACTTACAGTATTGCTGCAAAAAATCCCACTGGTGTCCAAGAAGCATTTCCCCAATAGTCTGTAGAACTGTTGACAGGACACCTCAAACTACAAGCAAGGTCACTTATGAGTCTTTCTATGATGATTTCTTGAACCATGGAGGCTTTATATTTGTAAAACTTTCCTTGAGCTGAGAAGAGTGCAGGAGAAACACTACTGCGCATATTCAGTAGACTGCATACCCAGAAAGTAAACCCAGGAGCTGGAAAACTTTTTTGCAGTCATGTGCCAGGTGAACAAATCTCCTCGGACTGAAAAGGGGCCATCTTTGCATCCAGTATCCATGGGAAAATCTCCCCACACAGTACAGTCAGGGAGTGTTGAAAAGAGTTTTTGTAGTTTGGTTGTTGGATAGTGATGATGGATAGGATTAGAGTTAATTGTTTAGATAAGCGCCAACTTTATTGTAACATTATACAATCATTAGATTCAGTCTCTGCATGTAACTCATCCTAGTACTAGGAACAGAGGTACAGCACCCAAGGGGCCCCGCTACAGATGTAAGGTAGCACTTTAGTCAAGGGCAATGGGAGAATTGACCTATTTATGGTAGGGGACACCCAGAGAAAACCCATGCAAGCATGGGGAGAACATGCAAACTCCACAGAAAGGACATGTCCAAACCGGGAATCAAGCCACTGACCTTGTTGTGAGGCGAAAGTGCTAACCATTTATCAGCTAAATGTAGCCTATGACTTTAAAAAAAATACTTTTTTAAAAAAATCAAATGTTAGCATACCTTGAACTTTAGAAGTACTCTGAAGTTTCAAGCATTTAAAAAGTTTGACTGTGGATTTTGGGATGTACACTAAGAAAGTTGTCCAGGGTTGTCTTGTTTATTCTCAGGGACAATGCACATTAATCAAATGTAAATCCCTATAAATGTGTCAATGTTAGCCAAAATGCAAATTTTCAACTGTTGTTGTCTACGATCTTGTGATCAGAACAGTGAGGGACAGGGTTTAAGGTCAGTCACTTCTCTTTCTCAACACAATTACTCAGACCACCTTGTTATAACAACAATAAAGATGCACAGTACTCTGTAAATACGTCACATGCTCTCCCAGGAGTCCCGACACAGTTAATGTGCAGCTTCAACTGAGCTAATGAGATGTATAATGAGAGCTGTTGAGATTCGAACTTCAACACAACCTCATTTTTAGAGGACAAACTCAGGGCTACGAAGAATTAACAGAGGCAAACCACTGAATTCATTAATTCAAACTGAACTGAGAACAATAAACAGAAAGTGGGTCACCCTGAGCCTCCAGCACACTTTGTACTGCTGCACTTCAGGTGGTTTGTACTACAGTCACATGGAAGACAGGTGGACATGTTCTCTGATCATCCTGGAACTGTGGGTAGCCACATTAGGCTAATTTGTACTATTATGACTTTCCTATTATTCAGAAGTCTGAAAGTTGTTACTCAAGACATGGGCAGTATTTCAATTAAATGTTTTTAAAATATCTATTTAAATACTTTTGATTATTTTGTAATTTGTATTTTGCTAGGCAGAAAAAAGATGCAGTTTGTATTAAAATACTTTTATTGCTTGCATTTGAAATGCTTACATGATTGAATATGTCATTTTATTCTTTAATAAGACACATTCTTAAATATGTTTCAACTGTAAAAGAAATTGCCTTCACAGTCTTTGGCTAAATGTAAGTGAACCACGTATGTCCACCACTGCTCCCGTCATAATTACTACCACCACTCAGGTCACACATCTGTGGGAGAATAGCAGAGCTCATCTTTTCAATGTAGCAGGGTTAAAGTCAAACCCGTTTGTATAGAATGTATTTTTGTATTTTAAAATTACAAATGACTTGAATTTTAAATTACAGACATTTTCCAAACTAGTATTTTGTTTTGTATTTAAATACATTCAATAAGTAAGTCTTTGTAATTCGTAACAAGATACTTTTTGATGTATTTGTGCCCATCTGTACTGTCCAACGTGATCTTTCACTTGTCTGTCAGCTGCTCCAAGAGGACCCAAGCTGTCCATGAGTCCCAGCAGGGCCAAGGTGGGAGACACGGTGCGGATCACTGTCCAGGGCTTTCAGCTGGGACCTTCTGCAGTAAGTTTCCAACCAGCAGCTTTTTGAACAGGGAAACAATGTCCAGTTTGGGAACAAGACATAACTGCTTTTTCAGTGTTACAGTTGCGTGTGGCTCCCCTCCCATCCAGACAGATTTCCACCTGTCCTGGATCTGTTCAGGCCAATCACAACTGTTTGTCTAACATGGGGTGGACTTGATAAGTTGACTGACTGACACCGGCTTTGAAAAGTCACATGTCAAATGTTTGGAGCACAACGCACCAGGCTCACAAATCTCAGATCAACCAGTTAACAGACAGTACTGGTCAAATGTGAATCAAGATTCTGTCACTGCATTACCAATTTCTCCTCTCAAATGTTTTCAGAAACACGTTAGTGTTCTGTTTAGATGTAACTTGAGAACATTTGTGACCAGGCCACCATTTTTTTCCTGCTTGAAAATGGACCAAACACCTCCCCAAGTTGCATGTCATTCTTTGTCACAGGTTTCACTGTAGTTATAGCGGCTAACCTCAAACTTAAAGCCACTGAGAGGCTGCATGGATGGGCTAATAACTTAATTGACACACTTGCTGTGCATGGCTTCATCATGTCTTGTGAAATAGCAACATCCAACGTCTCCTTCTTTGATTTTTATTGATAATTTATTGCTCACTGTACTGGTCTTCAATGTGTTACATGCAAGAGTCCAAAATCAGTGTCCATCAAAATCCATAAATCCAACAATCACAACTATATCAACTTAGCGGTCAAAAAACTATTTTTGCTCCTCCATCTAGCAACACCTGTCACCTGATGAAAGGTTCCTACCTAAATAGACATGTGACCCAAAAACACAAAGGTGACACCTAGCGGACAACTTAGTGTCCTACACACATACATACCCCTCTTGAAATGGCCCTTACAGCAGTGACTGGCTGTACATCATGTTTCGTTGCTCTTATTAGTTGTAGGACGATAGGGATGTCAAACATATAGCCCACGAGCCAGAACGGACAAACCAAAGGGTCAGATCCAGCCTGTTGGATGACATTGCAAAGAATGCAAATTCCAGAGCAGTCAATCGTTCTTTTTTCTTTTTTTTAAATGCACTGTTATTCTGGATTGTCCCACTGAGGGTTGTGCTGATAATACACAGGCTCTATGCTGGTTCATGTGCTTACATACAGACTATGTGACCATACTGTTCATGCAGGAGCCGCTGGTGGAAAATGTCTTTGTCAAAAGAAGAAAAGTAGAAAGAGAGTGTGAAGTTTTCAGAATGTACTTGCTCATCTTTACACTAAAAGAAGGGGGAAAAAATGGAGATGTTGTTATTTCTAGGTTTTTATGCATTGGTTCTACTGGTCCAGCCCAGCTGAGATCAAATTGAGCCATGTGTTGTCCATAAACTAAAATGAGTGTGAAACCTCTGGTCTGTTCAAGTGGCAGGAGCATTTTGGTCTGTGCCTGATGATAATGGCCCCTTGGAAGTAAAAAATGAACTGAGACATTCCAGACTGGGGGCATGGCCACATAGTTCACGTGGAGTGTGGCCATGCCCCCAGTCTGGAATGTCTCAGTGTGGCAGAAGGTGATGGCCAGTCTCTTGCATTCACACATGTGACCGTGCAGTAATTTGCACTTGCCAGGCCCTGTCACCAGTGGGTCAGAAACATTCTAGTATCAAAGTTATGGACAGAATAAAAAAGGAACTCTCTGATCACTTTTCAAAGTGCACTGCAACTTTGGATTGACTTCCTTCCTCCCAGGCAGCAATTGGTTTCAGTTCCTGTCTGTCGACTGTGAAAACGAAGCAGCAGAGACTTTAGTTACACTGTGTCATGTGATGCAGTGAAGCTGCTGCAAACAGGGACAATGTAAAACTGATTACTGGAAGGAAATGGTGGGTTTTTCAGGTGCTCTTTGACACTATAATAAAATGTGTGAGTGCAGAGATATTTACTGTACATGTCTTAATCAAGCATTTAATTAGTGGGATTCATCTGCATTACAGCCTTACTAAATCACAGTATGAGAATGTGTTTGGATGAATTTATGTCACATGTGACTGGCACTGTTGTTTTTCACTGTATTTTCACATTCAAAGTGATGTTATTCACAGTTTATGCAGAGTGTAAACAGATGTGTTATTTTTGCCCTCTAAAGAGCACAGAGCGGTGCAGACGTCTGCAGGAGGAGGAAAGTTTCTCCAAAAAATATTTAAAGGCAAATGATCTTTCTGTAACAAATACATCTGTTTCTAAACTCCTGGCACAAAAATATTCAGATTTATAAAACAGGGCGTAGGCACGTTCTTCGCAGGTTTTCCTTTATAAATCACAATCAACTTGAAATGTGGCGCACCTTTTGCGGACGTAAGGCCCATAACTGCCTATAAATGGTCAATGAAACACCCAAAATTAATATTCATTCACACTGACTGCAGGAGGACGATCGTGGTGAACGCTGCAGGAAAGGCTAGAAACCAACGTTTTTGTTGCGGAGGTTGAGACAAGGAAAATATGTTAATTGGTGGACAAACTGTGGACATTACAGACGCCAAAAAGGCATCAGAGTGACAGCGTGTGGTGGACGCTGAGAATACTGCTGCCTCACAAATACAACACTCGCCGAGACTAATTAAAAAATAAGTAGTCCGACAGAAAAATATAAACCAGAAAGCACAGATCCACAGGCAGTGTGAGTGTGTGTATTTGTGCCACGGGTAGCAGAAAGACACCTCGATCTTTTGATGAGAAACTTACCATCAGTGAGTCTCACCTGAGTGGAGGAGTGTTGAAGTCAGAGGGGGGCAGAGTGAGCCAGACGCACGGGATGATTCAGGTAGCCTGTGTAATGGGTAACGTGTATCCCCTTGTTTGAGTTGAGAGTAAACCAAATGCACCTACACGTTTGTGTACAAAAAATAATCAGGGCTTTTTTTCCCACATAAAGAGTTTCTGTTTCTTTTACTCGCTGTGTTCCAGCGGCTCAGAGGTGCTGCAGCTGTGCGCCCTGCACCTCACTGCACCTCGGCTGTGCGTCTTTACTTATAGAAACAATCGACTCCACACATTTAAACACAGAGATAAAACAAACTGAAAGTAATATAAAGTATAAGTAAATATATGTTCAACTGGATCACTGAAAATGGCATTGGTATAAAATGAATCATTGGATGTCACTGATTTCCTGTGCCTGAAAAACTTTGCGGGAGGTCTACGGACGGTCGAAAGTATGCGTAGGAATGCGCACCCATTACCGCATAGTATTTCTTTAGAAATCCCAACGTCCCAATGCGTACGCACATTTCAACCCCGTTTCCGCAATCTTTTTGTGCGCAGCAACCTTTATAAATGAGGCCCCTGGTGATGATATGCCCTCTGGTTCAAGGTTTTCCTGGAGAGCCCCTCTTCAGAAACGGAGTACTGGACGTTTATTGGATGGTAACAAATAACATAAATTTTCAGCAATTGCAAAACAAAACCAACTTGCCTGTGGAAATCAACCTTATTGAGTCAGTGTTATCTTTAATATCACTTAAAAAAATCTGAAATAAAATTTTAATGTAAAGTCAAGTGTTATCAGTAAAAATAAATCCTACCATGGCCAAAAAGATGTCATGAACATTAAGTGAACATGACCTGTAGCTCCTTTGACTGAATAAAACCTGGGTAAAGCCAACGTAGAGAAAGGAGGAGAACTTAGCAAGTCTCACTGCTCAGTACAGGAGCTGAAACTGTATCACAGCTGAAACAGAACGTATTTCAGGATGGCACCAAGTTTAAAGAAGCAAAGGACTAATTTCAGTGAGCTGATTGACCTGGAGTGGCAGCTATCTGTAGTAGAGCTTGAGCTCTAATTAGCTTAACAGGTTAAATCTCACATTAATATGAAGTTTACCATCTGTCAGACTGAGTCAAACTGAGCTGCTGCAGTGCACTGTTACAGGTTCAAAATGTGTGTGTATATGTGTGTGTGTTTGTGTGTCCTCAGAGTGAGGTCTTCCCTGAACCCATGTTCACGTGGACCAAGGTGGGCGGGCGTCTGCTGGATGGCAGGGAGGAGCATGATGGGAGGGAGCTGGTCCTGGAGAGAGTTCCTGCTGAGCTAAATGGCTCCATGTTCCGCTGCACAGCCCAGAATCCTCTGGGCTCCACAGACACACACACCCGCCTCATTGTGTTTGGTGAGTGTGTTTATATGATTCGCTCTGATCACAGTTAATCTAGTCAGTGTGCTCACAGTAAATGGTTTTTATTTGTGTTTTTACAGACAACCCACAACTGAAGAAAGGAAAGGAACATTTTATTGGTGGGTCATGAGTCACTTCAGGGTCTGTTACAACTGTAACTGTAGTAACTTCCCATTCAAAGCCATACAGCAGCAGTGTACGCACTGGAATCTGAGCTCCTGTCACTGCCCACCTGTGCATTTGCACCACATAAGAGACTTATAGACATTTAATGTGTGAAGCCACAAATTCAATATTTAAGTAGATAGATCAGTAAATAAGTGAATTTGTTAGGACTTGTTTTATATGAGATTTTAATTTCAGTGACTTTTTCAAAATTCAGTATTTATATTATGGCAACATTTTCCCCATAATACTTTTATAAAGTTACTTTTCATGACAGTGGTTCTGTCTCCACCATCTTACCTTTCAGCCAATCACGGTTATGGCAGGTCAATTTTGGACCCAAATGAAACACGACCTGGAGACTGAGAATCGTTTACGACAGTTTATGGTGAATAGTTGATGGCAGGCTGAAGGCTTGGCTGTAGTGGTGTGGATTCTGGCTAAGGAGGGCTTGGTATGGCAGAGCAGAGCAGGCAGAGGAGCTGATGGCTGAACAATCTGGATCCAGTAGTAAAAGATGGAGACGAGGCTGGTTGTGGCTGGTGTTCTGGCGGAGCCGGTGTGGAGGATCTGAAGCGCAGAGATAAGGAATTAGCTGAGGTCCAAGAAAACACCAAAAAAAAAAAAAAAAAAAAAAAACCCAAAACAACAAAAACCCCTAGAAACCATCAAACTCTACTGAGAAGAAGGGCCTAGATGTCTGTACCACATAGGAGACTGAACAATCTGGCAGAGTCTGGATGTCTGAGCCAGGGTTTTACACTACAGTGGCTTGATTGGTGGATGAGGAGCAGGGGAGCAGCAGCAGCAGCTGCGGTGGAATCAGGTGGACTGGCAGGAGGAGGGAACCAACAGTCCACACCCAGCAACACAGAGACAGACTGAGACAAACATGAAACACTAGGGAGGGGAAACAACAGCAAACAAAGCCAAAACTCTAACAGTCACATAGGTAGGTGGCCTACCTCTACAACAGTTAGACAGTTAGCACCTGTTAGCTAGAGAAACAACATCAAAGTCATTCTAAATTAGCTTTCTAGCTGCTGTAAATAAACAGCACACAGATATTAATTAATGAAATAGGAGGGTGTTTTCCCCCAGAAAATGTTGAGTTTCATAGACTTTGTTTCCTGCATTCTGGTGAAGATGAAAATAATAAAATATAAAAACAAACAGATGCCTGCAGATGGCCTATAACAAGCACATATTAATTGGATAAAAACAATGGGACCACAGCATTTAGCCTCAACTAGTCCAATTCAGATTTAATTAAAATGCCACAGATGATGAATATGTTTCTCCAAGTATATTAGTTAAAGGGATAGTTCACTCAAAAATGAAAACTCAGTCATTATCTACTCACCCTCATGCTGATTGAAGGTCAGGTTTAGTTTTTTAGTTCACAAAACACTGCTGGAGTTTCACAGGAAAACAGTGTTGCAGAATCTCCCAAACAATGGATGTGAATGGTGACCAGTTTTTAAATGTAAAAAAACCCAACAGAATAAAAACATAAAATGCCTCCATACTGCTTGTCTGGTGTAATCCAAGTCTCCTAAAGTCCCAAAGACATGTGAAGTTGACTAAAAAGTGTTATTTACACCATTTTAGCCTGAATCTTCACTGTAGATCTTTAGCTTGGAGACACGTTCATGTGCACATGCACACTGTCTGAACTGGGTGTGTGTGGTGTGACAGTGTACAAATGGCATGTCGGGGCTTTGGGAGACTTGGATTACACCAGACGAGCAGTATGGAGGCATTTTATGTTTTGTTTTTGTTTCATTTAAAAACTGGTCACTCCCTGGTCAATTCTGGTCATTCAACATTGTTTGAGAGATTCTGCAACACTGTTTTCCTGTGAAACTCGGCATGAGCAGATAATGACCGAATTTTCATTTTTGGGTGAATGATCCCTTTAAAATATTTAATTTATTTTCTGAAAGGTCCAGTGTTTCAGATTTACAGATATTCAGTAGGGGTGTGCCAATACATCGATTCTTAGATGCATCGTGATGCGACACGTGATGATCAATAACAATTAACAAATGTTCAAAAATCAATTATTTTCCATGATAGTGAAATCACAGAAACACAACCGCAGCACCTGGAAGTTGACCGAACGAAAAAAGCTGCCCGGACAGTTTTAAGGGACGGACTCATAACAGACTGTTAGCCAACACGGTGGCAGCTAACTCGCTGGCTACTGTCACTGAGTGTGAGGTTCATTCTTCTGGGTTGAAATTAGGGGCGCAAACGGATCGTATTTGATCCGTATTCTGTACGGATCGCCTTCCACGGTTCGGCACACGTGATCCGCGGACTACGTGTGAGCATCATAGTTTTACTGTTTACTTTTGTATAAGTTATAATACCTGAAATCTCAATGCAGAGTTGCAGTGAAAAGACAGGACAGATGCTGCTGTGTGCAGCGCATCTCTTGTGAACAGTGACTGATTTAAAAGCCGTCACATCGTCTTGAGTGAAATCCAGACCATGACTTTTTTCACTGATGTGACTATGCTGTCGTCATAGAAACAGATCATAAGACTGTGATAATTATTGAAACTTTGGTGATATCAGCTGTCTTAACTTCTATACAGCTCCTCTCTGATCACCGGTGCAGCTCTGTCTCACCCTGTCTGTGACACAGTGTGTCTGTACTGATTGATTACTCGTAACTTCTAACCAATCAGATGTGCTGTAGGCGGGACATTGAGCCAGACTACAGAGCGTAGTTGTGTATTGTACTGTGCAGTGTATAATGATCTAATGTATGTATATAGAACAGTACTGTTTAAGTTTGAAGTTTTTAAAAAAAGTCTTATTTCTAAAGGCACTTTATGTATTACACTTTATGTAATAAGAGCAGCTTTTTGTTGTAGGAAATGTGTTGGATCGTTTGGTCTGATATAAATAAATTTGTTTGTTGACAAATATACCTTGTTTAAAAGAAATCCTGTATGGGGAAAAAGATGCATCGATAATCGTGATAATCGTGATAATTGTAATAATCGTTATAATTGTTATAATCGTAATAATCGTTTAATAATCGAATCATAGCACCCTGACTCGTAATCGAATCAAAACGTGAGGTGCCTAAGATGGCACACCCCTAAAATTCATCAGCAGAATATTGCAGAAATGGAACATAATATTCATAGGTATGATTTCTGTATAATCACCTGAAAATAATGCTGTGTTCCAGTCAAAGTCAGTGGTTGAAATTTCCCAGTTGAAAGTTCAAACTTCTGACTTCTGACCTCCAAGCCACCTCTGGCTGACTGACTGTGACAAATTTCTTTAGCACGTGTACACGCTGACTACAAGTGAAGTGTCAGCAGTGCAGCCTCCTTTCCTTGATAAATGACACAGAGGTAGAAACCATTACCAGCAACCTGATAACACTGGCAACATATTTTGACATCAATTTACATTCTGATCAGGTTTTACAGTATGTATTATTCTACTTAAATACAGGCTAATTTACATTGCTTTTATTGGATAGTTAACAGTTTACAGTGTGCACTTCTATGGTTGCTGCTGTTGTTGTGTGACATCCGACAATTGCTTCTTTGTGAAATTGTGGTAGACGGATTTGGTTTGTAAGTTAGCAAGTAGGAACTCTGACTGTGAGTGTCATTCCATTGTACTTTTTACAGTAGGAAGTCTGAAATTTTTGAGTTGTATGTTGTCTGGAATGCAGCATGAGAATCGTTGTGTTTCGTTACCTATAATGAGCCTTTATAGTGAAGGAAGCAGTAGTAAGGTCCCATGGTAGAAGCACTTTGCCTCTTTATCTACAGAGGGTGCAGGTCCTCTTCCATGGACGCCATCATGATTTCAGCATGTTTCTGCAGTAGGCCAGAACAGACAAACCAAATGCTGGGTCATGCATTTTTTGTAAGTTTCGAACCACTGTAATTCTCCTACGTGCTTGAGACAAAGTGAGGTGAGTTATTCACTTTGTTGCGATCTACAACCTCATCTTTTCAAGAAATTTGTTGACAATAAAGAAAAATACAGAAAAACACCAGCTTTGTCCTTTAAAATGTCCAGTTCTGCTCTGAAATGACACCAAATTAAAAAGATTAAAATCCTTCAGCTAACATAACTTGGCTGAACGTGAGAGTTGAGGACAAAAACGTATTCTTTAAAGCAATGTTTCCCAAACTTTTTTTCCTGAGGACCCACTTTATAAAAATTATAAGCCATTGCAACCCAATTCACAAAGGCCTTATCAATAAATTCTTGGAAGAGTTCATTCAATGCATAAATGAACAACCACTTTTACTGCCATTTCCATATCACCCAATTTTATTTTGACGCTTTTTTGAAAACATATACACATGTTAAAACTTGCTGACTACTACTAGCCTACTTCATAAATGAGACAAAATAAGGCCAGTTAGACAGAATTAACAGGTTCTTGTTTTTCCCTTTCATCAATATACACATTTTTAAATGTTTTATAAAACGCGTACTGCAGAAATCAATCTTAAATTTGCAGAATTTTTTTCAGTCTTTTATTTATTTGGAGACTTAAATGAAATAGTTGTTGTTATGTGAAGTTGTTATGTGACAGTTACACTCACTCAGGTGTCAGTAGTAATGATGGATCTCTAACAGTGTTCTTGTCTGTGTGCAGCTATTGACGCGGCGGTCAGTCAGTGCTCCCTCACATTAACATCCATGTTGCTGCTGCTGAGCTTCACCTGCGAGCTGACGTGATTTGAGGCTCTGCTGCTCCTCCACACACCTCCACCCGCACCCACCTGAGGCACCTGCTCTTTGACGACCCCCCTGGCAGTAGCTAAACCTTCTCCCAGCTGTCAGCAGCCAAATTCAGGCTGCTGGAGCATGAAAGGTGCAGCAGGACTCCAACCCTGGGAGAGAGGCCAGATACTGATACAACATCAGACGCAGAACAGGTCCAGGTGCTTTACAGAAGGCCCTCACACTGTGAGCTAACTGGTTACTCTGCTCTGACTGGTTCTGAGTAGGTTAGAGGCTCCAACTGCACCATCCTGATGCAAATCCTGGATGCTGACTATTCACACTGGATCCCAGGGAGTAATGCCACTGGAGAATGGTTGTCCTGATAGGCTGTGGGCTGGCCAATCAGCATGGCCAGACCAGATAGTACAGATGCCAGCATGCCCCTTATTAGACATTGCAAGATGCAGTGTTAGAAAAATAAAGGCAAAAAATAGATATTATCATGAGCCTGTGGAGGGACCCCTAAGAGCTGATCGGACCAAACACTGCAGACCCATCAGGTATCGACTGGTTCTGCCTGTTATTCTGTGAGATCTGGTGAAGGAGTTTTAAGGTTATTTTAGTTCTCAAAAATCAACAAAGGTAGAGAGCATTTGTAGTTTTTATTTCATTTTGCAACCGCTGCTCACCTGTAGCTCCAGTGACTTAGTTTGTTTGGTCCTGGTCCTTTGCTTGAGTCATTTCTTCATTTTATTTCCTTACAGGGCATACTAACCCTGAGCCTTGTGCTGACCACTCTGTGTTATGATTTAAATAATGGAGCTTTCCATTGGGAATCTAACAACACATTAACGTGTTAATTGAAATTACTAAAAAATGTTGAGCATTCAGTGTATAATTCTTAGTAAAGCAATAGCTTCCAAATTACTGCATATATCTAGACTCCTGTTTGATCCAGACTAAAAGTGTTTTCTCACCTACCTTGTTTAGTCTGGTTAAAACAGACCGTAGTCCATTTGGTCCATTTGCCCATTTAGTCTGGTTTGTTTGGGCTGCTGCGAAAGCTGTCAATTGAACCCTGGTTCAGACCAAAGAATTAGACCGAGTCCGCCTGAAAAGGTCTCGGTGCGCTTTGTCTTTGATGTGAAAGCAAACGAACCGGCCACAAGATTTTATGATGGCACATGTGATTTTAGCACAATTTCAAAAGCTAAACTGATAATAAATCCATCTGCTGATCGTTAAATCTGTTCAGGAGGCGATTGGATAATTGATAACACATGTATATATTTATGAAACTAATTCAGTAACAGGGAAGTACTTCAGTGCAGGTGTTCAAACTGCTGTGCTTGTATCTACTCTGTGTGCTTTGTCAGATTAAAAAGTGTGTGATGGTGATCTCACAGTAATATAAGTGTGTGCCACACATGAAAAAGTCAGATGAAGCACAGATGTGCTCCCTCCCTCTCTCCCTCTCTCCCTCTCTCTCTTTTTGAACAAGGGAAAACAAAAATCTCGGTGCTCTCTTTTTATTCTTTTCTTTTTCTCCCAACACTCCTGAAAACTCAATATATACAGATCTACAGTGGGGCTGGCAGACGCAGCACTGCAGCATGCTGTCTCTGTGTGGACATCTTGCACACATGACCCACAGCAGGTCAGCGAGGTGTACAGACAGTCACCAAAACTGTCCCATCAACGAGTTACCCGTCAGTCTGTAAAACTGCATGTTTCCTCCTTTTGGTTCGTTTATATAAAATCAATTTGAACATGAACTGCATCAGGACTAAAATGTAGTGTTTCTTTTTTTCTTTTGGTCCGGACCAAATGAACCGAGCTACAGGTGTGAAAATGCCCTAAGAGAGTAACTGTAGGTCCCCGTATGCTCCATTAGCTGTCTTTGTCAATCTTATTTTTATCTTTTTTATTTGTATTTGACCAGATTTGAAAAATATCATGTTTCTCTGTTCAGGACTGTCATGTCAACCTTTTTTTTTTAGTTAAAAAAAAAAAAGATTCTTTCTGAAATTACACCTGTGAAAGAAATACTTCATGAGCTCTCCTGGTTGTTCCATCACGTGCAGGTGACATTAGCCTGTTGGAGAGGCCAACATTGATGTTAGCCCTATAAAACCATGTGAAACAGACTGTAATATAATATTTCCTCTGGAATAAAACATAAACATCTCTTGTGTTGTTAGTGTCTGTGTGATTTTAGTAGATAATTTAACAACTTTCTACTCAGGATAAAACACTAAAAGTACTGTTAGGCTACTTCATTAACAAACATAACATTAACAAATTGAACAAACTTATATTTAATAAGCCTATTAGCTGAGTAATGTTTAATGTTAGCATTACATTCTATAAAAGTGGTTCCCAACCAGTTGATGGTGAAGTACTGGCCAATTGTGGGGTACTTCCAGGTCGACCACAACTTTTTGGATGACACAGAAGCTCTGAAGTGTCAGCATCTTGCATTCAACCAGTGTGTGTTTATCAGTTGTGACATACTGCCATCTATTGGTTGGCTTAAGAGCATGCAAATACTGTGATTAATTCACAAACCACGCTGTGCTGCGAGCACTAAGCTGCCGAGTTAGCATTCCTGATTTTCAGTAGGCTACACTTAAATTAAAAAATGGCAACTAGAACAGATAAGAAACAGAAGACAAATCATTTATGTGTCTGATATGCAACGTTTGTGTTGTGCTAGCAAAGAAGAGCAATCTTGAATGGCATTTTACAACCATGCACAAAACCTTCATGAGGGATTTTTCCCAGCCAAAAGTGAGATCTGAAAAAGTACGGTCAAATAACTGAAATCTCAACTAGCAGAGCAACAGCCAATTTTCATGAGGCCCAGCACCAGGGGAACAGCAGCCAAAAAGCATCATATCGGGTAGGTCACATACTTGTGAAACAAATAAAGCCATTCAAAGATGGAGAGAATGGTGAAGGAAGCATTTCTGGAGGTGGCTCACTCACTGTTTGGAGATTTTAAAAATGAAGCTGAAATCATGGTGGCCATCAAGGAAATTCAGTTGTCTAGAAACACTGTAACATGGCAATTTGAAACCTCAAAGATCAGCTTAAAAAGGACTGCTGTGAGTGTTGCTCTCTTGAGTGCCAATGAGGAGATCTGAGCAATTTTGCCACTGGCAAACAGGTTTGTACATGACACAGGTCCTTCAAAGACTTTATCCATTATCTCTGTAATCCACCAACAAACCTTGTGTGGCAAGTTGTTAAGACATGATGGATGTCGCCATGAGGATTGTGAACTCCATCCACACCAGAAGCAGAGGAGACTCATACCCCCATGCTCAGGTGGAATATACTGAGGTCACCTCAGAGTAGCAACTCTGTTCTCCACCTCAGTGAGGTGGAAAACAGAGTTGCTGCTGCATACTGATGTCCGATGGCTAAGCAGAGGTAAATTTCTGGCGAGATTTTCTGCGCTGTTACCTGAAGTGAAAGATTTTCTCATGCAGTCTAAAGATGCACTGTATGCCCAGCTTGATGACGAGCTCAGCTTGACTTGTATTGCACCAGAGTTTGACAAACGTTTTACAGACTGTACAGCACTCGAGTCAGTCGCCTCATACATGTGTTTCAGTTTGGCACAGACAATGTGGATGACGTCGCCTCTAAAGTGAGAACACTTTTCCACCTGGACACTAATGCAGTGGAGAAGAAAATTCACACCCTTCAGAATGACGACGTTCAGATGAAATCCAGAGCATCCACGGACATGAAGGGTGAATTCTGGCACCTGCTCTCAGAGGAGTACCCCAACATAGAAGATGAGCCTTTTGCCTGTCAGCCCCGTTTGGATCTACCTACATGTGTCAATCTGCTTTCCTTACATGAAATCTGTCAAGGCTAAGTTCAGATCCAGCATGACACCTAATCATCTGCCTGAGACCTGTCATCAGCTGCTACACCCCTCAGTATGAGAAACTACCACCCTCCTCCAAATGCCAAAGATCTCATTAAGCAGATAGTCACTGCCACAGATTTACAGAAACTTGGAGTGTCTCATAGATCTTGTGATAAAAAAGGTAAATGTAGGTAGATGTGAAATGTAAAAACGTGGGGCACCCCTGCTCTATAGAGAATCAAAGTCACCCTCCCCTTCTGTTGGACCACAATAGGACCTTGCTTCGGGCAGAAAATCTATATTGTAGTTTATGTTTAGAGAATTTTTTTTTAAACCTGCTTGAATTGTGCCACGATTTACACATCAGTCAATTTGAAAGATCATTTTACAAGTCAAGGAAGTTGCAGTTTGTTGTAAATAAATTTTCGCCCTCCAAAAGCCATGTTAGCCACTGAAGCTACAATGCCTGTGTTTTCATACTGGGATGTAGTCACACAAGAAACAGTCTTGTAAAATTAGCTTTTAAGTTGATAATCATAATATGTGTGCTTCATGACACAACAAAAAATGTATTGTCTCTTTATCTAGGGGTAGATTTTACCTCTCTACAGAATGTAATGCTAACATTAAAGATTAATCAGATAATAGGCTATTAAATATAAGCTTGTAGGATTTGGTGTCTGTTAATGAAGTAGCCTCAATGTACCATTTCTCTCTCAACATAATGTCACCATAATACCTCAATATTTCACACTGCATACTTAGGCTAGTGCAAAGAGTTGACCCTGGGACACACAGTGAACCTAAGTCCAGAGCTATATGATCACACTGCACTTCTTCTAGCCCTGGTTGGATGCAACTACTACAGCCTTTAGCCCTGTTTCACTCTGGCAAGCCCTACAGTCTAAAGTTGAAGTTATTCCCTTGTAGAATGTGCTAGGATTGTACCGGTGTGAAAGCTTGCTGAACCTAGGGCTAAGGAGGTTCTAAGAATGCTTTAGCCCCATCCTAAGTGCCAGTTTGAAAAGCCCTGTGTGTCTTTTGTATCTGTGTGGATTTTGATTTCATTTGTGGCAGATTTCTTGAAGTAGGTCGATCTGTGGATGCACAGCACTACAAGAGATGGTCCAGTTAGGTTTAGGCATGAAAAGATCATGGTTTAGGTTCAAATAAGTAGTTAAGTTATCTAAGTGGGTGTGTTGGGTACCCTGTACCCAACACACCCACTTACCCACTCTCTACATATGGACCCTTCTGGATTTTTTCACAGCTCCTGTTCAGACTCATCCTGAGCCAAAAGGAAATCATTATAAACGTGATGATCTAACAACCACTGCTTTATAGACGAATCCAGTGAAATACTGGAAGTTAACAAGCAGCCATTGCTGCTGTGGCGTCTCCCTACAGTATGAGTACAAATGAATGCGAGCTGAACATAAGAGTTTACAATTTTCTACTTTTACTCTTACTTTTCATATAATGCTACTTTTGACACAATGTCTGGAAGTTAGGAGGAAAGCTGTGCAGTTCAGCTCCTCCAACAGTCAGTGTCAAACTTCAACTTTGGACAAAAACAGAATGCAAAATACACAAAGCTTTACTTGATGAAGAGAGCTGCTGTCTGAGAGCCGAGACTCTACAGAAATTCACTGAGTGTACAGAGGACCACCATGTGTCAATATTAACAGAAAGGGACTTTGGTCCTGAAAATCTTGACTACCTGATGAAAAATGTGAATTCATATATATTTTTAATACATATATTACACACTACTCCATCACTTAAATGTGGAGGTGGTCAGTTTTTTCTCTTCTCCATTATCCATTTGTGGCTGTTGTCACAACCAACATCTAACTACTGTGTAACATTTTAACAACATTAATATCGCCATCTTAAAAAGACCCTTCATCAGTTAGTGAGGACCACTCTTTAACACTGTCAATCCAATTATCCATCTGTCACTGTCAACAGGCAACAGCAGACATGGCGTCTAGAAGGGACCCCCCGATCCACAAGATCTTGTGAGCGTGAACATTTTGACCGAAACTATGAAAAATCTTGAGTTTTGCAAACTTGGGCTCCTTTCTAGACCCAACCAGCAGTCACCGAGAATGACAGACATGATGCGCCACTACAGCAACGGCGACGCCCATGATGGTGGAACATACAAAGTGGTTGCTGGATTTGTCTATTCTTCAGCTGCAGAAAAAGAAGTGACACAACTCATGTATAGAAAATGACTTGTCTTGTAGACACATTTTAACTATGATTGCTGCCACGAGAAAAACCCTTACAGAAAGGAATCTCAGGTTATTTTGAACCATAGGATTTATTGTAGTGAACATGATCATGACCCTCACCCAAACAGGTTCTGTGTCTGCAATGATAAAATACACCCAAATACTGTACATGTGATTTGATTAAGTTTGGAAATAACAACACAGTGAGTGCTGCAGTTGTGGTCTTTACTTGAAGCGTTGTGTCCATGTGAGTTTGTTTTACAGGATCACAGATTGAGTCCACAACCTCTCTGTCCTCTCCAACACACAACTCAAACGCAGCTCAGAATAATCTCATGTGACATCAAACCAAAAACCAAACGCTCAGGCTTCAACAGGGTCAGAGTGAAGCCTGTTGGGAGGAGGTCAACATTGTCCTTCAGAGGACGACTGGTTAGAAAGAAGATGGGGCTCATTAGAAAAAGGACTGTTAGATAAAAGTAGACACATTGGACCTGGAGGTCTGTGAAAGGCAAAGAGACAGTGACAGGCAGCTCCAGTGTGTGTGAGGCAGGGGGCTGCAGGTCCCCACCCTCCCCCACCTAATAGTCTCTTATACACAAAATAGAGTTTAAAGGCAGTTACATTTCACATATATCAGCTTCTGTTGTTATTCTTCACACTTCAGAATTCATACAGTATGTACACTAGTTTATAGGATTGGTATGTAGCTCTATTTACATTTATGTCTATTCACAAACATAAAGAACACCTGTAGCATGAGTACACCATCATATAAACACAAGTGTTCTCTGCATATACACAGTCAGACTAACACAGCCTTGCATATGTTTTTATGTCATGTACATGTATGTGCTTTGTCAAAAATCAGGTCATATGACCACACCAAGTGCACAGGTGTTTGACTTTTCCCTTTACTGCAGTTTGTCAAACAGTTTCAAAGACTGAGGTCTACAACAAGCGGTCTTGTGATCAGGACTCGAGCAGTAAGCAGTCCTCGTTTTCACTGGGAGGCAGCATGAGCTGCTGCTCGTAGTACAGACTCTTGGCATAGTTGATTTCTTGAGAGATTTTGATGGCGAGACTCTCACTCTTCACATGGACCTGTGGACAAGATTGTGTCACGATTAACGATAGAGTGGAGACACTAAAGCTGTGATCACACATGCACGTCTATTCTGAGATGTCTTTTGGCCAACTCCCTGCAGGGCCCTGGGCTGGATTACAGAAACTTCCCAACCTGCAGATCTGATCTTAACTGATCAGTAACCATGGTAGTTAGGGCTAAACCTGATTTAGGATAAAAGCCATCACAGATGAATAATTCCTTAGTCAATGTTCCTCTCCTAACTTAAGATAAGTTGTTTTTTTTTTTACACAAACATCTAATTTCACAACATCTGAAATAAACCCTCCTGATGTTGAGATAACTGTTAAACTCTCCTGACTTTTACTGTTCCACCTGTTATTGTTAGCTGTAGCTAATAGTAGCGATAGCTAACATGTTAACTGTATGTTGTGTGTGTGTGTGTGTGTGTGTGTGTGTGTGTGTGTGTGTGTGTGTTATATATATATATATACAGTTGTGCTCATAAGTTTACATACCCTGGCAGAATTTGTGATTTTTTGGCCATTTTTTCAGAGAATATGAATGATAAGAGAAAAACTTTTTTTTCACTCATGGTTAGTGGTTGGGTGAAGCCATTTATTGTCAAACAACTGTGTTTACTCTTTTTAAATCATAATGACAACAGAAACTACCCAAATGACCCTGATCAAAAGTTTACATACCCTGGAGATTTTGGCCTGATAACATGCACACAAGTTGACACAAAACGGGTTTGAATGGCTACTAAAGGTAACCATCCTCACCTGTGATCTGTTTGCTTGTCATCAGTGTGTGTGTGTTCAAACTCTAATTAAGAAGTGGAAAATGAGGGATTCTGTTGAAACCAAACCACGGTCAGGTAGACCAACAAAACTTTCACCCACAACTGCAGGAAAATTGTTCGGGATGCAAAGAAAAACCCACAAATAACTTCAGCTGAAATACAGGACTCTCTGAATAAAGTGGTGTGGCTGTTTCAAGATGCACAATAAGAGAGGCACTTGAAGAAAAATGGGCTGCATGGTCGAGTCGCCAGAAGAAAGCCATTCCTACGCAAATGCCACAAAGCATCCCGCTTACAATACTCCAAACAGCACAGAGACAAGCCTCAAAACTTCTGGAACAAAGTCATTTGGAGTGATGAGACCAAAATTGAACTTTTTGGCGACAACCATAAACGTTACATTTGGAGAGGAGTCAACAAGGCCTATGATGAAAGGTACACCATTCCTACTGTGAAACACGGAGGTGGATCGCTGATGTTTTGGGGATGTGTGAGCTACAAAGGCACAGGAAACCTGGTCAAAATTGATGGCAAGATGAATGCAGCATGTTTTCAGAAAATACTGGAGGAAAATTTGCACTCATCAGCCCGGAAGCTGCGCATGGGACGTACTTGGACGTTCCAACATGATAACGATCCAAAACACAAGGCCAAGTCGACCTGTCATTGGCTACAGCAGAATAAAGTGAAGGTTCTGGAGTAGCCATCTTAGTCTCCTGACCTCAATATCATTGAGCCACTCTGGGGAGATCTCAAACATGCAGTTCATGCAAGACAGCCCAAGAATTTACAGGAACTGGAGGCTTTTTGCCAAGAAGAATGGGCAGCTTTTGAGAAAATAAAGAGCCTCATCCACAACTACCACAAAAGACTTCAAGCTGTCATTGATGTTAAAGGGGGCAATACACGGTAGTAAGAACTGGGGTATGTAAACTTTTGATCAGGGTCATTTGGGTAGTTTCTGTTGTCATTATGATTTAAAAAGAGTAAACACAGTTGTTTGATAATAAATGGCTTCACCCAACCACTAACCATGAGTGAAAGAAAAGTTTTTCTCTTATCATTCATATTCATTCAAATGGCCAAGAAATCATAAATTCTGCCAGGGTATGTAAACTTATGAGCACAACTGTATACACACACATATATATATATATGATACACACACACACACACACACACACACCACACACATATATATGTATATGTATATGTATATATATATATATATATATATATATATATGTGTATATATATAATATATATATACATACATGTATATATTGATACTGTGTCTTTTTCACATTGCTTTTTATGACTCGTCAGATAACAGCACACTTTTCCTTTGCAATATTCAACTGAACATAAATCAAAACTCATTTTACAGAATGTTCCAACTTTTTTGGAATTGTGGTTGTATGAAAATAGTTTATAGTGTGAAGGAGTAAAGTAAGTAAAGTAAATGTAAAGTAAGTGTAAAGTACAGTCTTACTGTCCAGCAGTGTTGTTTTCGTTAACGATGACGATGACGAAATGATTTCGTTAACGCACCTTTTTTTCACAACTAAAACGAGACGGTGACGAGCTAAGCATAACTCTTTGATGTCGAAAATATGACGAGATGTATTTGTTGTTTTCGTTGACGAGACCAGACGAGACGAAAATGTTAGTGGGTTGGATAAAAAAATCACGCACCACAGAAGTGTACAGTTATATTAGGATTCATGATCATAAAAAGTGTTTATATCAAGTCAGCACATCAGTCCATATTCACACGCTCTCTCTCTCTCTCTCCCTCTCTCTCCCTCCGTCGTCTTGCTGTGGATCGTTTTTTTATTTTACCTGGTTTCAGGTGGAGCCGCAGCTCCATCAGCACTCCCTCCTCAAGTCCGTGAGTTTTTTATTCTATTCAGCTCTCCCCAAACACGTATTTCGGGTGCAGAAGTAAAAAGCTCCAAAATTGAAACAAGTTCGAAGTGGGAGCATCAAGGCACTTTGACGCCCGTCAAGATGCTTTCAGTGCGCGTTCTGACATTTAGATTAATGGGTGTACTTGCATAACGCGAGCGTCAGACGCCTTTAGTGCGTTTTGGCCCTAATATCAATATTTTAATCTGATCTTTGTGAATGCTAACTAATGTGGGAGTGAGTTCTCATATCAAAATTAACTCACATTTGTTTTTACATGGGAGAACTTCATAAAGTATGAGCATTGATTCCACTCACTGTTACCACTTCATCTGTGTTTAAAGCACTATTCTTATTTTTACTGCTGTTTTTTTGCTTACTGCTGTTTTTGTTGTTGTTTTTAATACCACACTGTAAAGCACTTTGAGTTGCATGTTATGTATGAAAGGTGCTATATAAATAAAATTATTATTATTATTAGTAGTAGTAGATCAGCAAGTACAGCATGACAGAACTGCATCTTCATGGATGGGAAAGTCTAGGTTAGTGCTATCAAACTGGTAAGGAATCTGGTTATTATACAAAAGTGTTAAGAGAGTTAACTGTTGCTTTATGATTGCACACAACCTGTCAACCTCGATCACAATTCCCTATCTCTGTATTGGCCTAATTTAATGTTTTACAGTCATTATTTTTTCGACTAAAATTAATGACTAAAACTGGACTAAAACCCTTTTAGTTTTCGTCGACTAAAACTAGACCAAAACTATCAAGGATAGAAATGACTAAAATGTGACTAAAACTAATAAGCATTTCGTCCAAAAGACTAAGGCTAAAACTAAATCAAAAAAGGCTGCCAAAAACAACACTGCTGTCCAGAGACTGTCAGTGAAACGTGAGTCAGATAGTTGTCTCACCATGGGTTTCTGGTGGGAGGGGCCAGGAATGGCCACACCACTGCTGGTGCTCTCAGCCTTCTTGGTGAGCTGCACATATACTTTCCCATGATCCTTAGAGACCAGGCAGTGGTAGAGGTCATCATACTTGACCTCAAGGAAGATGGCCTCGCGGTCCACATAGTCCCCTGGCTTCAGGAAGTACACCACTTTGGAGGAGATGAGGACACAGTAGCTGTCAATGGGCTCCACAGCAATGAAGCTGAAGGGAGGGAAATGCATGGTCAACTCTGGGTCTGATAGAACGGCAGGTAATCGGGTTGTTGAGAGTGAAATTATGGAAACTCACAACTCAGAGTGGATGTTGTCAGTGAGGCGGAAGAGCTGCTCCTGACCGTCCGCCTGCGTGGCTGAGTGCCGAGGCAGCAGTCCCTGAGGGCCCTTACAGCAGCGAGGCTTCCTGACCCGCTGTACGCTGAGCCTGGACAACACAGCACAACACACATTGCACACCGTACACACACGTATCACGAGAACCAATTTTTTTTACAGAACTATAGGTAGGAGGTACCAGAGATGCAATTCCTCTGAACATGACAGGGACAGCATAATGCCGTAATCTGCTGTGAAACGCCAAGGAGAAAAACACCTACCAGCACTGAACAACAACAACTACACATGCAAGACAGCAACACGTGCAGCTAGAGCAACAGCTCTGCTTTAACTCGTCCTAAAGAAACAGTAAGGATGCTCGTATTGACCCAGTTAACCCACAGGGCAGGTGGGCTTGGTTTGACCTTCTAGAGAATACCACAGGTTATGACTGGCAGATCAAGTGACAAAGCAGCAGTTGGGCTGAGTATTAATGATAATTCATTCACTAACGTGCAAAGAAATGTTCTTATTGTGTGTACAAAATAAGGTTCCCACGCAAAGTCACCGTTTGATTCATGAAATGTGCGTACAGCCGAGTTTGTTCTTACCAGCGGGCTCATGTTTGTGAATCAGAATCAATCTAAACTAGCAATATGGATGTTATTTATTCCTGTGTTTTGAACATTGAAACTTATGTGAGGTTGTACTGTGTTGAAATAAATTAATTAAATGTTCTGTCAAGTCACTGGTTGTTCAGACACATTCAGAATCATTACTGCTTTTGCTGTTAGCATTTAACAGGCAACTAACTTTGTGACCCCAAAATATCTGTTTATATATATTTTTTAATTAATTTCATAAAAATGCAACAACTAATTATTTGAATTAATGACTACTAGTTGACTAGGAAAATCAGCTATTAGGAGAGCTAACTGCACAGACTAACTGAGCTAACTGGCTAACGGCAGGTGGGTAGCAGTTAGCAGGCATTTGTGGTGACTTTTGCAACAAGAAACCACAGACAATTCAGACAGAGCAGCGGAGGGAAAAATAGAAAATATTTTGTTGTGGGCGGACTGCGCCTGGAGCAGATGACTCATAAAGAAATCACTATGACAAGATGATGTCTGCTCGTGGCCAAAGTACAAATATTCAGTGCCATCTGAAGCCAGAGGTGCTTTCACAAGGATTATTTTTACATATATTTACCTCATTATATGAAACTTTGGCTACGTTTAATAAAAAAATCTGACATTGTAACATTATATTTATTATAGAAAATAATGAAAAGCAGGATATGTCCCCTTTGACATACAAGTTTGTCAATTCACTTTCAATATGTGCTGTTATAAGCTGCAACACATTTAGACCTCCATGCTTTTTCTGCATAGAAAATCTGAAAATCTCTTGGACTTAATAATAACACGTGTAGGGCTGCAACTATCCATTACTTTCACTGTTGATGTTGATTATTTTCTCGATTGATCGATTAATTAATCCTGTCAGTCTTTCCTGTAATGATTATTTTCATCAATGATCAATCTGTCAATCATTTTCTCCACTAATCAATTAGTTGTTTGGTCCATAAAATGTCTGAAAATGGGGAAAGAAGTTGATCAGTGTTTCCCAGAGTCCAGGATGATGTCCTAAGAAACCAGAAAATACTCAAATTTAAGAAGCTAGAATCAGACAGGTTTGATTTTCTTATTAAAAAATTTATCAAAATAGGTGGCGATTAAATTAATAATTGATTATTAAATGGATCAGTGCTACATACCTGGAATCATTTTTTTCATAACACAGGTAAGAGACCTAACCCACCTGTGGTTACTGAGACTGGCCATGTCCCGGACCGTCTGTGCCGTCTCTGAGGCAAAGTCCAGAGCTCCAGCCACCGGTTTGGTCACAGTGCCGACCAGACCTTTTCCCAGGCCTGAGAAGAAGCCGCTGACTCCGCCCTCTGTCTTCACCCCTTCCACGGTGGAGGTGATGATGCTCGTCATGCCTCCAATGATACCTGAGGGAGGAGAAGGAGTTCATTTTAAAGGGACACACAAATGAGAAGAGACAGCAACTTCACAGAGGACAGAAAGACTGTGGTCACTGAGGGATCATGTACAACATGTTGTCAGTGGAGCTTCGGAGGTTACGCAGCAGAGTCATCGCAACACTGTGTCAACTGTGACAGCATGGAGCACTGACTCTGCTCACACACACGCTTATTCACTACAACTGTTTGTTCTCTGGACTGAAGAGAAAGTCTGTTGATTTCATTATACAAGACTTCATACATGTAATTCCGATGATTCAGTGCTTCAGTCCAACCAATTTCAGATTTCCTGTTGAACCAATACGTACAGATAGTCTTAAACAGAGTAGAGTAGTTAGTAGATAGGAAAGCTGAAGGTAATGACAGGAAAGGTGGACAGAATGGGGGGATGGCATGCAGCAAAGGGCTACAGGAGGGAGTCAAACCCACAGCCGCTGCAGAGGACTAACAGCCTCAGTACATGGAGCAAACACTAACAACTGAGCTACCAGGCCACCAAGTTGAAAAGCATTTTGACTTCCTCGTGATCAAGGATTGATCACCAAGCTGGACAAATGTTGTCACAGCTATAAGGTGTTCAGGGGGACCTAAGAGTTAAGTTGGTGACCCACTCAACAGTTTCTTTGCCCACTAGCTGTAACTGCTGTACCTATGATCAGAAAAACATGCTGTACCATGAGCCAGTCCATGGATCCCTGCGACCAGGTGCTCTCCACTGGTGGCTCCGTGGTATCTGATGTACTCTCGTTCACTCTGGTGACGATTGTCCATGGTCTTCCCCAACCCATCTGACAAAGTCCCTGCAAACTGACACACAAACAACAGGAGTGTGTTCACACCACAGGGCTTCTTCCACTTTCACACACAGCGTCATATGTTCATGTGTTTATTCAGGAGGTGGCCACATTAACAGGAATACCTGTACAATTTAATACAACAATGCAACAGCCAGACAAAGAATTAAAGTTAAATTTGTGCTGCACCAGTGGGAACACAGAGAATAATATAAAAATATAGAATGTACAGAACATTACAAAAAGCATGCACACGCAACAGACAGTCACAGTTAAACACAGCTAAGCAGAGGCTTACCTTGGCTGCAGAGTTGGACACGCCATGGGTCACGTTGCGTATGAGGCCTCCGACGTTGCCGTACTTGATGAGCTCGGACACGCCCTCAGTGACATCGTTGAGAAGGCCCATGGGATTTCCCAGGAAGTCCACAGAGCCCAGGATCTGAGCTGCCTGGCTAATCAGCTCCTGCAGAGAAGAAACACCACGCAGTGATGATCAATGAGTGATAAAGATGACACAAACCCAACAGTCTACCACATCGCTTTCCAGGGTTCAGCCCTTCAAATCTGACCAGTTCACTGGAAATGGAGTGTAGCGAGTTGACAGTTCACTCTGATATCAGGCAACCACATCACATGACACACCTGTGTGTGATATACAGTTGTGGTCAAAAGTTTACACACACACATGTAAAGAGCATGTATATATGGCACTTGAGTTTCCTATGATTCCTATAATTCTTCATTTTATGTGATAGAATGATTGAAACACGTGTCTTTGTCACAAATTACAATCATGCATTTTGTTTCTTTCATAAATTTATTACAGGATCATAAATTTATTACTGTAAAGATGACAAAATCTGCTGGGTCAAAAATATACATACAGCAACATGAATTATCAGTTTTGGTGATGTAGGAAGTTGTGTTAATGAAATTTTCTTAGTGCCACGGCCTCTTAACTTCTTGTGAGTGATTACAATTGACCACAGATGATGATTTCTCTATAGTAGACTCAACCACAAATGCTACAACAGGAAAGTCCAAGGAGCTCAGCACAGAAAAAAAAATATCTTTGAAAAAGCAAATCTTTGACTTGAACAAGTCAGGAAAGTCACTTGAAGCCATTTCAAAGCAGCTACAGGTCCCAAAATCAACTGTGCAAACAATTGTTTGTAAGTGTAAAGTGCATGGTACAGCTGTGTCACTGTAATGATCAGGAAACACAAGCTAACACCTGCTGCTGAGAGACAATTGGTCTGGATCAAGAGTCAACCAAGAATAACCAAAAAGCAGGTCTGTAGTGAATTAGAATCTGCTGGAAGACAGGTGTCAGTGTCCACAGTCAAGCGTGTTTGACATCGCCAGGCCGAGAGGCTGCTGAGCAAGAACGAAGTATTTGCTCCAGAAGCGGCACCTTAAGGCTCGACTGAAGTTCGCTGCTGGTCACATGGACAAAGAAAAGACCTTCTGGAGGAAACTTCTGTGGTCAGATGAAACAAATATTGAACTACTGGGCAATAATGACCAGAAAGATGTTTGGAGGAGAGAAGGTGAGGCCTTTAACCCCAAGAACACCAAACCTACTGCCAAGCATGGAGGTGTTAGTATTACACTCTGGGGCTGTTGGAATGGATAGATTTGGGTGCTCCACCAATGCAATGACCCCAAGCACACATCAAAAAGGTAAAGAAACTACTAAATTAGTCTAAAACTAAGCTTTTAGACTGACCTTCCCAAAGTCCTGACTTAAACCCCGTCGAGAACCTGTGGACTGTGCTGAAGAAACAAGTCTGTGTCAGAAAAGTCACAAATTTAGTTCAACTGCTCCAATTCTATCAAGAGGAGAAGTCAAAGATACAAGCAGAAGCTTGTGGATGGCGACCAAAAGAGCCTAATTGAGGTGAAAATGGCCAAGACACATTTAAACAAATATTAGCATCGCTGTATGTATATTTTTGATTTTGTCATATTTCCAGAAGAACTGTAATAAATTTAAAAAAAGAACCAAAAAGCATGACTGTTTTGTGACAAAGACATACATGTTTCAATCATTCCATCAGAGAAAATTAAGAGTTATAGGAATCATTGGAAAACTCAAAACTGACATGAAATACACACTCTTTACAAGTGTATATAAACTTTTGACCACAGCTGCCGCTCGGAGGCATGAAACTGTTATTTTCTTTCTTTTGCAAAAATATCATTAAAAATATGCAGATTTTACAGTTCAGATTCAGGACATGGAGACTTTATTTTATTTTATTTCAACATGTCCCCATCATACATATATTTACACATGAGGCAGCAGTGATTAGATACATAGCAGCAACTCTGGGCCATAATGTTAGTCTAATTCAGTGTTTCCCAGACTTGTTTTCTGGGGACCCACTTTTTTAAAATCACAAACTATTGTGACCCAGTTTATGAAGAGTTAATTTGTGCAAAAATTAATGTTTTTGACCATTTTTACTGCCAGTTTTAGATCACATTATATTATCTCGACACATCTTATTGAAAAGATATGCATAAATGAGATATAAATGTATTTAGACTGTTTACAGGCCATTTTATTGTTATTATTTCCTTTTTCCTAATTAACGGACTCATTATATATATTCTAAATGCTTTATGAAAGGTATAATTCAGATATAAATCTTACATTTGCAAAAAGAAAGAAAAAAATGTAGTTATAAAAACAAACAAACAAACAAAAGCCACGGCCCTCAGCTTCAATACAACTACAAACAGAAAGTTGTGTAGCACCTATTCTGTGTATTAGTGTAGCGGTGGATGCAGCCAGTGTTTTGGTGAAGGCATTAGTCAGAAATATTCAAGGAGGAAAAGTTTTTCCAAACAGGAAACAAAGAGCAGACTTTCTCAAGGAATGTGTTGGGAGTGCAGCACTATAAGACGTCACAAAGAAAAAAAATGATTTGGGGGGATTTCAGATGTTTCTGCTGAGAAGATAAAAAAAAGTGTCATCACTGGACAGGTCCTGTGTTTTCTGATGCCATGGTTAGACCAGGTCATGGTAGATGGAGGAGAGACATGACATCTTTGTAGAGGAACTGACCACAGTGTTGTCAATATGAGCTGGATCAAGGTGACAAACAGGTGAGTATGAAGGTTTTCTTACTGCAGCAATCTTAGAGGGGGTTCTAAATACAGTCAGCAGGAAGGATCCAGTTCTGTAATGCACCCAGATTGGCTGCTCAGTAATAAGACCGAACATTTGGTAAAGCCATACCACCTCATGATTTCAGGCGTCATCTAAGAATGTGTCTAGCTTCTGAGGAATTCCTGAGGGATTAGTGATGGGAATTACAGCTCTTTGAGGGGAACTGGATCTTATAGCCCTGTCTTTTCCAAGAGCTGTTCAAAAGAATGGCTCATCATTCTTTTTTTTTATGGGGTTGGGGTTTACTGGGTTTATCCGTGAAATAACCACAAGGATGATGACAGGGTACGATTTGGATCAGATCCAAACTTAGACATCCAAATAATTAGAAAACTGCTTATCAAAATCCTAATACTAGCAAAAGGCTCACACTACAGCCATCAGCTGACTGTTCACCCCTGCCTGCTTTTAACTTGTTGGTATGATCCTCGTCTGTCTTCACATTCAGTTAGTGCATGCATGGAGTGCACACGGCCACCGTGTAGAGAAAACATCATCCTATTATTCTGTCTGTATTCATTTACAAAAAAAGGAAGGAAAAAGAGACCGTGTCTCAGACAAATCGCCCAGTTCACGACCAACACATCACCATTAGGGATGAAAACTGGTAGAGACTGACATAAATAGGCTGCTCACCTCTCTGAAGTGTTTGAGGATGTCATTGATGATGATCTCCTGGGTTTCGTAGGGGTGTACTCTGGTGAATGGGTACATGTTGATGACAGCGTCTTCAAACCGAACCAGAGGAATACCAAGGGTGCCTTTCAGAGCCTACAGTGACAAAAAACATTGATATGAAGAACACCTTGGCTGCCTGCTCAAAGTCTGTGAGTCATATCATCAGTCAGGGACCCATCAGTCCACTGAGATTCTTCAAGTCCAGCATACCATTTATTGTCAGCATTACAACAACAGGATAAAACAGATAAGAGCTTACAAAAATGTACATTTCAGTGAAACATTCTAAATAAAGGCAATCATAAATATATATTTTATAATAGCTCACACTGGCTAAATAAAACCACAAAACAAACCAAAAAGCTACTGTGATGGAGGCAGGGCAGGATGATTGAAACAACTGGAGAGCAGCGCTCACTGGTGCACTGGGATGTTATACCTGATCTATGAACAGCAGAAAGCACATTTTTACTTTCTCTGACTGTGCAGAAATCTGATGATGAATAAAGGGTTAAAACATTGTCTTTGCTGTTTTATGGTTTCTGTTATAGTGCTTTGGTCAGCTGTTAGTGTCTTATTTCATATTTTTCTCTTTTTTAAGAGGCATTTCTTCATCAAAGATTATATACACTATATTGCCAAAAGTATCAGGACATCTGCCTTTACGCACACATGAGCTTTAATGACATCCCGTTCTTAATCCGTAGGGTTTAATATGGAGTTGGCCCACCCTTTGCAGCTACGACAGCTTCAACTCTTCTGGGAAGGCTTTCCAAAAGGTTTAGGAGTGTGTTTATGGGAATTTTTGACCATTCTTCCAGAAGCGCATTTGTGAGGTCAGGCACTGATGTAAAACGAGAAGGTCTGGCTCACAGTCTCCGCTCTAATTCATCCCAAAGGTGTTCTATCGGGTTGAGGTCAGGGCTCTGTGCAGGCCAGTCAACTTCCTTCACACCAAACTCACTCATCCATGTCTTTATGGACATTGCTTTGTGCACTGGTCCGCAGTCATGTTGGAACAGGAAGGGGCCATCCCCAAACTGTTCCCACAAAGTTGGGAGCATGAAATTGTCCAAAATGTTTTGGTATGCTGAAGCATTAAGAGTTCCTTTCACTGGAACTAAGGGGCCAAGCCCAACCCCTGAAAAACAACCCCACACCATAATCCCCCTCCACCAAACTTTACACTTGGCACAGTGCAGTCAGGCAAGTACCGTTCTCCTGGCAACTGTCAAACCCAGACTCGTCCATCGGATTATTCGTCACTCCAGAGAACACGTCTCCACTGCTCCAGAGTCCAGTGGCAGCGTGCTTTACACCACTGCAGCCGATGCTTTGCATTGGAAGGCCACGTGAAGTTTGGAGGTCTGTAGCTATTGACTCTGCAGAAAGTTGGCAACTTCTGCACACTGTGCACCTCAGCATGCACTGACCCCACTCTGTGATTTTACGTGGCCTACCACTTCATGGCTGAGTTGCTGTTGTTCCCAACTGCTTCCACTTTGTTATAATTGCACATATTCCACAGTTGACTGTGGAATATTTAGTAGCGAGGACATTTCATGAATGGACTTATTGCACAGGTGGTAACCTATCACGGTACCACGATTGAATTCTGTGAGCTCCTGAGAGCAAGCCATTCTTTCCACAAATGTTTGTAGAAGCAGTCTGCATGCCTAGGTGCTTGATTTTATACACCTGTGGCCAAAGTGATTGGAACACCTGAATTCAATGATTTGGAGGGATGTCCTAATACTTTAATTAATATAGTGTATATATATTTGGTTTTAGTGTGCTTCTCCATATATCTCCCATAGGCTTAAATAAAACTGGCACCAAGCAGAGCATCAAAATACTATTTTAAATGAAATATTAAATATTGTGGTGCTGCAGAGATGTCGTGGCTTATTCATTATATTCCACGGACTCAAGAAAACTTCGTTTGGTCCACAGAAATCACATCATAATAATTTTAATACATTTTTCAATAAAAATAGAAGAATGTCTAGAAATTTTAAAAATAATAATTCACTGTAATATGGCAAAAGATATTGCAACTGCAATATCAATCAAAATAATCACTATTAGATTTTTTTAAACTGTTCAGCCCTAGATCAAACTTAAGGTCAAAACTTTAAACTGGTGCAACTGAAATCAATTTCAACCACAGGCTCTTATTAGAGCAGCTTTAAAGCTGGCTATGCTACTTGAATGGTCCTGTTAACTTTACAGTCTTTAGTCCATTTAACACTGATTTTTGATTAAGTGACATTGCTAGTGCCTCCAAATGGACAGAGCTGAATCCCCCTACTGACTGTTCGAAGTGTTAATTGAGAAAAAAAAAAATCTGGAATACACACACACACACACACATATATATGTGTGTGTGTGTGTATATATATATACATATATATATGTGTATATATACATACATATATATATATATATATATATATATATATATATATATAGATAGATACACATACACATATATATGTAATCTTTGCTTTCTGTTAAGGTAGAAGACTGGAGAGGTCTGAAATGCTTTTAAACTGCTCCTCTGTCTAACAGCTGCAGAGAGTAAGGTGGTGTAACCACCTGAAACCAACAGAAGGTTAATGTTGCTCTCTATAAAAGGTGATTTTTGAAAAAGAGAAAAATAGGAGAGGATGTGAGGTTACCTTGAGATCAGGAGGCAGCTTGTGAGACGTGAAGACACTCAGTTTGACCTGAGGGAGGCTGATCTTCAGGTTCTCAAAGTAGTAGCGTTTGGGAGGCCCAGCATCCTCGTTGGGCTTCTCATGGAGGTTTTCATCCAACTTCTCCAGCTCTGCATTCACAATAGTTGTGATTAATTTGACTTCTTTACAGCATCATGCAAATATTAACAATGACACAGAGATAATGACCCACCCGCTTCTGTCTGTCCGTATCCAAAGAAACTGAGCAGTTTGAGCAGCAGTTTCTCTTCGATGATGACTGTAAAGTGTCGGGCCGTCACCATCAGGTGCTGCGAACACAACGCAGTAATCATTAGCCAACACGTTTTTGTTTTAATTTGTTGTCTTTTCACATTTATTACTGAAGTATGTATTACTTATGACTATAAGATACAAGCTTCAGACCAGTCAGCCAGAGCAGCAGGACCAAACGCCACTACAAGCAGTACAATCACCCCAAGCAGAGGGGGAAAGAGCTGGGATAAGAGCTAAACTAACACAACTTAGACCTAATGTTATTCCACTTTCTGGCTAATGTCTGGTCCCAGGAAAATAAAGTGAAAATAAAAAAAAAAAAACTCAGCAGAAAACAAAGATGGCTGCATCTACATCTTCACCTTCACCAGACCTGGCTCCAGCATCACATCCCTGATCAAGCTATTGCACTCGATGGGCGGAGCTTGTTTCATGCTCACAGACCACAAAACCAGTGCTCAAGTGCCACCATCAATGACACCACCATCATCAGCTAGATTTCTAAGTGTGGGAGGAAACCAGCTGTCTTGCACAATGGTTTACAGAAAACGATCTACTGGTCAATGTCAGCAAAACCAAAGAGACACATCCAAGAGGATGGTGTGAGAAGACCACAGTGCTTTTGCCCTCACATATGGCTTACAATTGCTGCCTCCCCTGTGTTGGAGACGTCGACAATCTTACACAGTTTGCATCTTGCTTTCTCTTCCCATTTATAATCCTGGTCCAAACAGGCTTTATATCTGGGATTGTCAAACCAGCCCTCAAAAAAACTTGCATTTACCCATCATGACCATTCAGTCCACACACGTCCCTCTGTCAAGTATCTCTGCCCAAAGAAGAAATAATAATAACTGTTACTACTTATACTCATGTTACATAGAATGAACACTATATTATCGTTCCCCCATTTTCTATGCACTTTCATGAATAAGAACTGAAAATGAGATGAAAAAATAATGTAATGTAATTATCACTGTGTCCATGGAAACAATGATGGCCACAGACAAAAAAAGTAGAAAAGATCATGTCACATCACTGCAAAACTCAACTGTTTAAACAAGCTTAATATTCGGTTGTTTGTGATGCTGTGTACATGTATGTATGCAATTAAAGATGTTACTGCGTTTTCTTTCAAACTAACTTGGTGGTGATGTCTCCGTGTCAGTGTTTCCCAAACTTTTTCTGGGGACCCACTTTTTCAAAATGACAAACCATTGTGAACCAATTTAGGCCTTATCAATAAATCTTGGAAAGAGTTCATTTTTTAAATAAACATTCCTGACCGTTTTTACTGCCATTTCTGCATCACCTTGTATTATCTTAACACATTTTATTGAGATCATACACATTTTAAATACTTCATAAATGAGAAATAAATTTATTTAGAGTTAACAGGTCATCTTATTATTTTTAATTTTCTTAAATATAGGACATTTTAGCCTGCTTCACAAATGAGACAAAATAAGTGCATTTTGTCAGAATTAACATTCTCTCATTCTCTCTCATCAGTAAAACAATATATACATTTTAAATCTTAAATTTGCAGAATCTCTTCCATAGTCTTTTATTTAGTCAGTCCCGACCCGGTCTTTGGGACTGACTGCTCTATTTGCTACAGTTCTAAGACAGCATAGCTGTTTTGCAGGCTGTGATGTACAGGCAGCTCTGTGTAGGAGTGAGGTGCCATATGCTATTTCTTGCCTTGTTTTCTAGGACAAGCCCTTATATTTTAGAAACCAGAATAGTCTGGAAACACAAATATTTTTCCATCCTCTTTTGTTTTTTCCATTCTTATCCAGACCCTGGAAATGACCAAAAAAAAAAAATCCATACTTTTCTGTATTGTGCAGGAACCATGTCATTCATTTAGATTAGATATTAAATCAATGGCCAAATTATTTTGATGATTGATTAATCTGTTTGAGAAAAAAAAGTCAGAATTATATGATTCAAACTTCTTAAATGTGAATATGTTCTGGTTTCTGAGGATGTTGTATCTGGTCTACATTTTTTACCATTTTCTGACAAACAATTGATTAATCGCGAAAATAATCAACAGATTAATCAACACTGAAAATAATTGATAGTTGTGACCCTAATTTAATATATATAAGCAGCATTGTGAGCAGCACAAAGGACCCTGTGTTGTAGTATGATGAATAAATTAATCTTGTACCTCGTGACTCTAGTATCACTCTGGTAAACCAGGAATTATCTGGAAAAGAAAGATTTTATGACAGTGTTGAATGTACCACAGCTGTGCTTTAAACTCACCTTGAAGAGGTCAGTGAGCATGAGGTTGCTGGGAACCTTGACCGAGTTGACCTGCAGGGCTGGGCCGCTGTCGTTGACGCTGCTGTCACTGGAGCTGGGAGTCACACACAGCATAACAGGCTGGGTGGTTCCAAGCAGCTGGTTGTCCACCTGATTACCACAACATGACAAAACAAGAATTCAGTCAGCACTCCCCAATAAAACAGGGTTTGCAGAACAGCAAATGTAATAGTTATACTGACTGTAATAGTTATTTTAGCAGAAAACAGATCTAAATGAGTACTGATCATACTGTATAAGCTTAACAATGTATATGGACTGCAATAATCTACTGTCTATCAAAATGTGTCAGGTTGATTTGGAGAATAAGTTTCAGTAATTTGCAACAGGATTTCAGTTGATGTGAATGATGAGCAGTACAGCAGACAGACATCACAAAACAGCTGTTTTTACAAGTGATCGAGACCAGATGTTTCTGCTCTTCGTTGGTATGAATCCTAGCTGTGTAATCAGAATATCAGTCACACTTTCATTACAACAAACATGGCATACTGTGAGGGGTCCCACAGGGGTCCATCACTGGACCCCTCTTTTTGTTTCACCTTCTTTCCCCTTGGTCACATTCAGTAAACATAGCTACGTCGACAATGCACACCTTGTCATTTCACTGATGACATACACATGACATAAATTAGTAAGGTCACCTTTCACTACCACGTTTATATATTTTTAGGCTATTGCACGACATACAATACAAATCTTGATACACACATTTTCTAAAAACTAACACACTGGTTCCCAACCTGGGGTCCAGGCCCCCTTTAGGGGGGCACCAGAAATCACAGGGGGTCCCATACACAAATATAATTGATATATTCTATCATAATAACTTACCTTGATAGCTACCTCTCCCCATATCAGAAATACAGTATGTGTGTACATATACTGTACGGTTACAAAATACAAACACAATCATAACTTAGTGTGCAACAGTGAATGTTGTCATGGCTCACCTGAATGTTCTGAATACTGAGCTCCAACACCTCGTTAGCAGCAGTACGGATGAAGTGGACGTCTATACCAGACAGAGTAGTGAACACAAGCTCCTCAGGAACCTTGTTGACCAGAGAGACACCCAGACCTTCCTCCAAGTTCACCAACACCTGTGAAGAAAATCACAGAAAAGGCACATTCAAAAACGTCTGTGGAACTGCACACAATGAATGTTATATAGATGTTTTTTAGACATAATATAATCAAGAACAGATATGATTAAAAACAAACAAAAAAAAAACATAAAGTAGGGATTCATGAATGCATCATGTAGTAATGATGTGGGGTTTTTTTGCCAGGCGTGAATGTCAGTGTCAGACCATGTATGCAATCTAAATGCTTCCATGAAATAACATCAGAGCTCCTCCTCTTACCTCCAGCTCCTGCTCTGTCTCCCTCTTCTTCACGTCCTCTTTGCTCCGGTCCTGTTCTGTGCTAGGTGAGCTCCGGATAATTCTCCTCTGGTTGAAGTCACTGATCTACAAACAACAAATGATCTGTGAGGTTCACAGTCACTGTAATCTGTCCACTATTATCAGATGTTATCAGAGCATCAGAGAGTGGTTACATTCTGAAAGAAGCTCTGTTATCTGATGTACACTGAATGAATATAGGCATTTTGTTGCAGAGAAAAAAAAGATACAGAGTTCAATCAAACTGCGTTTTATGTATAGCAGAGGCAGGCGTAGCAATACAGTCAAAACTGCAATCATTTTATTACTGATGCAGTAAATAAAAATATTTACTTAAATATTAGAGACGATAAAAGATAAAGAGAAGAGACGAGAATCTGAACTATTAACTGAACTTCAGAATCACTACACCTTAAAAAGCTGCTCACTATCAGTGCTATTAGCATTGAACTGATTATTATGAGTTTTATTGGGTTCTGATCTCACCTGCAGGACACGTGTGGGTCCATCTGGCAGCACCTGGACCGACAGCACCCCAGAACCAGGTCTCATCTTCTTGTTGATGAACTGCTGCTCGGGGCCAGGCTCCAGTAGCCCAGAGTCTGGTCCCAGCACCACCTCTGCTCCATCATACAGGCCTGCCACTCCGCCCTTCACCTGAATGGAACATGTCATTAATTCAGAACACAACTGGAGAAAACCATAGTGGAAAGCATGAATTTACCATAGCAGAACAGGTGTGAGTATCAACAGCACCAACACTCAAATGTGACATCTATGGATAACCACATTTTTCAAATGCCACATCAGAGACAGATGAAAACAGCCAAATAGCCACCTGTACTACGAGCCGGGCAGGCCACAGGTCAGCATGCCTGAGCTAAAGTACCACGTCTGGGTGGTGCTGCGGCGTGAGTCCGGCCTCCTCAGCATCAACGGCTCAAAACTGGGAGAGACAAACAGGCAGAGAGACGGACACCTCTTTCATCCAGTTTTCCATTTAGTGGTCCAGTGAGTGAAACTAACTGTACATGACAGACTTACAGACACACAACAGGAGCACACAGTACAGACCTATTGTCACTGACGGCTGCCAGCCCGGCAATGTCCAGCACCAGAGAGGAGTCCAGTGGGCGTGGCTGGGCTGGCTTGCTCTGTGGTGGTGATGAGCCTTCATGACACAGCATACCGGTGCCGGTCATCCTCCACAGCTGGGAGCGCTTCCCCGGCTCCTGCACAACAACCAGACTACAGGTTACAACACATTCATTCAGAGACTTTATCAGTATAACTCATCAATATTTTAGTTTCACTATTGCTCAAAGACAATCGACAAAACTCCTGCACACTGTCTCACTTTCTGCTGATACATCTATCATTTATCAGGCATACTGGCATCATCCAAACATTTCCACATATATACAAACACAGAGACTGCCTCCATTTCCAAACACCCAATCAGAGGACTGCTGAGATTGATCGACATCTGAATCAAATTAATGTTTCATCAGCCAGACCATAGTGCTGAAGAACACTCACTAAATCACAATAAATCTTATATATGCATGTAATCTCACCTTGAAATACTGAAACATTGACATTTAATAAACATATCAGCAGTGAGACAGTGTGCCGGAGTTTCTATAATTATCTTTGAGTTGAATTCTCCTCCAACACACCTGTCACATGTTCAGGTGTGCAGAGATTTTTTTTCCGTATTTTCATTGTTTCTTTCATCAGATTGTTGTTTCAATAATCAGTGAATGTTTTAGTCTAAAACATACCAGAGAATAGTGACAGAATTACCAGTCACAGTTTCACAGAACCTAAGGGGACATCTTCAAGTGTCTGTCAAGTGTTTTGTCTGATTACAAGTATTCAGACATTTAGATAACAATCATATAGACACTGGAGAAACTGGAACCACAGAATATTCTTTTGCTTGACTTAAACTATTACAAAAGACCATTTTTCATTGATTTTCTGCCAGTCGACTGACAATTAAAGTAGGGCTTCGCAATAAATATCAGGACCGATAAATTATTGGCCTATAATGTTAAATTGATATTATTATTTATTAATTCACTAATGAAATTATAGCTGATAAATACTGGCTACAATAATATCTGGTTTGACAGATTATGTCAAAGCATTTCATTTGAATTCTTAGAAAAATGCTCTATAAAAGCTATAACAGTGATGATCTTCTGGTGTATTTAACAAGCATTGAAAAATCAATTCCTCCTTTGTTGAAAATTATTTCTGAATATTCATCTGTCTCAGGTAATAAAATTAATATGGGGAAAACAGAAATAATGCAGTAGGGAAACAAAAAGACAGATCACAGGATTTACAACAATCATTTAAGTGGAACTAGGATGTGTAATGAGTGAAAATAAGCAACAGATATACAGACAAAATTTTATTACATTATTGAATAATATGAGATCTGACATGATTAAATGGATGAATCTTCCTATAAATCTTACAGGAAGAATCAATCTATTTAAAATGACATGGCTTCCAAGATTCTTATGAACGGAATGACTGTTTTCTACAGTGCCAATTACCCCTCCTTTAAAAAAGCATATTCTATTATTACGAACTTTATATGGAGGGAGAAAAGTCACAGGATAAAAAGGAAAGTTTTACATATTCCAAAATTGGAAGGAGGGTTTAATCTGCTAGATTTAGAACTATATCACCTTGCAACTCAAGCATTTTATCTACGCCATTTAGTTAAGAACATAACAGAAGAACAGTGGATTCATGTTGAAAATGCACAAGTTTATCCTCAAAACCTCTTTTCATATATACATCTTCAAAAGAAAGAACAACAAGCTCCATTTTATAATAAGGAACTTAGCAACAACATGGGGAAAAATGAAGCGTATACTGAGTGAGTCGATAGCAGTTCCAAAAAGCACTTGTTTATGGAACAATCCTTGGATAGCTCTTCAAAATGCACCATTAAGCTGGTCTACATGGAGGGACAGAGGTATTGATGTTGTTGATGATTCACTGAATGGAAATATATTCATCTCTTGGATGGATCTGCAAAAAAATAATCTAATCAAGAATTTTTTAAGTATATGCAACTCAGAAGTTTATTCCAAACTTTTGATCTTCATTTATCTGGACAGGAAAGCAAGAAAGCAAAGAGCAATTTAGAAGAATTAATATTTGATTCAGAGACAGATAAGTTAACAGGTAAAGTTTACAAAATTTTGCAGAAATCGTATTCCGTAACTACTTTGCTGCAACCTAGAACACAGTTGTGGAATCTAGATTTAAAGAGAACTGATATTGACTTAAGATGGAGTGATTGTTGGAATTTAACCAGAGATATGACAATAAATGAAAATTTGCATTTGATCCAATATAAAATAATGTATAGAACTTACCGTACAAGAGATAAGGTGAAGAAATATGATGGAAATAAATCTGAGAATTGTCTTAAATGCGGAACAACAGATTGACTGATCCATGCATTTTGCGAATGTACCAAAATTCTGAAGGTTTGGTTTGAAATAGAACATTGGCTATCAGAGATATTGGATGTAAAATTCAATTTTAATCCCTCAATTTGTATATTACAGGACATGTTACATGACACTGTGAGGTATCCACCGAGTTGGATTGCTCTTTTTTCTTTAATTGTATTAAAGAAACTTATACTTCAAGATTGGAAATCCATACACTCTCCTACATTAATACGCTGGAAAAAATGAAATGTGTTATTATTTGAACATGGAAAAGACAATAGCCATGGAAAAGAACAAATTAATTCAATTTGAAATCATATATGGGGAGAAATATTATGAGCATTGAGTGCATAAAGAAAAGAGGAAAAAAGAGTGGTCCATGCACTCAAATCTGATTTGAGGTTTTGTTTTGTCCTAATTCCTTTACTTATCTTTTTCTTTCTTTGGTGCAGTTGTTATACAGAGGGATAAGTAGACAACAGTGCCACTTTGGATACAATTTTTAGTTACAATCTAAAAAATGGTTTTGTTTGTGAGGTTATAAAGTGAGAGAGATGATCAGATATGAAAAATAGATATATGTAGATGCTGTAGATGGATGTTGAGCTTGTATGTGTGTGATGTGTGTTACTGCAAGTCTTGTTTTGTATTGTTTTCTGTTTTTTTTTTACTTTTGTTTTGTTTGTTTGTTTTGTTATGACTGTGTGTCTTAGTTGTGTTATGATGTAAAGCGTTTATTGTATATAGTATGATGAAAAATCAAAATAAAGTCTTTAACAGTATATTTGTTTTTTGATGTTCTTTACCAGAAAAAACTAAACGAATATTTGAAGAGTCAGGACTGTTCTTTGGAATATTAAATCACTCGTTGTTGCTCAATATATCTCAGCCTTTCTTACCTCAGGTGTGCAAAAATTACAGGTTATATGAACTTCTTTATAAAATATAAAAATGTGAAATTACAGATTATCTTGTTGGCACTGGTCATGAGAAGAAGGTAATTATTGGTTATCGAACTAACTGAAAAAAATCAATATTGTGTATCCCTCAATTAATCAAACCCAGTCTTACTTTTTTCCTTCATCTTCTCTGAACTTGCAAAGACAAAACTCTGTGTAAACAGTCCATTCTTTTTACAAAGTTTAATAGCAGCTGTCTGACTTCTGGGGGAATTGTTGTTGAATTAGTTGAAATTTTACTCAAACTTAGATCAAAGTCTATTTGTTCATTCTGTTCTTTTCTTAAATTAATAACAATACCTTCTTTTTCAGGATGACTCTTTGAGTCTTGGTGTCCACATCGAGGACCAGTTCAGCACAGCTGACCAGACGCTTCTTCCCAACAGGTCTCCTCTCAACATTCCTGCATCAACAAAAATACATCTTTATGACTTCAACTTTCCTATACGAGAAAACTTTTCTTTAAAGATTAGTTTCTGGGCATTTTATGCATTTATTTGATGATGACAGCAGAGAGAGACAGGACATGTGGGGAAAGATAGTAGGGGGCTGACATGCACCAATATGGTATGTGTCCTAACTACTTGGCTATCACATGTTTAGGATGAATTTCTATCCCTTATACGAGAACACCTACTGATGTAAAATGTTATTATGATTTAGTCATGTGGTTGGTCCATACTCTGAGAAGGTGTGTGTTGCTGCAATGTAGATGAAGTTCTCATAGTAGAGCTTGTTGTATTCTCTGAAGAAGTTCATGTCGGCTGTGACCTCTGAGGATCCGGCTCCCTTCACAGTCAGCGTGAGGTATGGGGGCAGTGTGGGCTCATCACAGGCATAGTCCAGCACAGAGCGGGCCTTCACCTCCGTGTGCAGCCGGATGTCAGCCACACCGTGCTGCCAAAACTGGATGGGCACCTGAGGGATTCAAACAACGGAATCTATTCAGTTTATTGTGTTTGGTCTTTTATGTCTGTCTGACAGACAGCACGACAGCATTAAAGAAACACACACCCCTCATTAATTTCAATGAGATGTGGATGGAAGCCTGGCCAGTATCTGAAACACTTTGACAGCAGAATCACAGTCCACTGAATCCGGAAATCAAACCTTCTAAAACAGAAAATCCAACAATGATCCCACAGTGACTGACCAGATGTGTGGATGAGTGAACGCAGGCAGGTTTGCATCTTGAGCTCTCTTCTTTAATTCTCTACAACTAATAGATCATAACTGCTTCTGACATATTTTTTACCAAAGATTTGCAAGTGGGTTGCAAATTCCACCTACTGCTTAGGTACATGTAATGACACTCAGTGACATCAGGGTGACGCTGTAATAATCAAGTTCACATTTTCACAATTATCTAAAAAATGACAGATTTTGTGATTTTTCACAAGATACTTACTCATAAATAATTCTGTCCAGCCCTCAGTAACAGGTCATGCCAGTGAAGCTGTTCTAACAGGGGCTTACCTCAGAGATGTTGTCGATGCGGAAGGGTGGTGGCAGATGGTCAGCATCAGAGAAGGAGATCTGGTAGGTGGCTCCCTTCAGTGTGATCTCTGTCCGCAGGAAGAAACAGTTCCCCAGTGTGTCCCTGTTCGAAACAACATCCACTTAAAACCAAACACTGTCGCAGCAAATAAGGCAGGAGAAGAAGAATGCTGCAGAAAATGTCTGATGGACTGAATGTGATTTAATGCTGCTGTTTATTTCTAACATGACAACTGCACATTAAACAGTTAAACTTCATACAGCAGATTTAAACATGACGCTGTCAGTCTGACACTGGCCCATTATGACAGAGATGTGCAGGTCTCTTAAGTTTTTGGCCAAATCAAAGTAAAATTATAGCTGCATCCAACATCCAAAATCTCATAGATGGCGATTTAAAAACTATTTCTTGAATGATCCTGAATTTACTACTTAAATAGAGCATGAGATAGAGGACTTTTTGGAACTAAATGAAAAATCTACTTCAGCTAATACAGTCTGGGAATCTTTAAAGGCATTTTTGAGAGGACAAATAATCTCATATATGTCAAATAAAAATAAATATAATTAAAAAAAACTTAATGAACTAGAAGAAGAAACTCACAAATTTGAAAACCAACATGCTATGACAAAAAACCCAGATATAGCATGTATCCTAACTCAGAAGAGGCTTGAACTTAATAATTTAACCACCAAAAGGGCGGAGGCTGATATGGCAAGAACCAGCACCATTATTATGAAAACGCAGACAAGACAGGTAAACTACTTAGCTGGCAAATAAAGAAAGGGGAAAATGCCAAAATAATCAATTCCATTAAAACTACAGAAGGCAAGATGGTATATGAGCCAGAAGAAATTAATAAATGTTTTGAATTATTTTATCGTAATTTATATCAGTCTAAAGGGAGATTAAATGTAAATACGTGTGAGCAATTCTTACATAAAATATCTCTCCCTACATTACCAGAACAGTTAAAAGAAAAGCTTGATGAAAACAGTACAATTACTGACATCTCCAGGGCTATGGATCATCTACAATTAGGGAAAGCCCCTGGCCCCGATGGATTTACAATTGAATTTTTCAAGAAATTTAGAGATAGACTTCTTACTCCATATTTAAATATGCTTAATGAGTCTTTTCAAACAGGACAGCTGCCTCCAACACTTGAATTGGCAACAATTAATGTTTTCCATAAACCACATAACGATGAGTCTCTATGCGGGTCTTATCGGCCACTGTCATTGCTTAATGTTGACTTTAAAATACTCTTCGACTGGAAACAGTAATAACTCTGCTGATTCATAGGGACCAGTCTGGATTCATTCAGCAACGCCAAGGTGCAGACAACATCCGCAGATTATTACATATGATAGAGCTTTCTAAAAACGAACAAGACCCTAGACTAATAATGTCAATGGACGCAGAAAAAGTGTTCAACACAATCGAATGGGACTTTTTATTTGAGACTATGCGGCACATGAATTTTGGCAATGTATTTATTGGCAACATAAAGTTATCATACAGAAACCCAAAAGCTCAGATTCTCACTAATGGAATTCTTTCAAAATCTTTTTCTCTGGGGAGAGGGACTAGGCAGGGCTGTCCCCTATTGCCATTATTCTTTGCCCTAGCCATAGAGCCATTGGCAGCTGCTATCAGAACCAATTCACACATTAATTGAATAAAATTTGGTACAGAGGAGATCAAATTATCGCTATATGCAGAGGATTTATTGCTGTACATTACTAAACTAGATCAATCATTAACTATTTACAACACTACAGGAGTACAGCAGTCTATCAGGATATAAACTTAACTATGAAAAAACAGAAGTGATGCCTCTTAACATCTATACACACCCCAATACTCATCAGTTGTTGTCCCAATTCAAATGGCAACCAAAAGCCTTAAAATATTTAGGGATTTTTATAACAAATGACCTGAATAAAGTTCATCAGGCAAATTATTTACCATTATTAGAAAAAGTTAAAAATGATTTACAGAAATGGACAACCCTACCCATATCATTAATCGGAAGGATAAATGTTGTTAAAATGAACGTATTGCCAAAATTTATGTATTTGTTTCAATCAATCCCAATAAAGTGCCCTTCTAAAACATTCTTAGAAATAAATAGAATGATCTCAAAGTTCTTATGGGCTGGAAAAAAGAGCAGAGTGAAGATTTCAACATTACAAGCCCCCTTATCTAAAGGGGGGTTGAACTTACCTAATTTTAAACTATATTATCTGGCATCACAGTTGCGGGCAATATGGTCCTGGTTTCAAAGTGATACCACAAGCCCAAACTGGGTAACCATAGAACAAGAGATGGTAAACCCCATATCGTTAAGATCAATTCCTTTTACTGGATCATTAACGAATTTGCAAAAGATTACAAAAAATCAGGTAGTGTGTCAAACATTTATGTATGACACACATTTATGAGCTCTCCTCATAGATAGATGTACGTATGTGTATGTGTATATATATATATATATATATATATATATATATATATATGTGTATGTATATGTGTGTGTATGTGTGTGTATATATATATATATGTACATGTATATGTGTGTGTATATGTATGTGTGTATATATATATGTATATGTGTTGTTTTGTTTTGTTTTGGTTGAAAGCAGCTCTGAGCTGCTCTCTGGATATAATATCGGGCCAGTATAGCTGTATGTACAGCGTGTTTTTTTTTTTTTTGATGGACTGTTGGTACTGACCAACGACACTTTGAGAGGATGCTGTATGGGTTATGGGTATTGTACTATCTGTGTTAGGGACAAGGAATGGGGTATAGGAATGAGAAACTGTTATTTATTTATGTATTTTTTTCTCTTTTAATGTCTGTTTAAAACGATGAAATAAAATTGTGAATGTGGTCGGGGGCAATGGTCGGGGCCGGGCAATTTTAGGCAAAAATAGGCAATTCTGAGCAACAAGCAGAGTGTAGGAAGATGAAAAAAAGGTGGCATTCTAATGTGCATTTTACATCAGTTGAGGCTTGAACTCACAATTTCTGGCACAAGAGACTCTGCTCTATCTCACTGAGCTAATTAGCAAGAGACAACTCTGCGGTATATATGTTTAAAACTTCTTCTAGCTCATTATAGGAATTCTACAGCTGCAATGATTAGTCAATAAATCAATAAGTCAAACACAATTAATCCACAACTATTTCATGATGGATTGATTGTTTCAGGCATCAGTGTTGGAATTACCTTCGTAGATTTGAGGATATCCTTCTCAAATCTTGCTTTATCATGGTTTTGGACCTTTAGTCAGACAAAGTGAGATGTTTGTGGATGCCAGATTGGAATTGGGGAAAGGTAATATGAATTTTACATAATTTTATAGACAAATATTTAATATAGAAAATAACTAGGATGCTAATCAATGAAATGATTCATAGCAGAGATAAAAGTGTTGGTAAAGAGTATTTGTCTCTCCGCGAAACTGCCTGGATCATAATTATTTTAACCTTAGTCATCTCTAATCCACATAGCATGATGCCTGAACATAGGACTTTCACATTAGAAGGTCCGTTCTGCCTTAGCTGAGGCTTGAACTCACAATTTCTGAGACTGAGGTCCGTCTTCTGTCTCACTGAGCTAATTGGCAAGTGGCAGTTCATGTGTGGCTTCACAAATTGACTAAGCCAAGCATCAGGATGCCAGACAGCAGCCATCCATGCCATGGAAAAGAAAATTTCAAAGTGAAAGTTCCAAAGCTGTAGCACATATGGTTGATTTGTTATGAATTTTCAAAGTTTTGAAATTTAGAGGCTTGCTGTAGCGCCACCATCAGGACTACTGTCTTGTGTTTCCAGTTGAGGACATCTGGCATGGGACTGGACCTTTGTGTGCAACATTTGGTGATTTTTTGCGCATGGGAAGTAGGATTTCCTCGGAAGAAGAAGAAGAAAGAAGAACATTGAGGATAACAATAGGGTCCGGGCAGCTTAGGTTGCCCAGCCCCTAATGAATGTAACTGACTGAAGATTTTCTGTGATAAATAGGACAGACTCATCAGTTTTCTAATCAGCAACTTCATATTTAATGTCCTCCCTCAGTTTATAATCTCTATCACTCATAAAGAACTTTGTTAGAAAAAGAATTAGTTAAAGAGCGGCTTTTTTTTTACCGCCGATTTAATCTGAACCTCAGAACTTAACTGCTCCCGACCAGGTTATAAGTTCAGCATCAATTACCATGGTGATCTAGCGAGGTTAAAAGAGAGACACCTTTGTGACACAGACTTTAGACTCAACATACCTCACTAACACATTAATCTTGCATTTTAGTACAGCCCTCTGAACACCAGAACTCAACAGTGTAACTTGTGCATTTGTGATTTTTGGCTATAAAAACAAACCAGACTCAACTGTATAATGAACAATGTTCAGCAGTGACTTCAGAGCCACTGTATAGCTCACCTCATGTTGATGTGAAAGGACTTGGGTTTGTTGACCTCGAAGCCTCCAGACCAGGTGCAGTTGGGGGTGTCCATGAGGCGCACACACAGCAGCTGGTCGTAGTCGTTACGGGGCCAGTGGAAGACAACGCTGGAGCCTGGCAGGGTGGAGATGTAACCCTCTGGGTTGGCTGTACCCTGGGACAAATGTATTCATTAATGAAGTAGGTGAAACTGGAGGAGGCAACTTATAAATTAATGGCTGAATTTCATTCAGGTTCCAGTCTCACAGCCCTGTTATTGTGAGTGCTGGCTCACTGAACAGAGCAATCATTCAGTTCACCAGTAATATGGTGAACAGTTCATTTCTTAGCGAAATTCTCACCTTTCCTCTGGCAAACTCTCTCTGAGCAAAGGCCAGTTTGTGTGTGGAGCGGTTGTCCAGCAGGTAGCGTGGGGCAAAGGTCACTATGTGAGTGTCCCTGTACCGTCCTTTTCCTTTCCTCACACTGATGCCTGTGTTGATCAGACAGGGAACAATGAATATCTGACAAACGTTTTTACTGATCATGTGACATTAACTCCAAAATCCAACAGTGAACAGTCTAAGGTGAAATGTCAAGATATCTGTTGTACAGTACAGACCTTTGTTACAGGCATCAAAGTGTCAGGAAAGCCTGCTGCACAAGTGTGAATGTGAAATAAGTGCTATTTAATACAAAAAAATCTTCTATGTGCCTATACTGTAACCGTCTACCATAGAAAAAGGACCACAGATTCAGTGCAGAAAAAAAGATTATTAATAATGGTCAAAAAGCAGATGTTCCACTCTATGCATATAAAGAAGGCAGAATGTTATGAGAATAATACAATTGGAGTTCTGATCAAAGGTAGAAGACAAAGAAAAAATAGGAGAGTTAGGAAATTCAGTTCATTTAGCCTGGTTGCATTAGCATTTTGAGAACTTTTAATTATCCAAAGAGGTCATGAATACTAATTGAATAGAATTCTAATAGACTACTACAATTCAGCTCAGTTCAGTTTTCTTTGCAAAATGAGTCACTTTATGCAGGAAAATTAACTGTACAATACTGAACACAAGCTGGAGAAATACATTATCATAAAAAGCCCTCCAGTAAATCAAACTTTGATATAATGACTTGACTCAGTTCTTAAAAGTCAAATTCATTTTGCACAAAATCCCAAAGGATTTGCCATAGTGTCTCTTACAGTTTTACCAGTGCAGAGTTTTTCTTCTTGATGGCGTCAGGATCAGACTTTAGGTCAGTTTGTGCTGACTGTGAATGTAACAACTTGCCTATGTTGTAGATGAGGCCAGGCCTGTTCCCATGCTGGATAACCTTCACTGCCCTGACTCCACTCCCTCCATCCAGGGAGAAGCCCTGACACCAGCCTGGAACTCCATCTGGGTGGATCCCTTTCCCGATCCGCATAGTACACCTGGGATTAGGATAGGTGGGGTAAAAAAAGAATGTGAGGATGGATGAGTGAAAACACCAGGAGGAAGATGTTGGGTAGATCTTTGCTCAATAGCTAAGACATTAGGTATAGTCCAGATGTAGGTCTTTAGGACAGAGAGAGGGACAGAGTGGTCAGATAAATGTTGTGTACGCACCAAAATGGGCTAGAAATGTGAGTACTGCACTTTCTAAGAATCAACTGGGATTGATTTTAAAAGGAAATGTGTACATTTACAGATGGAAAATTGGCAGCAGATGTTGAGGTGCTGATCTAAAGTCAGACTGTAGAAATTAATTGTGAGAGGAATCATCGTAGGTATAATGGTGCCTCACACACATTTAATTTCACTTTGTATCACACGTAACTTATAGATCCACATTAACATAAACAGTCAAACCAGCAGTGTTATTTGTACCTGCGCTTGTACGGAGCCATAACTATTCCATAAGCACCATTACGTTTGAAAAGGCAAGCCAACTCTAACCTCAAATCTGCTCAATATTTCATCAGTGCTGTCTCACCATCACATTCCCCTCCCCCAGAGCGCAGAGGGGACACCCAGACTGTATGAAAAGATCATCAGCTGTAGAAATCCAAGATTATATCAAACAGCATTAAAAACTGCAGAGTAGAGTGCCAGTAGTTTGTAATAATATATTCTAATACTGTGCATGTATCGCCAAGTGGGCCTACCATCTGCACACGGATCATATGAAATAACAAAATGTGTAAATAAAGCCAGTGACAGCTCTCACTCCATGTCCTTGTTATCAGTCCTAATCATAATGCAGCTCACCACAATAACACCCACGTAAATAAAGAAAAAAGTGTGTAATATCAACCATCTCCAAATAATGTCCAGGGTGGGGGATACCACTGATTGACAAGCTCATTTTGGCGAGGAGTGAAGCACCAGTCTGATTGCTGTAAACATAAATACTGCAGAGACACTTGTCTGTAATGGTCTTTCTCCTGGTTGTTGCCATGATTCACAGTAAACAACCATCAATCAGAAGCTCAATTCTACGCATCAACATCCAAAAGGTCTTTTTAACCTCATTAACATATCCATGTGGTGTGTTTCATGAGTTACAAGACATATCAGGAGCAAAATAAGCATTTCTTGCTTTGAAACTGCAGTCTCAAATAAACAGATTCAGTCAGGCTGGACATATGACATCATAACCCTAAGGAACCAATCCCATTAATCGAGGAGATGCAGCTACACATATATTATCAGTTGCGATGCCCAGCCCACAGGAGAAGCCAGATGTAACTAGTTACTGTGATTAGCTAGCAAAACAGAGAGACGCCAAGTGGAACTACTTGGTACTTAATGGGGGTTGGGGTGGGTGGAGAGGGTGGGGTCTATTTGTATAGTCATGAATCCTTGAATACTAAATGAAGACAAGGTTTAGAGCTATACGTAAGCCATTTTAACAAGGTATTTGAACTTATTTAGACAAAAAAACCATCAGGCACAATTTATTACTTGCAGAGCATTTTATATTGTTCAAAACATGACTGGAGTTGGACTTAAAACATTTATGGGTAATTATGGAAGTGAAATAGGTGGTAGGTTGGGCCAAGTTGATTTCATCTGATTTACATACATTTCCTAATTTGTAAGTTTAGTGTGAATTCTCTTTTATAAATGATGCCCCTGGTCTCTGACACACTCACATGGCAGGCTGCTCCTTGTCAGTGTAGCAGAACAATAATGGACTGAGGCTTCGGGCCAACTCATGCTCCTCAAACTGGCCTGCTGCATCCGCTTTGCCGTTGTCCTGACGGAAAATTAATGGCAGACCTGAGGGAGGAACATGGTTTTAGAGAAGCTTATTCTCGAAGCAAAGACTGGACTGGGTTTATTCTTGTAAAATCTGCAGATCTGAAGTTTTTAACAATAAAGAGAATATTACCAGTCTTATTGATGAGCCAGTAGGGGGAGGAAATGAGGATCTTCAGTGCCCCCTGTGCCCGCAGGATGATGCGGATGGTGAGGCACAGCAGATGTTTGTTGGTGTCGTACAGCCTCATGCGGACCACATAGTTCTGAGTCCCAGGGGGGATCAGCAGCTCTTTGCACACGGGGAAGTTCTCCAGCAGGACACCTAAAGAACACACGTCATGGACAGCAGAGGTGAGAACATGAAACATATTCAGGAACTAAACAGCAGTGAGTGACAGTGCTGACCTAGTTCCATGTTCTGTGAGGTGTCAGCAGCGTGCAGCACGGCCTCTTTGCCCGGCTTCAGAGTGCCTTTGATGGACGTTCCTTTGATGTAGTAGTTGAGGTCACAGGGTAGCAGGTTGGCCAGCACCATGGTGGGCAGCAGGTAGATGGTATGGCCCGGCTGGCGGTAGATCTGCTTGGCACTGCCTGAAACCCTCTTGGCAGGCTGCTGCTCGGGGTAGTTCTCCTTCTTGATGACCACGCAAAACCTGCAGGATGCAGGAAAGTGAGGGGCATGGTACCAGCTGGGAGCAGAACAACAGCTAAGAACGAGATGTGACTGTAGTTACCTGAAGTTACGCTTGAGGTTGTCATCAAAGTCTGCGGACTGACACTCTCTCTTACTGCTGCTGATCTCTCCAGGCCGCTCCACGCTGGTCCAATGGATGGGAACCTTGCAGAAGAACAAGCCCAGGCCCTTGGGCCGAGCCTGCAACCGCCACGAGGTCAGGTGGAGGGGGACTGCCAAGGCCTGGCCAGGCAGGATAGGAGGCAACACCACCGGTTCTGTCAGCACAGAGACACAACTGGCTTCATTATGACACAACATGACACCAAATAAGATCAAATAATGATGAAAATTAAATAAAATAAGAAAGATGAAATAAAATATATGACTTATGTAAAATGAAATATAAAAAAAATTGAATAAAATACATAACATATGACACCAAAAAGTATAATTTAAAAAGGAAAAAATAAAATATATAAAATAAAACAAGATAAAACACAAGATAAAATAAATTGGACACAATTAAGACAAATTAAATTTAATGTCATATATTACATGTCATTAAGTTTACTTTAATAACATAACAGAAAATAAGGTTAAATAAAATACATAATTAAATAAAAGACAATAAAATAATTCTAATTAAGCTAAAATACACAGAATAAGGAAAAACATAAAAGTTAAATGTAACATAAAATAGAAAAGAAAAAATAAGTGTCTTACTGTCGGGAGCGGAGGGGCTGTCCAGTCTGACCTCCATAGGAACATCCAGCCGGTTCTTCACCATGAGGGCAGATCGGACAGTAATGACCTTCCTGGCACTGCCCTCCATTGTGATGGAGAAGACCACTCTGACCGGAGGCAGGGCCGAGAACTGGGGATGTTCACACACAAAACACATCAGCTACCATGACATGCTAAGACTTTCTAAGACTAAGACAATAAAATATACTTTCACTTTTCACTTTCACTAATTACTTCCAGTCACTTTTCTTATTTTTTTGCTGTTAAGCTGCTGTCAATGAAACTCAACACTCTCCTGCACAGATGTTTCATATTAAATGTTCTCCAACACCCCAAAGGCCAGAATCCATCTAGAGCTGAAACAATTATTCATTTCATTTATTGGTTGACCAACAGAAAACAAATCGGCAGCTATGTTGATAATCAAATATTTGGTTTTAAAGTAAAAAACATTCCCTAGTTCCAACTTTTAACTGTGATAATTTGAATGTGAATATCTTTAGGTTTTGGACTGTTGTCTGGAAAACACAAGGACTTTGATGGGGTCACCTTGCAATCTAAGGAACTGTTTTGTAGATGATATGATGTTTTATAGACTGTGTGAGTAATGAAATCACAAAATTTTCAGCAGAATAATAAATAATACCAAGAGCTGCAGCTCTAAATCTGTCTCTGTTGTGGTAGCCATTTAATTTAAAGGGATATATAAATAACTTTCATTGAAACACTGTAGAAGACACAGTAGGCACTGATTATTGACTCTGATGACTGTTGTTGTACTGATGGAATTAGTAATGTGGAAATGTATATTATGCTGCATTTATGCTAAACCATTACAATACAAGTTATTCCATATTGAGTCTACGTATTATACCAGGCTTTTGTATGTTGCTGGCTACTATTTTAAACTCCTCACTTTACTTCTCTGAATCAAAAACTGTGATTCATGATATTGGGCTATATAAATACAACTGACTTGCCCTGACTTGAAAATGCATTCTGTCTATAACAGCCTCATTAGACCCACAAACAGCAAAGTTGTTTCTCCCTTTCTAATCCATGCAGCTGTATTTCCTGGTGTAACCGAGCATTACAGCTGCCACTGTGACTATAGACACAATTGTAAATGCTCACTGTCAATGACTGCTCAGTGCTCTCTGATTTAGAAACAAGACTTGTCAGACTTACATAAACATGTGGGTGGATGATGTTGGTTCTGCTAATAGGACTGCCAACCTGTGGAAGAGTGAAGGAGAAAAAGGAAGAGTTAACAATCAAACTCTGGGCCAGTCTGTTAGAAAGCCCTAACACTGAGAACATGAATAGTATTTCAGAAGTTCTGAATTGTGCTCACAGTGTTGGAAGAGTTGTTCCTGTCCGCAGCTGCATAACGGAAGAAAACACCCACTTTGTCCACAGACACCGGCTTCACTTGCTCCCATCCACACACCCGCACCAGCAGCTGGTGCAGCTTCAGCTCATGAGTGTGTCTACAGAAGAGGAGGCAGCAAGGGGTCGGTGATACAGAATTATAATCTAGAAATTCATTTACAGGTCAGCACGACATCATTTATAGTAGACTTTTACAGGTTTTACAAGTTACACAGGCCGACACATAGTATAGTAGTATAGTGCATAGTAGTTAACAACAATAAGGGTAACAATAAGGGTAACAGCTAACTCAACGTTAGCTGCGAGCCACATCACTGATGTTCATGCATATGTTCAATGATTAAGTCCAGCAAAAAGCTTATTCTTTCATTTTTACCAGTGTTGCCACTCTAATACAGGGGTCTGCAACGTTTACAATCAAAAGAGACATTTTTTGTCAAAAAAGAAAAAAAAAAAACTGGCATCCACAGCAAGCTTATAGAGACTCAAGAAGACGAGCCACTGTCAACATTTAGAGGAAAAGGCACAGAGCCAGAGGGCAGGCTGTGATGCACAATTTTACAGATGAAAGATTAAATCTTTTTTTTTTTTTTTTCATTTGGTGTATTGGCAACATATCTTTACAGTTTGAAAATGTAAGAATCATTTTGACTAAAAAAACTTGAGATGACTGCAACAAATTTTTGACTTTTGAGCCCAACTCAACTCTTATACTTTGAAATAAACTTTGGAAAGTTTTGGCAACCTATTATCTTTAGTTGAGATAATTTACTTTTCTTCTTTAGATAAACTTGAATCTTTGAGTTGCTTAAACTCAGTCACAGTGAGCTGTGAACCTGATTTGTTATCATTTTGGTGCCTGAAAATTAAACGGTTTTGATTGAAAATATTAAAATTTTAACCATCATTCATTTTCGCTTGAATTTTTTAAAATACAATTTTAGGGGGTTTCTAAAACTCAAAGATTTAAGTTTATCTAAAAAAGAAAAGTTAATTATCTCAACAAAAGAATTTGAAAAATCTATTGCAGTACGTTGCTTTGAAATTTTGAGTTGTCTCAACTATTTCATAGACCTACAACAATGATGAATGAAAATTAAAATGTTAAAAAACCTAACTGTTCTTCATTTTCATATCATTTTTTGCCAAAGTCACAGGGACTGGAAAGGGGCTACAGAGCCACAGGGTTGCAGAACCCTGCTTGAAAGTTAATAGATAACAAATTTGTTATCAGCTTAATTATCAAAGTTATGAGTGTTGGCAATAACTAGATAAGTTAGCACATCCCCTGCCAGTAAGCAGATTTGTCACATTTCAAGTGTAACAGAGGAAGAGAAACATAGACAAATAAAAATCTAATTGACAAATAGAGAAACTATACACCATTAAGTTTCAGTGCGCCGTAAAACCAGGAGGAATGATGACCAGACAATCCAAAGTACAAACACTTTGATATTCATGGACAAAATCGACAGTGCTGTGAATGTGAATTAGAGCTGTACCGGTGGCGGAGTTTCTCGCGGGCTTCAAACTCAAAGGGAATCTCCTCCCCAGGCAGCACCTCCCTCCACTGGCTCACATTGTGTGTGTCATCAGTTCCTGGACCGTGGACATCTGAGATGGAGTCTGCACTACTGCTGTGAGACAGCGCCACCCTGTGGGGAACATGTGGAGAGTTTTACCTGGAGCCATTCATCAGAGATGAGTTTCTACAGTTGGAACTGTTGGTGTGCAGAGGAGAACCCAGTCCCTTGTCTGATAACTTTCTCTACACATCTTCATACCAGAAAAAGAACTGCTTGTAAAAATGAAATAATCTCAAAAATAATGGAAGCATGAATATGCTAAATTAATTTCATGTTAACATGCTTAGAACTGTACATGAAAAGTTATTTGGTTCAATTTCCTATCAATCTGGTCTGTAGTTTTTGAGATATCTTTCTCTGGATTGAAGTGTTGAACAGACAAACCTAGTCTATGTTGAACATACAGATGATTTTAATGCAAGTGTTCTCATTACATACAAGCTACACCGAGCAATGAGAGGTGCAAAATTTGGTGCAAATCAATAGGAGGTGATGTCATACTGTTTTCCTGTAATATCAGGATGACATGTTTAAATGTCACAAAATTTGCCAGTCATATACAGATTGTCAATATAGTCATACCACTAATATTTTAGCTACAGGTCACCTTATGGAACTTCTGCATGTACCGAATGTGCTCCAGATGACCATACTTGGTGTAAATCAGTCAAACACCCAGTGGCATTATAATACAATATTGATGTGAACTCAAAAGGCCACTTTTCATCAGTTAATGTCATCAAATATGGTACACACATGTTGCCCAGGACTGTGAGACCACAGACCAAATGTGGAGAAAATTGATCAATGTCAATATCTTTGAAATAATAATAATAATAATAATAATAATAATAATAATAATAATAATAATAATAATAATAATAATATTATTATATTATTATTATTATTATTATTATTATTATTATTACTTTATTTATTTAAAATATGACAATAAAACAAATGAAAATAAAGGGAGGAGATTACAGAGACATAACATATTGTTGTCTAGTCAATATAAATAAAAGGAATGAAATAAGACAACAATGACAATATAAAATTAAATATATTAAAAATATATTAAAAAGAGATAACATCAAATAAAAGCAATAAAAATGAGTTTTAAGAAGTGATTTAAGGGCAGACGTTTAGCTCAGTTGGTAGAGCATCCGACCCATGTATGGAGGCTGTTAGTCCTCTGCAGCGGCCGCTGGTTCGACTCCCGCCTGCTGCCCTTTGCTTCATGTCATCCTCTCTCTCTGTCCCCTTTCCTGTCTACTCTTCAGCTGCACTATCAAATAAAGGCAAAAAATGGCCAAAAAAATAACTTTGGAAAAAAAAAGAAGTGATTTAAAAGATGTCACTGATTCAGCAGCCTGATCTCCTCGGGCAGGTCATTCCAAAGTCGAGGGGCCCTGATGGAGAAAACGCGGCCACCTTTAGATTTAAGCCTTGACTTTGGAACAGCCAAGAAGGGCCCCGCCCAAGGACCTAAAGCCGCGTACAGGCTCATAAGGGGTCAACATTTCAACTATGTAGCTTTGGGCCAGACCCAGTTAAAAGTGATCAGTAAAATCATAAAATCAATTCTAAAATGCACAGGGAGCCAGTGGAGGGAAGCCAGGACTGGAGTGATGCAATGTCATCTGTTAAAACATCAGTCAACTTTCCTTGGTCTACTGCTGCCATCTACTGTTCTTTTGACAGCAAACTCAGTTTGAGTTCTTGCTTGCAAGTCAAACATGCTGGCTCTCCAGTTTGTAGTACATGTAGTCATGGTAACATGCACAGTTATGGTTATGGTTACACCTACCTTGTGGGGGTTGTAGTCAGAGTGGCGAACCACATGGTACATCCTGTGTGGTTACGCAGAGCGTATGGCACGAATGGCTGCCTCCTCTTGGACAGTTTGACATCTGCACACAGAAATGAACAGCCAATCAGAGAGAAGACGGGTATGCTTGGCTTTCTACATTATTCAGTACTAACTAGTAAGTGTGTTCCATTCTAACAGTCATGCACTTGCTTTTTTCTTGGTGTCTGAGACCTAAAAAGCAGCCGACGCTCTAAAATTATTTCCTTTAAAGGGGCACGCCACCAATTTTAAACAAGTGGTAATGACAGGGACAACTAGTCAGCCTGTGAGAGCAGCTGGATAGTATCTTCTGTGGCTCTGGAGACTCACATCATTAGGAGTTATTTATCTCAGTGCGACGTTGGGGATTGCAAACAGGAAATCGAGCAGAAAGCAGCTTGAAAATATGCTTTAAGACAGTGGTTCTCAACCTGGGGGCCGGGACCCTCAAGGGGTTCCCAAGATAATTTCTGGGTGTTGCCAGATAGTTGTGGAGAATAAAATAAAATAAAATATTAATGCCAAGAGTTGAGTTTGGTAGCTTTCGGGTGTTAAACAGTAATCCCTGAACAACCCCAGGCAGATTTGGGGGTTGGGAACACCAACCTGATTATTCCAGAGGGTTGCAACTGGAAAAGGTTGAGAACCACTATTTTAACCACTACTTTCTGAAGCCTGGCTCATACAAGGGACTAAAAGCCAAGACATCTGTGCCTCTGCTGCTTTGATTTTGACCATTATGTTAACATGCCCCCAACTTTAAAGAAATCACTGGAGTACCCCTTTAAATTGGCAACTCGTTTAGAAATGGACAATCATATTTGTGATTTTTTGTAAAACATACCATCACTCTGTATGATTATTGTTGGCAAAATTTTCAAACTTTTACAAAATGTCAGAAAACTCATATCCTTTTCATTTACCACAGTAAATGAGTAAATTGTGTTGAACAAAAAATGAAACAAAAATAAAAATAAAAAACAAAAAATAAAACATTCACACAAATGTAAGCAGACTGCTGTTAGTGAGCAAATCAACTCTTTGGCTGACTTACCACAGAGCAAAGAGACTGGCAACATCTGTGTCCAGCAGTTATTTATTTGGCAGAGTGGCCCTTCAGTTTATATTTAATTTTTTACATTTATTTTATTTATATATCAGGCAGGAAATACAGAAGTATCTGTTGCCATACCACTAGACTGAGGAGCAGCTTCTTCCCTCAGGCTGTGAGACTGAAGAATTCCTCCTCAGCACTCCTCCCTATTAATTACCGGTACTTTAATCTATATTTTTATTTTATCTCTTCAGCCAATTCCAATCAATCTAAGACAAGACTACACTGAAATCTCATTATACAACCTTGTTGGAAGTGATAAATAAATTTCCTTTATCCTTGTATTTAGTAGATGTCAAAACTAATATTCTTTATTAATTTAATGCATTTTTATACCCAAAAATACAGGACACAAAGAAACTGCCAAATCATGCAATCAGATGAAAAGTCTGACAGATCATAATCAAATGCTTTACAGTTGAGAAAACGGAGTACTTTCCTTCATGATACACAACATGGAAAATTACTGTGCTACAATGACAAGGGAATTTTCACAACGGATTCACAATCACTGGCCATGCAGTGGAAAGCAAATGACGAACGAGTCATGCTGTTCAGGCAAAAATGAAATTCAATCGGTCTGGAAGAGGAGGACAGAGAGGACAGGCTATAGCCATTGTGAAACCTATTAAGACTGATTTTAAATATCATCATCACTATTCAAACCAGCAACACCACTGAACAGTCATTCAGTTGTGTAGTAGATTTAACTGAACTGCAGCTAAAAGCACCAGACAATATTCCTGCTATAAAAACTCCTATATCTTTCCATTCCAGGGCGTTTCTATAACTAGGTGGCCCCAGGGGGAGAGGCACAGGGTTCCTACATGTTTTTATTATTATCATTATTGTTGCACAACTCCAGACTTTTACAGAGTCAAATTTCTAGAAAACAAAGTAGCTATGAGTACAATATGTTAGACTGTATTTATTTAACATATTGAATAAGTGATATTATTATTGTCTGCCCACATTTTTTCTGCAGCCTTGGTTCTTCACTGTGCCCATGGAAACACAAACAAAGACAAAAAGGTTTTTGTTTCCTTATGAAGAAAAGATAGTCAATTTACTTTTTTTGACAACTAAATCACTGAATAACTCATGTTCACACAAGCATAATATCTGGTGATTTATGGTTTGTGTATATATGCTGCTCAAATATACTGCAGCATTTTCTTTCAAACTGGTTTGCTGGTGGATGTCTGGATTTGGTTCAATGATAACACACATGGGGCAGAGCTGTGTTACAGGCTGTGACGTACAGGCGTGTGCGCTCAGTTCCTTCTTCATGTCTTGCTTTCAATAACAAGCTTGCTCTGGCCCACGCTCTCTCACACAGTGATTGTGCTGGCTGCCTGCTCAAAACACGATTAAAAACACTCCTCTTGTATGATAAACTTTTTTTTTGTTTTAACAAATTCTGGATTTCATATTTTAGAACAGAATAGGGGCAACAGTCTGAAACCAAATATTTTTCTATACTCTCTCCTCTTTTTTCGATATTTATCCACACCTGGAAATGACTTCATCAAATTCCATAGTTTTCCATACTGAGTAGGAACCCTGGGGGTAGGCCTTTAGCAGTAGGTTCTTAACAACTAAAACTGTTGATTGTGAAAAGCTAAAGCCTGTGCAACACTACAGTCCAGCTTCACAAAAACCTTTGTGAGAGAAATGAGCTTTAGCTACTTGAGTATAAAGTCATATGAGTGAAAAATCAGCTACAAGCAATCAGCTACAAGTACTGGGTACTCACTAGGTATTCATGTGCCTCAGTAGGAACACGCATACCTGGTGGGTGCATGAATACCTGGAGGGTACATGAATATCTAGTGTCTTGTCACATTGATGTAAAGCTTCTCGTAAACATGAATTCAGAAAAAAGGGTCGCACTCAGAGGTAATATGATTTCACATTTTCGGCCATCCGGCCTTCATCAGTGTGTGTGCACATACAAGTTTTCAATCACTGCTTAAATCATCGGGTGAGTTGCCAGGTGAGGACAATTGTTGGTTAACGTGACCTCACATAGACTGGAGCCACATGGAGTGAACTATACACCTCACTAACACACTTCACAACTCTACACACACTTTCTACTGGATTTTCCAGACATTGTTAATGAAAAAAACTGACACACATAGGAAAATAAAACAACAGTAGTCATGACTGTTGACATCAGGTTCTTCACCGTTCAACCGCTGAGTGCGACCCTCTTTTCATAATTCATGGATATATACATCTAGGATAATGCACAGAGGGCCAGAGCGCAGTCGTCCTCTGCAGACAGAGCTATTGTTCACGTAAACAAACATAAGTTATGTTTATATTCAGTGTTACTCATCTAAACTCAGTGTGTATATCTTCGAGGTCTAACACACATGTTGAATGCCTTTCTTTCCTCATGAAACATTTACAAGTATTTTAAAATCCAGTATTGTATATTGTATTGAGCTTGCAGTCTTCTTCCCTGTCTTTGTTGGTAACTGCAGATGACTTTGGTATGCTATTGCCTCCTGTGGATCAGTAGTGCACTGACACACCACTGGTAAGTCTGTGCATAGTGTCACCTAAATAATGTAAGTAACTACATAATAAAATTCACAGATTTTTTTTTACAGTTTACACAGTGTTATGCAAAATGTCATTTATAAAGTTCATTTAATCATTAATTTTCCTTTTTTTTACTTTCATTTGAGGCATAATTTTCATTTCCATGTATTTATGTTCTTTTTTATTTTTGCCAATGTTGTGAAACACTTTGTTTCAATATCAGTGTGACAAATGACATAACATTTCATAAAGCTGATTCCCAAAAGAATGTGTATGTTTATTAGCTGTGACCAGCAGCTTTTTAAGTCACTCCATTGTTGGATCGGTCAGACAGTCAACCAAAATTCTCCTGTTTTCACCCGAGTAGGCTGAAATTTGGCATAGAGGTCAAGTGTGTATTTGTGTGAAGGTGTGTGTTGGTGTTCATGCCATTTGCTAAAAGAGGGGTGTGTCAGTGGGAGTGGCCTGTAATGAAAAAGTGCATAACTTGTAAATCGATTTGAATAACATGATCAAATGAATGAACTGTTTGTTGTAGACTCTTGCGGGAAGCATCATTGGTCTTAGCAGAGAGGATTTCAATGGTGCAAATTATCCCTGCCCAAATACTTAAGCCACATGCCCTCCACAACTTATTGCTTGTTTGTTTCAGCCACCTGTGGGGAGCATTATTAGACTAAGGAGAGTTCTTTCTTTCTTTTTTTTTTTTTTTTGGTTGCCTCATTCCCTATACCTTCTTTATTAGCTCAATGAATCTGTAGCCATGGAGGTCAAGTGGTTGTTTGTGTGTGAAAGTGTATGTGTGTATATACACTGCAGTAGCCTGATGCAACTATTGTGAATTCATGGTTGTGTCTGTCATACACAGTTTTACAGAGCCATAATCAAAGGAGTCAACATTACTGCCCACTCTGTTGTTTTCACTTGGTATCTTGCAGCTTACTCGTTTTCACTCAAGCTGAGGATATATTATGAGAATTTCATTTAAAAATATACTTTGTTGAGCACTTTAAGCCTTTAGACAGCAACATGGTTAGCCTTAATACCTAAGCTATTGGGATGCCCCATACAACAGTATTCATACTCACATTAATTATAATTTATAGCGTGATTATGCTGTGATTTGAAGTGCCATGTATCCTCACTGTTTTGCTCCTGAATGACCTGCCTCTGCTTTACATATCACACTATCCAGCATTGTGCTGGAGGCCTCTTCATACCCTCACAAAATCTAACCAGTTAAGCGTTTATGCAGATGTTGCCAACATGGAACTTTCAGAGGTGAGGATGCATCGTGCTAAAGAAGAAACTATTTCATCATCGACATCAGCTTTCAGTAAAATCCAAGATCTTATTGAACTTTACTGAATTATATATTTTGGTGGTACCACAGTGTTTCATTTGTTATTTAATTTGTTCACTTATTTTGTGAGACATTCTGTCTTTGTCAGGGAAGTGTAACTTCTGCAATTCTGGATGTAGCACTTGGCCATGTTGAGATTTGGATGTTATTTCAATTAACAGATCAGCTTAAATTAGAACTGCTGTCATTCCATACACATCCTTCAGTGTATCAACTGGAGATCTATCTGGGGGTGGGGGGGTGGGGGGTGGGGGGGGGGGGGGGTTGAGTTTTCATTATATATATATTAATGTTATGCTCGCCATTATTGTATATTATATTACTATTTGTCATGCATAACATCTTCAATAAATATCTGATCACAAAAAAAGAACAACTTGCTGGCAGGAAACACTTGAGGCTTTTGAATCTGTGTTGATTGGTCCTAACTACAGATCTATATTGCCTCACAACACTGCAGGATGTCTAAGCAGCCATGGGGAACAGCTGGTGATGAGTGAATAAAAGCTCTGATACTGAGTGTGCTGCTGCAGGAGACTGTCTGGGCAACTAAATACTCTGAACTGTACCTCTGGAGCGAATCTGCTGCTCAAGGCAGGTCAAGCTGGCTGTGCTCCTAGTTCTAAGGTGAGCAAGAGGAGCACCTGACAGCAGAGAGAGACAGTTACTACACAACAGAAACACATGCAGAGGGAACACACAACAGGGTTAGATGATTATCATCCTCATTCTGTACTCTGTGCTGGCAGTCAGCATGTCAATACTTTCATGAACAGCGCAGGTCATGCTTCACTTCCAGTCATCTCCCCTTTATTTACATGTGTTCAGAACAGCAACCAACAGTCCATTAATGTCCTATTCAACTGAAGCACCAGAAGAACTTGGCTGATGAGTGGCATTTTGATTGATTAATATTAAAATAAACTAAATGTTATAAAAGGCTGGAGCAAAGCGGAATAAACCTCCTGTTCATCAGAACAGAACAACCCATCAACCAAGTTTCTTCATACAACTTAAGTTCTACCAGTCCTAAACTAGCCTCTTTAAGGATAACCTGCATTATTCTGTTTTTCTTGTTATCAACAAATCCCATGAGAATATCAAAGCCAACTATATGTTCGCCCGTGTTAATACCCTCATATCTGTAGCTCTCAGCCTCAAGCCCAATGGTTCCTACTGAAGACCTAAATATTTGAAAACATCACCTCCCAAATATACAGTTTCAGTCTGAAAAAAAAGGCTTAGTAATTTCCTAAAACAGCTGATGACTGTAGCTTTAAACAAAAGTTCCTCAAACAGGAGTTAAAGTGGTTTTGTAAGGGACTATTTTCAGCAGTGGATCAATCCACATCTTGTGCTGCAGTGCTGTGTTTCCCAAACTTTTTTCTGGGGATGCACTTTTTAAAAATGACAAACCATCGCAACCCAGTTCACAACAGGCCTTATCAATTCTAGGAAGAGTTCATTCATGTATAAATGAACGTGCTTCACCATTTTTATTTCCATTTCTGCATCACCTCGCATTATCTTGACACTTTACTGAAAACATATACACATGCTGAAACTTTAGAAATAAGATATAATTGCATTTAAGATGAGTTAAGAGGTCATCTCATTGTTTTCATTTCCTCTCAACAGGAAAACAATATAGGACATTTTAGCCTACATTTGGATGGAATCAACAGGCTCTCATTTTTTTCCTCTGACATTAAAACAATATACACATTTCAAATGCCACAAAAGGTGTACTGCAGAGACAAATCTTAAATTTGCAGACTGTTTTCCATAGTCTTTTTTATTTGGGGACCCAGATAAATGCTCCTGTGACCCACCTGTGGGTCCCGACCCAGTCTTTGGGAATGATTGATCTAGTGAGTACTTGGGACAGCAGGACGGTGTTTGTGGGACTGGGTGAAAATAAACTAGAGTGCCTGTTCATGGTAATGAAAGAGCAGTCAGCCAGTGCAACAGTGTGACTCACTTATGTGTTTTTAATTGTTTTTGGACAACAATGGAGCTCTATGCAGTGGTTCCCAACCTGGGGTCCAGGCCTCCTTAAAGGAGGCTGCAAAGATCACAGGGAGTCCCAAAGGCTTTGTCTGCTCTGAGGCTGTCAAAATTAAGTTTGCACATGTTAACTAAAATCACAATTACCATAAAGGTCTGTATGCAAAACTATATATACTATACATATACTAGAAAGAAAACTTACAAAATTAAGATTTTTTGTCCTCACTGAAAAATATGTGCTGCTCATTATTATTCTTTTTGTAAGGATAATGGGGAAAACCCAACTCTTTTGGGTTGTTAAAAGACAAAATGTTAAGCTTATACTAGAAAAGAGACATTTACCAACGTTAAAGGTTCTAAGAATGGAAACAATTTTAACTGATGATAATTGCTGACAATAAAGCTTTGGAATGAATAATCATTCTTAAGGTGTGTATGTGTGTGCAGGCTTTGGGGGTTTGGGGGGGCTCAGCTTTGCTTAGATATAAGCAGTGGAGGGCTTCAAGGAAAAAAGGTTGGGAAGAACTGCTCTGTGGTACTCAGGAGGAAGATATATCAGACTTTTCAGTCAAGTTTCCACCCTGAGTAAAATAGGAAATAGTTTTCAAGCAACTAAAAGGTTCATTCAGCCTGTTGTTGTCTGTATTTCCACCATAGTGTAATGCTGATTTGTTGAAGCACAATAAAAAAAAAAAAAAAAACAAGCTGGTCTGTGGCTGAAAATTTTTGGAAATGGCCGAAAGGAAATGTTACAAGTATTCAGCCAATCAGAAATGTACAATATAGCCTTAAGTTCCTGTACTTTTGAAAAGTAGTACCTCCCCAGACAGGGACTGTTTTGGGAGTAAAATAATGTCCACAGAACCCAATTTAGACTGGAAAGGTCCAACCTTAAGAGGTCCTTAAGAAAGGTCCTCTTAAGGTTCTGAGTCCCTTGTCAGTAGGTTCCTTGTCACTTGTTTGTATGTACATTCACTGTTGGGTTTGCACATGAGATTTGTTGATAATGATAAAAAAAAAAACATAGCACATCACATTAAAGATATACAATTTCTGCTGCTGACAGTGTCTTTTAGCATCCTTTTGAGTTGGTAGATACACAAATAACTGACCAAAGTTCACATCATATCTTTTTTATTGTGTATTTAACTGTGCAGATTTCCAAGAGTGGAAATGTCATGCAGATTGTGTTAGTTCTGACTAGCTCTGATATTTCCAAATAAAAAGACAGCAAAAAAGATTAAATCAACTAGAACAAGATAAAGCACAAGAGGCTGCCTAAGTTTAGATATCTAAAACAGTCACCCGGCTATACTACTGTCTTTTCATTTTTTTGTTTTTTAAAAAAAGAAATAAAAAATTGTTATCCATGTTGTTATGCCATATCTGGCCCTTCATTAAACCAATTCAAAACATACTTCTGAAAGAGTCTTTTAGTATTTTTGTGAAGTACTTCACTATACAGTGATTTGTTTGTGGTACTGTGTGTAGGTGGAACTCACTCTGTCCAAAGCTGGGTGGGTCGACTGAGGAACCCATCCAGGGCAGGGGGGGTGAAGACTGGGGGTTCTGTTCCTCCTCATTACAGTAGTCAGCTATCCAGGAGCTCTTGGTGGTGTTGTATTGTTCTGGAAAGACCACATAAATATATTTCTGGCTTGTGGGACAAGTTTAAAACTGTACCTGGAAACCAGCACAATGAGTGATCTGACTAGCTAAATATTGTGTGAACCCCAAAACACTGTTCAGCCAGCTGTTTGTTTGTGTACTCACCCAACAGGACAGAAGTGATGTTCACGTCCAACCTCTGCCTGGCTCGGATCCCCATCTTCAGACGTGGAGGGTGGAGACGGCCGGCGGCCTGCTGCTGCCAGGACAGGAAGCAGGGCCAGGGCTCGATGAAGGGTTCCCAGCCTAGCACGCACACATGCACATGCACACGCACACGCACACGCGCACACACACACACACACACATACACACACACACACAGTAATGACAACAATCTAGGAGCAAACCACATTTCTGTCTTTGTCGATCTGCTACAGTTTGCTAAGAAGTCTAATCAATCCATAAGTGTTGTCAAAACTAAAATGTATACAGAATGCTGCTTTAGGTTCTATTCCATTCCTCCTGTCAGTGCTTAACACTGGATGTTATCCGCCTCATACACACACAGGACTAGTATTTAATATCAACAAAGTCATTTGTGACCTGGAATGACTCAGGGCAGACCTGCCTATTGAAGCCCATGTCATTCTGAAAAATGTCCCTGCTTGTATCTATCTCACTTAATCCGCAAATGCAGGATTAATGTTAAAAAAGAAAATAGCCCAATGACTATTCACTAGTAGCTGGTTCTGTAACCACACACCACAGCTGGGCTTTGTCATCCATAGGCTGCAATTACACCATTACAGCTACATTAGCTGTCAGACTGGTGTTTTGTGGGTCTAATCATTACAACTCAGTTTTGTCCTGTTTTTTTCTGCTTTTGAATATGCAATACAGAATGTAAACATCCACTATTCATTAATACTTTGTACTTTATTTTGCTCAGTCTTGTAATTCTGATATCTTGTGCCCAGCACCCAAGTAATCCTGAAAATCACCAAAAATAAATACTGAATTTAGTAGTTTATTTAATAAAGAATCATGGGGAGCATAACCCCAGACCCCCCTTGCGAGTCTGTGGTTTTATCTACTTACATGTCTCTCTCACTTTTTTCACTTCTGACCAGTTTTCATGCCTGTTCATATTGCAACTTTGCCAGTTTTCACCGTTTTCACCAATGTTGCTGCTCCCCACGCAGTAGTGACACCAGTCTTTCAGGAGCCTCAAGCTGCTCCCAGTAAGGCATGTACTGGATTGCTTGTGACTATACTACATATATATATATATTAATTTTAACTGTGATTAATCGCAATTAATCACAGTTAAAATACTACATATTATATATACTAATATTACTTGTATTTTCTTCTATTATTTCTTATATAGTATTGAAAGATGCAATACAGTTAATCCATTACAATTTAAGGATGCAATTTTACAGATTGGTGAAAAATAATAACACATCATAGTTGTTTATTTTTTCACATCATCACTACATTTTGATTAGTGTATTAAATAAATGTCTATGTATCCGTCTGCACACCTCAACCTTCATAAACAAGTCACATCCATACAGACTATGGTCATTTGGTTGTGAATGGAGAATATTGTCCCCCTGAAGCTGCCGTACATCTGACAGGCCACCGTCCGTCATAGGAAACACTCGTGGAGTTACAACTAGTCTGATTGTCACTGACACTAACACTGTCAAACCAAGAGTTTAACAGTGTTTTCCACTCTCATGTGTGATCAAACCACCAGTGTTTGTCTCATATGTGTGTGTGTGTGTATATAATATATATATACATATACATATATACATATATACATATATATATATATATATATATATATATATATATATATATATATATACATATACACATATATATATATACACGTTATATATATATGTACACACACACACACACGTGTGTGTATGTGTGTATATGAAATAAAGTTAATGACTTAATATTCACTGGACAAAATACACTGCCCGGCCAAAAAAAAAAGTCGCCACCTGGATTTAACTAAGAAAATAGGTACGAGCCTCCTATTGGATAATTACTGCATGGGCGATTATCTTTCAGCTGGCAACAAGTTATTTAACCCCAACTGGTGCAATGAGTTGCTTCTCATTTCCTAAACAACCATGTCGAAAGACACATCCCGTGGTCGTGGAAAAGATGTTAGTCTGTTTGAGAAGGGTCAAATCATTGGCATGCATCAAGCAGAGAAAACAACAGGAAGAAATGTGGCCGGAAAAAAATCCTGAATGATCGTGATCGGCGATCACTTAAACGTTTGGTGAGATCAAATCGAAGAAAAACAACAGTAGAACTCAGGGCTATGTTTAATAGTGAAAGTAAGAGCATTTCCACACGCACAATGCGAAGGGAACTCAAGGGATTGGGACTGAACAGCTGTGTAGCCTTAAGAAAACCACTAATCGGTGAGGCTAACCGGAAAAAAAGGCTTCAATTTGCTAGGGAGCATAAAGATTGGACTCTGGAGCAATGGAAGAAGGTCATGTGGTCTGATGAGTCCAGATTTGTCCTGTTCCAGAGTGATGGGCGCATCAGGGTAAGAAGAGAGGCAGATGAAGTGATGCACCCATCATGCCTTGTGCCTACTGTACAAGCCTGTGGGGGCAGTGTTCTGATCTGGGGTTGCTGCAGTTGCTCAGGTCTAGGTTCAGCAACAGTATGTGCTCAAAGAATGAGGTCAGCTGACTACCTGAATATACTGAATGACCAGGTTATTCCATCAATGGATTTTTTCTTCCCTGATGGCACGGGCATATTCCAAGATGACAATGCCAGGATTCATCAGGCTCAAATTGTGAAAGACTGGTTCAGGGAGCATAAGACATCATTTTCACACATGGATTGGCCACCACAGAGTCCAGACCTTAACCCCATTGAGAATCTTTGGGATGTGCTGGAGAAGGCTTTGTGCAGCGGTCAGACTCTACCATCATCAATGCAAGATCTTGGTGAAAAATTAATGCAACACTGGATGGAAATAAATCTTGTGACATTGCAGAAGCTTATCGAAACAATGCCACAGCGAATGCGTGCCGTAATCAAAGCTAAAGGCGGTCCAACGAAATATTAGAGTGTATGACCTTTTTTTTTGGTGGCGACTTTTTTTTTGGCCAGGCAGTGTAAGATAATTAATTAATGGTTCAATAGATTGGTATACACGGTATGACGTATTAGTCTGTACGTGTAGGTATATATATGTATATGGGTGTGATTATGTGTGTGTATATACAGTCTATACATGTGTAAATATGAACATGAGATAAAACAGAGGTAAATATATATTTTTTTTGTGTGAATAATGAGATTATGGAGAAGGGGTAGGATGAAATAAGTATGGACTTCTTCCTACATGTTACTGTTGTTTTGTTTTTCTTGTTTTTTTTTTGTTTGTTTGTTTGTTTTTTGTTTTTTTTTGAGAATTTCTTCAGTGAATTTGTGCAGGTTTTCTGTTCTGTTTTCATTTTGTTATTCTTACCATAATTTTGATGTTTTTATTGATTACTTTTGTTTTTACATGTTTGAAAATAAAAATCTATGTTGGTAATAGTGATCCAGTGTTAAGCACCGCCTCTGGTGGTCAGGAAAAATGAAACAGAACAAGAATTATAGATGTAACTACTGTTCTTTGAACTCTGGATGACCTCAAGAGTTCTCTGTTGCTCAGAATCTTGATAAGAAGATTCCTCAGGAATAATGTGACTTTGTTCATCTTAAATACTTGACTCCAATTACAAACATAACTCTTATTTTGGTAGGTTTGAACAAACACAGAGCTGACCATCGTGGTCAAAAAGATGTTTCTTCAACTGACTGAAAAATATACAATATATCACATTCACATTAAAAAACTGCACAAATGTTCTGACGCTGAAAGCAAATCTTACCTGACAACTCTCTGTTGTAGTAGTCTCCAGACAGAGTGAAGCTGGCGTTACCTTCCTGGGTGGAACCAATGCGCTGCAGCACATAAAGCCCTGCAAAACATACAGTCAGCTTCCTGTACGTGCAATTATTTGTTTATCAAGTTTTTTTTTTTTTTTAAAGCACCATTCATTGCAGTTTGACTAACTCTTAGCTAGTTCTTAAAAACTTACATTTTAAGTCCTAAATGTCTAATGCTGGAGCATTTACTCCACTGACATCCAAGGAGTGATTTCAGTTTTGGTTATCTGTTGATAATATTATTTTCTTTTTGTAGTGTGCCTTTATTTAACAGTGAGAGGAGAGATTCAGACATGTGGGGACAGAAAGAGAGAGAGAAGGATAAGACAATGGTAGTAAGGAATCAAACTGGGACACTGCAGTTATATGCTATATATCTTAACTGTTGGTCCACAGGACTACCTCAGGTTTACATCAGCAGAGGAGCCGAGTATAAACAACAATAAACAACAATAACCGCTGGTAGAGAACAACAGCGGCTTCTAAGTAAACTCCAAAAGCAATTTGCTTTGTACCAAACACTAAAGCAAGACAAAATGTGGCACTTGAGCTACATAAACTTTCATCATTATTGTTATTATTATTATTATTATTATTATTATTATTGTTGTAATTACCAGTCGTCAGTTTAAGAAAAATAATTCCCCATTCTTCATCATGTGTTTTATAATGCTGATGTATCTTATGTAAATGAGACTTACGGGAGAAGGTGAGTTCAGCTAGTGGTATATCACAGTCCAGACAGTCATCAATGAAACAGATGCAAACGCTCTCAGCCTTCACCTCCACCCCAGACAGAGGAGCTGAGTGGCTGCTGGAGCCGGAGTTAGCCCTGGCTCTGGGGTGTCCTGAAAAGTTCTCAGCATTCTCCAGCAGCCATGTGGCAGCCTGGTCCAGCTGGCCTGGGGGACATATTAGCATGTCTTTATATAGGTTTTTATTAAATAATGGTCTTACTGAGGTCTACTGGAGGAGTGTTAAAGATCTCACTCACCTTTACAGTGGAGTAGGGCTCTTTTGCAGTCCTCTTTCCTGAAGCCAAGGTCTTGTAAACGGGTCAGCTGGCCCTCTGTGGAGACAAAACACAAGCTCATAAATAGATGTTCTAAGAATAGTAATAAACAGTGGAACAACAGCATGCCATCACTGGAAGTAAATATTAGCCTTGTCAATGTGTTAGAAAAATTACATGAGTAATAATGATTTCAGACATCTCTAATTTATAATTTTAATGTTTTTGGACACTAAAATAATTGTGCCAAAAATCCCTGGATTTTACTCTCTTCTGGGATGAAAAAGCGGACTAAAAATGTGTCTGTATGTTGGTCTTTACATACCTATGAGAGCCTCAGTCTTCTGCCTGAAGCTGTCTTTGGGTGGAGCAGTGGACTCAGTGCTAGCTGCAGCGGTGGTGTCAGAGTCAGAGGGCAGTGGAGTGCTGGCAGTGGGGATGGACTTGGCGATGGCCAAGAAGAGCTGAATGTCGTTGTACGACAGACGGATGTCCAGAGCAGGAAACTGAATCTACCAGAGAGTCACACAAACAAGTACAATGGCAATCCATCAGTTATTACCAAAGTCAATTCACTCACTATGGGGAGTCCAAGGCATCCTGTGAAAACAGTTGTATAATGTTTTTTGAGAAAATTTCTTGAGTGACATCAGCTGTAAAAAAAAAACTGTATTACAAACTAGCAGCACGGGAATATAAGCATTTACCAAAAATAGTCTAATGAATACAATCAAGTCATATTATGGGAAATATACACTGCCTGTCCAAAAAAAAGTCACCACCTGGATTTAACTAAGCAAATAGGTAAGATCCTCCCATTGGATAATTACTGCAGTAATTAATATGTTTCAGCTGGCAACAAGTTATTGAACCCTAACTGATGCAGTGAGCAACTTCTCATTTCTTACAGTAAACTACCATGTCAGAAGACATATCCTGTGGTTGTAGAAAAGATGTTACTCTGTTTCAAAAGGGTGAAATTATTGGCCTGCATCAAGCAAAGAAAACAACGAAGGAGACTAATGAAACTACTAGGATTGGGTTAAGAACTGTAAAAAACCTGGAAGAATAGTGGTGAACCATCATCTTCAAGGAAGAAATATGGTTGGAAAAAATCTTGAGTGATAGTGATCGGAGATCACTTAAAAGTCTGGTGAAATCAAGTAAAAAAAAAAAAAAATCAACAGTAGAACTCACGGCTATGTTTAAAAGTGAAAGTAAGAACTTTTCTACACACACAATGTGAAGAGAACTCAAGGAATTGGGACTGAACAGCTGTGTAGCCTTAAGAAAACCACTTATCAGTGAGGCTAACCGGAAAAAAAGGCTTCAATTTGCTAGGGAGCATAAAGATTGGACTCTGGAGCAATGGAAGAAGGTCATGTGGTCTGATGAGTCCAGATTTACCCTGTTCCAGAGTGATGGGGGCATCAGGGTAAGAAGAGAGGCAGATAAAGTGATGCTCCCATCATGCCTTGTGCCTACTGTACAAGCCTGTGGGGGCAGTGTTCTGATCTGGGGTTGCTTCAGTTGCTCAGGTTGAGCAGTTCAGTTCAGCAATTTTTTGTGCCCAAAAACTGAGGTCAGCTCACTACCTGAATATACTGAATGAGCAGGTTTTTCCATCAGTGGATTTTTTCTTCCCTGATGACACGGACATATTCCAAGATGACAATACCAGGATTCATCGGGTTCAAATAGTGAAAGAGTGGTTCAGTGACCATGAGACATCATTTTCACACATGGATTGACCACCAGAGCCCAGACCTGAACCCCACTGAGAATCTTTGGGATGTGCTGGAGAAGACTTTACACAGTGGTCTGACTCTCCATCATTAATGCAAGATCTTGACGAAAAATTAATGCAACTCTGGACAGAAATAAATGTTGTGAGATTGCATAAACTTATCAAATATGGTGCCATGGCAAATGCGTGCCTTAATCAAAGCTAAAGGCGGTCCAACAAAATTAGAGTGTGTGACTTTTTTTTGGCCAGGCAGTGTAGGAGCCGATACTGGAATAGCCTGGGAACCAGATGAACTTGCAAGCTCATGAAGGAATGCATGTAGAGCCAGAACATTTTCACATCTAACTCTGTGAATTAAGGGTTTATGTCCACCAAACCAGAGATGGTGATTGTTTTAGCAGAGGAAGGACAAACCAGATTGGTTTTGGTGAGTGTTATTTTGGTTCTAGTTGATGAGATGATGAGAGCAATATAACAGCTCTATATACTTAAACAATTAATGTGTTGTCAGACACTTAGAATAACAGTCTGAGCCTTCAAGACAAGCAATCTCACTGGATGTACTTTAACAGGTGCAAATTGTCCAGGAAGATTACATTAGGCCTGTTTAATGGCTGCAGGCTGAGGCCATCTATAGACCAATTATAAAATTTTTGTACCTATTAGTCATTTACATACCAAAATATAAGTATACATGTTCACAGACATATCAATGCTTCACCATCACAGCTCATGTCTGCATGCTGCAGTCTGCATGCTGTGCTCAGCATGACGTCACTCATTTTGTTGCTCTGACTGCTTGTAGGTCTATCCAACTGGGTCCAGAGGTGTTTTGGTCTGTACCCATTGATAACGCCCCCTGGAAATCAAAAATGAACTGAGAGGTTCCAGACTAATTTACATTAGTGAACTGGTCTAGTGATACCAGGCTAATACTAGAGACTAAAAGTCAGGATATCGGCCAAACAGATTTTGACCATTCTTTTTAATGTGTCCAAGAACTTAATTAAAGTGAAATACTACAACCCTAGAATACTCCTTTAAGTAAGTAACTATACCTACAAAAATGTAGAAAATGACAAAGAGTTGACAACTCAAGCTGACTGCAGTTCTAAAGTGACTCCGATTCCCTACAGTGACAGTGACACCACTCATTCCGCCATCCATTAGCTATCTCCTCTTGTCCTTTGAAGGGTTTTGGGGGGATGGAGCAGATTCCAGCTGACATTGGGAGAACCCCCTCGCTGTTATAAACAGTGCTAACTACTGCACCACCGTGCTGCCTTCAGTTACATATCTTATTGCTGGTGCTAGCTCCTGACCTCCAGTAACGGTGGGATGTCCTCCACATTGAAGGCGTCCAGTAGGCCTGAGCTGCTTTGGTATGTGGGGCTCCCGCACAGCTCCACCTGAATGTTGACTGGGTCGATGATGGACAGTGCCGTCTCCTGCTCACTGCCCAACCGACATGAGAACACCTGGGAGAGACAAGATACTATGTCTGAATCAAAGCTAATATTGAATATTGGGTTAGTAGTTTTGTTTAGTAGTTTATTAGTAGCTCATAGCACTCCTGAACTATTGAAGTATTTAATGATCATACAAACATACTAAAAAAACAACTGAGCTATACTGTTTTGGCTATTAAGGGTAGGAGGAGGGTGGGGAGGAGGAGTTGGAGCATTTTCAGCAATAGCAACAGTAACACAATTGGTATTTAAAGCAGTTTCCTGGGAAGCAATAATATTTGCAATGGCAATAAAAGTACAAGCAGTACTAAAACAATAATATTATCAGCAGCAGTCATTTATTAAATGAAGTTGTCTCTTTCAGACTGGGATTAATCAATTTAAAGAATCCTGATAAACGTTAGCAGTGGTAGCACTGGTAGTCTTAGCAGTAATGTTTGAACATCATATGGTGCTATGACAAGGAAATGTCACCTCTATTCCTGCAAGACTGCCAGAGAAGGGTCTGTCCAGCAGGCGGGGTTTGTAGGTGAGGACTGTGGTGCCTTTTAGAATGATGGCGTTAGTATCCAGACATGATGAGTCCTCCACAACCACAAACTCTGTGCCTGAAGATCGAACAACAATGTAAGACAAATTCAATAAAATGCACAGGTCAGGTCATTTATGATTCTCATATGTAGAACTGCATCAAGTATTGTGTCAGGTTACAGCTCAATGACATTTTCATATTGAATTAAATAGTTCAAATGAAATGCTGGAGGGGCACATTTTACAGCTGATAGTGAATAATGAAAAAAACAAAAAACAAAACCAGTCAGTCTTTGTGGGGGATGTCTGATAGACCTGACAACTGGAATGTACTAATGAACCACCCTTTAAAGCATTCATTTTGTTCTCAGTAGGGGGAAGATTTAACGTAAAGATAAAGTAAGCTCTCACACGTTACAGATATTGAGTGTCATTGTTCCTATCTTTTCTTTTAAAGTGTCTGGTGCAATTGGTAACACCATGGTAATAATACTTTATTAACCAGTGGGAAAATTTCCTCACCATGACATCCCTAAAGAGAATTGAGTACTAAGAAAATGGGCCAACCAGCTGGTCGATGTTATAAAAGATATGTTGGCTCTGCAGCGGGTGATTAAACCTGCTCAGAACGTCATTGGTATCTATCTACAGACCATCAGTGAAATCATGGAGGTGAGGTGTCTCTGCAGAGACCAAATGATGCTTAAAGACAACAGCCACCAAGCCTCAGCCTGTTAACCCTGCTGCCATCTGGCAAGAGACACAGAGGTATCTGGTGATGTACCTCCACGACTACAGAGCAGGCTGTGAGACAGCTCAATTCATCCTCAGCACACCATAAATCAATGATATAGAACTTTACACTGACATTGCACATGCTGTACATATATGTGTAGGTTTATATGTCTATAAGTGACTGTGCATATTGTTTTATTTTAAATGTATTTTATTCGACTCTAATTTAAATATTTGTATTATGTTCTATGTGTGTACATCTTCCATTTCATTGTGCCATCCTGTGTTGTAAAATGACAAACAAATGATCCTTGATGACTTGAATGTAGAAGCACAAATTACATCATTATGAATAATAAATAAGTTCCAATCAATCAAAATATTTATTAATCAGTAAGAGACGGATCTGGAAGAGTTTATGGCCTCCATGTGTACATAGTACATTATTTATTTTATTGAAAATAAGCAGCAGTTACTAGTAATGACTGATCATTCTTCTCTGACCTGTGACGTTGATCTTGACCTCCAGGAAGCGGTCCTGGGTGACCGGCACTGTGGATCTCTTAGTGACCACACCACTCTTGACTGTCTTTGGCATGACAGCCCCCGTGGTGCTGCTGGTGCCCGTGCCTGAGTCAGTGCTAGTGTTACTGGGCCAGCGCCGCCGAGGCTCAGCACCGTCCGACATCTTCTCCACTGGCACCCGCAGGAAGTCTCGAACCAGCTGGAGCCAGTCAAAGATGAGAATGACCCTCAGGTTGTTCAAGACCACTGTGAAGCAGGAAGACTCACGTGTGGATCTGCAGGAGGATGAAACATACCTTGTGTGACTCTTTACTATCTAGCACTACCTAGAATCTGTTTCTGCTTAGGTTTAGAAATGTTCAGTGGGCTTGAAGAATCTCTAGTCCTACCTGTAATGTAGTTCCAGCTGCAGTGACGCCCGGTTAGTGCCTGTTTTAGAAGGCTGGAGGATGCAATCAAAGACATTGGGCCTTGAGCCATCTGCTCCATCAGTGCTTTTATTTAGGCCCGTGTAGCGAGTGTCATATGCCAGCAGGGAGTGAGACACTAAGTTGACAGACTTGGATCCATTGGAGAAACTCTCAAAAAGCAGCTTAGATTTCATGAAGTCAAACCTTTGTAAGAAAAATACAAGCATAACATAAAAATGGCATGTTTTTTAACTTCACTGTAGATGAATGTCTACTTTACAACCCTCAGCTATACACATCATAGTGATTCAACCTAGAACTAGTCCAAGAAAGACGTAGATTAACTTCTTACAAGCTGTGAGGGGTGTTAGTCTGCCCCAGACAGCAGGGTTCTCTAAAATAGGTTGAAATCCTATCTGATATACATGGTTGAAGCGAGTTGTTTCCCCCGCTGTGTCCTTCCCAGACCCCAGAACTGGAAGATCTGCAGGCTGCAGGAGCACTGCATGACAGCAAGATGTTCGCACCATTGTAAATTGACAATAACAAGTGAGGATGAGTCCTCCACTCTAAGCTGATCAGGTGTTTATAACTGTCAATTTTCTGTCAATGTAAATTCAGCCTGTTACCCTGAAAACAAAGGCCTACTGCTCTGAAATCCACGCTGGATTTGGGATAAGTCACTGCCTACCTCACTGTCTGCTGGACTCCACTAACATCTATGCCTTCTGCAAGATAATTAATAATTTCTTACAACTCATAAACAGACATTTATTCCTGGAATAGAAATTTCACAGGGGGACACCACGGCTAGAGTATTGCTGTCAGAGCAGCTAATTCAACTTGACACGTTTCCTTTTCCTATCTGACACATGGTTTTATGATTTATTACAGTAACTCAGTGATTCCCAAAATGTGGCCCACAGCCCAGTGGTGGGCCCTGAAGGCCCTGCAGGTGGGCCTTGAGAGGTCATGAAAAATAAATAAATAAAATGCTTTTAAGTTTTATTTTTTTAAGTTTGAAAAGACCATAAAATATGTATGATTAAATAAAAAAAAAAAAAAAATCAGAACTAATAAAACATTTTCAATTTTAAATGTGTCATTCTTTATTTATCTGACCTGGTTTAACAGGTGTTACACCATATTTGGTGACCTGTCACATTAAAACCAGAAGGTTTCCTATATATTGTCCTTGGTACAATAAGTGCAGTGTGTTGTTCAGACTTGTGATCAAAGGTTTGGGTGGGTCACTTAAGATTTTCAGATTTCAAATTGGGCTGTGGCATTTCTAAGTTTGGGAATGGCTGCAGTAAATATATTACAAATTTCTCCTTTAAACAATGTCAGTGTTTCCCATCCATTTAACTTATAGCAAACTTAACATTATACATGTTTAACTGAATGCGTGTTTAAAGGACTGGTGAAACACTGATTTTCAGTTCAGGTACAGTAACTCAACACTGAGAACTCATCTGGCTCAAACAGTGTACGGCTGTGAGATCTTTGGTGCCTTTACACTGTTTGCCATGGTGCCGACATGATGAACTTAAGAATTTGTTGCTGTGTAGGGTTTTGAGGTCATCTGCATTATTTCAGTGTCTTTATTGATTTTATTTGCATCTAATAGAAATGCCCATGCTATGCAGACATCCGGATCAATGTAAATTTTAAAAATATGTGTGTGACCTTAGATGCTCTCCACAGTACATTATAAATATATCTATTTATAGATTTGGAAAAAAATGCAAATCTAAATTGGTGTAGGGCTGTAAAAGGACCTTGCTAATGAGCGTTTGTGTTCAGTGGATTTGGGGCTGTCCAAGAGCTCCAGACTGACATCCATCATGTCCACCAGGAATGATAAGTTGGTGTAGACATCTCCACTCAGCACCGTCTAAAGAGAGACACAACATTAGTTTATAAACTACAGTAGCACATATAGGAAAGAATTTGTAAATGGCAAATAGTGATAATACATCAAAGACAGACAAAACGAGCAGAAACAGGCAATCATAAAATATTTAAGAAATAAACCGTTAAATGTATTGCGAACTATGAGCCCTATGAGGGTACATTTTTGCAGCTTGTTGCAAAATTCTGGAAGTAACTGCTCACAGTGAGGGAATATAATTGTGATCAAGGGTCTTAGGAGATCATATGCTGTCTTGAAGCACATTTGTGATTTGTGATATTGGGCTATAAAGATAAAATTTACTTGACTTGCAGGGTAGTTCAAAATATTTCATGTGGGGCAGTATGAGGTTCTTGTTCGATAGTCAGTGTATTTTCTACTGTAGATGCTGGTTGTCAGGCCCCAGTCAATAAATACCTCATAGTACCCTAAGTCAAACAATTTGAACTATCCCTTTAACTGCCCTGCAGAGTCCAGAAATCTCAAATCAAATTTTGAAAAACAATGTTCTTTAGAGTAGTTAAAGTCATTTACATCTAAGACATATTTATAGGATATCATACTTCCTTAGCTGGCCTGAGTGGTCAGGTCAAGTGGATTTCATAACAGAAACAGCATTTGCTACAAATATAGAATGTCATGAGATGTGGTTGCCTGATGTCTCACATAGGTGCTGGGGTCTTGTAGGTTGTAGGGTCGCAGGAAATCTTCAACAGGCTCTCCCAGATTGCTCTCCAGCAGCCCTCTGATCAGCTGGTAGTGCTCCAGGTCCAGAGAGCAGTGTACTGACGACAGGCTGCCGTGGATGGACATGTCAGGTACAGCATGGCTCAGCTCCCTGACAACAATGATGGACACAAGCATGAGTTTGGATAGAGAGTATGGTCCTATACTGACAATGGTTACATTCATACATACTGCTTTCTTACAGAAAGACATATTTTTGTGGCTAAAAATAAACCAGACCCAGCCCCTTTCTGAACAACTGCTGTCCATCCTCATTACTCATGTAAAACAACAGTAAGGCAAGAATTTTAATGTTCAAACTGAAAAAAAGGCATGGTTTGAATTACGGGGGAGCTAGGGGAGCTGGGCTCACCTGAAAAGGACATGAGCTCCCCTGAAAGCCTCATTTTAGACCATTGAGGGGAGCTCTAAAACATGATGATCCTGAAATAAATAATAATAGTGAGAATATGCCAGTGTTGTGTGTGTATTCGCACATTATATTATAATTTCCGATCATGTATCTTCACTAATTAACACCACGCTGTGTTCGCTGTTGTGTTTGGCAACCTGACCACTGCGCTGAATAAAAAAGGCACAGACTTGAGGAGGGAGTGCTGATGGAGCTGCAGCGCCACCTGAAACCAGGTAAAATAAAAAAACGATCCACAGCAGAGACGGAGGGAGAGAGAGAGCGTGTGAATATGGACTGACGTGCCCACTTGATATAAACACTTTTTATGATCATGAATCATAAAATAACTGTACACTTCTGTGGTGCGTGATTTTTTTACTCCAAGTCCGATTTGTGTAATTTTAAACACATAATTACTTCATGCCGATTAATTAATTCTCATCCTCATCTTCCTCTTCCTCTTCTCTGCCTCATCCTCTTCTTTATATTAATTCTACAGAAATAAATAGATGCATATAAATAGCAGCCTTTTCCTAAAATACTGCTGGTTCTGTGGTGTTGGAATTTTAAATCTGAAGTTTGCAGTGCGCCGTAGAAACTTTAATTGACGTGCGTCAGTTGAAGCTTTTAGTGCGTTTTGGCCTTTATATTCATGAAAGTGTGTGTATTGGAGGCAGAAAAATGTTGCTTGTGTCCCCCTGTTGATTTCGTGGTTTTATTTCTTGTTTTTGCTCTGATTGATAAACGCATTATTTGATTTTTGAAACGGTAGCCTTATATTATTGTTATTTAGACTCTATGAAATGTTATTAACTATCTGTAATAGTAAGACTAACATCATGATTTTCAGAGTTATCCTTAACTTGGCCGTGCTAACATGCACTACCATGTATGATATGTTTTAGAAGCTGTACGCACCGGAAAATAGGGCTCCCCCGAAAGCCACTGTGTAATTCGAACCCTGAAAAAAAGTATTGTTTTTTGTAAAACTACACTCATTCTGAATTTGATGTCAGCAACACGTTTCAGAAAAGAATAGGACGGGGACAAGTGAAGACTGTGAAAGTTGTGGAATGCTCAAAAAATAACTGTTCAGAGCATTCAACGGGTAAGCAGGTTAATTGGTAAGAGGTGACAAAAAATTTGACAACACAGACCCTGGACCGAATCAAAGAAAAAGTGATGTATCGCAGTGGTAAAAATGCCCGTTCCAACTTTCTTGGAACGTCTTACAAGCATCAAATTCAGAATGAGTGTATATTTACAAAAAATAATAAAAAAATAAATAAAGTTAACCAGTTTGAACATTAAATACCTTCTCTTGTCTTGTCTATATTGAATTGAGGTCAAAAGGTTTTTGCAAATCATTGCATCTGTTTTTATTTGCGTTTTACCCAATGTCCCAACTTTTACAGAACTGGGGTTTGTACTAAAGCTCTATGTCAAGTAGTGGAACAATGAATTTAATGGTAGACCACTGCTGAAGGACTACACAACACCAGTTGTATTTGACAGGTGGTAGGCAAGAGGACTCTGAGTGGATGACTGTTGCTCTCTTTCTGCTACACATTTAACAAGGCAGTTAACTGTTTAATAAACCATACAAAATAACAAATTGGCAAAGTAAGTCCCATTATTGTAGGAGAGTCTTTCTGCCCCTAGTAGTCAAAATTGCTTGATTCAGCTCTATTTAGGCTAATGAATATAACAAATAAACAGGTGGTATTTTAAACTCTATTTTAAAGTAATAAGGAGTTACACAAGTGTGAAGAAAATTTGAGAAGTTGACCTGTAGCAGGCTTACAATAGAGACAGGCCTTCATTTTTGATTCCATCTGTTTACTACTTTAGTTCAAAACTTTTTTTTATCTGCTCCCATTTGCCCTAATAATTGTATGTTACTGCATGATACTGTTACTACAAATGCAACACTTCTTGTTGGAATGCACATTATAGAACACCAATTTTTTCCTTTGTTTTCCCCAGCTTGTATTTGGGATTGGCCTTTATTTGTTCAAACAAACGTGTCCCCAGCCATTATTTGAGACACAGCAATCATTTGACTACAAGCTTTAATTTGAGAAAATGCTGTAATTTGCTGATTAATTCACTTCTAAAAATATTTGTTTTGGTATTGCATGGGAGGGCAGCTGTCAATAGTAAATTTAGACTAATGAAGTTACAGAGGCTCACTTATTTCAAAGGTTATCCACAGAGGATAAAAAGTTGCATTATGCTTAGATAAAAGTACTGTTGTTGTTGGAGGGGTGGCTTTGGCCCATGGGCCACTACATGCTGACTATACAGTATGTAAGGATAATCTTTCTTATGTTTCTCTTTTATGTGTCTCTTTGGACACAGACACCACTATGACAACTATGAAAACAAATAGAAGGACGAGTGGAGATTGAGCCTTAGTCCTCAAAATAATTGCAATGAAAAAAGAAAACAATTTTCTGCTACCAATTTAACAAAAAGCAGATTGTACTTGTCCAGGTTGCGTTCCACTTTCAGCTTGAGGCGGCAGTGGTCTTTTAGCAGGTTGTCTCCAGTGCGACGGACAGAGTATGAAGGAAAGATGAGGTCTGTGGATTCAGGAGGTTTACCGCCACTGTCCCAAGCCTGACAGGGCAGTCTCTCTGCAGCAAAGACATCCATCTCCTGCAGGTCCAAGGCAATGCAGTCCAACAGGCACACATGGTCTTCTGATGGGGAAAATGCATCAGGCTGCAGTGACTATTACTTTTTTATTACAGTATACAATTGGGAGAGAAAAGTACTGCAAAAGTAATGGGGAGACAAGAAGCCCCCAGAATAGTTCTGGCTTTTTCAAAAACTTAGAAGAATATACGCCCAGTCTACTTTTTGTCTTAAGTTTATTTTGTTAAATGAGTCTTTCAAGATGACGCTTGTGGCTCAGTGCTGAAAAAAATTTGAGTTCAAAGTAAACCTCAAAGTCTCTTATCATTAGCAAGGTTCACATTTTCACGTGTCTCAGAAATGTCTATGTACAATACTTGGAAGAGCACTGTGTGTGCATCTTTTAGACTGTGCAGTGATGCTAACCTAAGCAGTTAGGGCCATCCTCCTCAGGGGTCCTCCCTGTGTCTGGGGGCTGCGGCCTGCCAAGAGTGAACCCTGTGGAGGAGGAGCTAGAGGGAGAGGTTCTTGGCTTCTCCTGCTCATTACTCCTCCCTGCTGCACTCCGGACACGCTCCTTTTTTAAGAAAACAGAAAGAAAAGAGAGAGACATAGAGTTGCACATTAAGGTAGCAAAATATCACACACATTTAAAAGAAAATGATTACTTTTTAAGGGGGGCAATGCACAGAGTAAGCCCAAAATTTACCATGGGGATTTGATATGGTTTTAAGAAATACTTATGATTCTATTTCCATGCTTTGTTTTAATATTGGAAAGGCACTACCAATCCCTCTTCACTTGAAAGCATTTTTAACTTCTTGAAAGTGCAGAGGACATTGCTAAAATTTTACAGACTGTATGGGCTGGGGGATGTGGTTGTGCCAATGACAGTGCATAGGGCTTTTCACACTGCGCTTAGCCCCAGGCTAAGGAAGCTATTAGCTCCAAGCTACGGTTGCTTTTAGCCCTAGGCTAACAAAGCTTTCACAAGGGCTTTTCACACTGCATATTCTCAGCCCTGGGCTAAGAGTTAACCTTGGGCCAACATAGTCAGTTTTCACACAAATATTATTAAACCACGGTTAAGCTAAGCACAGGGCTATATGATTAACACCGCACTTGTAGTAGCCCTGGGTTACATCATCTGTTGGTGCGATGTTCTGTGACTACTCAGCTCTTTTAGCCCAGTTTCACACTGGCTCTTTTTAGCCCTGGGCTTAGTCAATTTTCAGGGGATAATCCCACAACTTAATCTCTTAACTTAATCTTGGTTTAGCAATATGTGTGCGAAGAGGGGGCTAAGTTAGCCCAAGGTTAACTCTTAGCCCAGGGTTAAGGATAGCCCAGGGCTAAGACTATGCACTGTGTAAAGCCCTTAAGAGTATTTCTGTCCATGAATTCCCCTTTAAAAAATAACTCAATCCTTTAGCCCTTTTACACAGAGATGCTGCAACAGTGTCACATTTTTACACTGAACTAAGCAGCGCCTGAATAAAACCAGCCCAGCTTGTCATTTTATTGTGTGTCGACTTTGTGGAATTAAAAGACGCGTGACACAACACACACAGAGTGATAACCTCATTTATAACATGAAACATTTTGTCTGTTCATGGGTTAATGGGACTCCACTTCTTCTGCAACAGTTAAGATGATCACCTTGTGTGAAGATCTGTGAGGAGGGATATCTCTCCTCTTGCCTTTCTGTCTGTGTGTCTGTTTAGTGCACACAATTCTATGTCAGTGATGCACAAAAGTGTCCTCTTGTCTGTCTCCCTCTCTGCTAAAACACAGTTGAAAGAGTTTGCAAGTTTGTAATTTGACACAAACAGCAGTGAATGTCTAACTCAACAATGTCCTGTCCCGCTGTGGTGGCATACCTTTTTACATGGACGTCGACTTGGCTCTGCTATGGGTCTGTTACTACCTGTCTTGGTGGATCAGAGCAAGAACCAAAATGACCCCCATTTTGTCTCAGTACCTTTTATACAAATGGCAATGTGGAATAAAGGCGCTCATTGAACAGGCTGTGCAAGAGGGGCAACTGCTGCCAGAAAAAAACAATTCAACGCAGCAGAGAGTTCGTCTTTTCCACTGTTTGCAATGTAAACAAAAAGTCTACCACACTGAATAGGAATTAATTTGACTATTATGTACGCTGCATTTTTGAACAGTTTTGACTGAGTGGGAACACTGGAAAAACACATTATCAATGACAAAGTAAATTTCAACAAAACACTGGTATTTCAAGATCAAGTTGTAACAATACACAAACTTCTGCCACAAAGTTCTCTGATCAATGTATATACCACATGACTTGAAGCAGGGATTGCTGAGCCAATTATAGTTCTAATTTGGGCGTCATGTCAACCAATATGCAAGTACAGGCCAGTTGGGGTTGAGAGTCAGGAGATAAAAATCTTGCAGTGTGTGGTGTTCTCATTAAGATTAATTTAAATATGACAGGCTTTAAAAACTATAAATATGACTGACATCACATGTTAGGACTAACAATACTTATAATGATGTGAAAAGAAACTATTTGACAAAGTAGAGGTACCTGTATCATAGCATCATGACTAGGTGTGAAAGAAAATTTAATTTAATAACAATCAATCAATCAAAATACAGGGATTTTAAGTGAACAAATTAAAAGAAAGGGGAGATATAAATTAGCCAATCACAACACAGGGGATTTTAATTCAGCTAATCACAACACAGGGGTATTTTTACAACAGCCAATTAAAAGAGAGCGAGGTTAAACCAGCCAATGGGAATTTTACAACAGCCAATCACAAGAGAGCGAGGTTTTACACCAGCGACTCACGGAAAAGGGGGATTTTACATCAGCCAATCAAAACAGGGGAATTTTACAACAGCCAATCAGAAGAGAGAGAGGACTTACACCAGCCAATAACAGGACAGGGGAATTTTACGGAGCCAATTACAGCACAGGGGGATTTTTCAACAGCCAATCACAGTAGAGGGATTTTACACAAGCCAATGACAGCAGAGAGGTATTTTACACCAGCCAATAAGGAGAGAGGGGAGTTTAACACCAGCCAATCACAACACAGGGGGATTTCTCACCAGCCGATCAAACCACAGGAGGATTTGACAACAGCCAATCATATCGCAGGGGGATTTTTCACCAGCCAATCACAGCACAGGGGGATTTTACAGCAGCCAATCAAAGCAGAACAGGATTTTACACCACCCAATCACAACACAGGGGGATTTTCCAACAGTCAATCAGAAGAGAGGGAGGTTTTACAACAGCCAATCACAGGACAGGGGGATTTTACACGAGCCAATCACAGCACAGGGGGATTTTACAACAGCCAATCACATCACAAGGAGATATTACAACAGTAAATCACAACACAGGGGGACTTCAAAACAGCCAATCACAACACAGGGGATTTCACAACAGCCAATAAACAGAGAGGGAGGTTTTACACCAGCCAATCACAGAACAGGGTGATTTTACCACAGCCAATCACATCGCAGGGGTATTTTCCAACAGTCAATCAGAAGTGAGGGAGTTTTTCCAAGAGCCAATCACAGGACGGGGGGATTTTAAATGAGCCAATCACAACAAGGGGGGATTTTCCAACAGCCAATCACAAGAGAGGGAGGTTTTACAATGGCCAATCAAAGCACGAGGAAATATTTCACAAGCCAATCACAGCACAGGGGGATTTTACACCAGCCAATCACAGCACAGTGGGGTTTGACACCAACCAATCACAACACAGGTGGATTTGAAAGTAGCCGATCACAGAATAGGGGGATATTACAACAGCCAATCACAACACAGGGGGATTTTCCAACAGCCAATCACAAGAGAGGGAGGTTTTACACCAGCCAATTAGAGAAAAGGGGGATTTTACCCCACCCAATCACAGCATAGGTGGATTTTACCACAGCCAATCAGAAGAGAGGGCGGTTTTACACCGGCCAAACACAGCAGAGGGGGATTTTACACAAGCCAATCACAACACAGGAAGATTTCACAGTAGTCAGTCACAACACAGGAGGATTTCACACCAGCCAATCACAACACAGGGGAATTTTACAACATCCAATCACAAGAGAGGGAGGCTTTAGAACAACCAATCAAAGGACAGGGGGATTTTACAACAGCCAATCACAGAACAGGAGGATTTTTCACCGGCCAATAAGAACACAGGGGGATTCCACAGTAGCCATTCACAGAAAATGGGGATTTTACAACAGCCAATCACAAGACAGGGGGATTTTACAACAGCCAATCAGAAGAGAGGGAGGTTTTACACCAGCAAAACACAGGACAGGGCGAATTCACAGTAGCCAATCACAGCAGAGTGGGATTTTACAACAACCAATCACAAGACAAGGGGATTTTACAACAGCCAATCACAGCAGAGGGGGATTTCACACTAGCCAATCACATCTCAGGGAGATTTTTTACCAGCCAATCACAACACAGGGGGATTTCACAACAGCCAATCACAACACAGCAGTATTTTACAGCAGTCAATCAGAAAAGAGGAAGGTTTTACACCAACCAATCATATCACAGGGGGATTTTTCACTGGCCAATTACAGCAGCCAATCACAGAAGAGGGGATTTTACAGCAGCCAATCACATCTCAGGGGGATTTTTTACCAGCCAATCACAACACAGGGGGATTATTTACCAACCAATCACAACACAGGCGGATTTCACAACAGCCAATCAGAGGAGAGGGAGGTTTTACACAAGCCAATCACAGTACAGGGGGATTTTACAACAACCAATCACAAGAGAGGGAGGTTTTAGAACAATCAATCACAGGAATGGGGGATTCTACAACAGCCAATCACAGGACAGGGGGATTTTACACGAGCCAATCACATCACAGGGGGATTTTACAAAAGCCAATCAGAAGAGGGGGAGGTTTAACACAAGCCAATCACAGTACAGGGAGATTTTACACTAGCCAATCACATCGTAGGGGGATCTTTCACCAGCCAATCACAACAGAGGGGGATTTTCCAAAAGCCATTTCAGCAGAGAGGGAGGTTTTACACTAGCCAATCACAGCAGAGGAGGATTTTACACCAACCAATCACAACACAGGGGGATTTTACATAAACCAATCACAATACAGTGGGATTCACAACAGCCAATCACAGAACAGGGGGATTTTTCACCGGCCAATCACAACACAGGGGGATTCCACAGTAGCCATTCACAGAAAATGGGGATTTTACAACAGCCAATCACAAGACAGGGGGATTTCACAACAGCCAATCAGAAGAGAGGTAGGTTTTACACCAGCCAATCACAGGACATGGAGATTTTACACCAGCCAATCACAGCACAGGGGGATTTTTCACTGGCCAATTACAGCAGCCAATCACAACACAGGGGGATTTCACAACAGCCAATCACAACACAGCGGTGTATTGCAACAGCCAATCACAGGAGAGGGAGGTTTTAGAACAATCAATCACAGGAATGGGGGATTCTACAACAGCCAATCACAGGACAGGGGGATTTTACACGAGCCAATCACATCACAGGGGGATTTTACAAAAGCCAATCAGAAGAGGGGGAGGTTTAACACCAGCCAATCACAGTACAGGGAGATTTTACACTAGCCAATCACATCGTAGGGGGATCTTTCACCAGCCAATCACAACAGAGGGGGATTTTCCAACAGCCATTTCAGCAGAGAGGGAGGTTTTACACTAACCAATCACAACACAGGGGGATTTTACATAAACCAATCACAATACAGTGGGATTCACAACAGCCAATCACAGAACAGGGGGATTTTTCACCAGCCAATCACAACACAGGGGGATTCCACAGTAGCCATTCACAGAAAATGGGGATTTTACAACAGCCAATCACAAGACAGGGGGATTTCACAACAGCCAATCAGAAGAGAGGTAGGTTTTACACCAGCCAATCACAGGACACGGAGGTTTTAACACCAGCAAAACACAGGACCGGGGGATTTTACACTAGCCAATCACAGCAGAGGAGGATTTTACACCAACCAATCACAACACAGGAGAATTCACAGCAGCTAATCACAGCAGAGTGGGATTTTACAACAACCAATCACAAGACAAGGGCATTTTACAACAGCCAATCAGAAGAGAGGGAGATTTTGCACCAACCAATCACAGGACAGGGGGATTTTACACCAGCCAATCACAGCAGAGGGGATTTACACTAGCCAATCACATCATCAGGGGGATTTTTTACTGGCCAATCCAAAAGGGTTACACAGCCAATCACACAAGGGGGATTTTCACAACAGCCAATCACAACACAGCAGGTATTTACACAGCCAATCAGACAAGAGGAAGGTTTTACACCAACCAATCACAACACAGGGGGATTTTACATACCACCAACACAGGTTACACAGCCAATCACAGAAGAGGGGGATTTTACACCAGCCAATCACACTCAGGGGGATTTTTTACCAAGCCAATCACAACACAGGGGATTATTACACAACAACCAATCACAACACAGGCGGATTTCACAACAGCCAATCAAGAGAGGGGGTTTTTACAAACAAGCCAATCACAACACAGGGGGATTTTAAATCCAACCCATCACAACACAGGGGGATTTTACAACAGCCAATCACAAGAGAGGGAGGTTTTAGAACAATCAATCACAGGAATGGGGGATTCTACAACAGCCAATCACAGGACAGGGGGATTTTACACGAGCCAATCACATCACAGGGGGATTTTACAAAAACCAATCAGAAGAGGGGGAGGTTTAACACAAGCCAATCACAGTACAGGGAGATTTTACACTAGCCAATCACATCGTAGGGGGATCTTTCACCAGCCAATCACAACAGAGGGGGATTTTCCAACAGCCATTTCAGCAGAGAGGGAGGTTTTACACCAGCCAATCACAGCACAGGGGGATTTTCCAAAAGCCAATCAGCAGAGTGTGAGGTTTTATAACAACCAATCACAGGACAGGGGAAATTTACACCAGCCAATCACATCACAGGGCAATTTCAAACCAGCCAATGAAGGCAAGGGGGAGTTTACACTAGCCAATCACAACACAGGGGGATTTCATAGTAGTCAATAACAGCATAGGGGAATTTCAAAACAGCCAATCACAACACAGGGAGATTTTACAACAGCCAATCACAGCAGAGGGTAATTTTATAACAGCCAATCAGCAGAGAGTGAGGTTTTGCACCAGCCAATCACAGCAGAAGGGGATTTTACACCATCCATTGACAACAGAGGGGGGTTTTACACCAGCCAGTCACATCACAGGGGGATTTTACAACAGCCAGTTACAAGAGAGGGGGATTTTCCAACAGCCCATCAGCAGAGAGGGAGGTTTTACACCAGCCAATCACAGCAGAGGGGATTTTCCAACAGCCAATCAACAGAGAGCGAGGTTTTACAGCAGCCAATCACCACACAGGGGGATTGTACGACAGCCAATCACATCACAGGGGGATTTTACACCAGCCAATCACATCACAGGGGGATTTTTCACCAGCCAATCACAACAAAGGGGGATTTTCCAACAGCCAATCAGCAGTGAGGGAGGTTTTACACCAGCCAATCACAGTACTGGGCAATTTCAAACCAGCCAATGAAAGCAGGGGGGACTTTACACCAGCCAATCAGAGAAGAGGGGGATTTTCCAACAGCCAATCAGCAGAGAACGAGGTTTTGCACCATCCAATCAAAACAGAGGGGGTTTTACAAAAGCCAATGAGAAGAGAGGGAGGTTTTACAAAAACCAATCACAGGACAGAGGGATTTTGCACCAGCCAATCACATCACAGGGGGATTTTACAACAACCAATCAGAAGAGAGGGAGGTTTAACACCAGCCAATCACTGTACAGGGAGATTTTACACTAGCCAATCACATCGTAGGGGGATTTTTCACCACCCAATCACAACAGAGGAGGATTTTCCAACAGCCAATCAGCAGAGAGGGAAGATTTACACCAGCCAATCACAGCAAAGGGTGATTGTACAGCAGCCAATCACAAGAGAGGGAGGTTTTTGAACAACCAATCACAGGACAGGGGAATTTTACAACAGCCAATCACAGTACAGGGGATTTCACAGTAGCCAATCACATCTCAGGTGGATTTTTTTACCAGCCAATCAACACAGGGGGATTCCACAACAGCCAATCCCAACACAGGGGGATTTCTTACCGGCCAATCACAACACAGGGGGATTTCACAACAGCTAATCACTTTGCAGGGTATTTTACACCAGCCAATCACATCACGGGGGATTTTTCACCAGCCAATCACAGCAGAGGGGGATTTTCCAACAGCCAATCAGCAGAGAGCGAGGATTTACACCAGCCAATCACAGCGGAAGGGAAATTTACACCATCCAATCACAACTGAGGGGGATTCTACAACAGCCAATCATGAGAGGGAGGTTTGAAAACAACCAATCACATCACAGGGGGATTTTACAACAGCCAATCAGAGGAGAGATGGTTTAACACCAGCCAATCACAGTACAGGGGGATTTTACACTAGCCAATCACATCGTAGGGGAACTTTTCACTTTTCACCAGCCAATCACAACAGAGGGGGATTTTATAACAGCCAATCACAAGAGAGGGAGGTTTGAGAACAACCAATCACAGGACAGGGGGATTTTACACTAGCCAATCACATCACAGGAGGATTTTTCACCAGCCAATCACAACAGAGGGGGATTTTGCCACAGCCAATCACAGCAAAGGGGGATTTCACACTAGCCAATCACAACATAAGGGGATTTTACAACAGCTAATCACAACACACAGGGATTTTACACTAACCTGTGGGTGGGTCCCAATGACTGGCTCACAGTATCACAGTGTATTGAAATAAACTGAATCATAACCCTTGTATTGTGATGCTTACTATAGAGATGAGTATTTTTCCCACCTGTTGCACCCTTGCTAAGTTGAGCAAGGTACGTCGCATTTATGGTCACAAAAATGTCAGAAAAAAATGTGAATACACAGCGTTATTTAAGGTTGTTTTGTCATATCTGTGCCAGAAAAATTGCACATGCAAATTGCGCTGCAACAATTGTCAAAATATGTGTTCTCGTATATTTCATCTAATGTCTGAAAGTGTCTAAATAATTGCACAGTTAAAATTGATGTAATAGTGTCCAACATACTGTCCTTGTCTTAAGGAAAGGTTAAATGAGCTGCAATTTCAGAATATTTGAGACTGAATATTTGAGTAAAAGTTGTTTTTTTAGCCCTGTCGCCAGCTTCGGGCTGAACAATTAATCAAATTTTTATCAAAATTGCAATATGGCTTTCTGCACTTTTCAAAAGACAGGAGGCAAAACATTTGTTAAAGACAAAATACTGAAATACCATTGTCATGCTGCGGAGATGTCCTTGTCTACACATCATATTCTACAAAATTATGAAAACATCTTTATTGAGTACAGATCGCTGCAAAAATTACACCAAGATCAGTTTTGTTTTTCAATGAAAATGGTAATGATGATCTAAAAGTTTCCCTGTATTTTTGCAGATCATATCACAATTGCAATATTGGTCAAAATAATTGCAAGTAGATATCATTTCAAAATTGTTCAGCCTATATCAGATCCTTCCCAATACGCAGCCTTAATCATGATACAGGTACCTCGTTATCCTGCTTCATCCCTCTTTACCAAGGCAAGACTGACCCCATTAAACATTTTATCATGGGGGGGGGGGGGGTGAAATTTATTTTTTTTACACAGAAGGGGACACCTCTAGTCATATAACACAAACACGATCAGGGAGCTTGGAAAGTTCATGTATTCCATGCAACAAATTTATCAGCAGGAAGCTCAGTCCATCACACAATCAGACAAACTGCAAACCAGGGCTGGACAATATTTCATTACAGCTAAATCTTTGTAACACCAAATTAACACCAGAAGTTCAGACAGAAATGAGCATTATGAAACTACAACCCAAACCAAATGCTTCTAAACTGCTTTCAAGTGCAGTGACACATGATAACGGTTATGTCCATATTGAAGAGATCACTGATATATTCTGTCAGCTCTCTGTAGTGTGTTATTGGGGTCATTTCTGGTACTGAGAAACATGGTGTAAAAGTAAAGTAAAACTGTGATATTGTAACAACCCTTTTCCACACCAAAAAGCAAAAGCATGCCATTGTACCTTGTAATGTGATGGATCCTTGTATGAATTTGCATGCAGTATAAAATTCTTGACAAAAAACACAAGATGCACATGAAAGACCAATACAACATTTACCTAGTGTTCTCCTTCCAAAATACACTAATCTCACAAAACAAACCAATGACAATGTGAACAGGCCATGTTCTTCACACATGACTCAAGTGATGATGTGACTATTGATGATTAGACATATCCCACGCTCAAAGCTGGCTCAAAATCTATCTCAAAATGTGATCAGAGCCTTAAGGGAACAGTTCACCCAAAAATGAAACTTCAGTCATCATCTACTCACCCTCATGCTGACTGAAGATTGGGTTTATTTTGTTAGTCCACAAAACACTGCTGGAGTTTCACAGGAAACCAGCAGTGCAGAATCTCCCAAACAATGGAAGTGAATGGTGACCAGTTTTCAAAAACAAAACAACCTCCATACTGCTTGTCTGGCATAATCCAAGTCTCCTAAAGCCCCAGCATGCCATTTGCAAACCATCACACCACACACACCCAATTCAGATAGTGTGCATGTGCACGTGAACATGGCTCCAAGCTAAATATCTGCAGTGAAGATTCAAGCTAAAAACATGCTGTAAATAACATGGTTTTGGTCAACTTGACATGTTGGGGCTTTAGGAGACTTGGATTACATCAGACAAGCAGTATAAAGGCATTTTATGTTTTTATTCTGTTCCTTTTTTATGTTCAAAATTTTCACTTCTATTGTTTGGGAGATTCTGCAACACTGTTTTCCTGTGAAACTCCAGCAGTGTTTTGTGGACTAAAACATTGATTTCTGGTACACCAGTGTCATCTCTTCTTTGGGAATTCCACAATAATTCTCATTGTTTCAAAAGCTAAACCAGACCTTCAATCAGCATGAGGGTGAGTAGATAATGACTGAATTTTCATTTTTGAGTGAACTACCCCTTTAAGCCTAAACCAGCAAAACTGTATCTTATTCACAGCTTGCTGGTTCATGGCCAGCAGCTTTTCAAGTTGATCTTCATACATTACATCATTTTCAGATAGAAACAACTACTTTCATAATGAGGAGAAATTCAAGTCATTTATTTCTATTAATATTTCTTTAATGCGTACCCACTTACAGATCCCTGCCACATATGCTTTAAGACATATTAAATTTCTCTGCTTGGACTGATAATTACTTTGTTCAAAAATCTTAAAAGCACATCTCTTCATTCTCCCTGAACCTATGAATATGCAAATATTCTTCTTTTCAAAACTTGAACACTATATGTTTTTGACTTCAATGAAAAGTCCAGTTTCAGTGTATGTGCACAGGAGGTTTTAAGTTTCCACATCACACTTTTGTATATTGCATACCGACTATGATTGGCTTCAAAATTAATTGTGATGTCACAAAATCACTTGTTATACAACCATGTGTTAAAGGATAAGTTCGGTTTTTTGACACCTGGACCTTATTGTTATGATTAAATACGCTCGTAGACTCACCCAGACAATTTTGGTGGAGCTCGGAGCCGTTTTCGAGTAATTTAGATCCATCCGACGGTGTTTTTTCTCATGCCATAGTAGCGGACGGGGCCAGAAATCGAAGCCCCTAAATTAGACATTATCTGCTGTGAAACTCGTGCAATGTCCACAACAACACCACCAGTTAGCCCCCATTCGTGGACGTGCAGTGGTTGCTTGTTCTCTGGCCAGCTGTTCGGCTCTTTCCCTCTGCATCCTCCTTTCAAATAGCTCCTCGTCTGTGTATTCTGGCTCAAAACGATACGGGCATCCATTATACTCAAAGTCGTCGTCAGACACTTCTACATCGGATAAATATTCCGCCATGCTGCACAGAAATAGCCGTGTTGCCGTGTAGCCTAGCAACAACAGCGTCTCTACTCAGCTGCAGTCCTGCGGCGCACGTCTATGACGTCACCAAAAGTTACGCATCCTTGTAAAGCCCCGAATGACCATAACAACGAAGTTGAGCTGACATGGTGATAACACTGGCCATTCATTTATAAAATGTAGGTGAAATGAGCGAGTTTCGCAGCAGATAATGTCTAATTTAGGGGCTTCGATTTCTGGCCCCGTCCGCTACTATGGCATGAGAAAAAACACCGTCGGCTGGATCTAAATTGCTCGAAAACGGCTCCGAGCTCCACCAAAATTGTCTGGGTGAGTCTACGAGCGTATTTAATCATAACAATAAGGTCCAGGTGTCAAAAAACCGAACTTAACCTTTAAACTGAGATTCAAAGTGAACTCAGGGAAATTTGCGCTTTCCATCATTCTGCAAAGTAAAGCTCGAACATCACAGTGAAGGAGCAAAGAGCAAAACACGCTTCTGAGTAAAGGGACACTTTAAAAACGAACCAGTTCAAATTTAGTTTGGAGCACTAAAAGTTTTACTACACCTACAATGTAAATTTTTTTGGATGGAGATTTGTCATTTGAACACTAAAATGTATAAAATGTTACATTACAAGTACAAACTGTATACTGCTGGACTGAAACTATCAATTTATTTCAGCTAAATTTTATAAATCTGAGTCAGATCAATAAACTATAGGTAAATTATTCAAGTTTTGATTTCAACTAAATTAGTAAACTGGAACTGAAACTGAGTAAGGTTAAGTTTAAAAAGAGCTGGCCCTGGACTTAACCTAAATCTAATTTTCTGATGCATAATAACCAAAATGTTAGAAACATAACTTTTAAACATTACGTTACAATTAGAAACTGTGACAAGGTTTAGTTATGGAGGCATACTTCACACTGTTAAATAAACCAATAGGCAACGCTGTATTCATTGAGCATTTAAGATCAGAGTCACATGATCAAGGGCCTCATTTATAAACATGGCGTCCACAAAAAAGAAAGCAAAAGTTGGGATTTATAAAAAAACAAACTTGGCATGAAAATGTGTGGTCCTCCACGGTAATTCTGACCCTGCATGCGCATATACACCGATCAGGCATAACATCATGACCACTGACAGGTGAAGTGAATAACACTGATTACCTCCTCATCATGGCACCTGTTAGTGGGTGGGATATATTAGGCAGCAAGTGAACATTTTGTCCTCAAAGTTGATGTGTTAGAAGCAGGAAAAATGGGCAAGTGTAAGGATTTGAGCGAGTTTGACAAGGGTCAAATTGTGATGACTAGTTGACTGGGTCAGAGCATCTCCAAAACTGCAGTTCTTGTGGGGTGTTCCTGGTCTGCAGTGGTCAGTATCCATCAAAAGTGGTCCAAGGAAGGAACAGTGGTGAACTGGCGACAGGATCATGGGCAGCCAAGGCTCACTGATGCATGTGGGGAGTGAAGGCAGGCCCGTGTGGTCCGATCCAACAGATGAGCTACTGTAGCTCAAACTGCTGAAGAAGTTAATGCTGGTTCTGATAGAAAGGTGTCAGAATACACAGGGCATCGCAGTTTGTTGCATATGAGGAATCATGTTTTCTTTTACATCACGTAGATGGCCGGGTGCGTGTGCGTTGCATACCTGGGAAACACATGGCACCAGGATGAACTATGGGAAGAAGGCAAGCCGGCGGAGGCAGTGTGATGCTTTGGGCAATGTTCTGCTGGAAAACCTTGGATCCTGCATTCCATGTGGATGTTACTTTGACACGTACCACCTACCTAAGCCTTGTTGCAGACCATGTACACCCTTTCATGGTATTCTCTGATGGCAGTGGCCTCTTTCAGCAGGATAATGCACCCTGCCACATAGCAAAAATGGTTCAGGAATGGTTTGAGGAACACAACAACGAGTTTGAGGTGTTGCTTTGGCCTCCAAATTCCCCAGATCTCAATCCAATCGAGCATTTGTGAGATGTGCTGGACAAACAAGTCCGATCCATGGAGGCCCCACCTCACAACTTACAGGACTTAAAGGATCTGCTGCTAAAGTCTTGGTGCCAGATACCACAGCACACCTTCAGAGGTCTAGTGGAGTCCATGTCTCAACGGGTCAGGGCTGTTTCAGCAGCAAAAGAGGGGACTTACACAATATTAGGCAAGTGGTCATAATGTTATGCCTGATCGGTGTAAACTGGAGAGAGGACAAAGTGTAACTTCGATGGCAGAAGGATGAAACACAAGAAAGAGTGTGAAATTGATACACTGTTCAAAATCAATTGAAATATTAAAGCTGCAAGCAGCGTTGAACGGGCCCTTGCACCCCCGTGCCACTTGGGGCCTGCTGCGGCCGTGACCATATCGCCAGAGGCTGATTGGTGGACGAGGTGCTGAATTTTCACCCCCTTTGGACACTGCGGTGTTACTTCCTGTCTCCACAAGGTGGCGCTATGACTATGACTCGTGAGTTTCATGTAAATGTGTTCAGGCTGGGATTATTATCATACATGTGAAGTTTGGAGCAGATTTGACCATTTAATCTCATGTTATAGCAATTTCGTGTTTCATGGCGAGACATCAAAATTCACCGCCATGCCACGGGCACACCGTTCAATTCTGACCAAATCTTTTAATAACTTTTGATCACACACTTGTCTCGATGATATAGACCAGATTTGAAGTCAATTGGATTCTTTCTATAGGAGGAGTTCTTTAAAATACAATGCGAAGAAAATGCCAAAATTGACCATGAAATTCAAAATGGCCGACTTCCTGTTGGGTTTAGCCTATGGGACCTTTTTGTGCGTCTGGGTGTGATACATGTTTGTCTTGTTTTTCGTGCATGTTGGTGAAATGGGCCGCTGGGGCTCCAGTTTAAAGGGCCGTTTGACCATGCCCACTTATGAAACTCATATCATATGTTCAGGGCTTGACCATTAACGAACGTGTGAAGTTTCAGGCAGATTCGACTGAGTAAACTGAACTTAAGGCCACTTCCTGTGTTTTGGCGAAACATCAACATTCGCCACGCTCCCAGGTCAACGCCGTTTGATGATACCTCATGATCTTCACAATATAACATTACCAAGGTCTGAAGGCCTTGCTTACCCGATTGGAGTTGGATATGGTCAACCTGCTCGGAGCAGCACCTCAAAGTCTAAAACATGTCATTTCTTGTCGCCAGCAGGGGACGCTATAACAATCATGCTATATTGTGATGCAGTTATGTTCAGGGTGGGACTATTATCAATCATGTGAAGTTTGATGCAGATCGGACCATTTATGCTAAAGTTATAGCATCTGTGTGTTTCATGGCGAGACATCAAATTCGCCGCCACTTCACGGCCACGCCCTTCAATGACATTGTGATCTTTTAGTAACTTTTGATCACAATTCTCTAGATGATACACAGCGAATTTGAAGTCAATCGGATTAATCCTGTAGGAGGAGTTCGTTAAAATACAACACGTGGAAAGCGCCAAGTAGACCACAAAATTCAAAATGGCGGACTTCCTGTTGGGTTTAGAGTATGCCTCCAAGAGACTTTTTTGTTTGTGACGATGTGATACGTATGTGTACCGATTTTCGTGCATGTCAGTTATACAGGGCGCTCTGGCTGAGTTTTGGGGGTGTGGCTTAGTCATTTGACCATGCCCATTGACAAAACAATTTCACACTTAAATTTCACTCAAGGCTGAATTTTGTGCCAAATTTGTTGAGTTTTTGAGCATGTTTAGGCCCCCCAAAAAGCGATCCATTGCGTGAAATAATAAAGAAGAACAAGAATTCCTTCAATTCCAATAGGGTCCTTGCACCGGACGGTGCTCGGGCCCTAATTACATTTGTACTGATGCTTTTTTCAATGATCCAGTTGGTCAGATACGAGTAGATAATTCCATATATTATGTTTTCTAATCCGTTTATTCTTTTTATGGCTTTCAGCTTGTTTTATCTCTGTGTTTAAATATGGTGAGTTGATTGTATCTGTTAGGGAACAGCCGCTGCTGGAAGGTTAAGATGCACAGCCGAGGTGCATTAGGGGCGCAGGGGGCACAGCTGCAGCACCTCCAACCTGCTGGAATACACAGCAAATAAAAGAAATATAAACTGTTTTTGTGAATAAAGCCCCTGTCATTTTTGCACATAAATGTGGTAGTGGTGCATTTGGCTTACTCTCATCTTAAACAAAGGGATACAGATTACGCAGGCTACCTGAATTATCTGGTGCTTCCGGCACACTCTGTCCCCCTCTGTCTCCAACACTCCTCCAGTCAGGTGGAATTACTTGATCATCAGTCAGTTCCTCATCAAAAGAACAAGGTGTCTTTCCACTACCTGTGGCACAAACAGACACACTCACGTGGCCTGTGGCTCTATGCATATGCTTTTCTGTCGGACCTCTTCTTTTTGAATTAATCGCAGTGAGTGTTCAACTTTGTGAGGCAGCAGCATTCACAGCATCCTTAACATGCTGCAATTCTGTAATGTCCACAGTGTCCACCAAACAACATATTCCTCAACTTCCTCAACAAAAATGTTGAATTGACACTGTGTAACATATTTAGCCTTTCTCTGAGTGGTTGCCACAATCTTCCTCATGCAGTCAGTGTGAATGAATATTAATTTTTGGGGCGTTTCACTGACCATTTATGGGCAACTGAAGGAGCTATATGACGCCGACAAAGGGTGCGTCACATTTCAAGTTGATTGTGATTCATAAAGGAAAACAAGGACATGCTTACGCTCTGTTTTATAAGACTGAATATTCTTGCACGTAAGCACTTTCTGTTTCATCCGTACACCATCTTTTAAGGTGAATCCTATGTGCATTATAAAAGTTATAAAAGAGGCCCCAGCTCAGTTACTAAAATAAGAAGATGATGAGAAATCATCAGTGTAGCTCTTAGGGAGTCAGCCTGGTGGCATGAGGTAATCCTGAACATTTAAACCTTGGGTAATACTATTAAATGCATAAATGAATACAGTGAAATTAGACCAAAGAAGAGGGAGAGAACGAACGGCCAGAGAACCCTGCGGGGGGGGGCAGTGTGACTCACCAGAGAAGGGAAAAAGGCATGTGCCATGGTGAGTTTCTCTACCTTGTCTCTGAGGGAAAAGGTCCCATGAGCCCCAGCTGGCAGGAAGCAGTTCTGCACCTTCAGCTGCCCAAGGTTGGCCACAATGACCCTCGGTGACCGCGAGCTCTCTGGGATGAGAATAACCGGGGCGCCAGCTTCGATATCCAGCAGAACCCTGGATGCCCGCTGAGGATGATCCCGCACCTGCAGGGAGAGGCAGGAGAAAGAGAACAGAGAGGAGAACGGTAGATAGAGCAGAGGAAAGAGAAGGAGAAAACTTAGTTTAGACAATAAGTTGAGCAGGAAGCAGCTGAAAAATATCAGGCCCGTTCTTTTTAAAAAAATATTATTAGATAATACAGAGTGGGTAAGAACTGTATGTATGTTACCTAAATCAAACACTCATACTGCAATCTAGAGAAATAATACTGTGGCTATATCATGGTTAGGGCTGTAACTAATGATTTTTATTATCAATTAATCTGATTATTATTTTCACAATGTATCAATTAAAGGGACGGTTCACCCCAAAATCAAAAATACATATTCTCTCCCTGGTCTGTAGGCAGGGTTCAAAATTAGAGGTCGCCAGTCGCCAGTGGCGACCTACTTTGATCCTTTGGCCAGTAAAGTCTGTCCACTAAGTGGCCACTCTGGCGAGTGGAAGAAAAGGCCCAACTACTGTTGTTGTTGTTACTGTTTTTTTGTTGTTGTTTTTTCTCCCCCCGCCTATGTCTGTGACGCTTCGGTTGTGTCACGCAACATGCTGCTGGTCACTAACAGGCGGACCGCGGTCCGAGTCCGGACCCAGACGTCGTCCTATACGGACCCGGGATTTTTAGCGCACTGTGTTTCGTACATAGGTGTGGGTACTGAAATTCGGTATTAAACGGTTACATTATTCAAGACCAGAGTATTAATAAGTTCCGACGTTTAAGTTCTGATGTAATTTATTATGACAGGGCTGCAGCTCCTGTCCTCTCTGTGCCAATACAGCTTCTCCATGCAGTATGCACACACAGAGGTCAGTGTGTTTCTCTGTCTGTGTCTGATCTGTTGACTTTCTTCATCAGTAGGATGTTTTATAAAGTCACCCCGAAACCCAACTCGCGTTTTTTTTTTCATGTAGGCCTAATTCACCCGCGATTCAGTTTTCACAGCAGCAGAGAAGCTGCATGTGGAGGAGAGTTTATTAAAACAATCCAAACTAACGTGATGCTGAATGACACCAACCAGCTGCTCTTATAAGATTAAACAACTGTATAAGGAGGATTTTACATTAAACAGGAGAGTCTGTGTTTCTCTGTCAGAAACTGTCAGACCTTCTCACAGCAGAGCGAACAGGTGAGGGAGGGGGAGGAGGGCAGATTGATCACTAATCAATCATAGATGCTGTCGTCCTCTCGGACTGATTAAAAAAATAAAAATGCCAAAATTGGTCACAAACTATACCTGAGTGTCCGCACAGGTGTGTGTGTGTGTGTGTGTGTGTGTGTGTGTGTGTGTGTGTGTGTGAAACATTGCAGAGTGTAACATCATGCTGTTCACAGACAGTCTGCTGTCATTAGTTTGACAGAGACACAGAGAGGGTCGTGTCTAGAAGGGAACCCTAGACCCGCGAAAGATCGCGAGAGTTTGATTTTAACAGAAACAAATCCCGCGAGAGTTTTGCAAATAAAGGGTTCCCTTTTAGACACGATCGAGAAAGATGCGCTGCTCCAAGAAGAAACAATCATGTCGTGGTACAGGTGTTTTAATGTGACAAACCGCCATAACTAAAACAGTGTATTCACTGAGCCACAGAGAGTCTCTGAAACACTGATCACTGACCTGCTGTGATGGAAAAAGTACTCAGATCCTTTATTTCAGTAAAAGTATGAATACCACAATGTAAACAAATACTAATTACAAGTAAAAATTTTGCATGTGATTGTTTCCTTTTTTTTTTGAAAAATCAACATTTTTATTGCTTTTGTTGTATGGTTGTGTAGAGTTGTTGAGTTACAACCTGTATGACCTGCTGAGGAACACCAACTTCAAAAGGAGTCTCCCTCAACCTCACTAGAAACGTTCAGCATACAAAGTATGTTAAATAAATGAACTTATAAAAAGATTAAATCTGACTCATACCTTCATTCCACACAAAATTGTGCTAATATTGCTATGATATGTGTTGAAAAATGCGTATGAGTGTATTATAGTAGCGAATAAATTGAAAAATATACAAAAAGGCTATATATAATTTTTGGCCAGTAAAAAAATCCTTCTGGCCGGTAGATTTTAAAAGCTCCCTGGCCAAGTGGCCAGTGAGCCAAAAAGTTAAGTTTGAACCCTGTCTGTAGGGCTATTTATCCATCTAGTTCAGACATGTCCAAAATATTCCATGAAGAGCCATGTGGCTGCGGGTTTTCATTCTTACTGAGCCTGAGCACACCAGGCTCGACTCATTTAATCAACTGATTTCAGTCATCAAACAGCTGATTAATTGAGTCAGGTGTGCTGTTGGTTGGTTGGAGCGAAAACTTGCAGCCAATCGGTCCTTTGTGGAATAGTTTGGACATGGCTTTTTTTTATTTTATTTGGTGTGAGTTGCATAGTTTTGGAGATATCAGCCATAGAGATGTCTGCTGCCTAAATGGCACACAGGTTGTGGCTTTGAAAAAATTTGAAAATCGTGCCTCTTCCCTGTTGTGAGCAGTTTAAGTAAACTACTTTTCTGCAGTGGAATCTACTGGAACTACTTTTGACTTTACCTTAATTTTTTCTCCTCTTCTAGTAAGAAAGCAATTCATACATGAAACTGCTCTCGAGTAACTGGGATTTCTGGAAAGACAGTCTGGTTATGAATTTTTCGGATGTATTTTTTGGGTACTTTGAGCATCACAAGCCGAGTGCCATTTAGTCCCATTAAAACTGAAGAGAATGCATACATCCCTACCAATATCTCCAAATCTCTGCAACTGACACAAAAGATCTAGATGATCAACAGCACTACAGGCCAGGGGAACAGTATGTATTTTTTTTTTCTTTTTTATTAGTTCATGTTGACAGAGCAAACAGAAAATGAGTGTACATGTACAGATACACTTTTTTTTTTTTTATAAATAATTCAACTTAAATTAATTCATATTATATCATGTATACAAAAGTATCTAGTGTGCAGACAATATACAAACATTCCTATCCATTAGGGTTTAATCCCGGGAAACAATGATGGGAAACGGGAAAAAATGTTTTATTTATTTATCTTTTTTAAACACAGAACATATTAAAATATATTCAGAAAAATGTAGGGCAACAGTTTACTGTCATAAAACATGCAGCAGACGTGTGTGTGCTCAGAGTCAGACCTTGTGGGTTTGCACATATTCTCATGCACAAATACTTAAGTAAAAATATAGAAATGTTCTGTTAACTTCGAGTGATCATTGATCATTTTTACTAGCCTACTATTTATTGCTTTATTATTACGCGAGGCTCGCTCTGGCAGCCTCTGCTCGCACCAGCGGAGCAGCCACAGAATACAGGAGTGTGAATTAGTAAAGTGTCCTTTGAATATATTTACAATATATACAATAAAGTGTAAATATTGAAGTTAATAGCGTGCACGTGTGTGTCTCGCACATAGCTGAGGTGCAAACACACGTCACAATCGCAAAACACCTTCATATATGTTTAACAGCTGTGCACGCGTGTGTCTTTAAAGTTAATTTCACTATTAAGGACAAAGGAATTATTATTATAATTGTAAAGCCCAATAAATCTCAACAGACCTGCAAAGTGTGTGCAGGACGGGATCACAACTGTCAGATCGTCTTAAACAGATCAGCCAGTATGACAGCTGGAACAGCTGTAGTGTTTGCGTCTGTGTGCTTATTGGGATCCAGAAAAACAAGGATTAAACAATTATGATTCATAACATACAAAATAACATGTTATATCTGACCGCATGAGACCGGCCCGACTAGGGCTGAACGATTTTAGGAAAGGATCTAATTGCGATTTTTCTGGCAGATATTGCGATTTCAATTCGATTCACAATTTTCTTCAAATCAAGCTTCAGTGCAATATTCACAATGTACAGTAACATTTACAAACATGACAGAAAATTACATCATACCATCAAAGCAACCTGGTTGAAGTAGTGTCTTGGGAATCACATATCTTCTGTCCAGTGTGCGGAGGAGGTTTTTAAATCCGTCTTTGGGGGTCGAATGGATCAAAAAACTCATGGTTCAGATTATATCACGGTTTTGAGTCATGGATCGGATCATTTTTCAGATCAGCAAAAAAGAAAAAAGTGGTGGGATTAGGGTTAAATTATCTTAAAAATGCACTTGGCTTTGATCTCTGTCTGTCTGTAATTATCACCATAGTTATGTAATGTAATAATAATGATAATAGTAATGAGAATGGTAATAATATTAAAATCTAGTGTTGTGACATTCACGAACGAACCGGTTCTTTTGAACAGCTCGTTAACATGAACAATGGGAACCGAGTCGCAGCTGGGAACCGTTCTTTTTTTTTTTTTTTTCAGTTACATGGGGAGGAGCGCAGCCCAGCTGCGTGGTGCTTATTAGATATGCAAATAGCATCACGCCACGTTGTGCACGCTGTCTTCACGTGAGTGCGCCAGTAAAAAAAAAAATAATTAATTTAAAAAAAAAACAACAACAACACAGAAACACGTGAATGCCCACTGCCTCGGAGAGCAGCAGCAGCAGCGAGCGGTCTAAATGAGGAGGAGGAGAGTCAGTCTGTCATCGACGACAAAATGAGCCAATTAAGGAAACGAAGCAGCATTTGGATGCACTTTTCTCTCATGGCAGACAGTAAGGCAAAATGCAGTATTTGTCAAAAAAATATTTCTTTTAAGTCAGGCTCCACAAATAATTTGCACAGACACCTGAAAACTCAACATCCAACAGTAAAAGTGGCAGAGGTGAGAAGAGAGCCAGATGACTCAGATAATAGTGACAATGAAGTCTCTGAAAATGGCAGTGCTTCTTCTGCCTCCACATCAGGTAGCGCTAGACGTCATACCAGTGCTACTATCACTCTAGCCACAGCCACAGCTACAGCTACAGCTACAGCTACAGCAGCCTCTGATACCACTGGGCCCACATCTCTGCCTGACCAGGCACCTGCTGCTGCTACCACAAAAACAAAGCAGACATCTCTCAGTCAGTACTTTACAGCTCCTGTCTTGACCCCATAGAGACAGGGGAAGATAGATGAAGAGCTGGCAAAGATGATAGCCACCGACTTCCAGCCATTTAAAATTGTGGAAGACAGAGGATTCAAAAACTTCTGCTATGCTCTCAACCCCTCCTATATTCCTCCATGTAGGAGGGTACTAACCCAGAGAGTGTCTGAAATGCATGAGAGAGAAATAGCATCACTTAGGAGAAGGGTGTCCAAAGTGTCAGCAGTGTGCCTAACAACGGATTGCTGGACGTCAAGGGTTACTACCTCATTCATGTCTCTAACATGCCACTTTATTGAAGATTTCCACATGTCCTCCTGCCTACTGGACTGTTCTGAATTCAATGAGCGGCACACAGCAGACAACCTGGCAGAAAAGCTTTGTAGTGTTGCAGCAGAGTGGAGGATTGATAAGAAAGTGGTGTGCTGCTTAACTGACAATGCTGCAAACATTACTAAGGCTACACCTCTAGCTGAAGCCATTTCAAAATACGTTAACGTTACAAGCAGGAGCAGGTTATTACTGATTGATTAGCGTGACTTGTCCACGAGCAGCATGCCGCTTCTGATTGGTGAGCTTGGCAGGATAGTAAGGAGACGGCATGTATGTGTAAAATAGTTGACACAACAGATCCTGGGTCAGTCAGGAGTGCTGCAAAAAACCGCAGCTTTGGCGATCACATGATCGCGTTGTCTGAAATCGCAATTTCGATCAGAAAACGATAAATCGTTCAGCCCTAGGCCCGACCCACATTAGTGTTGGTGGGACAGAGAAGCGAGGTTGGGAGCTGGATATAAGGCTGAGGAGGAAGACGAGAATAAGGAGGGGCACAAACTGCCACGTAACTGCTCCTCAATCAGCTGAGCCGATTGTTGTCTCCATATATTGCACACTCTCGCGTTTTCACTTCTCGAACCAGGAGGTCGGTCTCCTCTCTTGAAAATCTTTTCTCTTTGTTTATGGAACTGTTACTTAGGTGGATTTGGCCTGCAGCACATGACTGAGCTTGTGGCACACCCATGGTCAACTGATAGAGGAAATCAGCTGGAAAGAATGATGGGAACATTTGATTTGTATCATTTTTAAAACTGAACACATGAAACCACGCAAACTTAAGGGAAGTAGACTTTTGCTGTATTATGAATTATGAAAGGTCAAAAAACAAGGAAAAGTGATACACGATTATGTTTGAATGGGATTCAAAATGTTCAAGAAGGGAGGAGACTCTTTAGAGCCTCCAAATAATATAAAAGAAGGTGCACTGAGTCCTTTTCTTCAGTCTAACCCCAGGTTTGACTCAAGCTTGTTGATTTTCACATGTCAGAGTAGTCAATAAACTTTGTATGGCTGAACTTGCTACTCCCTCAGTGATTTTTCCTTTTATGATAGTGATTTTTTCTTCTATGATACAAACTTCGAAATAAGGGCAAAAACTGAGGTTTTTGATACAATTGAAGAGGTGTTGTGGCATCAATTGGCTTCTTTTCCCGGGATAGAAAAAGTCTAATTATTGGTAAAAATATTAATCCCTATTATCCATGTATACCTCAGCTTAATTTCACATGCACAGGATGTATTTTTGATTTGGGGGAGAAGTCTCCCTTTAATCATTTAGACAATAAAATGTCAAAAGACATTGTAAGAAATGCCCTTCACAACTTCTCAGAACCTTAAATGACATCTTCAAATTGCTTCTTTTGTTCAACCAACTTTCTAACACCCAAAGACTTTTCATTTACTGTCAAAGAAAAGCAGCAAATCTTCACATTTAAGAAGCTGGAACCAGGAATCTTTTTTCTTTTTCTTTTTGCAAAAAAAACATTTAATTGATTATCTAAACTAATTTTCTTTTGATCAACTAACCTAATCCTTGCAGCTCTAATCATGATATAGCAGCTCAGCAGACAGTACTCACGGCCTGGCCCTCCATCGCAGCCCTCTGCCTGCCGAGGACATCCTGCAGCTGGGTGAAATGTTGGATGAAGGCCACCACCTCAGCCTGGAAGCGCTGGGTGTGGACGTACTGCACTGATGCCATCTGCAAGGACACCTTGATGTCACATTCCCGCTCCAAGTAAGGGTCAGGCTGGCCGTACCTGAGTGGACCAGAATACAAAGGTGACTAAAATAGTTCTTCAGTATCACACATAGTATTTCTCAGTTCAAACTTTTGTGATGTATACTTCTGGATGTTGAAAATCAGGGCCTCCCCTCCTCGAGTGGTGAAGCGCTCTCTATACAAATCTCCATGTGGGGTAAGGTCACTGAGGGACAAACTTCCTAAACTGCCTTGTAATGCCAGGTCGCCATCTGAAATAGTAATAATAGTCATAATGTGATTAGATTAAATATCAAATGATTTTCACAAGTCAGCCTACTCATGTAAAAAAGACAATGTTGAAGGCGGGTGTGTCTTATCTAAGCAAGATGAATGTTTCATACACACCCAACATTTCCAGGTGAGCAGATAATTTGGACACACTCGCTCTGGCAAGCTCGTTGAGTTTCTTGTTCAATACAAGAGACAAAGAATGAACCTGAAAATAAAAACATGGACAGTTTTAGTCATGAAGAACTCACTTCAGATATGATTCTTACATCTTCGCAGAGAATACCTGAGAGAGAATTAAAGTTAGAATTACATTTTCAGAGGAAAAAGAACATGTAGCACAAGCTATTTTTGTTGCTGGGTGTTGTATTACCATATTTCAAATGCCATTTAAAGGCCATAGGATAAGAGTGGAAACAAAAAGAAAATAGCTACTGAGCACTAGAAGATTACAGATTTGAACAAATGTTTGCATTGAGAAGATTTTTTCACTTATATATTATTTATCAATAAAAACAGTTCTTTTCTCTTTTCACTTTCCTGAATATAGAGTATTTTCAAATTAGGTCTGAAGAGGACGAACATAGTGGTGCAATTGGACACTGGGGAGGAGGGTGGGTTTATGTAGTTAATTGATCGCGGTAGGACAGACAAGCATGCCGCTTCTTCCTACTCCTTTTCAGACATGAAATCTTGATTTATGTTTTTCTCATTGAATGTCTGTTCATTATTTATTGTATTTTGTGTTTCATTTTCTACATATTTTACTTTATTTTTTTTTAATGTTTGAAATAAATAAATCAAATCAAAAATCATGTGGTGGACTTATCTGGCATTAAGCACAAACAATAAAAATATTAGAAACTGATAGAAATGAATTATTGAAACTTCAAATGAGTTTAGACTTTCATTTTAACTAAAATGTTCTCACTGAAAGTGGTGCAGTGTATAATAAAAATGCTTCATAGGGATGTTTACCCCACAGTCTCTACCATGGTTTCACTGTTAAAAAGGTAAAGGGTTAAGAACGACTTTATTGGGAAATATACAACCAGACAGGGTACAATAATACAGCCAGATTCATTCTCTGAATTTAACCCATTCTATTATATTAGGAGCAGTGAGCAAATATTTGCATAGTGCCTGGGAACAAACTCCAGTTCTAAGCCAGCACCTTGGTCAAAGATTGAGACTGACTGGAGAGTTGACCTTATATACATGTAATAGACGTTAGGGGAAACCGGAGGACTTGGAGGAAACCTATGCAGGCAAAGGGTGGACAAGCAAACTCCACACAGAAAGGCTGCGTCTGCTGTACTGACACATGAGGCAAAAATGCTAACCACTGCGCCACCGTGCTTGTCAGGATCAGACCATCCCAACAATGGACTGTAAAATGAATCAGACTAGTCTTTTTCAAATACTGTTTGGTGTGGAAAATAACATTTTTTATTCATGCAGTATCCACAACATTTGCTCCTACTGTGCATGAACATGTAACTGCAGCCTACCAACCTGTCTTGTGTTACTTGGACAGCCCAGCTAATCCAACTAGGAGCCCCAGGTCCAGTGACCTATAGGGATGCACCGATACCGATACCATCATCAGGAATCGGTTCCATACTGTCCTCACATGCTCGTACTTATAAAACAACTCTTGATACCCTACAGGCAAACATGTAAATGTGTAATTAAAATCCTAGTTAAAGTGCTGTAAATGATAATGAAATAATTATATATGTAACACCATTTGTAACAGAAAACTTAATTCTTTAAGTCCATAATAATGTTGTGTAATTAGGACACTGAAATATGTCCACAGTAAACTGCACAGCTTAATAAGGAACAAAAATTAGTAAAGTAACCTACCACAAATAGCCCAGAAATGTCTTGTGTACAATAACTATGGTTACACTAGCAACAGGAAACGGTCACAACAATTTTACATTTAGAAAGTGAGAAACATCTGATGAAAATATAACATGTTTTTAAAGTTATTGTACGAACTGTAAAGGCATTATCAAGTACTTGTATCAGTACTTAGTATCAGCAAGTACCCAAATCTAAATACTTGTACTTGTACTTAGTCTGAAAAAAAGCGGTATCGGTGCATCTCTAGTGACCTACCTTGAGGTCCACTTTAGTGTTGACAGCCTCTATAGTCTCTTCCTCACCGGTGTCTGGCTCATACAGAGAATGTCCTGGCATGGGTTCAGGGGATGTCAGGTGCACCTTCACTGCATGATTATTGGCTGTAGAGCCAATACCAAAAAAGTCCAGGATGACCACCCAGGTCTGTAGTGTGATCAGAACGTCCAAGCAGTTAAAGTCAACATCCACACTTCGTCCCACACTGCCATAGCGCGTTTTGAATTCTGGATGGTTCTGGTCCACCAGTAGCACGTTAATATGAACTAATGAGTCGTCAAAGTCGGGGGGTGGCTGAGGGGAGGGTGTGTGACGGGTAGGAGAGGGAGGTGGTGTGCTGGGACAGTCTGGGTCTCTCTTAGATTTACGACTACTAGCTGACGGGGTGCTGGGATGCCTCTGGTAGAGCTGGAAGACATTCTGGGCCTCCTCCATGTGGGCAGGCAGTGAACGGGGCATGTCTGGGTATAGGGCATTGGATGTTGATGGACAGCTTTGGGAAAGGTACTCTTTTGGACTGAAGGTGGAGGGCTTGGGAGCTCCACGAGACACCATCAAATGTTTGTACTTGGACTCAGGGTTCTGCTCCAGGAGGTCCTCCATTAGCAGCGAGCGCAGAGCCAGCTGGACTGCCAGCAGATGAGGGTGGTCTTTGGTAAAGTCACCCTCCAAATCCTGGAAGCGTAGACTGACTAAGCCCTGGGAGCCTTGGGTCAGGTCAGCGCTGAGCTGGACCTGCAGCTCTGCCACATGTAAGGTGACTTTGAGCTGAGTGAAGGAGGGAGAGTGAAGGGCGGGTTTGTGAGACTGGAGAGGCAAAGGAGAGGAGAGCGACGAGTGGGAGAAGCTGATGTGGGGAGGGTCTCTGGCAAACAGCCCTCCCTGGGGGTCAGGGAAGCGGTGAGGTCTGGTGGAAGAAGGAGTTGGTGGTGGGGGTGTGGGTGGTTGGCTGGGTGTGACACGTTGCTCCTCAATCAGAGACAGATTGTCCAGTGTCTGGAGGACTTGTTCATACACAGGTTTGCACAGGAACACCTATAACCAGAGTGCCAAATCATTGTTAACCAGTCAGTAAAACCACATCAAAACTTTCATTTAAAGGCTCTTAACACACACACTAGTTGGGTGACTGGACAAATATATCAGCGACTGGATTGACTCCGTCATCAGTTGGCTTTTTTGGGAGATTCCTTTGGGTGACTATGGCCTTTGAAAACTTGGATCATAGAATCTAAGGGCCCTACCACTAAAGGTACTTAAACTTGTAATGTGTATGATTACTTCAACTTCTCAAATAGTCTCTGTAGTCTTTATCTATTTCTACCACAAAGATTTCCTCCCTGCATTAACTGAAAACAGCATCAACAGCAAAACAGGAGGCTTCTTCCTCAAACAAACTCAACAGCTCCAGTTATATTTTGTCTTGATTTATTCATGACAATGTACATGTCCACAGCATTATTATACAACAAGTCTTGTCATACTCACACTGTGTTGCTCAAATTTCTAACCTACTAAATAATTCTACCGTTTTTTTGTTTAGTGTCAAGTTAAACACACAATATAATGTCTCCCACTAGGGGTCTCTCTCACATTTAAAACAATAAAACACATGCAGTTTAAAAGCATGGGATCAGATGTTTTCTTCATTGTTAAACAACCACCATTACAGACGAAAATCTACCTGTCATGACTGAGGCAGAAATCATGTTCATTGTTTAGTCACATTCACAACTTCCTTCCTCAATCTCTGATGTATCAGGCATATCCTTTGTTTTCCCGACAGTTAAAGCAACTAGCGGCTAGCAGGAAACATGCCATCACCTTCAATAAATCAAGGATTTGTCTGGGTTTAACCATTGTTGGAAATATTTGGGTAGTACACAAGTACAAAACTCAATGAAATATATAGCGTAAGGCTGGCGTTTTTAGACATTTTAATGCAGAAATGCCCCCCCCCCATCTACATGCAAATAAGGAGTCATAGTCATAGCACCACCTAGTGGAGACAGGAATTGACATCAAACTCCTTTCTGCAGTGTGCAGAGCAGGTGTAAATTCGGAGCCTCGTCGACACGTTGACATCTGGTAACAGGGCCGCGGCTGCCACCAGCCCCGACTAGCGTTGGGGTGCGAGAGCCTATCGAACACTGCTTGCAGCTTTATGATTTTGTTTTGTTTTTTTTTTATTTTCATATGTCATGTTTTTCTATAGTGCGGAATATAATACAAATTGGTGTTGGTTTATTCATTTTAAGATTATATCTATTATAAGAAATATAATATTTTACTTGTTTTTGCAAACAAACTCACAAATAATTTAATGTATTATTGATAAAAGTGTATACCTGAACAGGGTTGACAAATTTGCCCTCAACTCTCAGCAACCCAGTGCTCTTGCAGGGCTCCTCTGTGGTGAGGAAGGTAAACTGGGTGTCTTCATCAATGGGAACCTTCTCCAGGGTGAACTGTATTGTAGTGTCTTTCAAAATATGGAAGGCTGATGAAGAAAATAAATTACGTGAACTTGTGTGACAAGCTGAATATAAACTGTACACTTACATTATCTGCATTACAAAGGTAATAGAATCTAGCGTTCAGAACACAACTATCTTTATGATTTGTAACATTCTCACCTTTGCCGCGGTGGAGAGATTCAAAGAAGTCATGACGTGTGAACTGTGGTTCATCCTGATTGATGCTCCCATTGTGGGATGGTGACATGCTGCCAGCGGTTTCCCCTCTGGGTGCCCTCTTCAAAACCAAGTGACTCATGTTGAGTGAATACAGTCGAATATCCTTCACCAACACCTGCAACCTCTCTCCTTCAGAGTCTTGCCCAGTAACAAAATTCTGGATTGTTATGCTACCCAGATGACCAACCAATAGCTCAGGGTGTCCAGGTTTACGGGGAATAGACACAACTGGTGATTCGATGCTGATATTAAGGGTTAGCTTCACTAAGAATGTGTCTAGGGTGGATTCAGGTTCCTCCATAGGAAGTTCCTCCTCATCATCATATAGATAAGCCCAGCTTTGACTCTGAGTCCGAGTTCTTCTTGACGGGGTCTCAAAGAGTGAAACCATACCGCTGTACTCTGCTGTCTTGGTGGCTAGAACAGTTGACACTTTGGTGGCAGCACTTTTCAGCATGGAGCGGAAATTGTCTTCTACCTCATTGGCAGACAGACTCAACTCCTTCAGGAACTTGGCTGAATGGTTATAGTGCAAGGATGCCATCTGAAGATGCAAGGAACACTCCCCTTGGGATTTCTCCATAAGGCGGAAATTCAAAGCCTCTGATGGAGAAGCTCCTGTGTCAGCAAAGAATGTTAACCCACCAAGAGCTGAAGAGCTGTCCTCAATATTGCCAATACTGACCACAAACTGGCTTCGGCCTCCTTCCTGGGTCAGGTCCACCAACTGCATGGACCCCAGTGAACCATTGATGTCCAACCGACTACCCATGGACACATTGACCTTGGTGCCAGTGATACTGGCAGTGGCAATTTTCAACCCTTTCTTCTCAGCACCCAGGACCGTGCCAGTGGACACGGTCCGAAGGAGAAGCAGGTTAAGGCGGTGGATCTCCACAGTCAGCTCTTTATTCTGATCATAGGTGGACTGATACGTCTCCTCCCCTTCCTCATTGTAAGGTTGTTTTGTATGTTGTTGTGCCGATGATGTCCATGTGCTTTCTTCTTTGGGGAAAGACTTCTGTAGGAACTTAAGTAACTCCACCATAGTCTCAGGGTTCAGAATGATGTCCAAGTTATTGACCTGCATACTTGTCACCTGAAGGGAGCTGTCCAGGTTCATTGAGGGGCAGTCTGAGCTCACAAACTGGTACTCTAGCTTAATCAAGGCCTCCTGGTCTTTCAGAAAGGAACTGAAGGGGGAAAGTCTGTCCATGGGCATACCAGAGGACGACTCAGTGTGATGGCCCTGATGCTGAGGAGACCTGCCATCAGATGACACAGGGGATGAAGGCTGGCTCTCTCGGAGGCTGCCAGTTGGTATGTCAAAACTGAGATGCTTATGAGAAGCCACAAGCAGGTCGAAGTCCGAGCCATAGGTCTGTAAGGTGTCCACCAGGAGAAGACCATGGACAGTCAGAGAGACCTCAGCATCATATGGCCGCTTGACAAAATGAGCATTTGTGCCAAATACTTTGAGAACAGATATGTAGCGTCCATCACTCTCTACACCAAGCTGCATATAGTTGATGTTAAACTCAGCTAATAGTAGACGGGATTCCACCAGGACCTCCCGTGTGTGCTGTTCTAAAATCATCACGCTTTGGGTCAGGTTCCTGGCTGAACCTTGTAGCTTCCAGGAGCTATCCTCCCTCTGAAAGATCTTGTCATGGCGGAGGGTAAGAGGGTCAGGAGACCTGATATTTGGGCCTGTCTCTTGGCTTTTGTCCCCTTCGCTTTCAGATGGACTGCTTAGCCTGGCCAAACAACTCCGAAGAGCAGTCATCTTCTCAAGGTTGATATGGACTTTGAGGTCTGGTAGGGTTCCGGACAGCACAGCCCCAGGGAGCTGGGGGTCTGATGTGTAGCGCAGTCTCTGCTCAAGCTGCAGCAGGACATTAAATTTCTCCACCACATGAGTGGGCCCTACCTCACTCTCTTGGAGATGTTTCCAGTTGTCATTACAGCGACCCACCATTATCTGCAGGTCCTTAAAGGACAGGGAGTATTTTTCATAAAGCTTTCTGCTGTAGGCATGTGTACTTTCAGGGGATCTGAGGCTGGGAAGTTCAGGGCTTTTGAGCTGTTCTTTCAAAGGCATGTCTAGTTCAGGGGGTGGAGACTCTGGCGGGGTGGCAAGGGGTGTCTGATACTCATCATCACTCATGTCTTCCCTCTCAGGTTGAGTAGCTTTAAAGCTGGTCTTTGTGTCATCTATCGAGGAAATTAATGACAACAGATATCAGCTAAGTTAGAAATCTCATTAGGCCAAAGAAGAAAGATATTTAGGTGTATCTTTTTATTCTTCTGTGAAATGGCTGATTGTTTTACCTTGAGAGTTGGTGAGCAGAATTCTGCCTAAATCAACAACAACTAGCATCGGGTCCCCTGATTGGAAGTCATCAGGGAAAATCACCTGGGGTGCACAGATGTCCAATTTCATGGTCCAACGCTTACTGTTTTCCTACAAAGCAAACACATCAGTGGTATTCAGAAAAGATATAACCCCCAGTTATTTAATGTCACCATCCAGCAAATCTTTCTTACAATGAACTCTCCCACAAGTAGCTGATCGATAGTTTGTCGGATCTCTGCCTTGGTCTGCATCTTCAGTTTGTTGTACTGCCTCCTGGCAGCCTCTGCCACTCTCAGCTCCAGCTCTGACTGGTAGCCAAAACCTGAGTATCAAAGAAATATGTTTAAAATACAATAATCCGCTGGTATTCAAAACTATCAGAAACAATTAAGAAATTATACTAGTACTACAGTGTTTGAAATAACTTAGAAGGTTTATTGGCCTTCTAACTTCTACATATACTCTTTACACAAGTAAATTTATTTGTTAATAATAATATTTTTTAGACTTGCACCGATTACAACTTTTTGGGCCGATCCCGATTTCCGATTTTCAGAGTGCTTGGACAGCCAGTACTGATTTTGGCCGATTCCGATTTCATTTTTACCAAACCACTTTACAGCACACAAGATGTAGCAAAATTTTCTAACTTTCCTTTATTAGAACATTTTTAACCAAGATACAACCAGCTTTTCAATAATCATGTCTTTGCTAAAACACACTCTACATTAATAAATAATATATAACTTTTTGTCTACTAAATCATTATCATATGTGCTATATTATTCTTAAGATTTAATTTTAATTCGGGGTAATGTGTGTTTTCTGGCTCCCTGTTACGACCCTTAGCTCCTGGTGGAAAAGGGAAGGAACATAAACTAGTTGTAATTGGTAAAGTTAAGTTATTTATTAACACAAAGCTGAATAATTGACAAACAAGCGAACGAGGGGAAACAAAACTAATCAGTAACAGGGCCGGTGGGTGCTGCTCAACACAAAGAAATAAATATAACAAAAGGAGGACTCACTAATGTAGAGCTTAAAGTTTCAATGTAACCCAAACTAGTAAACAAAACTCTATCCTACCATACTTAACTTAAAACGTAAATACAGAGGGAGACAGCACCCCTATGCCTAGTGTACCAAACAGTCTTAAACCTACCCAGTGTGTGGAAACTTTATCAGTTTTTAAAGCTTATTCCTGGCCCAGTCCCAAATCACACATAATCTAAGTGCCTCGTATAACACAGAACAAATCACAATAAGTGCAAAATCAAGAGGCACATGTGGCGAGCTGCCGTCTGGATGTCAACTGCACCGAACGTCATCCTCATCGAGCTTATATAGCGTCGGCCCGGCTGCATCCCAGCGATTGGTGAACGGGTGGAAGTCAACACCAATCAGCAGACCAGATAGTGCAGGAGCTGGCAGTTGAGATCACACCCCCCTTCAGCTGGAGCCAACCAGGGACTGGATATCACACACTGTAATTAACATAAAGAAACTACACGAAGGGATTACACACAAGGTGGGCACGGCGGTGGCCGTAACACTCCCATTTGCTACCGGCTGAGTAGAGGGTGCTTTTATTAATTGGTTAACGATCACAAATCGCCATGAATTCAAGCATGTCTGGTTATGAATGAACTTAATACAATAACTTTTGGCTCTACCATCTTAAAGAGACACATGACACGCTCTCTGCCACCAGCTTTGTGTGGAAATACTTCAAAATATTAAACAATGAAGATGCAAACTGTTGCTGCAACTTTTAGAATCTCAGATAAAATTCCAGGTGAAGCTCGAAGCTTCAAGATCTCTGGATTTATACTTTATCCAAAACAGGTCGGGGTGAAATACTGCATGTGATGGATTTACCATCAGCAGCTGGCAAAAAGCGCCCCTCACTGAAGAAAGACGCCAAAATCTCCAGGGAATGCATACAAAGCCCTAGACCAAGTGAGTGAGAGCTTTTTTAAGAGTTTTGCTTTTTAACTTTCAGTGATAATTAACTTTATTAAGCCTACAATGTTGAACATCGCAGTGCGTGCAGTGCGAGCCCTCTGCTGCACTCAGCAGCAGCCTGTGAATGCGAGCGAAATCTGGAACCTGTTTCAGCTCAATATCATGACTCTGAAAACACCAAATGACTTATTTTGACGAATTTCGTTAGATTAAAATATGTAGAACTGTAAAATATCACTTCCATGAGGCTGTTCAGTCAGACAGTAACAGATCGCAGGCTGAAGGGTCAAGTTGCACACGGCCTGCAGTTTACAATGTTGATTAATATTGAAATGGCGGTCTTCTTCCTAATAATATCAGCAGAAAATACACTAAAGTGGTCAGGTTGGGAACCTACATACATCGGGATAGAGCGCCTCTGTTTCCAGGATAGAAAATGTAATTTTCGGGAAAATATTAATCCCTACGCCCCCAAAAGGCTATTTATGGGCTCTGTCAAACTACGAAGTACGAAATTGTGCAAAAATAACTACAGAAAATAACAGTAAAACAGTACCAAACAAAAAAACAAATCAACAAAGTCGGGATCAGCACCTTGGAAAGCGCGGCGGCATCAGCACCTTGAGAGAGCGCAGCAGTACCAAACACCTGAGGCAAAGCATGTTATAGCATGCTATAAATGTAATAGTGGGCCGTAGTTTGGACACCTCTGGATTAGTCGTACCAAATGTTTTCGGTGTTGTTCCTCCACGCCCTATTTGGCCTCGCAGGTGTTGCATACTGCAAACATGTGATCCTCCTCACACACTTTAAAAAATTTCCATACGGCCAACATGGTGTAGGTCGTCAAAGCCGTGAGTTGCACATGTGTGTTTGTATGCTGCTGATGTTACTGACCTGGGCAGGCTGACATATCCCGCGAGGCATTGAAAGGGTTCAAGGACTGCTCATCGCTTTGCAACGCGTTAGCATAAAACCGAAAAGAAGAGGCAATGCATTTGCTTAGTGTGTTTGTTTTTTTGCTTTTTTTGCTGCCACAGCGCAGTGGGAATTTGACCGGTGCTTTAGACCGGCAAATTGACCGGCCAGTTGCAGGTCATGGCCGATCACGTGAAAACCGGCCCGATTCCGAGCATTGCCGATAAATCGGTGCAAGTCTAATTATTTTTTTTAATCAAATGTAGAGGCTTTGTTATTCTATTAAAAGGATAGTTTACCCAAAAATGAAATATCAGTCATTATCTACTCACCCTCATGTAGACTGAAAGTTGGGTTTAGTTTTTTTGTCCATAAATCACTGCTGGAATTTCACAGGAAAACAGTGTTGCAGAATTTCCCAAACAATGCAAGTGAATGGTGACCAGTTTTCAAATGGAAAAAAACAACCGGAAGAGATAAAAAGATATAAAATGCCTCCATACTGCTCGTCTCCCAGAGCCCCAACATGTGGTTCAGTTGCATGCACACCATCACAACACACGCACTCCCAGTTCAGATGGTGTGCATGAATGTGGCTCCCAGGCAAGGATCTACGTGAAGATTTAGGCTAAAAACATGGTGTAAATGATGTCTTTGAAGTCAACTTGGCATGTTGGGGATTTAGGAGACTTGGATTACACCAGACGAGCAGTATGGAGGCATTTTATGTTTTTCTGTTGTTTCTTTTTCAGGTTTGAAAACTGGTCACTTGTTTGGGAGATTCTGCAATACTGTTTTCCTGTGAACCTCCAGCACTGTTCTGTGGACTAAAAAACTAAACCCCACCCTCAGTCTGTATGATGCTGAGTAGATAACAACTGATTTAAAGGGATAGTTCACCCAAAAATTAAACTTCAAAGTTTTACAGGCCATAAAGGGGCATTAATCTGGGTCTGTGATGTTTGTTGCAGTCTGAGCATGCTAGCCCGCAGGCTCTTCAAACTGTTGTCATGGAGTCAGTGCTATAGCTGCCTTAAGTATGTCATGTAATGTAATGTGAACAAGTGGCTTTCATAACATGAGATTTTTCCTCTGTTTCATTTGAGGTTCTCAATTCCAAGAGTAAAATTTGCTTATACTGCAGGGTTTCCTGTAACGCATCATAAAGGAGGTGCCCCACTGTCTCTTTATTCAATAAAAATAAGAAGACCTGATTAAGTCATTAAAGACCATGCATTTAAGGAGCGAGCCAGTTGTTTAGACCATCATCTAATTTGGTTGATCATGAGACTGAGCATCAGGAGCCAGATTCTGATTCAGCTTGCCAGGTGACAGTAATTGATTGATCACACTGCATGCTCACTGAAGAAATCAGAATGGTATGCTGCAGTGTCAGGGGAACTTCCAGACACCAGTTGAAATTCCCCCTGGGAACAGAAATTTCTGAAATTCTTTTGTGGCTTCATGATAGTTTCTCACTGATTTCTTACTTTTTACTTCTTTAATGTGTTGTGAGATTAAACCCCAGCACTGACACAGCTTTACGTTTAAAAGAAAGGAAACAAGGACACTAGACATTCCTGTCTGTAATTCCTGTAAAACTGTGCTGAGTATCTGCCTACAAAGTGAAATTTCAGCAGTCAAGTTGCACACTTTGTAACACAACGTATGCACACCAAAACAGAGCAGTAAGTGTCAGTTCTTACCTGAGGTATGAACTCGTCCTTTATAGAAGAACTCCGTCACTTTTTTGATTGCTTGTGGATTATAGATTATGTTCAATGGACTCGTGTTCACTTCAAGTCTTCTCTCAAATTTACACCTCACAGGGTTACGCTCATAAATCATCTCAAACACCGGTGATGAAGAGCACTCTGCACTGCATCCTAACAACACAAAAACAAAACAAACATGGTCTCTATTAAGAGACAAACATTGCAGTGAAAGCTGGTGGGAGCATGGTGTATTGCTAGTCAAATGGCCACCCAAATCTGATTCTCACATCCTGACTATACAGAGGTGTTAGACTGGTGGACAGGGTGGTTTGCAAAGGCCTTGGTGAGCCTATGTGACTTTCGAAGTCATTAGATCTCTGTACTGTTCATACTGCACAACTTATGAATCTTGAAGTTGTTTGTACACTGAATGACTGATCAGTGACAGGGGGTCAGACATTATAAGATCTTTCACCTGAGGAATCTCTCTGTCTGTTCTCCAAAGTAAGTTCAGTCATGAAAACCCACACTAGAAGTGACATTAAATAATTAATACTGTAGCATCAGCATGCAGCATGTTACTGTTGCAGCTGCTGGAGCCAGTGTAAACTACTTTATAATTTACAAACTACTACCTACTACTTTACAACAACTTTTTGCTCAATTTTGTTCCTGTATTTGTTCTTGTATTTGGGCTCTTCTGGCTATGTTCTTCTGTCTCTCCCCAGTACAACTAGATATTAAACCTGATATCTTTCAGGTATCTGTGAGGCATCAGCAAGCTCTTTGAACAGTTCGCACATAGCCATTAAGTGCCGATTTGCCTCTGATCTGGCATCTTTTGTCTGCAATCTCCAAAAAGTGTCGGCTAGTGTACAGTAAGGGCTACAATCATGAAGTGTGAACTGCGTATAAACTGCTCACGAACCACATGCAGCCACTGTTTCTTCTATTACTGTCCACTGTGACTTTATCTACACCTCAGCTGCAGTCTAGCCATTCCACAGTGTATTAGGATTTTATTACTCAGCTATGATCAGGATGTACAGTATCTATTTCTTTGAGTGTGTGCAAATCTGATGTTTTTCTTTATGTGACAGATGATTAGCCACTAAAACACGAGTCTAACAGGTAAAACCAGAGGCTGATATGAGAGTGTAGCAGCTGCTCTGCGGGGGTCCTGGATTGTAGTGTAACTTGAACTCTGTCCAGTTACACTATAGTAATGTGTACGTAAATGTGTAGCAGCTAGAAAGCATCAAAAATAATGTTGACCATTTCTAAAATTGAAAAATAGAGAATAAAAATCTGAAACCACAAGAACATAAATAAGGAAGCATTTTATTTAAATTGAGAAAATATCATATTTAAACTGAGAGCTTAAACTGACATCTTTGAGGAAAATTGGTCAAAATGGCTTACCTGTGTGTCAACTATAAGGCCTGACTTTGTATAGTAGAAATATGGTAATATCATGGGCATGTTTACTAATTTGGAAATGGTTCTCTTTCTCTCCAAGGGTAGAGCTAATATGGATTGAGATGAATGTGGATGCATGTATGTGTATATATGTAGATTTTGTTGTTTGTGATTTGAGATGGAACCTCCCGGTGTCATTTATGTTATTTACTTATATATATATACAGTATATTTTAGTTTGTTTTGTTTTTTTATTTTCACTGTTAACTTTTAATTTATTTTATTATGTATTTAATTCTCTTTAATGTGTGTGCTTTGTGCCCAGTTTGCATGTGTATCATTGTGACTATTTGCATTCTTTAAAACAAAATTCAATAAAAATAAACATCAAAAAAATTAATTGAGAGAATATTATTCAATCAATTCTTATAAGAGAAAACAAAAATCTTACCAGAGGCACTGCTGGACTGGCCCGATGGCTGGTTAACAGCAACAACAACTTTGTCCTACAACAAGTGACAGATGTTAAATATATACATTACATTATATAAATATCATGTACTTGAGGAGCTGCACATCACTTTTACAAACTGTTCCTCACATCATGAGCTCCCTGCCTACCTCTTCCCATCACTGCTTACCATTTTCGGAGACACCAGGACAGGGAACATGGTGTCCTGAGTAGTCAAGTCTCTCAGGAACAAACTCCCCAGCTTAACAGACAGCAGGGACGACTCGGAGCGAGGGAGAGACTCTACACTCACTTTGACCCCTGTGGAAACATGGTCACACATGGTCACAGTCTGTTGTAATAACACATTTTCAAAGAGAAATAACAGTGAGTTGACTCTCTAGGCCTCCCACCTGTAAAATCTCTTCAACTGCAGTTAACAATTATTTTCATTATCAACTAATCTGTTATTTATATTTACAATGAATTAATTAATGCATTGTTATACACTGCATATTCAGAACAATATATTTATCAATGAATTAGTCTGAAAACAGTGAAAAATGCCTATTAATGGTCCAAGATGTCTTGATTTGTTCGGCCATAAGTCCAGACCCTGAACATATTTTGTTTATTATGACATAAAACAAAAAAGATCATCAGATCTTCTCATCTGAAAAGCTGGAATCAGAGAATGGCTGACACTTTGTCCTTAATAAAAGATCAATTAATCCAACAATTATCAAATCGAGTATCAAAATTATTGGCAATGAAGTTTGATGACATACAGTAAAAAGGCAAAAATCTGTCAACTGTCAGAGATTTTCCTAAACCCCAGATGTAGCAAGGTTGTTATTCTTTTGGTATGTCTGGTTGTATCAGAACAACTGTGGGTAATGGTGCAAAACTGAATATGACTATACATGACTATACTGGATTTACAGGATTTTTGCATCACTTTGATGAAGAACTTTGATTTTTAAGTATAAAAAATTGTCCTGATTCGCCCCAAAACAATGATTTCTGTAGTTAGTTTACCTGTAAACAGTTTCTCTAATGATTCACGATTTTTTAACAATATGGTAAATGTCTTGCACTAAAAATTGATAAAACTAATGATGCACTTGACAACTGTGAAAAACTACCCTCATCCCACAACCAGTCCCGAAACATGTTTCCATCTGTCCAAACAGTGTTTTGTGCACCTGAGAATTCCAACTGGATGACCCCACTCTCATGCAGCTTGTCCCCCCTCCTGTCCTGGTGGAAGAGCATGACTCCACCCTTCTCCAGTAAGAACTCCAGCCGGGCAAACAGGTGATCTCGTCTGGTGAACGTGTTGAGAGTGTGAGAGTCCTCCAGTGGATCAAACAAGTCTTCTGTCTCTGCTGGAGAAGCATTATATCAGCATGGTCAGCAGTTAGAATGTCTGGATGTTTATGAGTTTATGAGTTTTACAGAATGTCAGATGATACAAAATACAACAGTCTCTTTAAGTATACACAAGTCTATCAATTTCAAAAATTATCTAATGTAAAAAAAATATGTACAAATACAGCCAATCTTGTGGTAGGAAGAGTTTCTAACCCAGAATATCCCAAGAGGAAGGACTAGGCAGGAGCTCTTCGGGCCTGTCTGGGTCCTGGGAATCTCCATACCAGCCTCCCCAGCCCGGGAACCAGGACTGCAGGTACTGAATCATCCCTGAGCTCCCACTCTTGGGGATGGATGTGGTGGGTGAACAGGGCTGGGGGTCACTGCTGGGCTCTCGCACATTCTGGAAGAAAAGATACATGAAGAACACAGGTTAAAAACTAACTAGAGTTTCCCCTACCTTTGTTTTTTGGGAAGCACCCACACCACTTGAAAGAAACATTTTATTTATTTCAGATTTTGAACTCTGTACTGCTTTCATATCTGCTTTCTGTTGCTGCTATGTTTGTGCCTCTGTTGCAGTGCAGAAGTCACAATGAACAATCAGGCTCATGTAGGACAACAACTCAATTCTCTCTCAGTTCTTCATATTGTTGCTTTGTCTTTTTGATAATGAAGTGTGTTAATTGTGCCGCTGTAATGTTGGTAAAGACCTGTTTCAGTAATTACTGGACCAGCAGGTCTGCAGTTTTCCTATAGAATTTGTTGCTGCAGGACAATTTTTTGTCTGCTGGTTGGTTGAACATATTCTGCATGCAAATTACATTGATATCTATACATACACATCCATATTTGAGATGAAACCATTTATTTATACCAAAATCCTACCAACCTGACTCCAGCTCAGCACACGGGCCTGTCACAAATCACACACACACACCCACATAAATACACACAAATGCGACATGCCTATGCTTTCCACCAGTTTTACTGGCTGTTGCACCAGTTTTGTCACGAAGACCTGGCAACCCTGCTCTGTTCTCTGACACCAGTATGAATCATCTGAGCTTACCTCTGCGATCTCTTCCTGCTTTCGAAACCAATCGTGGACAATTTCTCTGAGACTCTGCAGCTCCTCTAATGTCTGCTCCTCTTCCACTCGATCCAGCTCACTCTGGGAGACAACGGCAAAGACAAACATCAGTTCAATGTTTGTTCAGAAGTACATCATCTTAAAATACCAGACTGTGTACCAAATGGAGTAGGTGCTGTGAGTTTTTTTTAGTAATGCAGAAGGTGTTTACACCAAGTTTGGAATTAGGGTCTTAGCATTTGGTGGTCGCAGGTGATTAGAGAGCCTGTGTCAAACAAGGAAAAGTTCTCCTTCCCTAAATGTCTGTATCACAAAAAAGCTGATTCCCATCCATGCCACTGGTCATCCCAAGCAACCAATTAAGTCCTGCTAAATAACATATTGAAGGTAATCATTATTGTATGCATGTTTTACCCTTGACAAGCCTTAGCTGATGAGCTGGTAATCTATAGGGCTTGCTGCCAAGCTCATAGTATCTCTGTCTGACTTGTAGCTGTACATATAGTGATCAAATCTGTCTGGGTCTAATTGATAACTTTAAGCAGCTGATTTTTTTTAATTGAGCTCTCCACTTATGGTTATGTTAGAATCTGACAGATTTGGAATAGTGTTGAAAAGCTTCTGAAAGAAGATTGGATCATCAAAGTTGGGCCTGAACACGTTCACTCATCATGTTATTGGTATGAAGTTCCACTAACTGCCGTGCTAGACTACTTATACTTTTTTCCATTTTTTTTAACTGTTTCTTGTTATGCACCAAAATACCAAACTCCTTGTATGTGGCAATACACCTGACTGATTCTGTGCAGTACCTCTTCCTGAGGACTCAGTGGGACTCCTTTGAGCCTTCTGAAGTAGAGGCTGGTGTAGGTCTGAGCGTCTCGTGCTCGCTGCAGGGCAAAGTCCCAGCTGCCTCGCCACCGCTGCTCCCTGATCTCACTCAGGTTGGCCTGAATGGCAAACATCCACCACTGCCGGGAGCTGCAGGGAAGAACTCAGTTAGAAGCCAAAATCTGATTGAAGGATCCAAAGGTTTATTATGCAAACATCATGTGTAGTGAAATGAAATTCGGTATACTCTTCAGACTAGAACAAAACAGAGGACTGTTGGATAAAACAGTTTTGCTCTGTTTAAGGGACAGAGTCTAATTTTTTTGTGTCCAAAGAAATATGCAAAAGTAAAATAATCAGCTGACTGTTTGCTATAAAAACTTTCAGTTTTGAAGTATGAACTTACTTCCCAGAAATAGGAACTTTGGGCCTCCACTTTCGGTACAGCATCTCTCTCTCCCGGCGGTCCAGCTCTTTGAGGAACGCCATGATCTGCTGGTACTGGACCTAAGAGACAACAAACACACAAACACACAAACGCACACACACAGTCAATACTCTGTCTGCATGCTCCTGTTACATAAACTACTGATATTTGTCAGGTGAAACACACAGTGGTTTGGAGGATTGTGAAATTAAACTGTGCTGTGAGGATCAGGCCCTGTAGACATGACGTAAGACCAGTACAAACACAATCAAGCTAATAAATCTTGACTGGTATCACAACATGCAATGCTGTTATGTTAACTTTCATCCATCACATTTCAGTATATAGAAACAAAAATCTTACCCCTTAACCTTTATATATCAGTGGCTTGATGGCATTATTTGGTGGCCAATAGTCTGATTATGCAGTAACCCCCCAAAAAGCATAAAAATAATAAAATGTATTTATTTATTTCATAATCAGTATATAGTTTTACATGGCTGCAAAATTATAACCTGAGCATGTGACTGAATATTCCAAACATCAGTGTGTCTGGGAATGAAAACAATTTGACTACATAAAAAAAGAAAAAGTCATTACTATGTTGCTAAACTAATTTTAAAAAGCAGAAAGCTACAGCAGGAGCCAGATAAGTTCAACCTTGATTCCAAAAAGATGGGACACTGTGTAAAACAAATAGAAACACAATGCAAAGACTTGCAAAATCTTTTCGACCTATATACAGTAAATACAGTACAACAATACACCAAAACAAGATATTTAATGTTCAAACTGATAAACATTATTGTTTTTGTAAATATACACTAATTTTGAATTTGATGCCTGCAACATGTTCCAAAGAAGTCTGTTGCCATATTTTGTGTTTGATGATGCACCACACATTTTCAATGGGAGACTAGACTGCAGGCAGGTCAGTCTAATACCTGAACTCTTTTACTATGAAACCACGCAGCTAGAACACGTGCAAAGTCTCGCTGAAATAAGCAGGGATGACCCTGAAATAGAGGCCATCTGGACGGCAGCATACAAAACCTGTATGTTATATTCAGCATTAATGGGGTCATCACAGATGTGACAGTTACCCATGATGCCATGGGCACTAACACATAACATCCATGATTTGTGAAAACAATCTGAAATGTGGACTCGTCAGACCACAGCACACTTTTCCACTTTGCGTCAGTCCATCTCAGATGAGCTCGGGCCCAGAGAAGTCTGCAGTGTTTCTGGATGTTGTTGATATATGTCTTTCTCTTTGCATGGTCAAGTCTTAACTTGTATTTGTAGATGCAGAGACAAACTGCTGAAAACAGTTTTCCAAAGTGTTCCTGAACCCATGTAGTAATATCCTCATCAAGTGGGTTTTTAATGCAGTGCAGGTCAAAGGTCACAGACATTCAATCTTGGTTTTCAGTCTTGCCCCTCACGTACATAGATGTCTCCATACTCTCTGCATCTTATAATTATATTATGGATCGTATATGTTGAAATAAATTTCTAGTAGAGAGAAATGCTGCTCTTAAACTGTTGGATTACTTGTCCATGCAGTTTTTCACAAAGTGGTGAACCTCACCCCATCCACGCATGTGAACTGAGTGACTGAGGCTTTCAAGGACGCCCCTTTAACCCAATCATAGTACTGTCACCTGTTACCAACTCACCTGTATACCTGTAGAATGTTCCAAACAGGTGTTTGAAGCATACCACAACTTTCACAGTCTTTGTTGCTCCTATCCCAACATTTTTGAAATATGTTGCTGGCATCAAATTCAGAATGAGTGAATGTTTACAAAAAACAAAGTTCATCAGTTTGAATATTAAATATCTTGTCTTTGTACTGCTTTAGCTTAAAACAGACCGAAAAGGATTTGCACATCTTTGCATTCTGTTTTCATTTTCGTACAGTGTTCCAACTTTGGAGTCAGTGTTGTACAGGTAAAATGGTTTCAAATACTAAATCATGTAACAAACATTTTCAACAGTTGATTTGATGATGTTGATGTCTTTTCTTTTGACCTCTGAGAATTTCAGCGCATTGTCTTGAAACAGAGACATTACTTGTTAACTGAGCTGTCATTGTTGGCAAAGAAAAATTTCAGGTGTCCATACAGACCTGGGACAGGCGTAAAGACATGGGCTCCAGCTGAACTTGGCCCTCAATCCGTGGGGTGTTTCGGGACCTCAGAGGCTCCTTGGAGGCGTTTCTTCTGAGCAGCACGGAGGCACACACTGGTTCAAAGATGTACTGATGCTCGCGGCTCTGCATACACTGAGTCATGGCTTCCTGTACAGGCACAAAACAATCAGACTTCTCATTTGGAAACTCATCTCTTGAAATGAAGAGAATCTGATTCTCTCTCTCTCTCTCTTCTATCACATTACATCATTCAAGAGAATTTCTAATAGGCAGGTTACATGGGTCCTACATGGGTCCTACAGTGCAGTGTTACAGTGCTCCACCAAGCAGCTTGTATTTTGTGATTCGTCAGTCATTACTACAAATTACCCCACTCTTTCATAATGTTTACAATTAAGTCATGTGGGTAGAATCATCTCTGACCTGGATCTGATTTGCAGGCAGCTTTCCCAGCATTTGACTCTCTGTATCCCAGTAGACGCTGAAGTCTTCTATCTCCAGCTGCTTTTGTCGGAGGAGCTTCTGAACCTGCAAATAAAAATAAAATCTCTGTTTAACTTAAATGGAAAGAACTTTGGTTGTCCTGAATTAACTGAGGCAGCCTATTACAATGTAAAGATTTCATTAATATGAGATACTAAGTCATCACCACAAAATTCTTATTTTTCAGGAGAATGTGATGGAAGACTTACTCACTGCCTGTATTACATGTTTAAAACAAAGTACCAATAACTAGCAGTGTAAAACTGAGGAATACTCTGAGCTAAAAATGAAATTGGACAATCACATCCACTACACAAAAATATGTGTGTATGTGCGTATGTGTGTGTGTGTGTGTGAGTGTGTGTATCATTAATCACTGTGAGTGGATCTTTACCGACTCTTTGGAGGGGTTCTGAGCGGAAACCCTGTTGATGCAAACCCCGAAGGAGAAGGGTTTCTCTGGGTTTGAGAAGTCATCCTCAAATCTAAGATGCACATCTTGGATCTTCAGCTACAAGTGAACCAGAACAGCAAAGTTCAGTCTGTAACTCAGGGTGAGATTATGATGTAGTTCCTTCTTTGATTAATTGATTAGTTGGAATTTGCTGAAGAAATAAGACAGACTAAAACATAGAACAGACTAATTAATAAGGAGGAGTGCTGAGGATACAACCAGCCTTAGGGAAGAAGCTGCTCTTCAGTCTGGTGGTAAGGCAACAGATACCTTTGTATTCTGACATTTATTCTGACCTGGTATTTACTTATTTAGATATCCTTCTTGAGAGTACCTATATGAAATAAACTGTTTAATTGTATTTTATCAGAGAGCTCAGTTTATTAGATACACTTAGCTTGAAGTTCACAATTTTTCAAGTCTGTGGTTAAAACAAGAGTTGGGTGCTCATATGAACACAGACAGATTTTGCTTGATGTGCTCATTTCTCCTGTTCATACTGGCCATTTAAGATTCCTACCAGATGCCTTTTAATGTAAGTGATTGGGGCAAAATACAATCCTTGATCCCTACAGAACTGCATTCCAAAGTTTACTAGTCTGAATTCAGTAAATCAAGTGAATGTCTTAGCAAGTCAGTCTTTATAGAGCATATTTTGGAAATGACTCACTAACGTGTAACTCAGACTGCTGAAGCTCCATATTAGCTTCAGATTAACTTATAATGATATAATGCACATAATGACGCTTGTGGATTTTATCTCCCCTCACTTACATTGACATCACTTCAGGATTGAACCTTGTAGCGGTCATTATGAACAGTAGGAAGAATTCAAGCATGTTAAACCTGATTTATTGCTCAAAAGGGCCCCTGACTGAAAAATTGCAACTCTAACTTTTAAACTACTGCTATCCATGGCAACCTATGCTGTAACAGCCTCACCTTGTGCTTAACCCCGTTTTATTTTATGCTCCTTACAACATCTCACACTATTGTCACTCCCATGCACACCTTACACTACAGTGATGTACACAAAACATGCTCTTTTGTTTTATACTTGCTTCAGTTTTGTTTTTTTTTGCTTTATATAATACTGCTGAACAAAAATACAATGTGTCTGTCTCCCTTTTTGCATGGCCTTATAAGTCAAGTTGTGACAAGTCTGATACAACAGCTCTGCAATAAACATTCAGTTTTTGTTCAAACTGTTGTAGAGATGTGTTGACATACAGTTGGTGGTGCTGTTGAACTGTACTGAATTACACAAAGAAGTCGTTCTGTTATTCAGCCTACCCTCATTGATATAAATGGGGTGGACACTTCAGTTAATGTTGAATGGCTTACCTCAATGTTTTCCACAATCCTGGTGACCACTGAGGCAGTGACAGAGTACCAGTAAGATTCTCCTCTCTGTTCACACTCACTCTGCAGGAGCCAAACACATACCATCATACAGTATAGGCACACACAAATACAGACACTGTCAACAACAAATAACTATAAAGGCAAAAGTGTAAGTAGTAGCAGAATTAGGATGGGAAGGCCAAGCTGCATAAGTCAATTCCATTACTCCCTTCAGCTAAGGCCATTTGTTTTCCTGAGAGAAAATTCTTTTTTGGGGTCTGACAATTGACCCCCCCACCCCTTTTTGCTCTGTGCTCCAACAGCAGTTGAGCAAGCTTGGTATCCAGCAGAGCCTCAGTCAAATCTCTCCATTCCTGTTTCTTGTACTTAGATATGCTATGTGCTCAGCTCATCGGCACTGAAAAGAAACCCACACTTTGAGGATGGTTCAAAGATGTTGCAGGGTGACCTGTAAAAGTCACACTAGCTATTGATGTAGATTAGATAGTCAGTGAGCTAGCGTTTTGCTCATTTTTGCTACCAGATTTAACTAGCTAGCTAACAATTAATGTAAATTAGCTAGCTAGTTAGTTAGAACTGCTTTTGGAACACCAAGCATAAAGGGGCGGGACTTCGGGAAAGGGTCCATTTCAATATGTAAGGTGCAGTTCAGCAAGATGATACACTGCTCTCTTTTCTCTCTTTATCACAGATTTTGAATCAGTGTAAGTACTCCAGAGAATAATATTCAGGGACATAATCTCAATTTTGTAGAAACATGCAGACAAAAACTTATATGTTGTACATGGCTACAAGTCTGGTGTTTTTTCAGTGTCCCTGTGAGGCTGTGATGGTGAAATAGGAGATGGGATTTTGTTGTTTTTTGTTCCTTCACAAACAAAAATCTGATTTTGTTATGTGTAGTGTTGATCCACCTACTTTGAATTTGTCTTCGAGGGCCTTGAGGAGGCGTTTTTTGCGCTCTCTCTCCTCCTCTCTCTCCTTTTCATCATCATACTCCTGCAGCTGGGCAGGGCCAATGATAAGGTTGAGCTGGGACATGGAGATGACCCATGGGTCACTGTGAGGCCGATAGAAAGGGATCTGCAGTGTAATCTTTCCAATGAAGCCTGGTGAAAGACAACATCATGGATGCATGGATCACACTAAAGGAAACACAACCTGTGAACACCAAGATTTGATTAATATTTAAACATAGGATCTACAGTAGTTAGGCCATTTTTATATATAAAAAAACAGGTACCGGTCTGATTATATAAAAACACTTTTTCATTTGTTTACAAACCTGCCTCTTATGAGTATGGAAGTACAACACTAAATTGCTGGTGTACTCCTTCAATGTACTACCCCCCTATGTATATAAAACACAGAAGGAAAAGTAGTGTTTCACAAATAACATGATCATAGACTTTTAGTATCTAAAGTAGGGATGCACCGATACCACTTTTTTCAGACTGAATACAAGTTCTTGCAACTGCCATTACAGTTCGTACAATAACTTTAAAATCATGTTTTATTTTCATCAGATGTTTCTATGTAACAAATTGTTGTTGCTGTTTCCTTCTGCTAATGTAACCATAGTTATTGTACACATGACATTTTTGGGTTATTTGTAGCAAGTTATTTTACTAATTTTGTTTTCCTTATTAAGCTGTGCAGTTTACTGTGTACATGATTTATTTCAGTATAATATTTACACAACATTATTATGGACTTGCAGAAATAAGTTTACTGTTACAGATGGTGTTACATATGATAATTATTTCATCATTTACAGCACTTTAACCAGTATTTTAATTACACATTTACATGTGTGGTATTTCGGTTGCTTTTCAATGTCCCTCTTGTCTAAGAGCTAATTAGTTTCTACCTGCCATTGTTTAGGGGGGGCAGGTATGATGGTGGTGCCATGTGTGCAACAGTTTTGTTGACCCTGCTGTGAACCCCAAAGAGGGAAGCTGGGTGTGCTGTTCTGTTAGGCTGGTTTGGTGAAGAATAACAGGAGAATAAAGAAGAGAACACAAAGACAAGTTGTAGCAGCTTATTACCAAGAAAAGAGTGTTTTTTTCTTCGTCTTCGGATTAATTAGTCGAGGCATTCAACTAGTTTACGCCCGCCAGGACTTACTGGACAGCAGCTGGCTGCGGTCTGCAGGTGCTCTCTGTCCGTTTATTTCTGTTCTACATGGACTTACATGGAGTTTTACAGACAATTGGCAAAGCTGCTGCAGTCATTAGAGGATGATGTTGAGGATGAGTCTGATAATGACACTGCATTCAAAAAGGAGGGTAAGCATCAGCAAACGTCTTGAACTCTACGTCATGTTGGTTCTTTAGAAGTTTGCTTGTGTCGATCGGCTACTTTTTGTGATGTGGTATCAGGTGTGGGGTATTGGAGTAGTTTTATGCATACAAGTACGAGTATATGAGGACAGTATCGGACCAATGCCCAATGCTGGTGTCAGTATCGGTGCATCCCTAATTTGAACATCATCCAGTTTTACCCGCAGGCCTTTGTAGCTTTCCCTGTAAAAGGAAGGCCTGTGCCCATAAGTTAGAAACACACTCACAGACAGACACACACAGTTTCCTGAAATTCTGCAAAATGAGAACACAAGAACACCATATTGTAACTAATTATGGTCATAATATGATAATTACAAGTATTTCTTCACTTGTCCAGGCCATGTTGGTTATCCAGTTGGGCTGGGATACAGTCATGGAATCGAGTAAAAAGTATTCAGATGATAATATTTCTGAGGTGTATGTTTTTAGCTTGTTGTAAGCAATATTACAGCTTTAAGGACAATTCCAAAAGAATATACCGTATGCATAAATAAGCCAAAGTTTGGAGGTGTTCAAATACTTCTTACATCTCAAGACACAGCAAAAGTTACAGATCAGTGCTGGACAAATTTTCTTCCATCAGCCACCAAGGGTCCTTATTTGTCTCTTGCACTGAGGTTTCTCTTTTGCAGATCACACTCACTGACTTTCACTTCAGAAGAACCCCTCAGTACTCCCTCAGAGTCACTGTGAAAAGCAAGCATGCATGAAGAATGCTGCTCCTCCGTCATTAGATTAGAGGACATGTGACCAGGCAGGAAAATCCTGATTCAGCTTGTTATGATGGACGGGACACACTGACAGGCTCTGAGAGACACTTACAAGCTAAGCTGAAAGAATAAACTGAGCTTTTCTCTTCTATTCTAGCCTCTGAGGAGCAGTGTTCATCCCTCTAGAAGAGTTCACAGACTATGACAAGGAGCACCAAAGCTATTATGGAGGCTTGTGGTGGAACAAAACCTTTCATCGGTTTCTCCTTTCATTTGTCACCCATCTGTAGGATTTTTGCTATTTGGATGAACTGCAGTTTTAAGATTTCTATCTGACAATGTAATTTCAAAGTAAACATTTAGCAAATGTCACAGCACCAGTAGATTATTCCATCAAAATTAAACGGGTTGCACAATTCTTCTCCAACATGCCTTTCTTGAGTCACACTTTTGGCAAGCTTCTACTTTTGGGCTCTGAGTAAAACACAGTATATGTGGGTGGTGACAACCTAAATGAGACAAGCTGCTCAGCTGTTGGTGGTGGAGTTAAACTACTTCAAAATGTGAGGAGAATAGCTGCAGTGTCAGTAACTGACTAAAAGATGGGGCTAATTAAAGTAACGACCTCTGTGAAGTCCATGTGCCAGCCATATTGACTATTTCATGGCGTCTATCCTCATACTGGGTGGCTGTGGCGCAGTGGTCCAATATCGGAAGACAGGCGGTTCGTTTCCCGGTTCCTTCAAGTATGAAGTATCCTTGGGCAAGATACTAGGGGTGCAACGGATCGCTGTTGTCTCATACGAATCATCCCCCACAGTTCGGCACACATGTGATCCAAGCACCACATGTAATCATCATAGAGAGACATAGTTTTACTGTCGCTGTCACTTTTACATTTACATTTATTTACAAGTGATAATGTCTGAAATCTCAATGCAGAGTTGCAGTGAAAGGCAGGGCAGATGCTGCTGTGTTTTAGCTCATCTCCATGAAGAGTGACTGAAGCCATCGCATCGTTTTGAGTGAAATCTCAACCGTGACTTCAGACATTTTCACTGGTGTAACTATGCTGTCATCATAGAAACAGATCAAATGATTGATATTTAGTGAAACTTTTGCAATATCTGCTCTCATAACTTCTACACAGCTCCTCTCTGCTCATCAGTGCAACTCTTCTAACCAATCAGATAGTGCTGTGGGTGGGACTTTGAGCAAGACCACAGAGTGCAGTAGTGTATAATACTGTACAGTGTAGAATTATTAGGGGTGTAATGATTCACTCAGGCACTGGATGCATCAGACTTTAATGTGTAAGATACAAGTGCATCGGTTCAGACGGCCTGTATCAATAAAAATTTGAACATGAATCGGAAACAAATCAATGCAGCATTAGCGTATCGATACATCTCATTAGGACGCGCATGTTTCATTTTTGGCATCAGGGAGCTGCCACTATAACTTTCCTCCGTTTTCTCTCTCCTCCTGCCTCTGCCTGCACCGCTCTCACTGGATGCCTGCTGCAGCGCTCACACAAAACGAGCGCTCCCTCCTCCCTCGTCTGTGTCTCCTCTTGATTTCCTCAAAACAGACCGCGCTGAAAGCAGCAACAGAAGTGACATTGTACCGCGTAGCACCACCAAACTTTCATAACGCGCAAGAGTGGAATAAGTTTGGGTTTTATAAGAAAGATGAGAAACACTGCTGCAAATCATTTATGTAAAACGTGTCTGACAGCAGAGTACAGAGACACAAGTCTGACCCACAGAGACGTCATGTGACTGTGAGAGCAGGTAACATGGAGCATCACTGTTCAAACACACTGATCAGAACCACAGAACTCTTCATATGAAACAGAGCAGCTGATCATCTTACTGCAAAAATACTCATATTTCAAACAGTTTTAAAGTTTGTTCACTGATTCTCATTTAGGCTACAGTGTCTCATTTACACATGAGACTCATAATAAGATGTCTCTCCTGTTATTATATTTAGTAAACAGGATTTCAGGATTTCTTTTTGCAACTAATAGCACTCTACAAATGTAGCATTAATGAATCAAAATGTTAAGATTCACACATTTGCCTTGTATTGCATTATATTGTATCGTATCGTGACAGAGCTGAATCGATCGGACTAAATCGATCACTACTGAAATATTTCTGAGATATATCATATCGTTGAACATGTATTAAGATACATATCGAATCAGTCTCAGTCAGTGAGATACACACCCCTAATGATTATATATTATACAGTGCTTAACAAATTTATTAGACCACCACCCAATGTAAGGTTTATGCCACAGCTGCCCTAAATTAACAGCACTGGTAATTACCAAAATCATTTTTTATGTGTCTGTAATGGTTAATACACTTGTATGTAGAAGCTCTTTAACCAAAATGATATTTTTAATGCTAAAATACAATTATTATTGTATAATATAATTTACTGTTTAAAAAAAAACCGAAAAAATAGTAAAGCACATTATTATTTCTTGATTAAGATGTCAAATTATAGTTATTTACTTGCATTCCTGAACAGAAAAATGAGTTTTAGTGGTTGAATGTTATGCTTGATTAATTTCTGACTTCTCCTGCTCAAATTTGGGTATAAAAAGGTGAATTCAGTTTGAAATTCCTCATTCCTGTTCAAAATGGTAAAACGTCGCGAGCTCACTGAAAATGAAAGAGTCCACATTAAAGCACTTCATGATGCTGGATGGTCTCTGAGACAAATAGGGAAAGTGTTCTCACAGTGTGGTCAAGAATGCTTTGGAATCAAGTGCAGAGACTGGTACTTACAAAATGTGCCAAGGAAGAGGCAGGAAACAAAAGTTAACTGAAGCAGATGTCAGACACCTCAAGATTTTAAGTACTAGAGACAGAAGGAAGACCAGTGCTGATCTTCAGGCAGAGATAAATGCTTCTAGGTCAGAGTCTGAGAAAGCCTCCAGAATGACCATAAGCAGACGACTGATGGAACAAGGCTTAAAGTGATATTCCACGGCAGAATAATAGTCCACTCAGTATGTACTCACCCCTATGCCGATGTGAGGATGGGTGAAGATCTTCAGTTCACAGAACAATCCTGGAGTTTCAGCAGAAAACAGGGTTGCAGCTAATGGCAGTGAATGGTGACCACAGATAAAATATAAAAAAAGAACACAAAACAAACACAAAATGTCTCCATGCTGCTCGTGTGATGTAATTCAAGTGTCCATGAGCCGCGACATTAAAATTTAACCACAAAAGACGCCATTTACAACATGTTTTTAGCTGAAATGTCAACTGTAGCATGTAGCAGGTAGCATGTAAACATGGCGTCGATGTATCGCGAGACTTTGTATCTCTTAATGGATGCACGTGTGAAAATATTGCATGATCGACGCCATGTTTACATCCTACCTACTACATGCTACAGTTGACATTTCGGCTAAAAACATGGTGTAAATGGCGTCTTTTGTGGTTAAATTTTAATGTCGCAGCTCACGGACACTTGGATTACACCACACGAACAGGATGGAGACATTTTGTGTTTGTTTTGTGTTCTTTTCTTTACATTTTATCTGTGGTCACCATTCACTGCCATTATACCGGATTTGGCTGCAGCCCTGTTTTCTGCTGGAACTCCAGGATCGTTTTGTGAACTGAAGATCTTCACCCATCATCACATCGGCACAGGGGTGAGTACATATTGAGTGGATAATCATGTAAAGTGAAATATCCTTTTAAAGGGAAGACTAGCTGCTAAGAAGCCATTATTGAGGCCTGCAAACATCCAGAAACATCTCAGATTTGCCAGGGAGCACAAACACTGGACTGTTGATGACTGGAAGAAGGTACTCTGGACAGACAAGTCCAAGTTTGAACTTTGTTATTTGCTAAATAAATAACAATAACATTTTTAGTTTTAAACAAGTTTTTGAAATATTTCTAAAATATTTATGTTTTCTCATTTTTATGACAGGTGGTCTCATAAATTTGTTAAGCACTGTATGTACTGTTTTATACACACAGCACAGTGCTGTAAAATACAGTAGAGTATAGTTTTTGGAGTATACTGTATAGTATTATTATTATACTGTAATTTTTATCACACATAAGGATTATGTATATATATTTTATTATCATTATTATTGTTGTTACATTGGGGCTGACTACAGACAGAGAGAAATCAAAGTCAAGTGTATTTTTAAAATAATTTAATTATAATCCCACCTCTTTTTTCTTTTTTACTGATACAAAAAATGGTCCAATCCCTGACTCAAAACCGTGATACGATCTGAACCATGAATTTTGTCATCTATTGCACCCCTACATGATACTGAACCCCAAATTTCCCCTGAAGACATAGCCCTCGGTGTGTGAATGTGTGAATGTGTGTGTGTGTGTGTGTGTGTGTGTGGTGTGTGTGTGTGTGTGTGTGGGTGTGGGTGTGGGTGTGGTGTGTGTGGGGTGTGTGGGTGTGTGTGTGTGTGTGTGTGTGTGTGTGAATGGTTTGTCCTGAGGAGCAGATGCATGTTCCATGGCAGCCCCTGACATGTATGAGTGTGTGAGTGAATGGGTGAGTGTGACATGTTTTGTAAAGCGCTTTGAGTGGACAGAAGACTATACTATACTGTATAAATGCAGTCCATTAATCACAGTTAGATATAATTTTGCTACATAATAGTAAAGTTTTGGTTTATTACTGTGTAATTACATTAACTTAAGCCACAGCCCATGTACAGTACTCTGAAGCAAAATACATGGAGCAGTGAGAAAGGATTGATGAGCGCAGTAAATGTGCAGTATGTGACTTTAAAATCAGTCCCCTGCTACACTGCGGTTATAGTGTTTGTTAGCTGTATTTGAACTTAATGAGCTCATCAGTCAGTGTGTCTCACCTGCTTTGACTTCAAATGGCAGGTCAAACTCCCGGAGGGCATCTTTCCTCAGAGGAAGGTTCTCCAGCTCCACTGCACCTGAGAAATGATGGGAAACAGACTGTCTTTGCCAAGCTTGAGCTGCCTCACTTTCCCAACAAGGGTTGGTGATTTCCATTAAACCAATTAAAATGGTTATAACTGTTTGTTACACAGTGTATGGATGACTGCCCCATGTAAAGGACCATACCACTGGTTTAAATGTCTTAACATACATCCTACATGCACACGGTGGCACGTTGTGGTTTATAAAGTGCTCCTAACTAAAACTGATGCAGTCTGATCCAACAGCCCCACAATATATCGTGAAATTTTAATGTTCAGTTCAGTTCTGGCTCAGGCTGTTTCATAGGTGTTAATTCAACTTTATAATCATGTTAAGAGGACATAGTTTGGTGCCGCTGAACTGTGTTGTTTGTATTGTTATTTCATTTACCCCATTTATATCAACAAGGCCTGCCGTATAATGCAACACAGTCCAACAGCACCACAGACTACTTCTAAGGGTGGGCAGATTGATCCTAAAATACTGATAATTCCAATACTACGTCTTGTTTTTGAAGATTTTCCCTTCTACGTTTTACCATTTTAAAGTCATAAAAGAGGAGAAGGAGAAGGAGGAGGAGGAGACGAAGGCCGTGGCGGAGGAGGAGGAGGCGGAGGAGGAGGGAATGTCTCCACATCCAGACCACAGACACAAAGACAGCTGACTGACAATCTTTGTCAGAGAGGCTCAGGCAAGAATATCCAGGTATATAGTAGTTAAATTAATATTTCAGTCAAATCAAATCTTCTGCATTGATTAATGTTACATTTTCAAACTGTAATTGCTCATCAATAGCTGTAATTTAGCAGACTGGTAAAACATCAGACATTGAAATAAATATTCAGGCCACTGAAATAAATTAGATTCTAAATAAATTAGATTCCTTAATTTCAATGAAATTGTTTAAAAGAAATTGAAATATGAGAGCAGAAATATGGAAATGGCTCAAATATAAACCTTTCTGTGTAACAGTGAAAGGATGCCTACATTTAGGCACATTTAGCCTATTAATGCATTCACCACATAAGTAATGGCACACTGCTCTCCCCAACATGAAATACACAAGACGCTTTTGACAATAAAAAGCATCAGTATCAATATCAGTGATTCTGGCCTTAAATTACTTGGTATCATATCAAAAACAAATTTTGTGGTATCGCCCACCCAGAACTATATCCTCCAAAATGATCATTAAGTTGAACCAACACATCTCTACAACAGTGTCAACAAAATTGAACATGCTGAAACATATATGCAGGGTTTCCCCCAGAAAACTTGCTAAGCCTGGTGGTAGAGAAGCCCACCGGCGGCCCACCGTGTTTTTGTAAAAAAAAATGTTAAAAAAAAATGTTAAAAGTTGAAAGGAATTTTGAAATTATGACTATTATGTGTTATTATAAGCCATTTATTAACAATACTTAAACGTAGAGTCTTACAAAAAGGCACAATCTTGAAATACGGTTTTAACGAACACAAAAAAATACAATTAAAATAAATAATATCAATTGTTTTCACTTAAGTTAAATCCTAGTGAATCTTAAAACAAGCCATTGCTGGTTACATTTAAAAGTAAAATAAATTAACATAATCCTGTTCATCAAGGGGCCTATTTTTTCTACCTTCTGTCCGAAATGACTTACCCAAAATAAATGGAGGATATTTTCACAACTACAAGGGCTATATGTATAATCCTGGTCTCAAAATAACGGTAATACATGTGAGATCACTACAGAAGTGTCAGAATCAAGATATGTTACTGTGTCAGAGTAAATTCACCTGGAACACAGAAAAAATGTGAATTTTTATCTATTTTTTTTTTAAAAATACATTGTTTAGAGTGAAAAACACTTTTGAATCATATGATAGTAGCCCGATTCATCTAGGAATTAGTAAAGTTATATCTGATGAGTAACTGTGCAAAACTCGATGCTAAAAAAGTGAACCTGAACAGTTTTACAGATGTTTTAACACAGACATATTCAGGCGAAACTGCACCAAATGTGCCATTTGGGCATCAGTCACACAAATGTTTGGCACTGTGTTGTTAGTATGTTAGCACCGCTATCTGATTCAAACATTCAGAGAACCTCCTCTGCTGTAAATTTCTCCCGTTTTCTGCTGATCGCGGTGAATAAACACTCTGATCACAGCGTCTGAAGTGTCGGTCAGGAGACTCGATCGCTACCACCCAAATTTACCTTAGCAACTCCAATGACGATACAGAAGAACCTGAAGCCAAAGATAGTGTATTGTAGGAAGATGCGTTACTCCGCTTGAAAAAAGCCCTTGCTCTTTATGAAAACAACCAGGACCGTGATTCATTTCAAACTACTGAAGAGTCATAGGAGTCAAGCTGGAGTATAACTTTAGGCCACAAAACAGTTAAAGTAAGACATATTTTATGAATCTGTGAAGGTTTTGTTTTTTTGCGACTATTTGGCGTCTAACTCTGAGTTTTTGTCACACAGTGACGAGTGAGACCTCTTCGTAATCAGTAGGATCTCTGTTTTCATACGACACTTTACTTGTGTGGTTTGCTTGAAATGGCTAGAGTAGTAAAAGCACTCAATGGGGGGTGGGCTGTTTTCGCGTTTTTGTTAAATGCCCATATTATTGCTTGTGGTTTAAATTGTTTTTCATTTAGGTGGCAATATTTGATAGAGGCTTTTAGCTGAGTTTCTCCCCGTCATTTTGGGGTGCTACATGTTAGGATTGGTGCTTCCTAGCGTGCCCATAGGTCGTTTGTACCACACGCATCTGACGCTGCTCCTTGTACAGGGGGCGCTTGGGATGAAGAGGATAAAAAATTGCAAACATGGCCAAGGGGTAAAACCAGGGAACTGAGAGGGTGAAGAGGTATGCGGTGCTGTGTGACCTCTCTGTGACCTCGGTTAAAAGCTCTGTATACCGTCTTTGGTATCACTGTTTTGGTGCATAAAAAAACCTATTTAAAATAAATAAACAAGTGACACGTAGCCTGGCGGGGGGGCAAGAAAAGCCTGGCGGCCCGCCAGGCCTATAAAGCACTGGGGGAAACCCTGTATATGCATATGTAATTACCTTTGAGAAGGGCAATGGAGAGCTGATCTGTGTTTAGGTTGCTGACATATTTTCCCAGGTATGTGTTGAGCACCCAGGCGACAAGACCCTCCAACATCCTCGTGGCTCAGGGATGATGAGAGGTACTGCGAGGTGTGGGAGGAAACTGTGACGATGAGATCACAAGCCTCTCGGTTGTAGCCCTCGCAGTGGAGGAGTTAAATGTCTGATAAACATAGAAAACAAGTTTTATTTATCAGTTGAGATGAAGTGGTTTCATAAAGGCAGTAGTCTAAATTTCTAAGTTGATCAGAACTCTTCATTAGGCAAATACATTCTCTTCTCCTGTTTAGGGCAGTGATCATTTATAGTCCATTCTTAAATCTTTTAAAAAGTTACTTTGTTTATAGCTACAAGTTCAACAACATGATTCAGTATGACTCCAAATATGTGTCTGATCAAGAATGGCTAGTCTGTCAATACATTTGGCATACAAGACATAAGGCAAGTGCTCAATCAGACCTCAAGTTTGCAATGCTCATTACTGCCTTTATACACTATTAGAACTCAGCATATTCTAATATTCTATTCTAAAAATCACAATGTGATTACTTTGACAGATGTTGCTATTGTGATCATTTTTGCATTGCATCTTCACTCAAAAAATGTTTGATGAAAGGATCAAAAGGGTTACTGGTTTCACTACGACAGGGTTCAATTCCCAATAGGGCTGGGCTGATGGCTGACAATCATCCACCAATAACCAGCCCTCTACCATCATAACATCATGATTTAAAAGCCCTCTATATTTGAGGTAGTGGGCCCCCTCAGAGTTGCCATCAGGCAGGAGTTGTTGGTGATGTTTTGTTTTTGATATTTGGGAGAGAAAATTATTAGATTAATTTAACTGAACTAATTAATTAAATTCTTTTCTTATTTAATCTGTCCGAACACAATATTATCAGTTACACTGATGGTAGCAGTGTTTCATTGCCACTATTGTGTGTTTCTTCAATCATGCCATTGATATTTATTCCATTGTTTCCTAATAAAGTATGCCTTCTCCTTCTTCTTCTTTTTCTTCTTCTTCTTCTTCTCAAATTTGCTTGCTAAGTGAGAACTTACATTTTGCCAAAAAATACACTTAATATTTTTTATTCAAAGTTACAGGTCAATATAGAGGTAAGTTCCATATTAAATTCCTTATACGACCATTGACAGCTTACTTCTCACACTTACAAACCGACCAACTGCCATCCATTGTCTGTAACCGCTTATCTTGACAGGTCGCGGGGGGGCTGGAGCCTATCCCAGCTGACATTGGGCAAGAGCTGGGGTACACCCTGGACAAGTCACCAGTTCATTGCAGGGCTGACACAGCGACAGACCATTCACTCTCACATTCACACCTACGGGCAATTTAGAGTTATCAATTAACCTATTATACTGCATGTCTTTGGACTGTGGGAGGAAGCCGGAGTACCCAGAGAGAACCCACGCAGACACGAGGAGAACATGCAAACTCCACACAGAAAGGCTCTGCCCCAGCCACAAACTGCCCAGCCCCCTAACCAGCTGGGGGATTCGAAATCAAGACCTTCTTGCTGTGAGGCAACAGTGCTAACCACTGCACCGACCAACTGCTTCAGTTTGATATCTTATTTCAGCTGCTGATGTTGGCAGACCTTTGCAAATCTCAGCTGGTTGCACCTGGCAGCTGTGTTGGCACTGCAGTAGGTGCTTCACCATCTGCTGCCTGGCAGAAGTTGCACTCTACTGAGTGACCTACATAATAGTAATCGCGATATGAAATCTTCATACCATTTCATCTCTCCAAACATTCACCTCTTATATTGGTAGCATCACAATGCTTCATTTATAATGGTATGTTGTGACACATTTTAACTTCATCATAAATTGTAACCATTGTGATTTTGCATTTGGAGTTGTCAAAATACCAAAATTTTAAACTTTGATACAATACGGTGACGAATTGTATATGCATGCAGCTTCCTCCATCTTACGTAACCTTGATTCTGTGTACCATGCATCTTTACGATTTATTACAAATACAAAGTCCCTCACTCTGAGTCCCACACCACTGCATTCTTTATGATCTGGTAGGTTGGACATCACTGACTATTCAAAGACTACAGCACTGTTACATTTTCATTTATAAAGAAATATTGGGCAAACTTCAAACCTACCTCTGTAACCTTCTCTGTGTCAGCTCTGGTAATTACCAGCTATGTTCCTCCAAGTGGTTACTTTTCAATGTACCCTGGGTTTTAACTGATTTGGAGGAAACTAGATTTTCCTACTATGCCCCATGGGCTTGGAACAATCTGCAGGAAGATCTTGAATTAGAAACACTCATATCAATTGATTGGCTGCTACCTTGGCCAGGTCTCTCTTGTAAAAGAGATTCTGAATCTCAATTGCACTTCCTGGGGTTAAATAAAGGTAAAATAAAAAAATAAATAAAATAGAATACTAGTATAAAATACAATACAATACTAGCATAAAACTAAATGTTATTTACTACTAAAAAAAATACTTGATACCTGTTTTAATGCAACAGCAAACAGAAAAAGAAGTCCTGTGCAAACAAAATAGGGTATAGATAATTTTTTAAGTTATAGGGATAGTTCACTCACCCTCATGCTGATCGGAGGTCAGCATGAGGCCCAGACATACAGTTTACACACCATCACACCACACACACCCAGTTCAGACAGTGTGCACACACACGAACATGACTTCAAGCTAAAGATCGACAGTGAAGATTCAGGCTAAAAACATGGTGTAAGTGACATCTTTCAAGTCAACTTGGCATGTTGGAGCTTTAGGAGACTTGGATCACAGCAGACGAGCAGTATGGAGGCACTTAATGTTTTTCTTGGTTGTTTTTTATGTTTGAAAACTGGTCACCATTCACTTCCATTGTTTGGGAGATTCTGCAACACTGTTTTCCTGTGAAACTCCAGCAGTGTTTTGTGGACTAAAAAACTAAACCCAACCTTCAATTGGCATAAGGGTGAGTAGATAATGACTGAATTTTCATTTTTGGGTGAACCATCACTTTAAATAAATAGCCAACTATTTTGATCATCATCAGTTTCAGTTTTTAAGAAAAAAAAATCTCTGATTTCAATTTGTTATATGTAAATCTTATCTAGTTTCCTTACTCCTCTATGACACTAAAGTGAATATGTTTGGGTTGTGAGCCTTCACGCTACGTGACGGGCTGTTTCACCAACGTCAAAGATAACGTTATCTTCAGACCGGTACTCTTACTTTCCGGAGTCACACAGGTCATTTAATTAGCAAAATTGTCGGCAGACAGCAGGGTGAAAGTGACAGTAACATGACAGTAGCGCCACACTGTCTAATCACAGTCCAGGCTTACACAGGACTACTGCCTTCACTGATCCGCCGCTGGCACAGTGACAGGAACTTTAAGACACTCAACTAAAGTTAGCCGTTAGCAACTTAGCGGCATCATAACATGAACTGACGACAGCTCTCATGACCTCTGCGTTACTGTAACAAGTTATATACCATCAGCAGTATTACTGACGCTCAACAACAGACCACAGTTGGAGCTCTTCACCGACCTGATGCCAGCCTAATGCCAGTGTCACTGCAGCTGGTCAAGTCTGTGAAAGCATTAAGGACAGTCACAGGACTACAGGGACAGTTAGCGTTACATAAAGTGTCAGGCAGTGTTTGACATTAACTAACAGACATTAGCTCAACGAGGACAGAGTGAACATGACAGCGGACTCATTGGAAAACTTCCATCATGAGCAGACAAACAGAACAGAGCCCAGCGTGGCTGTGGTGACGGACAGAGCAAGGTTGTATCCAACTCAGCTAGCCACTTAGCTAAAGCTAGCATGCTAAGGTTGAGAGCTTAGAGGCAGCAACAGACAGCAGGTGAATCAGACTGAGAGGAAGAACTGACCGCGTCTGTGTTCATAGAAGCACCTTCAATCCTCCAGAACACACAATACAGGCCAGCCGTAGTATTCCAGGACTTCAGGCTTCTGTGTGTCGCTGCGTACGAGATAAACACACTTCCTAATAGCGCTCAACTTCCAACACACACTTCCTGTCACGTGACGAAAACAAACCATTCCTTTCGTGCTGCGTTGAGACAAAACTGGGAAACGGCGACATTTACATTAAAATGCCAGTTATACTGTGTCGAAATGTTCTATCGTTGACTATTACGATCTAAAAGCTTCATTAGTAGGCCCACTTAAAACTGTAGCAGCTGAACACACTGTAATGTTCTTTATTATTGATATATAGTAAACTTAAAGTAGGGTTGAGTAGTGCATTTTTTACCTAACGTATTGTCCACCGACTAAAACTAACATATTTTTTCTACTTGATAGTTAGCGTATTCCCACATGTGTTTGTCATTAGGTGACAGGATTTTCAGCAGAGCAGTTCTAATGTATACTTGCAACTTGTAACTCTTGTACACGGCCAGACGCCGAACAAAAGAAAGAGACTCTGAATACAACACGAGCCCCTCAGTCCAGGACACGGGCAACTAGAAATGCAAGTTTCTTCGGTCGTGTCTTGAAGGAACTCCAGACCAGCGAAAGATCTCGCGAGAGTGATTATTTTAACTAAAAATCATTAACTTTCCCTAACCCTAACCAGGAGTTTTCTGTCCCTACACCTACCCACATCTTAACCCAGCGTTGTCACATTATAAAATAAATTAGTCTGTACAACGTGTACAATAAAAAAAACAATGAGTACAAATCTCGCGGGAGTTTCGCACCTCAAGGGTTCCCTTCTAGATATGAGCTGCTTCCTCCGCAGAGAGGCGCTGTCGCACTGAAATTCCAGTAACCTACAGGATGTAGTCATACTTATGATGAAATGTAGAAAACAAACAACGTGTGAAATACCAGAATATTGGCCCACAAGTACACACTGCTGCATTATATTCAGAGAAAAGAAAAATAAAGGGTTAGTTCTAAAGACACTTAAGTCATTGGATTTCTAACACTGCACTACATTCACACACTTTTTTAGAAAAGCTGCTGTGAAATCAGGCATTTTAGGCTGCAACGATCCCAAAAAAGGCCTGTGAGGGCCTAATGTATTGGTAGAGCAACAATAATCAAAGGAATATGAGCCAATGTATATCATTTATTAACAATAAAGAAGAGCGTGCGCAATGTGGCAACGGAAGTATGGTGGACCGTAACAGCTTGTCAGTGGGCACTGTAAACACAAGCAGTTTTGATCACATCCTCAGTCCAGTCAACACGTTTAATAGCTTGCAGCCATGGACGCTCCCAATTGCTCTGAAATGGTGGTGATTCTGTTGGAATCCTGTACAACTTGAGTCAACCCGTGGAATATTAATTCTGACATAAATGCAACAATCAGACATTTTGGTGATTTTGTTGCTGGTAAAACATCTAATTTGATGTTTGCAGCTTGATAACTTGTCTGGATGACTTGGGGAGAATGATACTTCTGTGAAATATGAGTGCAGCTTTTCAATGACGTTAGCTGTAAAAGGGATGAGGATGTGTGCATTATTTTCTTTCCTTTCTTAAGAGTGACCGTGAATGTCTTGCACATCATGTTAGTGTAGCTGAGTCAATATGTTATTTTTAGATTTTTTTTATTTTTGTAAACATTCTCAAAACCTGTGTGTAATATACTCTGCCAAAGGAAAAAATCAAAGTATGTATTGTAGCCTTAATTTTAATTTTGTATTACCTTCGCATTTAATTAATAATTTAAATGTTTTTATAGTTCCGTGTTACCTGTTGTAGCAGGGGGCCTCTAATTAGTGACGCACAAAACACTCACTGGCAGCGTAGCAGCAAATTCCAGGCAAAGCATGGATGAGTTTTGTTCTGGTAAGATGTGTTTTGATCCTCTCCCTCCTCTGCTTAAGCTAGCAGTTTAAAAATAATTTTATCGGCTTAAACTGCATGAAAACGTGGTGATAAATCATTGTTAACATGCTCCTGGGTTTCTTTCATTGGTTTTGTATGATGAAAAACGTGTTTTATTTGCATGTTTTCTGACTCGCTGCAGAGGACTGAGGGAAAGCCTGCCACTGTGTGTGTGTGTATTGACTGTGCCCCGTGCTACTCTTTATAGGTGCGTTACAATGTTAAAAAGTTGTTTGTAATGTTCCTTTGTGTAACTTAAGGAAGGACTGCATTAGATGAGTAGCCTAACAACATGAAAATGAACTTATTATTTTATGTATATGTATATATATATTTTTTTTTTTTTTCAAAGAGGTGTTTATATTTACATGCAAACAAGTGGGTGAGACACCTAGATCAATGCCACTCATTGATTAATTTCTTTTTTCCTTTTACAATAATTACTAATTTAAAATATACTTGTAAGGGCATGCATTTTTTTGTGGACATATTTTATTTATAGTATTATTTTGTTATATGTATATTCTAAAAAAAAGCATGGATGACTTTTGTTCTGAGGACTGACGGAGAGCCTGCCACTGTGTGTGTGTACTGACTGTGCCCCGTGCTACTCTTTATAGAATAAATGCACAGATCCTGATTCCTGGTGTGAGAGCCGTCCTTCATGCCATGAGCAACCATTCTGCGGCTGCTACATTAGGGCAGACCATCCAATAGCTGTTGGACGAAAGTGGTGTTCTGACAGACTGACCAACCAACAGACTCATATGGCCAAGAGTACAGAGCCCAGACTTGGGTCAGATACTGATCCTGTCTTGTTTCAAATGTTTTTTATTGGAAGCATTTGTGCAAAAGGCTTGCCATTCTCACAGAATGAGAAACTGCTTCAGGTTTTACAGTGTTTCACAGACATGACATGAGGAAAAAGAAGAAGGAAAAAAGAAAAGAAAACAGAGGGGAAAACCCATCTATCCCACCTGCTTGCCCACCTGCCAAGTACTACTTGTAATTATTGAGTTTGTATTCAGTTTGTGTGTTGTTTGAGAGATAAATGGTGACCAAAGCTTTAAAAATTGCTTTACTTTATACCAATCCTTTCTTTATGTCATCTGCTAGGAGCAACTGTTCAGGTTGGGTGCAAACACAAAGAGTGCCTAGACTCTTTTCAGGTGGGGAGGAAGATCTATTGGTTCACCTTGCCAATCTATACAATGATGTCCACTACACTTAAAACAGGGGTCTCAAACTCAAATTGGCCTGGGGCCACTGAAGGTATTGTCATCTCAAGCAGGGGCGCTTCAGTGTTTCAGTACCACAAGAAAGTGCAACATTTCTGAAAATTTACCCTTTGTTTCCCTTGCAAACACATTTTTATCATATTTAACCAAAAAAGGAAACTGCAGTCTCGATACATTTTATATACATTAGTTACTGTAGCTGAGCACTGGACACAAACTCAGCAACTCTTCTGTCACTTTGGTCATCATACCTCTGATGAAAATGGTGAGCTGAACATTGTCGCTTTTGTCCGCGCTTTTGTCAAATGTTTCAGAGTATGTAGTCAAAACTCAAAGCTTTGTTGTGTAACTGATCAGAAATGTCACTTGATAACTTGATAATCCCCTCTGCTGCTGTGTTTGCCAAATGTTGAACAAACTATTCTTCTCTGAACAGAGAATATCAGTGAACTGCAACCTGCAGTCCTTCACAAATACATACATACATACAATACTTTTTTTAAATAGACATGTTTTTATTTATATTACATGTAATTGAAAGGTAGATGGTATGAAACAGCTAGAAAAATAATTAAATAAAACAGTTATATCATATTTTTGACATTATGTCGTGGGCTGGAGGGAGGCTGAAGAGGAGCCAGAAATGCCCCCTTGGCTGGCAGTTTGAGGCTCTTGACTTAAATATAAAAATTAATTAAATCAATAAATAATACATTTAAAAAATGAAAAAAAAAAACACTTAAAGTGAGTGTACATCTTGGACTATTTGGTTTTCATTGACTTAGTGAGAAATATTTTATCAATATTTCACTTTGCATTTAGGATGTAGTAACAAGCTGAGAATTCTATTATTCAGAATTGTAGTATTTCTGTATTTTTGCCCAACAAAATAACAGCTCTCAATAGACACCTCATAAATTCTAGACAAAATGAATTTCATAAGTTTGTATCATAGCTATTTAAAGTAGTCTCCAGTGTGCCAGTAACATGATGTAATGCCTGCTGCCAAAATTTCATCACAACAGTCCTAACAACACTTACTGACGAAACAGTGTTTTTAAAGCTACATGTGTAATTACTGGCCTGGCTTCATCTCTCGCAGTTTATCAGCTCTGAGAACACTAATCCATCCAGACCACACAGTGTAATCTCTCCAACCACAGTCAGCTGGGAGGGACCTGAGCTCTGTCTGTCTGATATCCCTCACCTCCTCCCCACCCCCATTCATGTTACAAATGCATATTAACCAGTTGGGAATCTTCAGGGCCTTTTTTATAAAATGTACAACTTCCAGGTTGACCATTTGAATTATGGACAGTAGGACAAAATTTTCTAAAATGGGCCCCTCATCTATACCCATTCCAGCTTGAGCAGTTTGGAATATAATAGCCTTATGAGGGTAGCGCAGCAGTGTTTAATAAAAATCTCTTTAGGTAAATGTGTTATTTGAAGGTTAAGCTAGTTTTTTTTGCTTGTCTGCCTAGCTTGTCACCTTTACCATGTTCAGCTTTGCCATTGGCCATTGCTTCTCTGCTCCTTTCATCTTCTTGTTTTATATGGACCCTGTTTTTCTTCTTTGAGTCCCAGATTTTGGGTGAGGCATTTTGATTTAGTTCGGGTCAGTTCACTTTACATTAGTGGAACATGTGTGTTCTGCACATCTGATTGGTCGTGTATTTAAACTGCACCATTTTCACAATACCAGAACTTTGCATGCACCTCTGAGCTGAGCTGGGATTATCTGTATTCTTTGACCCCACCTAAAAGCGGGGCTGATTACTTTTAATATTTATACATGTTCTCTGAAACATTTACTATCTACCTTGCATTTTACTATGGAATACAGTCAAGAAAGAGAAAGAAATCACTTCTTGGACCTTTTGATCACTGTTCATGAAAACAAAAAATTTGAGACTTCTATTTATCGTAAGGAAACTGAGACAAAAACAAAGAAGATATGACCTGACACTTGTTGACCAAGTTATTAAAAAAGCTAATGAAAAAAAGACGGAAGAATTACTTTATCCTTCCCCTAAACACATTGACAACAGAGTGACTTTTGTATCTGAATATAGTGCAGCATCAATGCATGTCAAAAGGATTATAAACAAACACTGGAAAATCCTAGAATGTGATCCAAGTTTGGACCATTTGACATCTTCTAAACCTCGTTTTTGTTTTAAAAGAGGTAGAAATGTCGGAAATTTTGTGGTGAGTTCTATGTACAAGGAACCCACACAAACTAATTGGCTTTCTCTGCAAGTATATGGAAATTATAGATGTGGAAAATGTGCTCACTGTTCTAATACATTTGACACCAAAACATTCAATCACCCACATTCAGGAAAAAATATGGCTTTCTACACATGTCATTTACATTTTGAAATGTCCTTGTGGTTTAATGTATGTGGACCAAACGAAACATCATCTCAAACTGAGAACTGCTGAGCATAAGGCAGCCATTAGAAATGGAAACATGGATTATGCCATCACTAGACATTACAAGGAAAAAAAACATGGGTCAGTCACTTCCCTCAAATTTGTTGGTATTGAAAAAGTGAAACCCAATCCAAGAGGGGGTAATCTGATCAACCAGCTTTTAAGAAGGGAAGCATTTTGAATATGCTTGAACCATATGAAACACAGGATTTGAGTTCCTTTCTGTGATATAAATATTAACTTATATCTCCCCCCACAGGTCATTTGGATCCATAAGGAGAGATGAGCCACTAGGTCCCTTGTCACTCCCCTGTCATTCCCCCCTTTCTGTCTAACAGTGTGGAGGGACAGAAGTAGGACCTGCAGTCTATCTCTTTTTAAATCTGTAACTTTAGTCATCTGCATAATGGTATGAGGTTAAGTGACATGTTGTTCTTGTAACATTTGTAACTCTTTATGACTCTTGCTTTGTTTTTTGATCTATGTAATTTTGTGTGAATGTATTATGCTTTTTGGATAAATTGAAAATCCTTTTGAAAAATGCTTTTGAAGAATGTTAAAGAAAAATTATTGAAAAAGAAAAATTAAATAAGTGTGATTGATAATTGGTCATGTGACCCATGTGTATTTAGCAGACCTGTGAGTGCTCATGTGTTTCTGCTGAGTGAACCTGAGGAAGCCATGGGCGAAATGCATTGTTCGCTCTTAATAAAATCACAGTAACTCAGTTCAGTGTGCGGTGGTTTATGTTGATGATTTCATTTACTATCTACCTCAATATATTGGGCCCTCTCTTACAGTGATCTAAAGTCCAAGTTGAAAGCGCAAGGCACAATGGATTTAATTTATTCAAGGTATGTCCAAATCCACCATTGCCATCTTGTGCCAAGGGTGCAGGGGTATGTCCCACCCCTTGCACCAGCAGCACCACATTGGGATACACCTATCAGCTGTGCCCAAGTGCCTTGATTAATTCATGGGAGAGTTTATGCCGAACGTGCAATAAAACAATCAGAAAGTCAGCTCTCATAGATAGATAGATAACTTTATTAATCCCCAGAGGGAAATTAAATTGTCATAGCAACAAAGGTACATGCAATTAATATAAGGGCAAAATACACAAAATATAAACAAGTACACAGGGTGCACAAGGTACACCCAGTGGCAATGTAAATAAATAAATGCAGATAGGCACTAAAGATCAATGGAACTTGAACACAGTCTGAAAGAATCTGGTGTGCAAGAGCAGAGTGATAGTGACAACCATGATAATAATAATAATAATAATACTATAGTTATATATAATAAAAATATAGAACAATAGATAGTATAAATATATAAGAGCAGCAGAAATAATAGTAGTAATAGCATTAGCAGTAACAATAATATGATTTTAATAGTATGATATAATAGCATAGCATAATAACTAAAATAATAGTCAAGTCAAGTCAACTTAATTTGTATAGCACATTTCATATGACAAGCATAAACTCAATGTGCTTCAAGATACATAAGTAACATAGATAATAGAGTATTACATACACAAACAAGCAGAACATGATAAAAACCAACAAGATAAGAAGGTATTATTATTGTCATTATTCTTAGAATGGAGATAATAACAATAATAATACTAATTGCCAACAAATGAAAAATACACTTAAAACCTAACTAAAAGCTTGTGAAAAAAAATACGTTTTTAGTTGGCTTTTAAAAGAGAACACTGTTGTAGCAGACCATAGATCATGTGGAAGAGAATTCCAGAGAGTAGGACCGTAATGACTGAAAGCACCATGAGCTGATTTAGAATTGATTTTAGGTACAGTGAGGAGACCTTTATTTGATGATCTAAGGGATCTCTCTGGTGTGTACTCAGTGAGCATGTCAACAACATAGGAAGGAGCCAGACCATTAAGACATTTAAAAACAATAAGAAGTATTTTAAAATCAATTCTTTGTTTTACTGGGAGCTAGTGAAGAGAAGATAAAACAGGAGTTATGTGATCAGACCTTTTAGTTTTTGTTAAAACTCTCGCTGCTGCATTTTGAATAAGCTGGAGTTTATTTAATGTCTCCTTTGTCAGTCCAGCAAAAAGCGAATTACAGTAGTCCAGCCTACTGGAAATAAAAGCGTGAACCAGCTTTTCAGAGTCTGACTGAGACAAGAAGGATCTAACTTTTGATATATTTCTGAGGTGATAAAAGGCAGTCTTAGAAATATTAGAGATGTGCTTCTGGAAGTTAAGATCAGCATCTAAAATTACACCCAAGTTCTTGACATGATCACTCGGTTTTACAGACAGAGGAGTTAACAAAGATTCAATTTCATTCCTCAAAGCCTTTGGTCCGACTAACAGAATCTCTGTTTTATCATGATTAAGCTGTAAAAAATTCTTCACCATCCAAAATCTGATATCTGTGATGCACTGAATGAGGTTGTTTACGGGCTAAGGTTATCTGTGGTTATCTATGTATAACTGTGTGTCATCGGCATACGATTGATATGAAATATTATATTGTTGTATTATGGGCCAAAGCGGAAGCATGTACAAATTAAACAACAAAGGACCTAGAATTGACCCCTAAGGGACTCCGTATGGAATGCCAACCTCATCAGATTTACAATTACCGATGGACACACATCTTCCTGTGAGATATGAAGAAAAACACTTTAGAATGGTGTCTTTAAAGCCAAGACAGTTTTCAAGGCACTGAAGAAGAATAACATGGTCCACAGTGTCGAATGCTGGGTCGAGGAGTACCAAAACTGAAACCTTATGATTGTCTGTGCCAATTTTCAGATCATTAACAACTCTGACCAGAGCAGTTTCGGTACTGTGGTTGACTCTGAAACCAGACATCAAACAAATTATTATTGGACAGATACATATGTAATTGTTGGTAAACAACCTTTTTAAGAATTTTCCCCAAAAATGGAAGATTTGATATTGGTCTGTAATTCTCAAACACAAGTGGGTCAAGATTATTCTTTTTCAACAGTGGTGTTACAATAGCATGTTTGAGACATGAAGGGAAGATACCAGAATGCAGAGAAGCACAAGGACATCTTCTACCAAACAACTAAATACATTTTTGAATAACTTAGTAGGCATTGGGTCAAGAGCACATGTTGCAGAACTGAGCTGCTGCAGCACATCTTGTAGCTCATTAGACTCAATCAGGGTGAAGTTGGAAAGAGTGCTGGCAGTATGGCACTGAGTGGAGGAGGAGAGGTCACACCCACCAGCAGAGGAAGCCACAATGACATTTCTAATATCGGAAATTTTATATTTAAAGTATGTGGCAAATTCATTACATTTCTCTGAGGAGTGGAGCTCAGCAGGAATTGGTCTAAGCGGATTAACCAGTTTATCAATTGTACCAAACAGCACTTTAGAATTATTTGAATTTTCAGAAATTATTTGGGAAAAATAATGTTGTCTGGATTGTTTAATTTCATTGTTATATTCACAGAGCAGGTCTTTATACATAATATAATCAACCTGCAATTTGGTCTTGCACCATCTGCGTTCAGTTCCAATTTACTTTTTACAGGTGCAATATCATCCATAATTTGTGTCACTGTATTGTTGAAATTATTGACCAAATTGTCACACAAAGAAGACGAGTTAGAACCAGACTGTACCGTGCTACACCTGACAGAGTTAGTATATCTAGCAATAAATCTGTCAGATGTTTCAGCACAGATGACCCGTCTTTTGACTAATTTCAAACCAGGTACATATTTGGTCATTAGAGCAGTATTGAAAAAAATACAAAAGTGATCTGAGATCCCAACATCTAGTACACACTTTGGGGTAATATCAAGGCCTTTAGAAATAACTAAGTCAAGAGTGTGACCTTGATTATGTGTAGGACCAGCAATGTGCTGTATGAGCTCAAAGGCTGATAACATGTCAGTGAACTGGTTAGCAAAGCCATCTTCTATGTTATCAACATGGATGTTAAGATCCCCAGAAATAATATCATATTCAACAGTAATTTTAGATAAAAGCTCACCAAATTCAGATAAAAAGCCTTTTTTGAGTCTTGGAGGGCAGTACACTGTAAGCACTAGACAGGGATAAACAGATCTGATTATTAGAGCGAGGTGTTCAAATGTAGAGTAAGACCCAAGTGAGATGCTCTTACATGATAAAGAATCTGAAAAAATAGCAGCAACACCACCACCCTTCTTGTTAGACCTGGTACAGTGTGAAAATGAAAAATTAGATGGTGAAGCTTCAATCAGCTCCTTACTACCAGTTTCATCAATTCAGGTCTCAGTGAGTAAAACACAATCGAGTTGATGAGATTTTATAATATCATTAACAATGAAGGTTTTATTAGTAAGCGATCTGACATTGAGAAGAGCCATGTTTAAAGTGCGTGATGCGTAAGTAGAATGGTCCCTTAAGGTAGGTTCGGGCCTAGGATGGCTAGAGTTATTCAGAGACTGTGTTTGGGAGTCAAAGCACACAGTGGCAGGACTCACACAGTTAATACTTGAAGTGTTAGAGGGAGACACAGAGGTCTGGATTGAGTCTTGCCGTAGTGCATTTCAGGATGAAAATGCTATAAAGTTTATAAAATTTGTGGTCAGCTGTTTTGTGCCCTTTCTGTTGGGATGTACACCATCTGCTCTGTACAGGCTTGAGTTAGTCCAAAAGTAATCAAAGTTAGAGATAAAGTCATATCCTGCAGCAGAGCACAAGTTTAAGTAACCAGTGACGTAGACTGAAAAGTCGACTGAAACATTCAGAGCTTTTGGAGAGAGTTGGAATGGGGCAGGACAACAGACAACGTTTTCCCAGACTCTCAATTGTATAGCACAGAGACTCAAGGTCTGCATGCAATTTGCTGGAATTTCTCGTCATGACATCATTCGTTCCCACGTGCGTTAAAACAATGTTAACAGTGGGATGTAGGTCAATGAGAGTCGGAATGAGTTCAATTAAGTCGACTACCTTACCACCGGAGAGACAGTAGGTAACAGCGCCAGGTAGAGTCAAATACCTAATGACAGAATCACCCACAATCAAAATCTCCGGATTGCTGCTTACCACACCACTGATTACCACACCGCTGTTGTAGATGACTAGCTTCGGTGGAAGCTGACAGGCCGCACTAGCCAGGCTAGCCTGGCCAGCATCAGCGTCGGGTGTGCTTGGCAGATCCAGCGGTGCCTCTACCTGGCTGGGGGGCCGTGGCCAGGTGGAAGGCAGAGACCTGGCGCGGTAGCCGGCGCTCTGGGTGCTGGGACAGAAACGCCATCGCTGTCCTCCGATGAGGAAATTCACACACTCGAGGGCGCTTGTCAGATGGAGAGACGGTGCTGGTGCTTGAGTTACTGCACTAAGATCTGCGCCTTTTTGAAGCAACGCTAGCCTTGCGACTCCCTTCGGCACAACCTCCATTCAACAGCGGTGAAAGCAATGTTGGTACATCAGCCAGAGGAGCAAAGAAGTTAGACAGCTCCAAGTCCGTGGAATCATCCTGGGAATCATAGAGGAGAAGGGAGCGTCTGTTCTTGCCTTTGACCACCGAGGCCCAGGTGGAACAGCCGAGAGATGGGTCATCTGAAAGTGTTACCCCCGCTGGTAGACTGGTCGGCTCGGTGTACTCCAACGAGGATAGGAGCAGGGTCGTCCTGACGCTGGAGAAGGGCCGAGATGAGCTGCTCAATGGAGGCTAACTCTCCCCTAATCTCAGAGATGAACGAGGAGGTGACCATGCTTCAAGATTTACCCAAGTCTCTCCAGGAATTACATCGATGAGGAGGTAGGCATCCAGGGATGGTGGAGAGTAAAAGATTAAAACTCCATAAAAGTGCTAAAAGCTTGAAATCCTCAGTAAAAAGCGACAGGCCAAGCTAGCCACCAGGCTAAAAACAAACCAGGCTAGCTAGCAGCAGCCGGGACAGACCAGTTAGCCACCAGTTAGCCACAACCAGGTGACAGCAAAGTTAAAATCCAGTCATCCGATGATTAAAATCTTGTACCCAGTTATGGCATATGGGTAAAACAATGATGATTTAAAAGTATAACTTAATAATTTGTGCTTAAAATTCGGTAAAAATGTCAGTCAGTGACAGAGCTCTCTGGTGGACACGCACAACGCCAATGCATGCGATAGTAGTGTAGTGATATAATGTAGGATATATATAATAATAGTTCTGTATATGTGTAATATAATATCACAATACACAAAAATATATATTCAGATAATATAATGCACACACAAGCAGGTGTGCCAGTGCCAAGCACAAGATAGCAAATGCCCCTGGCCACGTCTTCATTTTACCTCCATTGTTAGACCTCCTGCTCATGGCTGCACAGACCAGGTGCATGTGCATTTGCTATCTTGCAGATGTAGCAAAAATGGCAACTGCGCTGCTGTAAGATAGCAAAACCACCAGGACCACCAGCACAACAGCTTTGCACCGGGTGTAAGATAGGGCTCATTCTTACGACAATGATGACAAAATATTCTCAATTTGGCTCAATTTTCAAATGAGAATTATGTTTTTCAAAACAGTACTTTAATTTCTCCGAATGGGTTGTTTTTCACAACAGTGTTATTTTTCATTCAGTCAAGCAAATTGCACATGTCTTGGTACATGTGTGCTAAAGACTAAGATTAAGACTAAATTGTCAACAATTTGCACAATAAAACATTTGCACACTTGCTGATCAAAGTTGATCTGAGTTGATTGTCAGTGATACTGTCAGACTCTTCACAATCTCTAAATGTTCTACCATCATTTTAGCCATCACATGCAAAATGGTCCATTCAATTGTTAAAATCTGTCATACAGACATGTTCCATAAATATCTTTGACCTGTCAATTGGCATTGTCATTGGCAAATGAGCTGCCAGGTGACATGAATGAACTAGGAATCACATTTGTCATTTTGTGGCAAATTGTCTATTCATTACTGTCACCTGGCAGCTCATTTTCCATCACAAACATTACATGACATAGATATTTATGGAATATAGATGTATGTCTGACAGATTTTGATAAGTGAATGGATCAATTTGTGTGATGGTTTAAACAATGAAAGCATGTTTAGAAGTCATGAGTTGTCTGACAGTATCACTGAGAATCAGCTCATCAGCAGCCATGAGCAAGTGTGTTGTACTGACTCTTTTGAACAAATGCTAAAACGCTGAATGAATGAGAAATTCCAGTCTGTAAGAACAACATACTAGTTCTTCAGAGATTTGAACTTTGAGGTAAATTGTGTAGCAATGTGTTACATGCAAGGTGTCATGGTATATACACCCTGTTTCCCCTCACTGATTATTACAGTTGATCTGAAAGTAGATGAGTAAACTCTTTTTTCAAAGAGGTGATAAAGTGAGTTACTTGGGTTTACCCCCCACTACACCCCAGGTTACATGTACAGTAAAAAAAAAATTCACCTTGGACCTGTCACATCAAGTCATATATAGAAAATCTGCCACAGAATGACCTCCATGTGATTCCTTGTTCATTGCCACCTGACAGCTTATTTGCCATCACAAACTTCCCATGTCAAATATATTTATGGAATATACATGTTTATCTGACAGATTTTGATCAATGAATGGATTGTATGTATTTTGCAAGTGACAGCTTAAATGATAAAAGAATGTTTAGAAGTTGTGAGTTTGAGTTTGACATTTTCCCTGAGAATAAACTCTTTGATCAGTTTTGATCAGCGAGCCATGAACAGGTGGTTATTGTGCAAACTGGTATTTACTCATGTACCAAAACATGTGCAATTTGCTTGAATGAATGAAAAATTCCACTATGTTAGTTTGAAGTTAACCAAGAGGGTAGTGTGGTTTTATTTGTTATTTTAGCCTTTCTTTGTAAATACTAATCACAGTGTTTGTATGTGTGTAAACAATGTCCTGTGCATAGCAATAAAATTGCTCACTTTTTGCATTCAGCCCTGCTCCCCACGTCTGGTCCTTAAGGCCCCAGCACATGATTAGTGGTAAAAACTATTTCTGTTGACTGTTCCATTGTTTTCCTATGGAGAGAGCGGTGCTGCCCGACTAATTGGCACCTCTGCCCACTGGGTGGTGCACCGCTCGGATATTCCACTGACTGCTGCAGTCAAAGTTCAAATTATTTGAACATTGACCTTGTTTGCTGCTGACTTTTCAAAGCACAACTGTAGCGGAATATGCTTGACTAGGGTTAGAGCAAATACTTTATTTTGTTAAGAGGAAGTAGAGGAAATACACTCACTTCCGGCTGTCAGAAATAGTCAGTAGCTACTTATATTAAATAGCCAAATTGAATTTAAATTAAATAAACCTCTGGGCGCCACCCTTGAGAAAGGGAAATTGATAGCCTATTCATTAATTGAGACTCAGTCTGAGGGTTGCTACGGAGTTCTTTTTCCTGTGTACAGTGACCGTCATATTTCATACACACAAACTCACATGATCAGTTCTTTATAAATGAAGGATTTATTAAGTACTAACTAGACACAAATACTAACAAACATAAATGGACAAACAAATACGATCACACATAATGTAAAGACAAACATGAGCGAACATAATGAATACAATGAGAACAACGATGAACGAAAGCATAACTGATTGAATGACTGAAGCATCAATACAGCATCCTATGTTTGTGAATAAGGACCACCGAATCGGATCAAGCAGATCTTAGTCAGATGCATTATTAAGTCATTAAATCATAAGTGGACAACATCTTTAAAAACAAAGCAGTGAAATTCACTGTTTAAGGCACCATTCAGCAGTTGAGAGAGATGGGAAGCCAAAAAGAGAATATTTGAAATAGTTAGTTGTCGAGTTTTGATCTGAACCTAATCTTTACTCTCTATAACCTAGAGCATCAACCCCAAATGTCACAGGAAAAGCATTTGTATCACCTGGTTCTTTCGATGACCAGAAAAGGGGTTGCTTTGGAGGAGGAAGGAGAAACACGCCGGGTCTCAGGCTCTTGGGTCTCTCAGAGGGTCCCGCGCCGGTGGCGGATCTGTCCTTTCCTCTCGTCTGGAGCTCGTTGGAGCGGCATGCTCGGGCATTCTGGATCTCTTGTCTCTACAGGCAGCAGAGTCGTACCATCTTCACAACACACCTCCACTTGGGTGGAGATGCAGGCAGCTGCCCTGGTTCTTCTAACTTTGGTTTTATTAGAAGATCAGGCATTTCAGAGTTCTTGTAGGTTTCTCTAATTTGAAATCTGAGTCTTTCTGTCTCTCACAGAAGTCATCTTCACGCACCATGTTCCTCACGTTTGGTGCGGCTTGTGCTAAATTGTCCTCTCTCTGTCAGGCAGAGAGTTGGCCTCTTGCAGAGGGTCAGGCGTTGACCATCATGAGGCTGAAAAGAGTCCAAAGAATCTTCATCTCTGTGTCTCTGAAGACTGTGTAGAGTAGAGTAAGCGTGAAGTGAGATGAGAAGCTCCTGACTTCTCTTGCTTAGTAGTCTTCTGTAGGAAGGGGCGGGGGTCTGGTCTCAGTGGCGCGAAACTTCACCACTCCTCCCTATAAATCTATCTTTCTAATTCTTTCCCTTGTTCCAAATTCTTTCTTAAAGGATTGATAAAGTTTATTAAAAGTTTAATGCTTCCATGTTTTCCATGTATGACCTTTCTCAGTTGCTGAGAAGTGCCACATTAATACACACTTGATTAACACTTTATTAAACCAGATGTTATCAACTTATAAGAAGTAATATACAAGATTAATCAGGTTTGCAAAGTTATAAATGGTAATCATGTCACAACATCATATTATATAGGGTGTAGGTGTTCCTATATACACATCAAATGAAATAATACAATAAAATCAAGTTAATGTCCACATCTTAGGGTTTCTTAGGCTGAAGGAATGTGTCTGCTTATCTCTCCTGAGATGGGTGAAAGAGGAGGGGTTGACAGACACACACACACACCCCAAGGAGTCATCTGAAGGTCAGGCTAAGGCAGAGTGGCATTTTAACTTAAAACTTGTCATATTACAAGGTATGACAAGTTTTCCAATTAGACATTGATACACTTACAATCTATATGTCGTTAGCTGTTGAAAAAGTCTAAACGCATGACATTCATGTGGAAGGGAAAGGGCACAGACCAAGGTTATTACTAACGTTATTAATGTATGAGTACAGGTTAACACCAATATCAAGAAGAATGAGAAATGAAAAAAAAATCAGTTCCCAAAATGTATCAAGCTGACTCAAACATCATGAGGTTCAGGACATACGAAGCAGAGCTTGTTACTTGATGTCTTCATCAATCGTGTGCTTCCTGTTGATTAGTTAGGTTAACGTTTATTAGCAAGAAGCTAATACTTTTCAAGTGGTTAGACAAAGTATATTGACAATATACACTTTAATTTTGCATGGCACAAGGTGTTCTTTGTCTCTTGTTCCTGGCGGGAATTTCTCTTGGAATGTTTGAGGGAGTTTTAAGTGTCATCGTAAATTTGATCACTGTCACTTGGCAAAGTCTCTGGTTCAGGTCAGTATCGGGGAGGATACATCTTTATGGCTCAAAGGTCAAATGAGCAAGAGTTTGACAGACCAAAGTCTTGGGTTTCTATCTTAAATCTGAAAGTTGTTTTCCTTCACACAAATCTCTGAGTGCCGGTCGGCATTCGTGCACTTTATGGCTCAAAGGTTCAAATGAGCGCGGGTTCAGCAGAACTTGATAAGTTCTCTGTGAGGGATGAAAAATTCCATCTATCATCATCGTGGTGATCCTACACAACCAATGAGATAACAGCTGAATGCAATGATGCAGCCAGAAGAGATCATAGATGTTTGGAAGTGACACAAGCAGAGGAGGAGAGGAGAGGAGTGGAGACTGATGGTCGAGTCTTGAAGGGAACCCCAGACCCGCAGAAGATTTTACAAGAGTGATCATTTTAACGCTTGTACAACATCACAATAAAGGAACAACGTACACAAATATCCCTACAGTTTCGCAGATCAAGGGTTCCCTTCAAGATTCGACCGAAAAAAAAAAAAAAAGTGTTTCAGGGTCCCCAAACTCTATAACACTCCATTAAAAACAGACTACTGTCTTGCTAGTAAATGTGATGCATGGTGAAATGTGAACAGTCAGGTCAGGCTATAAGATGTGTGAATAATGTAGTTTTTTGTTTTTGTTTTGTTTTTTTAAGATTATTTTTTTGGCTTTTGCCTTTATTTCTGATAGAGACAGCTGCAGATATGACAGGAAAGGGGGTAGAGAGAGAGGGGATGACAAGCAGCAAATGGGCTGCAGACAGGAGTCGAGCCGGTGGCCGCTGCAGAGGACTAACAGCCTCAGTACATGAGGCGCACACTCTACCAACTGGGCTATAGGGGCACCCCATGTGTGAATAATATAGTTTATGAACTTAAAGCTACAGTGTGTAATATTTACAGGGATTTATTGACAGAAATGTAATATATTATACATAAGTATATGTCATGGTTTGGAGTTTTTGTTGGTCATTTCCTGTTTTATTTTGTAGTCTTGGTTCTCCCTTGTGTGTCTTTGTTGTGTTTACTTCCTGTCTTTGTCTGTTTTCCCGCTCTTTTTTGATCACTGATTATTTTCACCTGCCGTTGACTGCCATCACCTGTGTCTTGTTATCCTCCCTCTCCCTAGTGTATTTAAGCCTTTGTCTTTTCCTCCTGAGTTGCTGGTTCATACTCGTCTTGTCAGTGTTTCTTGTTGTATCCTTTTGCTCATGTTTTTGCTCTTGGATGGATTTGTTTGGTTTTTCTTCCCTGGACTTTGATTTTTGCATCTCCTGGACTTTTAGTTGCCTTTTTTCACCTCTGCATTGCAGTAAGTTTTTGTGTTTATTTTTTCCCCTGCCTTGTTTGAAGACTTGCTGCTGCCTCACATTGTTGTAAGCTTTTTTTTTTGGATCTTTTTGGTTAATCATTAAATATCACAAAACTGCTCGCTCTGTGTCTGTCTGCATTTGGGTCCAAACCAGATTACCCCCACTCGTGACAGTATGTTATTTATTATCATCAATCAACTCAATGTCATAATCTTTATGTTTGCATTACCTTAGAAATCGCCATTTATAGTTACATAGCAGGTCGCCCTTTACAGAGGCTGCCATCTTGTGCCGCCATGTTTTCTATGGCTGCACAGAACGGACGCGCTACGTAAACTGCGCAGCGTAAACACGGACAACAAAGAGGAGGACAGACGGCGGTGTTTACTGGCAAACTAGTTTGTTTTCTGGAAGCTTACAACCACAGATTTGACCAGTGGATGATCATAGTTGTTATTTACCACAAGAAGAAGCAGCAAACTGTGAACTCTTGTCCTCAAAGAAGTGTAAATATGAAGAAAGCAAACGGCAGCGCGACAGCAGACGGCAGAAAACAAGGACTAACATTGGTGTGACGTTTACCACATGGACAACACTGATGAGGGACTGTTTTCACAGTAACACCGAAGCTGCCTCTTTTCTGCTGGACAGGTAATTCATCTTACACACGTAACTTCACTTTATTATGAGATAGCTTTAGGTAACGATATAACATGGCCACGGACATAAGGCTAATCACTCACACAAGTAACTTTTCGTCTGTGTTTCTGTTGATAATACATGTTTGTTACCATGACTGTAAATTTAAATGGTGCTTCAAAAGTATGATCAGGACCTGAAATATCCGGTGGCGTTACTGAGATCAGCTCACGGCTGCTCGAAGTTATTAGGCCCGAGCACCTCGGTGCGAGGACCCTATTGTTTTTGCTCAGACTACCAGGAAATAATGAATTGCATTTTTGGGGGCTTAAACATACTCAAAAACTCACCAAATTTGGCACACACGTCAGTCTTGGTGAAGATTTACCTGGCATGTGGTTTCTGTTGGTGGGCGTGGCAAAATGACTTGGCCACGCCCTTTAAACGCCGCCATTACCCGCACGTTTCACCGATTTGCACGAAAATCGCTACACACGTAGATCATGCCCAGACGCACCAAAAAGTCTGGGGGACTCTATAGGCTAAACCCAACAGGAAGTCGGCCATTTTGAATTCCGTGGTCATTTTTGGCCTTTTCCACGTGTTGTATTTTAACGAACTCCTCCTCCAGGATTGCTTGGATTGACTTCAAACTCAGTGTGTGCGAGCTTGACTACCTTGTGATCAAAAGTTATTAAAAGGTCTTCCGGATTCTGAAGGGCGTATCGGCTTTTTGACGTTGAAGTTTGACCTCTCGCCATGAAACACGAAATTGCTATAACTTTAGCATCAATGGTCCGATCTGCACCAAACTTCACGTTAGTGATAACAGTCCCGCCCTGAACACGTCTACATGCAGAAATTTTGTAATTGTCACAGCGTCCCCTGCTGGCAACAGGAAATACCATTTTTTAGACTCTAAGGTGCTGCTCTGATCAGGTTGACCATATCCAGCTCAAATTGCGTCAGAAAGACCTTAACATGTTGCCAATGCTATATTACGAAGACCCTATTGTTTTGCTCAGACTACCAGGAAATAATGAATTGCATTTTTGGGGGCTTAAACATACTCAAAAACTCACCAAATTTGGCACACACGTCAGTCTTGGTGAAGATTTGCCTGGCATGTGGTTTCTGTTGGTGGGCGTGGCAAAATGACTTGGCCACGCCCTTTAAACGCCGCCATTACCCGCACGTTTCACCGATTTGCACGAAAATCGCTACACACGTAGATCATGCCCAGACGCACCAAAAAGGACTGTCATCCAATAGCCTAAACCCAACAGGAAAACGGCTATTTTGAATTTCGTGGTCACTTTTTGGTCTTTTCCCATGTCGAATTTCAACTAACTCCTCCAAAAGTATAAATCAAATCGGCTTCAAAATTGGTGTCTACCATTTAGACTAGTTTGTGATTAAACGTTATTAAAAGATTGCCTTTTAGTTAAAGGCTGTGGCCGTGAGGTGGCGGCTAATTTTGATGATTCACCATGCCACAGGAAATGGTTATAACTTTGCCATACATGGTCAGATCTGCGCCCACTTTACCATGTTTCCTAATACTCTTGCCCTGAACACATATGCATGACAATATTCCACGATTTTCATAGCGCCTCCTGCTGGTGACAGGAAATGTCATGTTTTAAACATTGAGGTACTGCTCCCAACATGTTGACCATATCCAACTCAAATCTTGTCAGGAAGACCATAAGGCCTTGGTTATGTTATATTGTTAGGATCATGGCAAATCGTCAAATGGCGTTGCCCTGACGGTGCGGCGAAGGTCAGTGTTTCGCCAAAACACAGAAAGTGACATTAACTTTGGTGTAATGTCATGTTTTAAACATTGAGGTACTGCTCCCAACATGTTGACCATATCCAACTCAAATCTTGTCAGGAAGACCATAAGGCCTTGGTTATGTTATATTGTTAGGATCATGGCAAATCGTCAAATGGCGTTGCCCTGACGGTGCGGCGAAGGTCAGTGTTTCGCCAAAACACAGAAAGTGACATTAACTTTGGTGTACTTAGCCCAACCTGACTGAAACTTCACATTTGTTAACAGTCCTGGCCTGAATATAGAGTATGAGTTTCATCAATGAGCATGGCCGTATGGCTTGGCCACGTCCTTTTAAGTGCAGCACACCCCCTAGCAAGATTCGCCAACATGCATAAAAATCACTACGCATATGTATCACACCCACACGCACAGAAAAAGCCTCTTGGACACATGGGCCAAACCCAATAGGTCATCGGCCATTATGAATTTTGCTGTCATTTTTGGCTTTTCCCAGGTTTAATATTTTAATGAATTCCCCCTCCAGAAATAATCCAATTGACTTCAAAACTGGGTTGTACCATCTAGACAAGTGTGTGACCAAAATATATTAAATGAATTGGTCTGCCTGGAACAGTGTGGCCGTGACGTGGCGTGCCTTTTGATGTCTCGCCATGAAACATAATACTGGTATACCATGGGATTTAGTGGTCAAGTCTGTTCCAATCTTCACATGTATGAAAAAGTCCAGTCCTGAACACATACGCATGACATTCACGAGTCAGAGTCATTGTGCCACCTAGTGCGGACAGAGAGTGACATCACATTCCTCCTATGATATCTGAAGGCCTTAAAAATTCTGAGCTTCTTTGACTGGGACGAATCAGGCCACGAGGCCGCAACCACAAGCACCCCGAGTGGCTCGGGGGTGCGAGGGCCCGTTCAACGCTGCTTGCAGCTTTAATTGTCTATAAAACAGTAGAGCTAATGTGGCTGTAGTTGACTGCTAGTTTATGAGCTATAGCTATAACTGTGTGAGTTATAAGTGTGGTTATGTATGTCCAGGTGAGCCATTGCTCTCTCCACACTGTGGGACATAAGAGGATGTATGACAGGCGTGTGTTACTGTGTCACGTAGCTCGTGTTTTCTTTATGTTTCTGCAGCTATGACAAACGTCCTGTAACATCACCTCCTATGAAGGGAAAAACCTTTTCATGTCTCAGCTGCAGCTTTATCTGCCATCGACGCTGTTTCTAGTGGGACAGACAGGTAAGTCATCACAGTGAAATAACTGTGCTGTCCTCACATGTTAGACTATCAACAAAACGTCACTGATTTACTCATTAATAGTTTATGTCCAGCCCCCCGCGACTGTCACGGATAAGCGGTTACAGAAAATAAATGAATGAATTAATAGTTTATGTTCAATGTTATATCTCTGTAGTTCATGTAGAGAACATGCTGTGGTTATTTTTTTATTATTAGGGCCAGAGCACGTACCGTGTGAGGACCCTCTTGAAATCGCGCTGTTTATTGTTTATTATTCTTTACGGTTTTCAAGCCCCAATTTCGCCCCTTTCCCATGCTCAAAAACTCACCAAACTTTGCAAAAACGTCCGGCCGGATCCAAAATTCGATATTTTGAGATGTGCGCAAATGGCCGACGCGAAATGGCGAAATAGCGCCCCCTACAAACTTTCAAAAGACCCTCCACATTGGGGTTTATTTGTCATAGGCTCACGAAATTTGGTACACATATTTATCATGCCAAGACGCACAAAAAAGTCTCTTAACGTCGTGGTGAAATGTCAACAGGAAGTCGGCCATTTTGATTTGAAGTGTCGAAAAAGGGGCCGATTTTGGCCTTTTTTTGCGATTTCCACTACTTGCATTTGAACGAACTCGTCCTAGGGATTTCATCCAATCGACCCATGGGCAGAGCAAAATGCCTCTATAGCGCCCCCTTGAAATCTTCAAAAAACCCTCTCCATAGGGATTTTTTTGGAGTAGGAAGATGAAAATTGGTACACATGTGTAACTTGCCCAGATGAACAAAAAAGTCTCTTACACCATTGGTCTACTCCAAACAGGAAGTCGGCCATTTTGATTTTCACGTGTCATTTTGGCGTGATTACCACACGTTGTATTTTAACGAACTCCTCCTACAGGATTAATCAGAACGGCTTCAAAGTCACTGTGCGCCATCTAGACAAGGTTGTGATCAAAAGTTATTAAAAGATTACGCTCTTGTTGAAGGGTGTGGCCGTGAGGTGGCGGCGAAGTTTGATGTCTCGCCATGAAACATTAAATTGTTATAACTTTACCATAAATGGTCTGATCTTCACCAAACTTCTCATGCTTGATAATAGTCCCGCCCTGAACACGTCTACATGCAGAAATTTTGTAATTGTCATAGCGCCCCCTGCTGGCGACAGGAAACACCATGTTTTAGACTTTGAAGTCGTAGTAGTAGTATACTAACAGGAACTAGGATAAGAGAGCATATTACTCCTGTATTAGCTTCACTGCACTGGCTACCTGTAAAATCTAGGATAGAATTCAAAATCCTTCTCCTTACTTACAAAGCGCTTAATGATCAGGCACCATCTTATCTTAAAGAGCTTATAGTACCTTACCATCCCACTAGAACACTTAGGTCTCAATATGCAGACTTACTGGTGGTCCCAAAGATCTCCAAAAGTAGATTGGGAGCCAGAGCTTTCAGTTATCAAGCTCCTCTCCTGTGGAGCCATCTTCCAATTTCTGTTCGGGAGGCAGACACCATCTCCACATTTAAGAGTAGACTTAAAACCTTCCTTTTTGATAAAGCTTATAGTTAGGGCTGGCTCAGGTTTGCCCTGACCAGCCCCTAGTTATGCTGCTATAGGTTTGGGCTGCTGGGGGACTCCAAGGCACACTGAGCTCCTCTCTTTCTTCATCTCTTTCCCCAGATGTTTATGTTTATGTTCCATTAATGCCTGTTACTGACTTGATTCCTTCCCCGGAGTCGTTCTGCTTTGTCATCCTGCAGATTCCCATGATCCCATGATCAGCATGGATCGCTGATCACAGCTGAACCTCCCACTGTGGATTATTATAACTCACCTAATCAATCAAACATTCATCACATTGTTGTTGTTACTATTATTATCATTATTTTATTATCATTTGTATTGTATATATTTTATTATTAGTATTATTATTTTACATTACATTTTTTCCGTACACATACTATAGTTTTACTATTGATGTTCTGTTACTACTGTTCTCTCTGTCTCTGTTCTTTTCTCTCTCTCTTCCACCCCTCCCACCTCCCCTCTTTCTTCCCCTTCTCCTCTTTCCCTCTCAACCCGACCGGTGCCGTCAGATCACCGCCCACCATGAGTCATGGATCTGTCCGAGGTTTCTGCCTGTTAAAAGGAAGTTTTTCCTCGCCGCTGTCGCCAAAGTGCTTGCTTATGGGGGAGTTGTTTCAACTGTCGGATGTAAACAAAATTATTGAGTGTGGTCTAGACCTACTCTATATGTAAAGTGTCTTGAGACAACTTTGTTGTGAATTGGCGCTATATAAATAAAATTTGATTGATTGATTGATTGATTGAAGTGACAGGCAACTGATCCGATTCACTTCAAAACTGGTGTGTAACATATAGACAAGTGTGTGATCAAATCTGATTCACAGAATTGGTCATCGTTGAATGGTGTGGGTGTGGCGTGGCATCGACTTTTGATGTCTCGCCATGAAACACGAAATTGCTAGAACTTTGGCATAAATGGTCTGATCTTCACCAGACTTCAGATTTTTGATAATAGTCCTGCCCTGAACACATCTATATTAAAATATTCCATAATTTTCATACTGCCCCCTGCTGGCGACAGGAAATACCATGTTTTAAACTTTGAGGTGCTGCTCTGACCACATTGACCATATTCAACTCGTATTTGATGTTGGTCATGCTATATTGTGAAGACCATGATGTCTCATCAAATGCTGCTGCCCTGATGGCGCAGCAGAGGTCGATGTTTCACCAAAACACAGGAAGTGAACATAACTTTAGTTTACTTGGTCGAATCTTCCTGAATCTTAATATGCATGTCACTGGTCCCGCCCTGAGCATATGATATTAATTTCATAAGTGGGCGTGGCTAAATAAACTCCTCCACAACTAATCCAATTGACTTCAAAACTGGTGTGTACCATATAGACAAGTGTGTGTTCAAAAGTTATTCATAGAATTGGTCATCGTTGAGCGGTGTGGGTGTGGCATGGCGTCAACTTTTGATGCTCGCCATGAAACATGAAATTGTTATAACATGGGACTGAATGGTCAAATCTGCTCCAAACTTCACATGTATGATAAAAGTCCCGACCTGAACACATCTACATGACACTCAGGAGTCAGACTCATTGTGCCACCTAGTGGAGACAAGTGACATCACATTCCTCCTATGATATCTGAAAGCTTTTTAAGGCTTTCAGATGACCTTCTTTTGACTGGGACGAATCAGGCCACGAGGCCGCGGTCGCAAGCACCCCGAGTGGCGCGGGGGTGCGAGGGCCCGTTCAACGCTGCTTGCAGCTTTAATTAGGGCCCGAGCGACGACGAAGTCATCCGACGAGGACCCTCTTGAAATCGCGCTGTTTATTATTTATTATTAGGGCCCGAGCAACGACAACGTCGTCTGACGAGGATCCTCTTGAAATCGCACTGTTTATTGTTTATTATTCTTTACGGTTTTCAAGCCCCAATTTCGCCCCTTTCCCATGCTCAAAAACTCACCAAACTTTGCAAAGTTGTCCGGCCGGATCCGAAATTCGATATTTTGGGAAGGGTCGAGGTCGAGGCGAAATGGCGAAATAGCGCCCCCTACAAACTTTCAAAAGACCCTCCACATTGGGGTTTATTTGTCGTAGGCTTACGAAATTTGGTACACATATTTATCATGCCAAGACGCACAAAAAAGTCTCTTAACGTCGTGGTGAAATGTCAACAGGAAGTCGGCCATTTTGATTTGAAGTGTCGAAAAAGTGGCCGATTTTGGCCTTTTTTTGCGATTTCCACTACTTGCATTTGAACGAACTCGTCCTAGGGATTTCATCCAATCGTCTTGAAATTTGGTACACATCATCATGACCCCATGCTGATCAAAAGTTATTAAAAGAATTTCTGTAGGTCAAAGGGCGTGGTTGCTAGGGCTCGACAAATTTTGGCGACTGTTTTTGGAGCACGCCGTCTCGCTTCGAATGGCTGTCATGCCCACATACTTCATCATAACAGCTTCAAACTTGCTGGACATGATGAGGGCGCTGAACGTAACCATATATTGACTTTCCACCTAACTCATAGCGCCCCCCGGTGGTAACAGGAAATGACCTGTTTTTACTTTAACATGTACTGATGCCACATACTTGACCCCATCAACTTCATTCCAATTCTAAAACATGCAGAACAAGTTGGTGAAGCGACATCATGAAGGCCGTGAAGCTACAAGTAATGGCGTTCGTGTGGCGGCGCGGCGACTATTGATCCTTCGCCATGAAATTACGTTTGCCCTTTTGATGTCTTTAATGAAGTCATATCATCATGAAAATTGATAGACAGGTCAAGAATGGCAACCTCTTACATGTGATAGGGGCGTCGCCCATGGGCGGGGCAAAATGCCTCTATAACACCCCCTTGAAATCTTCAAAAACCCCTCTCCATAGGAGTTTTTTTGGAGTAGGAAGATGAAAATTGGTACACATGTGTAAGTTGTCCAGACGCACAAAAAAGTCTTTGGCACCATTGGTCTACTCCAAACAGGAAGTTGGCCATTTTGATTTTTCGTGTCATTTTGGCGTGTTTTCCACACGTTGTATTTGAACGAACTCGTCCTAGGGATTTTGTCCAATCCACTTCAAATTTCTTTCAGATCATCTATGCTGAGACTATGCTGATCAAAAGTTATTAAAAGCTTTTTTCTGTGTCAATGGGCATGGCCGCTATGGCGCTGCCATTTTTGATGATGGAAATGACCAGTGTTTACTTTAACATGTACTGATGCCACATAGTTGATCCCATCAACTTCATTCCACTTCTAAAACATGCAGAACAAATTGGTGAAGCTACATCATGAACGCTGTGAAGGTACGAGTAATGGCGTCTGCGTGGCGAATATCGATCCTTCGCCATGAAAACACATTTGCCGTTTTGATGGCTTTAATGAACTCGTATCATCATGAAAACTGATACACCAGTCAAGGATGGCAACCTCTTACATGCGATAGGGGCGTTGCCCATGGGCGGGGCAAAATGCCTCTATAGCGCCCCCTTGAAATTTTCAAAAACCCCTCCCCATAGGGTTTTTTTTTTTTTTTGGAGTAGGAAGGTGAAAATTGGTACACATGTGTAACTTGTCCAGATGAACAAAAAAATCCTCTTACACCATTGGTCTACTCCAAACAGGAAGTCGGCCATTTTGATTTTCACATATCATTTTGGCGTGATTACCACACATTGTATTTTAACGAACTCGTCCTAGGGATTTTGTCAAATCCACTTCAAATTTCTTTAAGATCCTCCTGAGACTATGCTGATCAAAAGTTATTAAAAGCTTTTTTCTATGTCGATGGGTGTGGCTGCTATGGCGCCGCCATCTTTGATCCATCGGCATGCATGTTCAAGCAGCTCTCTCTCCCACATACTAATCCAAACTGCTTCAAAATGTCTGTGTGCCATCTAGACAACGTTGTAATCAAAAGTTATCAAAAGATTTTGCTCACATTGAAGGGTGTGGCCATGAGGTGGCGGCGAATTTTGATGTCTTGCCATGAAACATGAAATTGCTATAACTTTTGCATAAATTCTCCGATCTGCACCAAACTTCACATGGTTGATAACAGTCCCGCCCTGAAGCTGTCTACATGCAGAAATTTTGTAATTGTCATAGCGCCCCCTGCTGGTGACAGGAAATACCATGTTTTAGACTTTGAGGTGCTGCTCTGACCACATTGACCGTATTCAACTCGTATTTGATGTTGGTCATGCTATATTGTGAAGACCATGATGTCTCATAAAACACTGCCGCCCTGACGGCGCGGCAAAGGTTGATGTTTCGCCAAAACACAGGAAGTGGACATAACTTCAGTTTACTTGGTCGAATCTTCCTGAATCTTAATATGTTTGTCACTGGTCCCACCCTGAGCATATGATATTAATTTCATAAGTGGGCGTGGCTAAACAAACTCCTTCTCCACAAATGATCTGATTGACTTCAAAACTGGTGTGTAACATATAGACAAGTGTGTGACCAAAACTTCAAAACAGAATTGGTCAGCACTGAACGGTGTGGACATGGCGTGGCATCGACTTTTGATGACTCGCCATGAAACACGAAATTGCTATAACATGAGATTAAATGGTCAAATCTGCTCCAAACTTCACATGTATGATAAAAGTCCCAGCCTGAACACATCTACATGACGCTCACGAGTCATAGTCATAGCGCCAACTAGTGGGGACAGGAAGTAACACCGCATTGCTTCCTACAGTGTCCGTAGGGGGTGAAAATTCAGCACCTCGTCTACCAGTCGGCCTCTGGTGACATGATAGCGGCTGCAGCAGGCCCCGAGTGTCGCGGGGGTGCGAGGGCCCGTTCAACGCTGCTTGCAGCTTTAATTATATTACTTGTTATTGTTTGCCTATACATTCATCAATAATAAGATATAGTCATAAAGTGACTGTATCTTACATCAGGGGTATGTAACTATTGTTGCACCATTGTTGGCTAAGAGTATGTACGTTTTCATCATAGCAAAATATAAAAAAAAATCAGAAATTGTTTTCACTAATTAGCTCCTCATATCTGGATGATGGTTGCTAATCAGTTGAATCATCAGGAGTGGTTTTTGTTTGGGATGGAAATCTGTGTCCTCTAACATCTTCATCTTCATATAACTGAATACTCATGTATGACATCACTATGTATGTTTTGTTTCTCTCCTAAAGGCAGCAAAGGTAAAAGGACAGTCTGTTCTCCTCAACTAGCTGAAAGACAGTAAACCATTTGAGATGCCATGAGGGAGGAGCCTTGAACCAGATGACCCCAGAAAGTTCAGTTCAGTGCCCCTCATACGTAGAACCGGTGCAGACACAAGTCAGGACAGGTCCATGTAAGTGACACACATTTATTTGCCTTTGTTGTGGCATATCAGCCTGCCCTGTAAATCATACTTTTAGTGAAATATAATTATTTTGACCACATTGCATAAAAGCAATAAAATAATATTCTGACTAAATGTATCTTGACTCTGTCTTCAACAGGACCGACACTCAGGATAGCTGCTGATCTGGAATGATTTAGACAGGAGTTCACTGTGTTTCATCCAACAGCAAAGAGCTGAATCAGTGTGTTTCTCAGGGAGAACCACAGGATGAAGGAGTTGGAGCACAACTATAACCTCCATCACCTCACAGCTTTTAGTGTTCAAACAGACAAATGTCTCGACAGCTTCTTCTGTCTTTATCCAAGTCAACTCTGATGAGGATAGAATAAGTTGTCAAATGTTTGTTTGTTCACTAAAAGCTGCAAGTTGTGATTGTACACCAACATTTCTCCTTCTATTCTCAACACAAAGCATAGTGTTCTTTTTTATATTCATCTTTTCATTCCAAATTGTGATGTCCAGCTGTCCCCTGTAAGGATGAGACACATCAGTGTAACCTGAAGTAAAAATGAAAATTTACAGACACTGCAGGGAAGTATTGTCATGATTATTGTATAATTCTAAACATGTTCATATGTAGATCACTGCAAAAAATAAATCATATACATCTGATGATCATTTTTTTAAATAGTTATTGCCCACATTCAGTCATATAAATAATAGTCTAAGAATATCAACATATAAACTACAAATGTCCTGTAATAAGTTGCTGAATCAGGGTGATTCTCAGTCAGGACCACAGAATGATAAACTCACAGCTTTTAGTCTTCAGTTCAAACAGACGAACGTCTCGTCAGCTTCTTCTGTCTTTATCAAAGTCAACTCTGATGAAGACACAATAAGCTGCAGAAATGTTTGTCTGTTTGAAAACTAAAACCTGCAAGTTTATGATTGTAGGATAGCATTTCTCCTTGTATTGTCAAGATAGACAGGGATGACCAAAACTGTTTGTGTAAATAACAATTTATACTGATGGTGTCATTATTGTCAGTGTTGTTTTTTTAGATTCATCTTTTGTACAAAATTGTTCGGTACAGCTGACCCCTGTAATGATTATATACATTAGTGAAACCTGAAGTGGTTATGAAAATGTACCAGCACTGCAGAAAAGAACTTCATATAAAAGTACATATTTATATGTATAAAATTGCAATAAATACAGCAGGTATATCTAATTATCATCTTTTATTAACTGCACTTACAATCTATCATTGAATAATAAATAATGGACTGAATAAATAAACTATATATGTATTATTAGCAGAAAAATATAAAAATATAGAACATACTTTGAAATACAAAAATAAATAATCTATATAATCTAGAATAAATAAAAGTTTTGGTTGATTCCCTGATGATATATACACAGGTTTGTGAGTACTTGTGGTCCTGTATTGACACTCCAGAGGGCCTGGAAGTAAACTCATACTGGGTTTGAAACCTGTGTGATGTCCAGTGGGATCAGAGAACTTGTCCCTGATGCTCAAAATGTAGCAGCTGGGGATGACAAGTCAATTTCTCTGCTCTAAAGAGCCATGTTGCCAAAAAATAAATGCCTACAGGCTGTGTAACGGTACTCCCTGTTGTCAACCCCAGGCCCCCTCAGCATGTTCCTACAGTTACCACAAGTACACCATGATACCCCTGGTACTCCAGTAAAAGGTGGGGCACCATGCCTGAGCTGATGCATCATCAGGGCATCAAACAGTCCTGTCTGCCTGCTCAGGAGCTGTGTGGTGAGCTGCCTGTGCTCCTCCAGGGTCATCTCTTCAACAAGTCTCTGAGAAATAACACACAGGAACAATAGAGATAATGTTAATGAGATGTCTGATAATATGATGGTAATATGCTAATATCACTGCAGTTTATGATGTACAGGCTGTTCAGAGTCTCTCAGAGTAACACATGCTGCATGATGCTGTTCCTCTGCAGTATTTATTATCATTCAGTAACGCCCCAGGTAATGATGACTCGCTTTTCTCGCGTAATGATGACTCAAACTACACACAACATCGCTACATGCAGAGCACAGTGCTGTAAATATAACTTTGTGTTGGATTAGTATTATTCATGTCACTCTGAACAAGAATATAACAAAGTAATTTTCTAAATACATACCTTCATTACTTCTCTCCGGCTCCTTTGGAAAGCTTCAAATCACTCCTCTTCTGTTATAGTTTGGAGTTTTGTTGGTTATTTTGTAGCATTATCCCCTTGTGTGTCTTTGTTGTTCCTGTCTTTTACTGTCTTGGTTTGTGTTTTCTTAGTCACTTCGTGTTTTATTCTGTAGTCTTGGTCCTCCGTGTGTCTTGTCTTTACTTCCTGTTTTATTTTGTAGCTTTGAGCTTCCCTTGTGTGTCTTGTTATCTTTACTTCCTGTCTTTGTTCTTTTCCCGCTCTTTTTGATTACTGATTTCTTTCACCTGTTGTTGTTCTCCCACCTGTGTCTGATTACCCCCTTGCCTATTTAGTCCCTGTGTTTCTCTTTGTCCTTGTCAGTTCGTCATGTTGTTTTTGGTGTTTCTGTCTGCCTGCTTTGCTCCCTGCGTGTTCCCTTTCCGTTTGGATTTCTTGATTTTCCTGTTGGATTTATTTTTCCGTTTTTGGTGTTTTTTGGTTTTGGACTTCTGCCTGGCTCTGTTTTCATTTGGATCCCTTTGTTCATGTAAGCCGGTGTTTTTTGTTACCTCTTGTTTTAGTATTAAAATTATCATTTGAACTTGCTCCAGTGCTCCAGTCTGCATTTTTGGGTCCACCAACACCTCTGTATTTTTTAGTGACTTTTCACCATACCTTAACATCTTCATCCTCCAGCGGAGCTTCCGCTCTGGTCATCCCGCTGCACCTCTCCCTCACCTGGGCCTGATATCACCGTAGGGTCGGCGCCTCTGCTGCCTCTCCCTCCTCCTTGCCCTATAACCCCCGACCCGTAACTGAGACTTTGACTCTATAAACATTGAATAAATATGCATCCAGCTGTAACTATCTTACTATCAAACTAAACAACTATAATTACTTCGCCAGTGTCGACATGTATTACCATGCAAAGCCGCTCTCTAAAATACGACCACATTGTAGTGCAAATAAAAGTCATATTCGCCATTTTACATGAAAGTTAAAACCTATAGAGACTAACAACAAAACACATTTTCTAAAAATATCTGTAAACAAACCTTATTGCTTGAAAGACTAGTCCATGCAAGTGTTACGCCAAATTGTCATGTGACAACCTCCTTACACTTGAAAAGGGAGCGGCGGTGCAGGGGGAGCTCCACGTGGTTGCAATCTGCATTTTGACCACTAGATGCCACTGAAAATTACACACTGTAGCTTTAATCCAGAGCTAATGGTAGCTCAGCCATTTGTATACCAGGCAGACAGGATGTAGTGGTTGCTGTGCTGTGCCCTGCCTCGTTTGGAGTCTGGGACAAATTTCTTATCAAGTTAAAGTCCCTTTAGGTTGCACCCTGAAACCTGCAGACTGGGGTCTACCAAATCAAGTCAAGTCAAGTCAATTTTATTTATATAGTGCCAATTCACAACAAAGTTGTCTCAAGTCACTTTACTTATAGAGTAGGTCTAGACCACACTCAGTAATTAACCAGGGTACATACACAACAGAACAGAGGGCAGGAGGTGTAGATGGACAAAAACAAATCTTTGTATCCTTCATCAGGATTCTTCACTGCTAAATCTGTATCAACTTTACAGTTCTTTACAATTGCTTACATAATGAAATTAAAAAGAACACACAGTTAGTGAAACCTGACACTCAAGGAGCAAAACCTCAGCCCAGATCTGCACAACTATAAGCACATTCTCAGCCTCACACTTTTTACAAAATACTAAACACAGTGTTCTTCAAATCACTTCTTCAAAAGCCCCCAAGAACAATCATTACTGATGAAATTCAATCTTATGTCGCCCGGATTGGCGTCACCGGGGCTCCACCCTGGAGCCAGGCCTAGGGTTGGGGCTCACAGGCGAGCGCCGGGTCTTTGCCCACAGGACCCGGCCGGGCACAGCCCGAAGGAGCGGCATGGGCCCGCCTTCCCGTAGGCCCATCACCCGCGGGAGGGTTCAGAAGGAGCCAATGCGTTGTGGTTTGGGTGGCGGTCATGGGCGGGGGCCCTGACGGCCCAATCCCTGGACACAGAATCTGGCTATGGGGACATGGAATGTCACCTCGATGGGGGGGAAGGAGCCTGAGCTAGTGCGGGAGGTTGAGCGGTACCGGCTAGAGATAGTCGGGCTCACCTCCACGCACAGTCTGGGCTCTGGAACCCAACTCCTTGAGAGAGGTTGGACTCTCTTCTACTCTGGAATTGCCCGCGGTGAGAGGTGGCGGGCTGGTGTGGGCTTGCTTATAGCTCCCCACCTTAGCCACCATGTGTTAGAGTTTTCCCCGGTGAACAAGAGGGTCGCCGCCCTGCGCTTTCGGGTTGGGGGCAGGTGCCTCACTGTCGTTTCGGCTTATGGGCCAAACGGCAGTGCAGAGTACCTGGCCTTCTTGGAGTCCTTGGGAGGGGTGCTGAAAAGCGCTCCGACTGGGGACTCTACTGGGGGACTTCATCGACAATGATCGACTTTGTGGTCATGTCATCTGACCTTCGGCCATATGTCTTGGACACTCAGGTGAAGAGAGGGGCTGAGCTGTCAACTGATCACCACCTGATGGTGAGTTGGATCCGCTGGCGGAGGAGGAAGCTGGACAGACCTGGCAGGCCCAAACATGTTGTGAGGGTCTGCTGGGAACCCTCTGTCAGAGGGGTTTTCAACTCTCACCTCCGGGAGAGCTTTGACCAGATCCCGAGGGAGGCTGGAGACATAGAGTCCGAATGGACCATGTTCTCCGCCTCCATTGTTGACGCAGCCGTTCGAGCTGTGGCCGTAAGGTCTCCAGTGCCTGCCGCGGCGGTAATCCCCGAACCCAGTGGTGGACACCGGAAGTAAGGGATGCTGTCAAGCTGAAGAAGGAGTCCTATCGGGCTTGCTTGGCTCGTGGCAGCGGACAGGTACCGGCAGGCCAAGTGTGCTGCGGCCCAGGCGGTTGTGGAAGCAAAAACTCGGGTATGGGAAAAGTTCGGGGAGGCCATGGAGGAGGATTACCGGTTGGCCTCGAAGAGATTCTGGCAAACCGTCCGGCGCCTCAGAGGGGGGAAGTGGTACCCTGCCAACACTGTTTACAGTGGAGGTGGGGAGCTGTTGACTTCAACTGGGGATACTGTCGGGCGGAGGAAGGAATACTTTGAGGATCTCCTCAATCCCACTGACACACCATCCGTAGAGGAAGCAGGGGCTGGGGACCCAGAGGTTGATTCATCCATCACTCAGGCTGAAGTCACCGAGGTAGTTCGGAAGCTCCTTGGTGGCAAGGCACCAGGGGCAGATGAGATCCGCCCTGAGTACCTCAAATCTCTGGATGTTGTAGGGCTATCTTGATTGACACGTCTCTGCAACATCGTGTGGCAGTTGGGGACAGTGCCTCTGGACTGGCAGACCGGGGTGGTTTTCCCTCTATTTAAGAAGGGGGACCAGAGGGTGTGCTCCAACTATAGGGGGATCACACTCCTCAGCCTCCCTGGTAAAGTCTATTCCAGCGTACTGGAGAGGAGAATTCGGCCGATAGTCGAACCTCGGATTCAGGAGGAACAATGCGGTTTTCGTCCTGGTCGTGGAACACTGGACCAGCTCTATACCCTCCGCAGGGTGCTTGAAGGTTCATGGGAGTTTGCCCAATCAGTTCACATGTGCTTTGTGGACTTGGAGAAGGCATTCGACCGTGTCCCTCGTGGCATTCTGTGGGAGGTGCTTCGGGAGTATGGAGTCTGGGGCCCTCTACTAAGGGCTGTACGGTCTCTGTATGACCGGAGCAGGAGCTTGGTTCGCATTGCCAGCAGTAAGTCAGACCTGTTCCCAGTGCATGTTGGACTCCGGCAGGGCTGCCCTTTGTCACCGGTTCTGTTCATTATTTTTATGGACAGAATTTCTAGGCGCAGCCAGGGGCCGGAGGGAGTCCGGTTTGGGGACCACAGGATCTCATTTCTGCTTTTTGCAGATGATGTTGTCTTGTTGGCTCCTTCGAACCAGGACCTTCAGCATGTGCTGGGGCGGTTTGCAGCCGAGTGCGAAGTGGCTGGGATGAGAATCAACACCTCCAAGTCTGAGGCCATGGTTCTCGGAAAAAGGAAAAAGGTGGCTTGCTCCCTCCGGGTTGGGGGAGAGCTGCTGCCTCAAGTGGAGGAGTTCAAGTATCTTGGGATCTTGTTCACGAGTGAGGGAAGGATGGAGCGTGAGATTGACAGGCGGATCGGTGCAGTGGCAGCAGTAATGCTGTCATTGTACCGGTCTGTCGTGGTGAAGATTTACCGGTCAATCTACGTTCCTACCCTCACCTATGGTCATGAACTTTGGGTCATGACCGAAAGAATGAGATCTCGGATACAAGCGGCCGAAATGAGTTTTCTCCGCAGGGTGCGGGTGCGCTCCCTTAGGATAGGGTGAGGAGCTCTGTCACCGGGAGGAGCTCAGAGTAGAGCCACTGCTCCTCCACGTCGAGAGGAGCCAGCTGAGGTGGCTCGGGCATCTATATCGGATGCCTCCTGGACGCCTTCCTGGGAAGGTATTCCGGGCATGCCCCACCGGAAGGAGGCCCCGGGGAAGACCCAGGACACGCTGGAGGGACTATGTTGCTCGGCTGGCCTGGGAACGCCTCGGGATCCCCCCGGAAGAGCTGGAGGAAGTGTCTGGGGAGAGGGAAGTCTGGGCATCCCTGCTTAGCCCCCGCAACCCAGTCCGGATAAGCAGTAGAAGATGGATGGATGGATGGAAATTCAAGCTACTATTGTACACCAGGGGTGCTTTTCATTACGTTGAATTCTGCCTCCTCAATGCGATAACACTGATCCATCTCCGATATAATTTATAAATTATTAAATGATGATTAAAATCAACATCAGAAAGAATACTACTATTAATCATCTATTTTAAACAGTTTACAGATCTGATCGAATACTGTCAGGTGTTGGAATTGTTCTTAAATAAGTGTTTGTGTGCACATTTGTACCAGTCAGTCTGACAGCTGTTATCAGCTCATCATCAGTAACTGACATCGCTTCAGACTGACGCTAAAAGGAACCAATGATTTTTCATTTCGGAGTTTCGTCTCCTCCATCCTCGCGTCTCTTCCTTGCATCCCTGCTTCATGTCCTCGCTGGATGGAACTAAGATGCGAGGAGAGGAAGCGAGTGGAGGAGACGAGGAGACCAATTTACTGAACAAAAAGCACCCCATGTCCTTGTTCATGGAATGACAATGAGAGAAGCAGGACAAAGAGTCCAACCCAATTTGAGCAGATTCTCTGTGGCCAGCATCATCAGGACATTCAGAGAAGAGAACAGGTAATTGTTTCTTGTTGTACAACATTTGACATACAGAATACTATACTGTAAGTACTGTAATGTTCATTACAATACTATTTTTACTGGCTGTATACGTTTGCAAGTGCATTTTCCCCTTTGTAGAATTGAAAAACAACCAAATGAGGGTGGAAGGACTGCTCTTTTCTCCCAACAAGAAGCACTCATTAACATGGTCCTTCAAAATAATGCCATCTGACTCCATAAAATCCAGCAGAGAGTGATTGAAGATAATGTCAACTTTGATGGAATCAGCAGTGTGTCTCTGTCAACTATTGACCGTGTCCTCCAATGCAACAGACTTAGCATGAAACAAGTGTACAGAGAACCCTTTGAGCGCAACTCTGCAAGAGTCAAAGATCTAAGATATTGGTATGTGCAACTAAGTGTAACCTACGCACATTTTCAGCACTGATGCTTCCAGTACAATTCTATGCTCATAGGCCAACTGTTACTGTAGGCTAGTAGTTGCAGATTGTACTTTTACAGTACTGTAAACTATATTGTAATGTATGTAAATCTGGAGTGCATACTGTAAATACACTATTGCATAAGTCTGTCTTTCTGTATCACTTACTGTACTAAACAAATTTTTATCTATTTTTTTTTTTTTTAAGATTATTTTTTGGGCTTTTTGCCTAAATTCACAGGACAGCTGAAGACATGACAGGAAGGGGGGTAGAGAGAGAGGGGATGACACACAGCAAAGGGCCGCAGGCGGGAGTCGAGCCACCAGCCGCTGCAGAGGACTAGCAGCCTCAGTACATGGGGCACATGCTCTACCAACTGAGCTATAGGGGCGCCCCACTTTTTATCTATTTTTTGTAGAGTGTTTGAACTGGATTCCATACATACATCTGCCTCATCTATGAATACATTTTCATAGATGAAGCAAGGTTCAATTTGGTGAAAAGGAGGTGGAGAGGCAGGAACATAATTGGTCAACGTGCCTTTGTGGAAGTTCCTTGCTGACGTGGTGGCAATGTTACCCTTTGTGCAGCCATAAGTAACTGGGGGGTTCTCACAAAGTCATGATGTTGGAGAATGAATCTTAGTGACTTTGTGCAGTAATGTGCTTTTCATTTATTTTTTGTTATGAAAGTGCTGAATGTAGATATCACTTTGACTATGATCATTTTTTGCTAAACGGATTTACAATAAACATTTTCTGTTAACTACATGCCCTGGATGCTGTGTCCTAAATTATTTTATATAGTTTCTAACAAATGCTCTGTGGTGAATATATTTTTACTTGCTGTGTGTATGATCTGAACACATTGCTTGGTTTTGAACACAGGATAACTGGTTTTGAGGTGATAGTTTGATTGTGATAGAAAGGTCTAGGGTTTTGTGAATGTAGTTTGACTTTTTGGATTTGTGTTTAAGGTTTTGAGAAAATGGGTGGAGGTTTCAATAAATGTGTTTTAGCAATTGTGAAAAACTAATGATTGATAAAAATTGTGAGGTGGGGGATGCAAAACATGCGCAAACATTTTTCAACTTCTGAAAGGGGAGCGTGCCATCTTTAAAAAACCCAGGCTTTTCATAAAAAAGTAGGAGTGTTAAATGTGTTTTAGACTGAGCTCAGCAGTGTCTAACTGGTTCAAACGAAGTCAGATTGTATGTAGCATGTGTGTGCCGTTCAGTGACAAAGTTGTAGTCGTGTTTTTACTTCCGTAGTTGCTAGTTCATCCTTGCTGGTTTGTCTGAACGCCCAGTGTTTTTCTTGTGTATCTTTTGCTTTGTTTTTCCTGTGTGCTTTTGGATTTGGACTCTGCTTTGGTCTGTGGATTATGGATTCTGGACTTTAATTTTTATGTCTTTCCTTTTGGATTTATTTGTAGCAAGGTTTGTCGTAGGCAACTGGACTTGATAGAGTTCTTGAAGACGTTTCACCTCTCATCCAAGAAGCTTCTACAGTTCTCAGAACTGAAGTAAACATCAGTTTTTCACTTATGGAGCCAATAAATCATTGTTAAAAATTAATGACCAACATCTCCATGCTGTCTAGATGCAATTTGTGTATTTTGGGATTTTTGTCTTAATAACTGAATTTTTGACAGCCGTTTGAAATCTGCCTTTACATGCTAACAGCTGCTGTCTTGCACACAGGTGACTGGCTTAGTCAATTTGTGAAGCTACATGTGATATTTCCATTTACCAATTAGCTCAGTGAGATAGAGGATGGTTCTTGGTGTTGAAGGTTGTGAGTTCAAGCCTCAGCTCGTGCAACATTTCCATATGAGAAATCTACTCAAACTTTTCACAAAGGTCCAGTCCCATGCCAGATGTCCTCAACTGGAAACACAAGACAATAGTCCTGATGGTGGCGTTACAGCAAGCCTCTAAATTTCAAAACTTTGAAAATTCATAACAAATCAACCATATGTGCTACAGCTTTGGAACTTTCACTTTGAAATTTGCTTTTCCATGGCATGGATGGCTACTGTCTGGCACCCTGATGCTTGGCTTAGTCAATTTGTGAGGCCATGAACTGTCACTTGCCAATTAGCTCAGTGAGATAGAAGATGGACCCCCGTCTCAGAAATTGTGAGTTCAAGCCTCAACTGATGTAAAATGCACATTTGAATGCCACCTCTTTTTTCATCTTCCTACACTCTGTTTGTTGCTCAGAATTGCCTAATTTTGCCTAAAATTGCCCGGCCCCAATCATTGCTGCACAGCAGCTATAATTAAACTTGCCCTTTGCCACTACATGTTGCAAACAAGAGCATTACGCTCCAGCCCCCTCAGTAGTCCTGGCAGATGTGAATCCTTCAATACACTGCTGCTGACACAAGCCCGTTGGCTGGCTCTTATGCCACCTCCCTACATAATCCAGGGCAAGCTGACAGTGGAACAGGGGCCATCTGTTTCACCTCACAGATCCACTATCAGGCATCCACATCTGGATGAGCCATCACCATCACATCACCCCCCCCCCCCCAACCCACACACCCACCCAACAGCACCTGAAAAGATTCTAGTCACTTTCATTTTTTTTAAGAAACGCAGTTCACACCCCCTCCAAGCACCCCCTATAGACAATGTTCACTAAGAACCACATGATACTTTTTTCTATACAGAGCCTTTCCACTGATCAGCTTAAAAATGCTTGACCTCCTTTTACGTTACACAATATATCATGCACAAGTGTAAATATGGTTGTAGAGACAAAAATGAATGTTGGTCATCATCGCACAGCATGAATATCACAGCAGCTTTGAATGAAATTGTGACTTATCTTGAGAAAAAGTGCATAATTTGACCCATAATGTGATTTCTTTATAGCCATGGCAGTGTCAGTCACTTACCACTTCAGTCCAGATTGAGATATCACAGCAACTATTAGATGGATTGGCATGGAATTTGCAGTAGCCAACAGTGCTACATGAGAATTAAAGGGATATTGACTCAAAAATGAAAAGTCTCCTAAAGTCACAATATGCCAAGTTGAAAAGAAAAATGTTTTTAGCCTGAATCTTAACTGTAGATCCTTAGCTTGAAGCCATATCCACATGCACATGCAGACTGTCTGAACTGGGAGTGTGTGCTGTGATGGTGTGCATGGCATGTTGGACCTTTAGTAGACTTGGATTAGCAGTATGGAAGCATTTTCTTGGTTTTCTCTGGTTGTTTTTTTCCATTGGAAAATTGGTCACCATTCACTTCCATTGTTTGGGAGATTCTGCAACACTGTTTTCATGTGAAACTCCAGCGGAGTTTTGTGGACTAGAAAACTAAACTCGACCTTCAATTGGCATAAAGGTGAGTAGATAATGACTGAATTTTCATTTTTGGATGAACCGTCCCTTTAATGTACAGTAGTATTTTGTCCTTTGCCCCTGCTCATGATTTGCTGCTTGACCCTTAGACTTTAAATTATGATGTCACAGATTTTTAAATTGCTTTTTTTCCCTTTTCTACCTTTACATATAGTACCATAATTTTTTGTGAAAAATGAAGTTGAAACAAAAAACAAATTCCTGAAATTCCAACTTGCAGTTGATACTGTATTGTTGGAGTGCTGAGATACAAATACTCCTTATTTTGACAAAACTCACAGAAACTGCACTGATAAATGAAATGAGAAACACTACAGTCACTGTCCTTCTGGGGATGGGATGATCTAACTTCAGCCAGTCAGACCATGATTGAGTACATGGTCAACCAAAGTTGTGTAGATTTCATTAGAAATATGATCTCACCTTCCTCTTCTTCCTCCTCCTCTTGCTCTCACTCCTCCTCTCCTCTCTGTTATTCATGCTGCTTCATTTTTTCCACAAAACAGTAGAGGTCACCTCTTTTATGCTCTGACACATGATTGAAGTTTTTTGCCAGTTGAGTTTGAACAGGTGACATGAGTGAGACCAGTTGGTAGTAGAGTGTGTGTCAGTTGTCAGTGTGTGTCAGTTGTCAGTTGTCCATGTGTGTGAAAAATTCTGTGATTGTTGCTTTCAGAATATTTGGCTTCTCTATAGTAGGACTGTTTTTGCAGTGAAAATCCTACAATAATAATAAAAATGAACATCAAGAAACTGAACATCACGAAAAAAAGGAGTAGGGCCTACTGAGACAGCACCCTAATTCTACAGTATAAGTAAATGCAGATATCCAAATGCAAATATCAGAATTGGATTGGAACTTGGATCACTACATTTTTGTTATTGTTCTTTTTGACATGCAGATCAGTTCAAGACTGTGACCAGTTCACATTGGAATCTGTTATGGGCCACATTTATAAGATAGTGTGCACAGCCACCAAAACATCAGATCTGAGCAATTAATCAAAATTGAGTACTAAGGCTTGCTGTGAGACCGTAGCCATGGTCAACCTATAGTAGTTGACTTGTGCTCGTCCTCCACCTGGTTCCACCTGGTGCTCGTCCTCCACCTCTTTCTCTTCCTCTGCAGGCTCCCCCTCTCATTCTCACTCTCCCTCTCCATACAGTACTGTAATGTTGCCTTCCATTTTTGTTGAAGACACTCATCTGTTGCCGTTTTACAGAGCGTTTAACTGACTGGTGAATTTACACTTAAATAATAGTAAAGTGTCTGCACACCTGATGGCAATGTTTGAGTTGTTTAAAAGTGTGCTTTTTTGAAAGGCATTACTGTGAAAGGGCAAAGAAGTGACATGTTAGATTTCCATGTCTCATGTAGAGAAGTGCATTTAGTTGCAAAGGTGTGCAACTGAGGATGTGCAGATCTGGGGTGAGGTTTTACTCCTTGAGTGTCAAGTTTCCCTAACTGTGTGTTATTTTGAAATTTAGTGTGCCAGCAATTGTAAAAAAAAAAAAAAAACTGTAGTGTTTGTGTGTACAGTAAAAATGATAACTAGCAATTGTTGATCTCATTTAAGTTTTCAAATATTAATATTAAACAATGTTGGATTGGATGGAGGGAACATCTGCCAGGGGACAACAGATGGAAATTAGCCTATGGCTACAATCTGGCTTGTTTACATCTCTGCACTTTGTATATGACGCTCATCAACTTGCACTGTCCCTTCAAATAAAAATAAATTGAAATTGAAATTGGATATCAGGAACATACTATAACCTGTTTTTAAAGTTGTATTTATTGAAATTTATAGGTCTGGTGGATTTTAAAACTGCTCAGGTCATGTAAATAACATTGTTTCCCCACCCTTATTTATTGTTTGTTCCTATTTCATATTGATTTTTTTTAACATAGATTTTTATTTTTTTTAATGTTTGAAATAAATAAATCAGATCAAATCAAATTAATCTGACACAGAAATAAGGCTCTGCCACCTGCAAATAACAATAACATCCAGACAAGAATTTTTAAGTCAGTATAACAAGGATTTTGGACTTGCAATTACAGCACCCTAATTCTATAGAAACCCTATAGATGCAAATCTACAAGAATATCTGTGTTTGTTGGACATAGATATACATGGCATTAAAGCAAGACTTTCATTGTTAGCCTCAAAGGAGTATCATCATCAGGTGAACAAGAAGATACAAGTTGACAGAACTCTCGTCTAAACTTGTAAACCTTAGTCAAGTTTCCAACAGTGAACAAAAGTTGGGAAAACATAAAGTTTGGAAGCTGTGATGCAAATCAACCAATCCCTGTGAATTCTGCATGATCTCCTCTCTCGCACATGAGCATCAGAACTGGACCACGGAGGAATGGAAGAAGGTTCCCTGGTTTGATGGATCCAGTTTTCTTTTACATCATGTGGATGGCCAGGTGCTTGTGCGTTGCCTTCCTGGGGAACACATGGTACCAGGATGCACTAGGAGATGAAGGCAAGCTGGGGGAGGCAGTGTGATGCTTTGGGCAATGTTCTGCAGGGGGACCTTCCACCCATTCCACCTCCCCTCTTTCTTCCCCTTCTCCTCTTTCCCTCTTAACCCGACCGGTGCCGTCAGATCACCGCCTACCATGAGTCATGGATCTGTTCGAGGTTTCTGCCTGTTAAAAGGAAGTTTTTCCTCGCTGCTGTCACCAAAGTGCTTGCTCATGGGGGAATTGTTTCAATTTTTGGATGCAAATAAAATTAATTATAGAGTGTGGTCTAGACCTACTACTCTACTCTAAAGTGTCTTGAGACAACTTTGTTGTGAATTGGCGCTATATAAATAAAACTGACTTCACTTGACTTGACTTGACCTTGAGTCCTGCCATTTATGTAGATGTTAGTTTAACATGTACCACCTACCTAAACATTGTTGCAGATCAAGTACACATCTTTTCCACAGCTCCATTCTCCCAGTTTCGCTCCTGTTCCTCTGCCTCAGTAATTTTCCACTCTACCTGCCAGCCACTCCCACCTAATCAGCCCAACTCCCTCACCTGCAAGCTCAGCTGCAGCTCATCCCCAATCAGCCCAGTATATCAACCTCTCCAGCACACTCACTCCTGGCCAGATTGTTTCTTTAGGATTCCATGCAAGACTCTCCAGCACTATTTCCCGGACTGTTTCCCCGTTGCCTACCCTGCCAGTTTTTGACTCACTTGCCTCGTCTGTTCCCTGGTAAACCACCACAGTCTTCTGTCCCTGACCCCGAGATCTGCCTCTGGAATTCCTGATTTTTGTCTGCCTGTCCCTGAGGCTGTTTGGTGTTTCCCTCCTGCGACGTTGCAGTGAGAGATTCCCTGTTTCCTCGTCAGTGTTGTCCTGTGGAGAGACACTACTCACCTCACCTCTGCAATTCTGATTCTTTCTGGTCTGTCTGCTCACCTGGTCCCGACTTCCCTGTTGCTCGTCTCTCATCAGCTCGTCTGCCTGGTCTGTCTGCTCACCTGGTCCCGACTTCTCCGCCTGGTCCCGATTTACCTGTTGCTCATCCCTTGTCGGCTTGTCTGTCTGGTCTGTCTGCTCCCTCGGTTCCACTTCCAGGTTCAGTTCAACCCATTCCCCGAGCCTGAAACCCAGAGACTTTGTGTGGGCTCTGAGCCCAAAGACAAACTGTACCTGTGCTTCTTTGTCTCCCCTAGTTTCTGTTTAGCCTCAATTACAGTGGTGGAAAAAAGTTTTCGGACACCCCATGCATTTGTGAAATATTGACTCACTCACTCACTCACTCTTAGGTCTTCAAGTGCAATTTCTTTTAGTACAGTTACAGCCAAAATACTAAACAAATCCTAAAAACTTTGATACCGACTTTGATACCGACAATGTTGAGAACTGACATATTGAATTAGAAGAATTTAGTTTTGTTAGTTTTTCTTGTAAACAATAAACAAACAAAAAAAATTGTATTTGTTTGTGTCTGTCTAAAATTTTAATGGGTGTCCGAAAACTTTTTTCCACCACTGTATAATAAAGGTCATTACCAACGCTTCCTGTTGTATGGTGTACTGCATTTGGGTCCTGAACACTCAGCAGGATAATGTGCACTGCCACACTGCAAAAGTGGTTCAGGAATGGTTTGAGGAACACAACAATGAGTTCAAGGTGTTGACTTGGCCTCCGAAGTCCCCCCAGATCTCGATCCAATCGAGACCTGGGGGCAAACAAGTCCAATCCATGGAGACCCCACATCGCAACTTACAGGACTTAAAGGATCTGCTGCTAATGTCTTGGTGCCAGATACCACAGCACACCTTCAGCGGTCTAGTGGAGTCCATGCCTCGACAGGTCAGGGCTGTTTGGATGGCAAAAGGACACAATATTAGGCAGGTGGTTAAAATGTTACAGCTGATCAGTGTAAATACATATTCAAGTTTTTGGCTTTTGATATGCAAACATTTTATTTAAAAGGTTCACAGATTATTGAATCACTTTCTTTTGGACCCAGTAAATTCCTAGACATTTTTGTAAGCTTTTATTCTTCCTAAATGTTGGAGATTAATTGTCAGCAAAAAGGTTAGCATGTAGATGTGATATAATGGGGTTTAATTACACCAACACTTGACCAGTCTAAACAGTCAAGAACCTATACAAGAATAGGCCATGTCCAAAGTAGTGATGTGCGGGTCAGGGATTTTTAAGACCTGCACGCACCCTACCTGAACTTGAACTGAATGTTCTTAAGAGAGTGAAAAAAGAGACTTCAGCCTGTCAGAGTCTCTGACATCTGCGTGTCTGTGCACTGTCAGTGGCTGTTCATCCCCACGCAACATCGTCATTCTGTCCTCTGTCCCCATGATGAAAACTTCCCCTTGAACCCCTCCTCCCACTGCAGTCATTGATCACCCCTTACTGTGGCAAGTCATTTTTTCTTTGAAGTCATTTTTATATCGAGATGTTTCTTCTTCTCTCCTCCTCTTCTTCTTCAGTGACAGTCCAACCCTCCAGTTAAACAGCATTACAGCACTCGCTTTTCCTGTTTCTTTGCTTAAGCAGGTCTTTTACTTCCACTGCTGATGCTGTTAAAATGGTAGACTTTCTTTTATGAATCTCTGAAAGCAGGATGTCAACTCCAAACTCATAAAGTTCTTATTAATCTTTGATGCCATTTTCATGAATGAATACTTCCTGACATATGGGGCAGGAAGTGTAGCCTTATATGCAGGGTTCAAAATTAGAGGTCGCCAGTCGCCAGTGGCGACCTACTTTGATCCTTTGGCCAGTAAAGTCCGTCCACTAAGTGGCCACTCTGGCGAGTGGAAGAAAAGGCCCAACTACTGTTGTTGTTGTTACTGTTTTTTTGTTGTTTTTTTTTTTCTCCCCCCGCCTATGTCTGTGACGCTTCGGTTGTGTCACGCAACATGCTGCTGGTCACTAACAGGCGGACCGCGGTCCGAGTCCGGACCCAGACGTCGTCCCATATGGACCCGGGATTTTTAGCGCACTGTTTCGTACATAGGTGTGAGTACTGGAATTCGGTATTAAACGGTTACATTATTCAAGACCAGTTCCGACGTTTAAGTTTTGATGTAATTTATTATGACAGGGCTGCAGCGCCTGTCCTCTCTGTGCCAATACAGCTTCTCCATGCAGTATGCACACACAGAGGTCAGTGTGTTTCTCTGTCTGTGTCTGATCTGTTGACTTTCTTCATCAGTAGGATGTTTTATACAGTCACCCCGAAACCCAACTCGCGTTTTTTTTTTCCATGTAATTCACCCGCGATTCAGTTTTCACAGCAGCAGAGAAGCTGCATGTGGAGGAGAGTTTATTAAAACAATCCAAACTAACGTGATGCTGAATGACACCAACCAGCTGCTCTTATAAGATTAAACAACTGTATAAGGAGGATTTTACATTAAACAGGAGAGTCTGTGTTTCTCTGTCAGAAACTGTCAGACCTTCTCACAGCAGAGCGAACAGGTGAGGGAGGGGGAGGAGGGCAGATTGATCACTAATCAATCATAGATGCTGTCGTCCTCTCGGACTGATTAAAGAAAAAATAAAAATGGTCACAAACATTGAGTCAGCACAGTGTCTGAGTGTCCGACGGTGGTGTGTGTTGTGTGTGTGTGTGTGGTGTGTTGTGTGTGTGTGAAACATTGCAGAGTGTCACATCATGCTGTTCACAGACAGTCTGCTGTCATTAGTTTGACAGAGACACAGAGAGGGTCGTGTCTAGAAGGGAACCCTAGACCCGCGAAAGATCGCGAGAGTTTGATTTTATCAGAAACAAATCCCGCTAGAGTTTTGCAAATAAAGGGTTCCCTTTTAGACACGATCGAGAAAGATGCGCTGCTCCAAGAAGAAACAATCATGTCGTGGTACAGATGTTTTAATGTGACAAACCGCCATAACTAAAACAGTGTATTCACTGAGCCACAGAGAGTCTCAGAAACACTGATCACTGACCTGCTGTGATGGAAAAAGTACTCAGATCCTTTATTTCAGTAAAAGTATGAATACCACAATGTAAACAAATACTAATTACAAGTAAAAATTTTGCATGTGATTGTTTTCTTTTTTTTGAAAAATCAACATTTTTATTGCTTTTGTTGTATGGTTGTGTAGAGTTGTTGAGTTACAACCTGTATGACCTGCTGAGGAACACCAACTTCAAAAGGAGTCTCCCTCAACCTCACTAGAAACGTTCAGCATACAAAGTATGTTAAATAAATGAACTTATAAAAAGATTAAATCTGACTCATACCTTCATTCCACACAAACTTGTGCTAATATTGCTATGATATGTGTTGAAAAATGCGTATGAGTGTATTATAGTAGCGAATAAATTGAAAAATATACAAAAAGGCTATATATCATTTTTGGCCAGTAAAAAATCCTTCTGGCCAGTAGATTTTAAAAGCTCACTGGCCAAGTGGCCAGTGAGCCAAAAAGTTAAGTTTGAACCCTGCTTATATGGTATTATTGGGGTGTAAATTATGCTAAGTCTCCCATACATGCACTGAGATATGCACAGGCAGATCATTAACAGTTAAAAGTGACAAGTCACAGACAAGTTAAGAGTGTTTGCTGAATCTGATGTGATATGTTCATATGACAAAAGTAAAAGAAATTTAAGATAAGAATACAAAAATGTTCTTGCATGAGGGCCAATGTTTAAATCAAAGTTGGCCCCTCCTACATGACTCAATGAATGAGAGCAAGGGTGAAAGAGTGTGAATAAGGAGAAGAAACGCCGATAATGAGAAAAAAGCAGTGAATCAGGGAAATAAAATGTTACTTTCTAATTGTTTCACAGCAGTTGAGCACTGACACACAGAAAGCAGTGAAAAGAGACATAATACATTGTAACCCTTAGTCACTATGTTTTTATAGTGCGCTGACCTCACACCCTGCATGTTGCGTTGGCTGGGGGCTACACACTGCTGCCAAACAGGCTGAAGCCCAGGACCGTCCTTAGCACAGCAAAACATTAGAATTAGTGAACACACCCACCATGATGTCACCTATTCTGCAGCCTCGAGAGCTCACGAGAGAGCATGCGCAGTATGGACAAAAGTTTAAAGCAGGTGAGCAGGAGCATAAAGCAATTCCATAATGCCATGCCTTTTATAGATGCCAAAATCATCACCATTCAGCTTTACAGCTGTCAATGATGACACAAAATCATGATGATTAGCAAGTCTGAAATCTGAACTGACTGCGCACTATTGACTAAACTATTAAGTGTGTTATATAGGCAACAGGGAATGAGTGAACATGATTTTGGATGCAACACTTACTTGGCCATGTAACCATGGTGACAATAAGAATTAATGAGATGGAGGGAGAGGTCCTTATTTTCTGCACATGTTGTCCTCTTCCTGTCCTTATCAGCCCATCCTTCCAGCTGGGCACAAAGGATGAAGAGTGAGAATAAAATGCTTCATCTCCCCTCTGTTCACACTGTATCCCCCTGTGCTGTGCACTGGAGTGTGTTACTCAATCTGACATGATGCTCTAGTTTTACCATTAGCTTTGTTTGTGCACTGAGTTGTTTCCAGAGGCTACAATTCATTTTTTTTGCAGCACACATGAAACTGCTATTTGTTCAGACATTTGTTGTTCACAGTACAGTCACATGGTACCTTGGTTAAAACAATCTGTAACAAATGCTTTTCTTAAATGGGTACATGTACAGATTTTCTGTGTGTGATCAGAGATCCATTTTCTTCAGTGAATGAACACTGTGTCCATCAGCAGTTCAGAAGACCCACTCCCTCCCTCGTCCTGCAGACCTTTAATGTACAACATCTGCAAGAAGTGTAGAGTTTCATTAAGAGCATTGCAACACGGTAAAGCAGAACTGAGTGGAATGATTTAGTGCAGTGGGTCTTAAACAGGGACACCAGGAGCCGAGTGCACCAGCTGGGCATAAAAAAGAAGGTCTTAACTCTTATGCCAGGCTTAACTACATCCAACGTTGTGATTGGAATTTACACCGAGTGCACCAAGCCTGACTCACCACGGTCGTAGCTGTGCCTGGTCTTACAATGCGCGTCCACGTGAGTACACGCGAATTGTTGATTGTTGTGAAGCAACACACTTCTACGCAGAGCATTATCATGCATTTATCATGTCTCCCTCAGTATTTTGAAAAGCTCTGTTGGCATAAAACTGAGTGCAATCAGCACCTGCAGGGTGAGGGACAGTGCCGCGTCCCTGACCGACAGATGCTGCAGTTGAGGGGAGAGCACTTTAATTCAAACAGCGCGCTTCTCTGCTAAAATGAAATCTTTATCACTTTCTGAATGTCAAGCGGATTTGTCCTGTCATGGATGACTCTTTCTCTTCTGAATGCCCTCTTGTTAATCATCCTGTAAACAAGATGCGCTGCAATCCTTGTTTCTCTTTTCTGGCTGTGTGATTCCATTAAAATTATCGTGGATACAAGTCTGAGTTTCCAACTTACACCTGCTCCACACTAGGCATAAAAGTTCGACCCAGGCGGAACACACAGGTTTTAAGACTAACTGGTGCACTTGTCTTAACCTTAAACTGGTTTTTCTAAGTCAGACGTAACGTCACACCCAGGCATACGCCCAGCTGGTGGACTCGGCTCCAGGACCCTGAGTGGTCTGTGACACTCCGCTAGGTGGTCTGTAAAAAGTTTAGAGATACAAATTTATTTATTTTACAAAATGCTTTATTATAACCTTCACTTATTTTAAGATTAGACACACAATTTCCTTTTCAAAAACAATTTTATAGGCCTATCACATTCAAGTCCATGACTATACCTGCAATTATTCTTTTAATTGTTCTTTTCATGATTTCTGTTTTTATGTTACCATCACTATGCTGACAATACCCAGCTCTTCCTGTCATTCCCTCTGGAAGACCACACAGTTTTCAGACAGCTAATACCTCAACATGGATGAAAGAACGGCATCTCTTCAAGACTGAGCTCCTTGTCATCCCAGCCAGTCCCTCTATACAACAAGAAATCAGTATCCAGCTTGAATCTACCCAGCTCAGACCTACAGGGTCACTCAGAATCAGAATCAGAATCAGAAATACTTTATTGATCCCCGGGGGGAAATTGTTTGTGTTACAGTTGTACCCATTTAAGAAAGACTAGAATATAAGTAAAAGTATATATATATATATAACATATAGAAATATAAATATAGAAATCAAATGGTCAACCCAAAACTTGGGCGGCATGATTGATGACCTTGATTCAAGATCCACATTGATATCTTGGTTGTGCCATTTTCCCCTGTACAACATCAGGAACTACAACATCAGGAAGATCAGACCCTGCCCGTAAGGAGCTGCAGTAGTCAATGCGTGATATTACGAGAACTTATAATATCACGCATTGACTACTGTAACTCCTTATTGGCAGGCCTCCCTGCATGCATGTTCAGACCTCTACAGATGATCCAGAACACAGTGGTATGTCTGATTTTTAATCAGTCAAAAACAGTACATATCACCCCACTGTTCAGGTCTGTCCAGAGGTCTGTGCGAGCCACAATCACAGCGCAAGTACCTCCACATTCAGTGGAGTGTTTTGGATGTAAACTGTAGTGATTAGAATGGAAAGCCAAATCGGAAAATATGATGTCTCTATTAGGGTCAAATGATTGAGAGGGAGTAGTAAATTCACCTGCTCTGTGAAAAGCATTAAAGGCTAATAAGAATACTACACTGAGTAGAGTGTCAGTGTAGGGAGAAAAAATGCCATTTATGAGAACTTCCAGCATCTTATGCAGAAGGGAGAGTGTGATCGGTCGTCTATGTTTGGAAACTTTGTAAATACCCTTTAACAGTAATTTAATAGCCGGATTGGAAAATAGACTGTGAAAAGAAGGATTGTGACTAATATTGAACTGAATCCCACCAATTAAGCCATGGGTGTACTGAGGTTTGAAATGACAGACATCCATGCAGTAACAAATGAAGGCACAGATGGTATTTATGGAAACAGGTTAAAGAGGTATGCAAACAGAGACACAAAACATGGCAAAAGTGCTCCAAGCAAAATCATAGGTTTTGAGAGTAGATGCACCTAAACCCTTCCTCATATCGACGTTAGCTCTCCAAATATTTAAACATAGGGCCTTTGTTTAGAAAAGTACTGGATTCTTGAGTGGGGACTCTTCGACTGGTACTGGGCTGGCTTTGGGCAAAGGCACTGGAAAGTCTGGTAACTGAAATGGGAAAATGCATCATCTATAGTGTTGAAATGACCGGGCACGTACCAGGCTGTGATGATGAAATTATGAGTAATGGAAGACCACGTGATGCTTCTCATGAATGGCATTTTCTTTTTTGAGAGAAGTACCCTTAATTGATGACGCCGCAGGTGCTTGATTATCGCATTTATGCTTCCAGTGCAAGCCCCAGACCTGGCATGCCACAGTGGTAGGAGAACTCTCAAACAGCACAGAAGATGCATCAAGGCTGGCAAAGGAGGGAGGCCAGTGGCTTGAAAGCCACTGCCCTTGAAAAAAACCCCAAACACACAGATGGAGCCACATCCATGAAGAACAAAGAATCGAGGAATGCAAAAGCTCATCATAGAAGAAGGTGATGCCGTTCCAGTAATTGTGCAGGTGGGACCAAAAACGCAAGTTGGAACAGCGTCCTTCATCTAGAGAGATTAAATCATGTAAATTTGGCATGGAGGACACCATATCCAGGAGCCGTGAGATGAAGGAACAACCCCAAGGGATGACGCATATGGAAAAATTGAGATGCCCAAGGAGGGAGAGTAACTGTTTTGTAATACTTTTGGCAGCGCAAAAGGATTTTGTGATATCACGAATGCGCTGCAATTTCTTTACTGGGAAGGACGCTTTCATCTCAATGGAGCATGATGCCAAGGAACTGTTGGCACATGGCTGGACCTTGAGTTTTCTTGTCTGACAGAAGAATGCCAAGAGCTTGAAAACAATGTTTTAACTGAGACAGCGAATAACCTGAGCCATCATGAGGGGCATCTATCAGAAGGAAATTATCCAGCAGATGGAGGATGGAGGGGACCTCTGACACTAGGTTGAATATGCTTGGTCTGCTTCTGCAGCCGAAAGTAAAACATGGCAAAATAATACTTTGAGTCCCGCTTGATGCTGAAAAGATTCCACTGGAACGGATGAATGGGGATGATTTTGAACGCGTCAGTAATATCTGCTTTTGAAAGCCAAGTCCTTGGACCCATTGGCTTAATTAATTTGATAGCATAAAATATCAACGGTGGCATAATAAAGAGAGAATAGCTCAGGTGGAATGAGACTATTGACCTTAGTTATGGGGCTGAAATGAAGTGCAGACAGGTCAGATATTAATCTTTTCTTCCTGGAGTATTTTCTTGTGGCTACACCAATGGGGTTTGTGTGAAACACAAGAAAAGGGGAGGACGCAAATGGGCCGATAACCTTTGTTAACCTCCTTCTCTAACAACTGCAAAACTATTTCTGGTTCTTTAACTGCTGACTGGAGATTTTTGGCCACACAAATAACTTTGGGAGGAGAGATGACCCCGGACAGACACCCTTGAGAGAGGCCAGAGAGAAGGTGATCCACAAGCACAGAATCAGAGTGAGAAGACAATTCTGTTAATGAGTGAATATTTTTTGGAATAGATGAATGACTACTCAGAATGTCTTTGAACCACGTCGGTTCTCTAGTCGGGCAGGATCCCGTAGAACAGGGTAACATAAGGGGCAGATGAACTGAGGGTGTGCATCGTTGCGCCTGTTGCAGATGTGGAGAAAATCGCAGCTGGGGAATGTAGATATGTTTTCATTGAAATTGTTATAGATTGTAACATTATTTACATGCTGCACCACACGGCCTCTCTTGTCAGTGGGAGGCTGAATCAGTAGCTGCAGAGAACTCACGGAGGAAGAGGGCCAAAACAGCACAGCTGAGCACAAGGTGGTGACGTGACCCGGATTCCCGCAGGAATTGCAGGAAACAACTGGGGAGCTTCCAGCGATCATTACCGGTAAATTTGAGTCTTGAACAGACCAGTCAAGGCACAGATCTGACTAAGGAATGTAAAGCGCAGCTTTACTGGAGAAGGCTTTATGATATAAATAGAAGCTGGTTCTCCCATATTTGAGATTCAGGTCATCAATTAAAGCCAAATATGAATCTAACTCCTGCCTTCTCTCCGGGTAGACTAAACAGACAATGTCACAGTCGAATGCTTCCAAAAACTGCCCAATAGATAGGTCTCTGTTCAGCTGGGGATCTCGCAGACTTGAACATAGCAGTGACGCTTTCCACTGTGGAGATGGCTTTGTTGCATGTGGTGGATGGCAATATAAGACTGACTAAGTTTATGTCTTTGCCTTGGAGAATTTAGAATCTCAGCCGATGGGATATAGTTACTGCTTGTGGTATAGACCCTTTTACAGTTTGTAAACAATTAGAAAGCTGTGCGCGCATCTTGGCAACGAAAGTACGGTGGACCACAACAGCTTGTCAATGAGCTGCTGCAAACACGAGCAGTTTTAATCACGTTCTCAGTCTAATCAACACGTTTAATAGCTTGCAGCCATAGACGACACCAATTGCTCTTAAACAGTCACTATTTTTCGGAAGTTTAAGCAACTTATATCGACCACTGGAATATCAATTCTGAAGTATCATATACTCAATAAACAAATGTTTTGGTGCAGCTTGATAACTCATCTGGATGACTGGAGGAGACCGCTACTTCTGTTGCCAAAATGCGCGCGCAGCTCTTCGATGACGTCAGCTGTAAAAGTGTCCACAAATGGCCGTGGCAGGGGAGCAGACTGGAGCAGTTGATTCTTGCCTGGGGAGTGGATACTTTGAGGGATCACAGTACACTTGTTCAACCAACTCCTGGAGCTGGGAGAGGGGGAGGCATGGGGCTGTAGAGATGCCATGATCGTGAAGTTGGGATAAGAGCAGCTCTGTCTTGTCTGAAGGAAACAAGCGAGCGCTCCTATGTTTGCTGTCAGATGAAGGAGAAGGGAGTAAACCGGTGCTGGGACCCTCCAGAGGATCATCGTAGTCAGACATTGGCGTAGAGAACCACAACCAGAAGCAACACAAGATAGAACATGGGCCATTCACAACAATTGTCTGTAATGACAGCTGACAGTGCAGAGAAAGAACTGATTTAAAGTTGACAGCAGCAAAATAATAGCCTAAAAGAGACCACAATGTAAAATAAGGCAACAGCAACTTTCAAATTTAAAACTGATTTTAAAAAATCCAAAACTCTATAAGCCCAAGTGTTTGTGATGTGTATTATATCCCACAATAAGTGTTGGTAGTGCTCTCAGCTAAGGACAGTGAAGAAAACCTTTTTGGAATATAGACTCTTTGGTTTGGAGATGAATGTTTTGTCAGTTGATGCAATCAGTTGCAATAGTTCTTTCATTTTATTTCATGACATTTGGAGACTCCGGTAAAAACATTACATTAGGGAAATGCTTGAGCAGGTTAGCAGATGCACTTTTATCAGACAGAACAAAATGGACTTGGACATTCACATTTCAAAGCAAAATATCTTTATTATATCTTTTCTGTTATCCTCTGTAAACCTTGCCTTTTATTATACTCACTGAAATATCCTGACAATCCTCGTTCATCCTCAGTAATCATGACACATAAAGCCCTTTCAAACTGGAGATTACAAATCTAGTTGGCACCCAAGTAGCAGCACACTCAGACTCACAGTATGTCCAGAGAGAGAAAGAGAGTTTTTACAGGCTGACAGAGCCTCTACATGCCTACCATCCATAACCCCCAGTATAGATCAGCAATGCTCCTATATCCCTCAAGAGGGACGACAATTTATGTTAGCACTGAGAAAAGATGTGTAGCATGTAGATGAGACAGGTCATTCAAAATCAAAAGAAAAATGGGGCAAAAATCAGATCCATTGTTTGCAAAATGCCCTGTGGGAGTTAATTGGCCAATTAACATACAGTATGTCAACAAATGTACATATTCTGAAGGGAAATGTGGACAGCTGATGATAGACACATAGACAATAGAAAGAATGACTTTCAAATGTTTCATGCCATCAGATTGAAACAAAAAAGTCCACATATAAAACATACAACAAAATAAACATATATGAAGATATGTCCATGTATTATTTAAAGGGTTTATAAATGAGCTCATCATATATATGTAAAACTAGATAGAATATGATGTTTGATGCCATGAATTACATAAAAATACACAGCGAAAAAACATGGACTTGGTATATGATATCAACCATAACTTTTTGATGAGATCCTCAACTTTGTTTCTGCATAATGAAGCACTTGTATCAAATCTCAATGAAGAAACCCATCAGAGGAAGACCAGGGTCAATGTTAGCCAAACTGAAGTCATGGCTCAAATGCCCCTGAAATTGTATTTTTGAAAATAAACTACTACTAGGAGAGTCAACACTAACTTTTCCTCTATTGTGCCCATAATTAGCACCAAATTACATTTCTTTCCATGTAACTTCCTCAGATATTACTGGGAAATTATGAACATGTAAACTGAACATTTGCATGATGTTCTACAGTAAATGTTATTTCAAAGCTTTTTCCACAAATATGGTGGAGGCATATTGAAATACTGGAGTCAGCCATTTGGCTAAATCAGGCTTGTCCACCATGTTTATGTTTTAATTGTAGAATGTAAGCTGATAAATCCCAAATTCCCTAGATCAGGGGTCTGCAACCTGTGGCTCTGGACCCATATGCAGCTCTTAAGCTGCTCTCTAGGGGCTTCGTGTGGCTTTGGCAAAACATTATATGGCTATGAATAACAGTTATTTTAATTTTCATTTATAACTGTTGTGGGTCTACACTGTAAAAATGGAAAAGTTGAGAAAAGTCAAACTTAATGGTAACATAGTGCAATAGATTTTTGAGTTATGAAAAAGTTTTTCCAAATTGAGATAATTTACTTTCCTTGTTTGGATAAACTCAAATCTTTGAGCTTTAGAAACCTCAAAAAATTGTACTTAAAAAATCATTTGATTAAATTCATGAAGTGAAAGTTAATGATGGTTAAAATTTCAAATTCCAACTTTCACTTAAAAACATGTTATTTTCAGGCACCAAAATAAAGACAAATCAGGTTCACAGCTCACTGTGACCAATTTTTGAACAACTTTTTTTTGTGAGTTTCTAAAGATTCAAGTACATCTACAGAAGAAAAGTAAATTACCTCAACTAAAGATTATAGGTCAGCAAAACCTTTTACTTCAATGCTCAAGAATTTAAGTTGGGCTCAAAATTCAAAAATCTGTTGCAGTTCCTTGCCTTGATATGTTGAATGTCTCAACTTTTTTTTACAGTGTAAATTGTTTCTTTAACTGTAAAAATATGCAGCCTGTACACTAAAAATATTTTTGTCTTGAGTATGCATAAGCTCGCTATGGATGCCACATAAAAAAGAAAAGTTTTCAGGGAAAAGAGAGAATTTAATATTTGTGGCTCCAGACAGACTTTTCTCCTTCTTTTGGCCAAAAATGGCTCTTTTGATCGTAAAGGTTGCAGACCCCTGAAAAATGCAGAGCACATGACTTCAGTGTCCTCAGTGATAGCCATGGCCCTAATTAAGAGCATAAATTGTAATTGAAATAGAGAAAGACAGATATTGGAGATGGGAATTTCAATTCTGGGATTCTAGGAGATTGTTCTGACATATATTGGTTATTCGCCTTAAGGCACTTCTGGCTTCATTTTTTGTCCATAATGGTTGCTGCTTTGATACAACCAATGTATGTTGTACCATCTCTCTGTGGCATTTCTTTGCATGTAGTGAAAAAAATGACCAGGCAAATATTATATAAGTAAACTTGTGTGTGTGGCATTAGTTAATATTAACCAGTTTAATGGTATGATTAATGCTAATGCTAAGTGTCACCCTATTGTGTGTATCTTCAGTGCTTTATCATCAAGTTATGACATTGAATATTAGAGGGAACAAAGCAATAATGTGAATGGGAATTTCAGTTTTATAAATTTTAGATGTGGCTGAAATACAATTTATCCTGATTAGGACACAGCACCTTAATTCCAATTAAGGGTAATTTTAATGCAACAACAACTAGTGATGTTTTGGGGAATAGAGAGCTTCAAACATTGTGGTAATGGCTTGTGTTTTTTCCCTTTCTTGTTTTGACAATATCAATAACAATAACAATCCATGCACAAATCCAGCTCCATAGAGACATGGTCCTCCAAGTTTGGTGTGGTCGAAGTAGTTGACTGGTCTGCACAGTGCTCTGACCTCAATCCCATTCTGCACCTTTGGGATAGACTAGAATATTGCCTGTACGCCAGGTCCTGTCATCAAACATCAGTATCTGACCTCATTAACTCTTTACCCGCCAATGACGAAATATTTTGTCAACTGCTGTTTTCACTGCCATGCAGTACGGGATGCTGTAACAGATTGTCTGACAAAAAATTGTCACACAAAGAAGAAGAGAAGCCCTAGAATTGAGTAGCAGAAGTAGAAGATGGTGTTATCTAGAATGAAAACACTGGTGCTCAGCAGCAGATCCACGGGGCAGAGAGTGCCACTGAGCTGCAGTCCCTGGACCTCCAGAGCAGCCAGGACACAGCAAGGCTGCTCACACTGCAGTGCCTGGGATTTGCGCCATAGCTGGGGCAGACAGCACTCCAGCCCCTGGGTCTCTTGGACAGAGTGTTTCAGGCAGGGGACACACACAGCTAACATTAGCCACACTGGTGACAGTGATGTCACAACATAATATGAAGTGATAAAAAAACGAAAATAAAAATGTGAAGTCAATATTTTTTTGACGCAACCAACCAACATTGAACTGCTTATAAAAAAAAAGAATGAATGAAGCTCAAAGAAAACATTTTTGTGTCTGAAACTAGAAGATCTGTTCTTTATTTTGATATATATATATTTTGTATATATATATATATATTCCATGTTAACGCATTGACAAAACTGAATATTCTGTGGGTGTTGGAAAATGGGTGAATTTTTTCGAAAATGCTGGTGCTGGCTGGCAACTTTTTTAAAGATTGCTGGCAGGGAGAGAGTTAATGCTCCGCAGCCAGGTCAGATACAGTATCATGATTTGGAAGTTTGTTCATGTACCTTCAACAAAGAAAAAAAAACAATAATAGGTGGCATGAACATGTTGCCTTTAGGCCAAGGAGGGCTGATGGGCATGTAGATCCAGCTAGACAGCCAACTACTTCTTGAACTTGAGCTCTGGACACAACTTGTCTTGTAATTGAAGTTTTATGGGTCTATATTAGGTCTATTAAGTTGAGTGGCAACAGAGTCATCTCTGCTGGTTCTCCTGTTGATTATTTGTGTATAATATTAGTGATTCTGCCAATACCTCTGTCATAAAACAAATGTAAATGTTTCTTTTACTTATGATAACTCAGCCTTCAGCAGGCTTGACTTCAGCAGGCTCTGTGGGTAAGGATCTATAAGGAGGTAAAGTCCAAATTCTCTGCTACCATTTGCTGTATCTGAAATATTATTGTTTCAGTGGATTACAGTGAGCCTTTGGACTAACCAGTAGTGAAGGAATTGTTACTTTTAGACGTAGAATATCTCTGTCGACCTGTGAACCAGCACTTCAGTGGACACCTCAATGTTGACTCCAGTTTACTGATGATATTTTGGAGTAAACTGCAATTCAGTCAGCTGATGTGCAAAGTTAACAGGTTCAGTAATTGAATATATTTCAATATATGTTCAGCTACATTATGAGGCTTTTGTTTAAGTTCTGGAATAAAAGAAAAAAACAAACAAACAAAAAACAAACAAACAAAAAAACAAAATGAAATGTAAAATTAGAATATTTAAATATTTGAGAAAATTCTTTTTCAATCCTGACAATTATTCTTTCAACAACCAAGATGCTGTTGAGCAAGGCACTTAGCCACCTGCCGTACCAGTGGACCCTCTCAGTAAAGGTCTTAGGTAGATCTGAACCTCAACCTGTAAACCCAGCCTCATTAGCTCTGCATAGGCTCCGACTGAAAACATCAAGCATTTTCAACAATTCTTTTCCAGGGAAAGCTCAGCTACTCTGTCCAGTTCGGACTATGACTTATTTGATTTATTCCTTTATGCAGTGGCATGTATTTTATTGAATATTGGGTTTGCAAATAGGGATAGACTGCTGTGGTACAATCTAATTTCAGATACAGTCAAGTAGTATTTTTCCACTGAAAGGCAAGAGTTTGATCTGACTGGTTGAAGTTAGACCATGTTACATATGATAGACAGATGGTTCATTCAATCACCTACCAAGTATTTTTTGAAAGTGCTTGCCCTTTTCCAAACAGTTTCTAAGGACGACATCCCAGATGGTTCAGTGTAGCAAACTATCTGGCCTTTAAACAGGAAAGTTTGTCCCTGACTTACTGAGTGATGAAGTCATACAGTTGGTTGGCCAAATGTTAGACAGTCCCTCCAGGATTTCACAGGCTTTTTGTGGGATTGTTTGGCCTAAAATTCCTGGATTTCTGGAAAAACTGCAATGTTTTTAGGTGCTTTTTGCACAAAAAAAAGAAAGAAAGAAATGCTGGAACAAGAGAAAACTGCAAAAAAGAAAAAGAAAAAGAAAAAAACGAAAACAAAAAACATTTTTTAGATTCTTTGAATCATTAAAGATCAAAGGCAAAAGGAGAATGAAACCACTCTATGTGTGAGTGTTCTATCTAATCTTACCAAAAAGGCTCAAGATTCCAACATTTCTCACAAAATATATTCACTTTTGGGGTATTCCACAAAGAAGCAAAATCTATTTGGAGCGCAAACTTAAAACCAGCACAAAATTCTAGAGAATATAAGTGCACAAAGCATTAATAAATGTCAGTAACTATAATAAATTTCTTCAGTACCGGTGACAAAAAAATAAAATAAAAATACAATAGTAAATAATAAAAACACTGAGTTGGTACATTGAGACACATGTATGATTTTAGCATGGGGGGACTGCTATGTTTGCCGGAACTCACAGGAAATTACAATATTGGTGAAATTTGCAGAAAAGTTGCAGTGATTGGACAAAATTGCAAGGTCGTGCAGAATTCACGGGCATTGGCTGAATTTGCGTAAATTGTTGCAGTCACAACATTGCAACTTTCTGGAGGGACTGGTAAGAGTTTCCCTATTGGCTGTTGTGTTTTCAAAATGCATAGGCGTGGAGAATGAGTTTTACAGTGAGGCGCAGACACTCTAAATTGCGTCCTCAAGGCTTTTACAGTGGTTCATTAACTGCTGCTCTTTCCAAATTTATTTCACACACAGAACTGAATATTCTGCTGGTCTTGGATACTACTGTCTAAAGACTAAAGACTTCCGCTTCTGCTTTGATTTAATATAATATATAATAATTCTAATTTCTCTGTCACATCAAACATCTTAAGATATGACTGGAAAGTATTGTTCAAGCAGCTGCATTTGCAGCATTTTTTGAACCATGTTATGTGATATGCTGCTTCAGTATACTTTTAGATGAAATATTACTAGGACCAATACAGGAAATTGCAGATGACATTATAGACACTGTCCGGTTTGTCAGTGCAAGAATTTATGAATTTATGATTGACTAATCTAACAGGGACCATCTCACAAGAGTAAAATACCCTGTAGTCCATTTTTGGCATAAATTACAGTTGTGGTTTGGGTACATAATTCAGACCTTTGAAGAACTCTACAGGACAATACAGGTTTTACTGGTCACCTCCCACTGTGAGCTCTTCCTACCTACACCATAGGTGTAATCTGTTATATTTCCTTTGCCGATCTTTGACTGTCCCAGTACTACATCACGTTTGTCCCTTCTCAACCTAGAAAACCTACCAGTTTCAGTCTTATTGAGGAGGACTGCATATGTTTTTTAACAATATATGTGGTGTAATGCTACAGCTCTTCTGCTGTCATTTCACTGATTAGTGTCTCCACAGTCAGTACTGTACACAGAAGTGTAAATTGTTACATTCAGTGAACGCAATACCTGTTCACAGTGATTCAAGCCTATCTGACATTTCCTGAACCAGTCTGTGATTCTCATGATAGCTCAAGCGTGCTCTTGGATTTGACATGGTAAGTGCTTTCAGAATGTGGCTTTTTCATCTTTCCCACCACCAGTCTCTCCTTGCTCTCATTTGTTGAGCTTTCTCTGGGATACTGACAGAACCCCAAGCAAGAGTTTTGCAGGAAACACTTGCATTTTATGTAATTCTCTTTTCCCCCTCCCACCAATCAGTCGTTTCCTTCTTCCTCATCTCCTTTGCTGCCTTTGCTGAGGCGCTGGAAGCAATGGACTGTGGAAGCAAGGAAGAAGCTGGCCATGATGGCCGCCACTGAAACGGAGATGCCAGAGAAGATGACAATGAGGTAGTCAGTTAGGGTGAGGGTACCACGGCACTCCCGGAAACTGTCTTCAGAGAGTAAACTGAGGGGAACACGACGTCCATCCAGAGGCAAGGAGCACTCTATCCCCTCCATACCTGGGAAGAGAAAAAACAACAAGAAAACCAGTTGATATACTGAACTTTCTCAATGTCATGGCTGTCTCACTCCACAGAACTCAGTGGTCAGTGGGCATTCAGACTGAATAGACCACAGCACTAAATAATGCAATGGCGAAGTTGTATATGACACATCTGCAATGTCTACAGTGTCTACAGAAACTTTTAGAAAAACTTTTAACAACAAACGTGATGGCTGGTGTCCCTACTGTAGTGAATCACCTGGAACTGTAACATTAGATTACATTACATAATGTTGGTGGTTAATAGTCAAGTCAAGTCAAGTCAAATTTTATTTATATAGCGCCAATTCACAACAAAGTTGTCTCAAGACACTTTACATATAGAGTAGGTCTAGACCACACTCAATAATTAATTATATTTACATCCAACAATTGAAACAATTCCCCCATGAGCAAGCACTTTGGCGACAGCGGCGAGGAAAAACTTCCTTTTAACAGGCAGAAACTTTGGACATAGTTAGGATATTATCACAGCCAAGATAACTTACCAGTGTTAGTCTATTATTGACCTCAATCACATACGCATAAGAAGCTCCAATCTGTTGTAAATCTAGCACAACATAAAAGTAACTTGCATACAAAGGAATTATTGAAATAAAATATAAATATAGATATATAAAATAAAATACCGGCACCTCCATCACTCAGACTCATAATCTGTGAAATTGAGAGGGCAGAGTAGTGGTCTACCCATTCACTACCACAATAACTGGGCCAGGGCACAAATCAACTACTGGCACCCATTTCCCCCAGAGCCAGATATCTTTCTCAAGATTTGGTGGAGGCCAAAGCAGTGCTAAAAGAGAGTTACATCCATCAGGTGGACACAAACAAACCCTCTCATGAATGCTAATGTAGCTCTGTGTCTGCTGGACGTGTAAATAGGCAACAGTCTGCCATCATTTCAACAATATCAACTTTATAAGGTGATAAAATATCAGTGTTGTATTGTCCACTGCCCCCAGTGGCCAAAAAAATCAATGAATGCAGGTTTAATAGCTCATGTCATATAATATGTGCTTCAGTGGTACATATTCCCATGCAGATTTTCAGTTCAGTTAGCACAAACTAGTTGACACACAGTAAGCATTAAGCTCTCAGGGCCCCTGGTGCAATTGCATGCTTTGCCCCAGGGTAATCCAGCCAGTTGGTAATCCAGCAATGGTTGTATCTCTGTAGATGCTGCAGCCCTGAAACACTACTAGAAATCCAGCTTTGCACAACATATATGCTGCAGGCTAGAATGTATCCCTCTATTGGGAACCACAGGAGCTATTATTATTATATAACTATTTAAAACCAAAGGCTAACATTAAATATAGTACAATTGAATTATTTTACTAGATGTGTTTTAGTTATAGTCTCTGCAAGGACTGTAAACTAAAAAAATAGAGACAGAGTAGAGTGTTTTCTGTACCACAGCACTGTAACACCTCGAAAACATTTTGTCCATTGTGTAGAGAGAGGCTCTTCCATTTTATCCTGATTCCTTTGCAGCACTGCTGTACCCAAGAGTCACTAGACATCATTGTCAAGTGTGTGTTTATGCGTGTGTGTCTGGCTGTGTATGTGTGTTTGTATGTGTGTGAGTCACTGTAAGACCAGAAGGGGTTTTCCACATGAAAAGGGACTCAGTGACCTCATCGCTTGGTGATATTCCAGTCACGTGGCACTAAAACAGGCAGCCAGACTCACAGGTCACACAGACATGCAGGAGACAGACAGTCAGACAGACAGGTACACACCTCCTAACACGCACATACTGCACATATATAGACAAGAACACAAATAGGACAACATAAACAGATCCAAAGATACAAATATGCAGACATTAGTACATGAGCACAACCACTGAAATATATTCATAATGTTATGTGAACAAAGTCACATGCAGGACCACACAACATTCATAAAGGCACCACATGCACTGCACGTGAACAGAAAACACACACAGACAGGCATGCACAAAAGTGTTAGATCAAAGACGTACAGGTGTACACATGCAGAAATACGTGTTTAATGGAATGTGCAAATGTATGTATTCATGTGCACACAACAGCACACATTTGTTCCATGCAGATACAAACACACTCACACAGAGGATTACATGAACAATGATGGCTGTGCAGTAGAGATGAAATGACATGAAATTTTCATATCATGATTATAGTGACTCAAATTATCACTAAGATATTATCACAAGTATTATCACATTTTTGTCCAAATGTACCAGGGGTAGACGATATTGCATAATTTGGTTTCGATCTGATACCAACAGGGCCAGAATTGCTGATATTGATACAGATACTTTTTATTATTTGAAGCGGCTTATGTACGTTCATGTAGGAGAGATCAGTGTATCATTATCTATGAGGTGAATGCATCGTCAATAGGCTAACTCTGATTTAATCTAGGAATATGTCACAGTTACACAAAAAGCTTATTATATTCAGCCATTTTCATATTTCACCTATGAAGTATATATATCTTTTCATTTCCATTGAAATAATTAATTAGATACCAAGTTTCACTGGGCTGAATATATTTTCACCTGGTCTGCTAAAGTAACAACAATTGATGGATTCTGGATTCTGAGCCATTCCCCTCCCACTCCTCCCTTTCTTTCTGCTGCAGCTCCAAGTTCTCTTTCTCCTGGTGTTCTGTGGAGTGCTTAAACACATTTGGAGTGAACAGCCTTCCTATCACACACGTTTTCACTCACAGGTATGAAATAGCTCCAAACGAAGCCCCTCTTTCATTCAGCCATCACTGCAATTTTATGTTGGATTATACTAGTCAGCGTGTGCACCGCGGCCTGCTGTGTGTGCACGATGCACAGACAACAGCAGTGGAGAAGAAGCAAGCACATGCACCAATATGTGTTCGCAAAGAATGTTGTTTGCACAGACAATACTCTACTTTACAGCACTCTTTTACTCTTTAGTCTTTATAGTACAGAACTGCAAAAGTTATGTTCTCAGAACTCAACAGGGCAGTGAGGTTAAAACTGCATATAACTGGCTGTTACACAATGGTGCAGTGGTTCAAAATGTCTGTAGGCAATGGAGTCAAGTATAAAATGTAAAAGTCATGTTAAACACTATGAACAAAATACAGCTTAAATCGATATTCCACTTCTAGATGATAATCCACTCAATATGTCCTCACCTCTATGCCAATGTGAAGATGAGTGAAGATCTTCAGTTCACAAAACAATCCTGGAGTTTCAGCAGAAAACAGGGTTGCAGCCAATGATAATAATGGCAGTGATTGGAGACCAAATGTAAATGTAAAAAAAAAAAAAAAAAAAAAAAAAAACACAAAACAAACACAAAATGTCTCCATCCTGCTCGTGTGGTGTAATCCAAGTGTCTGTGAGCCGCGACATTAAAATTTAGCCACAAAAGACGCCATTTACACCATGTTTTAGCCGAAATGTCAACTGCAGCATGTAGCAGGTAGGATGTAAACATGGCGTTGATGTATCGCGAGACTTCGTATATGTGAACTGAAGATCTTCACCCATCTTCACATTGGCATAGGGATGAGTACATATTGAGTGGATTATCATCTAGGAGTGGAATATCACTTTAAGAGTAATAAGTAGCCTCTTATACACACAATAACTTACAAAAGGACATTTCACATCCAGAAAGTGTGGACATATTTGGCACACAAACAGACAATCTCAAACAAGAGGTAGAACCCTAACGAAGACTGACTGTTAAATAATACCAAAGAATTGTTCAAAATGAAGACATATAGTACACAATGTTGGTTACAGGTTGGATGAGTAATTAAGTATCTCATTTAAACAACCATTTAAGTGGAGAAAATAAGATGTCAATTGTAATAAGATGGCGCCATGAGCGTGTCAGCCAGTAACAGCAGCTCCAACCCCTTTCTGTGCTTTTGCCTCTTGCAATCCAATCTGTTTCTCTGAGCAGTTAGCCTTTAAAAGGCAATACCATTTATATAATTTTCTCCTGATAGAATGCTACACACCATGTGTGTTACAACAGTGTGCAATTATCCTGCACAGTTATGCATACATGCCCATATATCTGTCCACATATCCAAACATCTCCATATATCTGTATATGTGAAAGGTGTATATAGTGTGTATAGTCTTGAGTGTATAGTTTGTTAAATTTATTTTTTTATATTTTTATTCTATCTCTGGTTTATCTGCATTCTATTTATCACTCACCCCTTTTGTGAATTTCCTCAGTATGGGATCAATAAAGTTTATTTTATTTTATTTTATTTTAAATTATCTTATCTTGTTTTGTCTCATTTTTTCTTAAATTATCTTATGCTAGAATCAGTCTTCAAAAAAGTGACAGTATCAGTAGAATCAATATTCTGGGACCAATCCACACACCCCTAAATTGTGCTGAAAATGTTAAGACAGTACTTCCATGTTGCACCACCATGTTACTACAGAAGCCCAGAATGGACAAACCAAACACTGGTTCTAGATATGGCTTTTTGTGGTTTGCATGATTTTCGCAACCACTGTACGCTCTCCTATGAGGAAGGGTGAGAAAGCTCACCACTAAATGCCACTAAATGCTACACACTGGTCCCTCAAAATGTGACACGGTATGACTAATCTTCTGGAACCTTATTGTGGCTTATCATGAAACCGGTATCCGTTTCATCCCCAGTATGGACATGCACATGTCAGCAGGAACACAAAATGTCAATAGAGACAGGGACATACAGCTACATACAGTATTTATATGTAGACATACACAAGTGCATACATACAAACACACACCATTCAAAATGTAGTCAGGAACATGAATGGTCATGGTTCTGACTAAGGTCAAGTCAGTTCACTCAACTCCTAAAGCCATTTAATCAAACCATATGTGTGTGTGTGCTGTAGCTGTGTATAGAGTAAATTCTTGCTGTGAGGAAAGAGTCTAGACATGGGTAGCTTTGTGTGAGTATTGTGGTGTCACAGTATCAGACACACTGTAGTGCTGAATAAATCATGTTACTTGTTCACGTTGACCCAACAGTCAGGGATTATGTTCACAGTATGTAGGTTGCCCTGTAATTCTCTCACTCATTCTTATTTAAACTCAAAAACCATGACAGCCCAGTTAAAGACCAACAGAGCACTTCCACTCTTATGGTTTCCAGAGTGTTACTGTATTGAAATAAGTCAGTGGGCCTCATTCACAAACAGTGTGTATGCACGATTTAGGCACAAATCTGAGATTCATTAATATTTTCTTACCTGAATTTGTTCCTACTCTTCAAAGAAATTTAGAACTGCCTCAGACCATGTGTATGCACAAATGATGACAGCTTGGCTGTCTTAGAAAATGTTGAAACACACCTTTAACTAAATGTAAAGCATGTAAAAACCACATTCATAAAAAAAAAAAAAAAAAAACCTTTAATAGAAGCCTTGGAACTGCTTTTATGGTTGATTTATTTGATTTTACTTTCCTTGTTTTTATGATTTTATCATAAATATGATTTAAATATAATCTGTTTTTAACTGTTTTTTTAAATAATAATAATAATAATAATAATAATATAATAATAATTATTATTATTATTATTATTATTATTATTATTATTATTATTATTATTATCATTATTATCATTATTATTATTATTATTACATAATTATTGGGTGAAAGTCTTTGCTGGATGTCATCACTTTCACCCTCATTTTTTTTTTTATCCCACTTAAAGATATTTTCAATAATTGCGATGACCCCCTTATGTTGGGGTGACAGATCAGGTGCTCCTTGTTCTCCACCTCTTTCCTTATTTTTCTTCTGCTCTGTTTTTCTATTTAATGCATCAAGTCTAATGTCAAAGCATTTGTTTTTCATCTGAGACACCTGGGACACAACATGCACCATGCTTTGGTTACTGCAGCCCAAGGAGTTATTATTATGAGCTGCTAAAGTGCCTTTTCTGGCTTCTTCCTCAGGCACAGCCAGTGCAGCGGTGTGTCCACAGTACAGACTCAATGTGGCGAGGCGGTGCTCAGCACTGGCTGAAAGCAGGTAAATCAGGGAAATAAAACATTATGTCCTGCTTGTTTCACAGCAGTTAACCTCTAAACACAAATAAACACTCACACACACCGCAGCAACGCCTAATTCTGTCTGAATGTGGCAGTGTTACAACAACTTTAACACTTTCTCTATGATACTTTCCTATGCAAACATATTTCCTTATATAGAGAAAAGGGGGTGTTTTAGTATGCAGATTGCAGGCAGCGGGTGCGAGCCTGACAGTTTAGAATGATTCTTATTCAAAAACAGCACGATGGTAAGAACAATCTTGGCTGGGTGCATGTTTCATGAATCAGATGGTGACTTTGCATGGGAACTTTTTTGTGCACACCATAATAACATTTCAATGCACATATTAGTGAATGAGGCCCATTGTTTTTTATGTGACATGACGATAAAAAGTATCCAATGCTCTGCCAAGAGCTTTGATACCAAAATCAATTTTAGGCTTGTGCATTACTGACTCTGGAAATATGTTTACACCTATTGCCATGGTGATAGCCAGTAACTCTCTCAAACTTTGCTTCATTTTTATTGTAATTTGAGAGACTGAGCTATGTGCAGCGGACCTTGAGGCGATCACTGCCCATGGCGACTTCAGGCCCATCCAGCTAGACCAGTTGAACCAAATGTCACCGCAAGCTGTGCAATTGTCCCAGGTAGACGGGGAAGAGAGCTAATCTAACCCAGCTTGGTCCTGTTGCTATTCCACTACCCAATCTACTTCTGGCAAATGTGTGAAAATAAAATGAAGAAGAAAGACTCAAGCTAACTCAGTGATGAGAAATCAGAGACTATATCATAACATCCCAGGTCAAGTCATTGCATTCAATGGCGGAGTGTGTCCAGGGCTGACAGAACACAAGACCCTGGCAAGAAAAGGGAAGAAGAACTCTGTGTTTACATCAGTGATGCTTGGTGCTTCAATGCAGTGGATGGACAGATGTGGAGTTTTCTGTGTTAAGTTCTCGGTTATACTATCTGCCCAGAGAATTCAGTCTTTACTGCTGCTATTTACATTCCTCAAAATTTCAGAGGTCTTCAGCAGTCACATGGCAAAACAGCCGGATGGTATTGTTATCATCACCAGTGGTTTCAATCAAACAGACTTCAGAATTGTTTTACCTAAATTCCAGCAGCATGTCCACATCCCCACCAGATGAACAAACATTGGACCATGTCTACACAAATATTCCTGGCAGCTATAAAGCCCTCCTTCGTCCTCATTTTCAATCAGTTTTCAATCAGACTAGGTCACAACAGTTATTTTCATCATCAATTAATGTTGATAAATTTCTTAATTAATTAATTATTTGTTTGGTCCATAAAAAGTCAGAAAATGGGATAAAATATTGATCCATGTTTCTCAAAGCCTAAGATGATGTCCTTAAATGTCTTGTTTTGTCCACAACCCCAAAATATTCAATTTACTGTCAAAGCTGACGAAAGAAACCAGAAAATACTGATATTTTAGGAGCTGAAATCAGAGAATTTGCACATTTATTCTCAAAAATGACTCCAAACAATTATTGGAATATTAAAAAAGTTTAATTGATTAATCTAATAGTTGAGATCTAATCAATCAATCAACTAGTTGTTGCAGCTCTAAATCATTTCCCTGCTTTTCCTACTGACCTACTAACCTGACACGCCAGATGGTTTGTTACACAGAACTATCTGGCTTCTATAAAAACTGTTTCGAAAAAACTCTTGGCAGGTGATTGGATGAACCATCTGTCACATCTAATATGGGCTAACTTCAACCAATCAGATCAACTCATCAAACCGAAGCCGGCCGAAAGAAGAGAGGATCTTTTCCATCGCCATTCTTTGCTCCTCTTTCAATGAAGAAATACTATCGCAGCATCCACAAGACGAGTTCAAGACAAGTCATTTCCATGGATGCTTCTCACTGTCCGCGCACCTGAAACCACGCCTGTAACTGCCAGTAGTTGCTCCAAGGACACTGATTGGCTCACACCACCTCTGGTGTGGACACAAACGAATAGACTGGAACCTGGCAAGATGGATTCTCGCATGATCTCTTGATCTTTCAAGGCAGTAACCAGCCTGCATGCAGCTGATAAAAAGGGTCAAACATATAAAAAACAAAAAAAAAGAGTGGACATATGAAGTTACAGCAGCTCTACAGGACTATTTTGAGTGCACAGACAGACCGATGCTCAGAGATGCACCCACCCAGTAGAATCACATCGACCTTGAGGCATATACATCGCCAGTGCCATCATATATCAGCATATGATATGTTGGTAATGTGGTGAGAACAAAGACACTTAAATTGTTCCCTAACCAGAGAGCCTGGGTGAATGGAGAGGTGAGGGCTCATCACCTGGCATCAGCAGAGACTGGAGAAAGACCTCAGTTTCAACAACACCAAATGTGGCAAGTGATCCAGACATCAAATGCTACAATCGCAGGAGCAACCCCATCTTGTGTGAGGCCACATTACCAGATGAGCTAATGAACACATTTTATGGTTATTTTGGTCTCCTCAAGAGTCAACTATTAAGTCTACTCTGCCTCTGTCAGAAAAATCTTGCTGAGAGTAACTGCAAGCTGCTGGGCCTGATAACATCCCGGGCCATGCACTAAAATCATGTGCCAACCAGATAGAAGATGTCATTACTGACATGTTTAATATATCACTGTCACAAGAGAGTGTTCCCACCTGCTTCAAGACAACCAATGTCGTCCCTATGCTTAGAGAGTCTGTACTGTCTAGTCTAAAGGACTGACTGTGTTTGACTGACTAAATGAATGACTGTGGCACTCACCCCAGTTCTGATGATGCTCTTTGAGAAACTGGTTCTTCAGCACATAAAGAGCAGCAAGTGTGCACCCTCACCAGTTTGCATTCAGAATCAACAGATCCACAGAGGATGCCATCGACACTGCCCTCCACTCAGTCTTCAGTCAGCTTGAAGAAAACAACACCTACATAAGTATGCTATTCTTTTTTCAATTTCAGCTCAGCATTCAACACAATCTCCCCCATGAAGCTGATTGCGTAACTTCCTCACAAACAGACCCTGCAGATGGTTTGGATGGGTGGTTTCACCTCCTTCGCTCTAATGGTCAACACCAGAGACCCCCAGGGCTGTGTGCTCAGCCCCCTCCTGTTCACACTGTACCCATGACTGTAACCCCTGCAAACTCTATTGTGAACTTCGTGGATAACACCACCATCATTGGCTGGTTTTCAAACAACAATGAGACGTTAAATCAGGAGGAAATCAACCATGTTGATTTAACCATGTCAATGATGTTTTGTATGACGCACGTCAGTGTGTTGTCGCCGGGGGTGGAAGTAACTAATTACAAATACTCAAATTACTTAAATTAAGCAGTTTGTTGGGTACTTGTACTTAAGTATGCATTACAAATGAAATGATCTTAGTTACTTTTAAAATCACACAGTAGTTGAGTACTGAGTACAATTTGAATTAATATCCAAACCTTTCATCTGCATTTTAGTTGCCAGTAAGGTACTCTGATCACAAACAGGCCAATGAGAACATTAACACACAAATGAAAAACAAAACAAAATGCTGTGGCACACATTTGGAGTAAGGATGTTAATCATGAATCATAATCGATTAACATTAAGAATTTAAATGTATTCATGGATATTTAATCAATAGTCATGGCAGTAATTGCACCTCACTTTGACAGTGTTTTGTCTGACAAAGCTGTCTCTTAAATTAGGAAACTTAGACTTAGACACAAAAAAGTGAAAAAAAAAGTGTTTGTTTTATAAATAATCAATGATTAATCGATTGGTTACGTTTTCAACTATTGGTTAAGGAAAATACACAAAACTTGCAGCCTTAATTTGGAGAGGTGACTGTGACATCAAGAGTTAAGAGTAACTAAGACTGTGAGTAGTTTTTGCAATGAATACTTTGTATTTTTACTTAAGTATATTTCTAATACCAGTACTTTTACTTGTAACTGAGAAATATTTAGCAATGTAACAATACTTGTACTTGAGTACAGATTTTCAGCACTCTTTCCACTACGAGTTGTTGCTGCCTTGAGAGAGTAATTCAAACGGTGCATGCGTGTATTATACCATTTTCAAAAACAATTGTTAGATTTTGACTGCAATATTTCATTTCGACTCAAAGGTAAGATGTTTATCTCCATGTGTTGTGTCTTATTGACTTGTGTGGAGAGTTTTGACACAATAAACCAAATTCAGCAATAAGTGTGTAACTAATGGGCAAACACTGTAATAGGAAAGGCTTTATTATACTGTAGGTCAAAGTGTCATGATAATGTATGTATATTGTGTTAGTATAAGTGTAGTAGCAGTATTAGTATTATAAGTGTTAGTATGTTACCAGTGGTTCAAAGTAAGTGCTGTAAGCACATTTACTTAACTACTGTACTTATGTACAGTTTATGTTACTTTATACTTTTTGCAGAATTTTAAGCAATTATTGCACTTTTACTCCTCTACACATATTTGGATGCTACAGTTACCAGTGACTTTGCAGATAAAGATTTGAAGAACTAAAATTACCATGTTATTTCACATGGTTTATTGTTATACAATAAATTACCCAATGTAAAATATTAAAAGTTCTTACTCCAAATCTGGCTCATTTGCACACCTGAGCTGCTTTGAGTCTGTTTCCAGACTAAAACTGGTCACAACATCATCTGGCAAATGGTAAATATTATCGTATAGGTGTCAGCAGAAAAATCAGGATAAGAATCACATCCCACATCAAACCAGAGGCCATCTCTCAACAAAGACAGGAAGTTCCATCTCCTATATATCCATCTGTTATCATGTGACTGATGCTCATACTATGGCCACATCATGACAACTGAACTGAGAACTCCAACTGCTGAGGGGTGTACTATGAAGGGAGATTAATATGTTTGTGAGTTATGTGTCATGAAGGTGGCTCTCTTTTAACGTGGCTAGATCACCATGGTAAATTGGGAGCAGGTCATGTTCTGAGTTTCAGATTAAATTGGCTGTAAAAAGCGCCACTAATGTCTGCATCATGCTGTCACAGGAACCTCCATTTAGTGATGCAGAATCATTTTTTCCCATTTGGTTCAGATCATATCAACACTTTAAGAATGATAAACCAACTACATACCACTTTGAATACTACTACAACTATTTAAAGTCTGTTTTGCATTACTGATATTGCAGCTCAAAACACTGACCAGAAAATTGATGGGTCTATCCTATTTATCACAGAAAATTTTCCATCAGTTACATTCATTATACTTTGATTTGGCCAAAAACTTCAGTGATGTGCACGTCTCTGTCATCATGGGACAGTGTCAGACTGACAGCATCACGTTTAAATCAGCTGTATGAAGTTTAATTGTTTAATGTGTAATTGTCATGTTAGAAATAAACAGCAGCATTAAGATCACATTCAGTTGATCACTAATTTTCAGACAGCATTCTTCTTCTCCTGCCTTATTTGCAGCAACAGTTTTACTTTTTGTCACTTCCACAGCTCTCATTATAACAACTTGCTCATCTTGACTGAAGTAGGCGGCTCACGATCTCTTCACTTTGTGCGGAAGAAGAGTCATGACACAGCAAATACCCCTTTTTATATGCGTGTGTGCACAGAGCCTTAAGAAGAAAGTCAGAGTTAACAAAGCAAGTTGATAACTACTGTTGTGATACCTGTTATCTCTGACGGGTTTTAGGTTTTGTCAAGCAGCTCATGCAAAGAAAGTCTGACTGTGTTGAGCTTCCTTCATAGTACATTTTAAAGTTTAAACAAAAGCTTGGAAGTTGAAGTAGTTTTATTGTTTTACAGCTAGTTGCATTTTGTCTAAATAGTGAAAATATCCAAAATATTGTGCCATTGTGCCTTTGTGGTTTTTAGCCATGTGGGTATGCACACATACTTGATTGTCTGTAAGTAGGAAATCCATCTATTGTATATTCATTAGAAAGCTGCACCTCAGAGGTTAGCAGCACTTTGCAAAATCAAGTTTAGTGCACATAGTATATTTCAGTATTTGGAGAGCTCCATAGTGTTTCTTCAAAGTGTTTTTTGTTTCTTTGTTAATACATTACGAGCTCGCTGTGCTTTAATACTTGCAGACTGTGAGCAATATTGATCCAAAAATAAGATGTAATATTTCCATGAGAAATCAGCATTTACCTGAAATGACCTGTGATGAAAGTGAAAATCAGGTACATTTGGTCAATACTCATTCAGTTAGTGAAGACTGAGTCTGCACCATGGACCTTTTCATTTCTCATTCTAGAGAAAATAAAACATGTTTGTTTTTTTATCAGTGTTTTGTATTTTTACCTTAGCAATGAAGAATAACTTTTCAATATATTTGTAAGTAAAGATTTTTTCTTAATGTAAATTTAGTCTATGTTTCCCTGAAAAACATAAAGCAAATCTGGTTTATTCTGTGGTTTATTATGTGCAAGGTGCACTGATGTCTGTATAAATGCCTTCAATATTATGCAGTGTGCAACAATGGCTTTGTCTCATCCATTGTGTCTGGTTTCACAGCTATGTCTGTCCTGATTCCCATAATACCAAAAAATATCAGCTCTAGGACAAGATAAACAAGATGCCACTATCTTCTAATTCACTACCATTTTGCGACTAAAGTAGTGCAACACTGATGGAGACCACAAAGATGGAGACCTGCTGTCACTCACGTCACTCTAACTGACAAGGTTTGTTTTGCATTAATGTGTTTTTGTTAATTCACTGGATTTCATTGTTCTGATGGTGACTGCTCAATCAAATGTTAAGAGTAAATGTATGTCAGGGAAATGATTTCCTCTTCACTTAAATGGGACAAAGACTGGAGGCCCATACTTTAAGCAGCTTATCTCTTACCCTTTGGGAGCTTGTGGCGGTTCTCCATCAGCCATACAAACAGTTTGGCAAAGTGGCAGTTGCAGAACCAGGGGTTACCCTCCAGACGCAGCAACCGGAGGGAGGGTAAGGATTCCAGGATGCTGACATCCAGCTCTGTGAGACCATTCCTCTCCAGCTCCAGCTCCCTCAAAGATGTCAACCCTGTGAAAGCATCCCTGCCCACCATGTTTAGGTAAGGGTTGTTCCCCAGTCGCAGTTTGATGAGACTCCTGGACTCCCCAAATGTTCCAGAGGGGATCTCCGTCAGGTTGTTGCTCCCCAAGTCCAAAAAGACTAATCTAGAGGAGGTGCTCAGGGTCCCTGGCTCCAGCTGGGAGAGGGAGTTGTTCCTCAGGTCCAGGTAGACCAGATCGCTGTAGAGGACCAGGAAGTCAGATGGGATCCAGGGAATCCAGTTGTTGGAAAGCAGGAGACGGCGAACATCCAGAGGAATGGAGTCTGGGACTCTGGTTAGACCTTGGCCAGTGCAGTCCACAGTGTGGTGGTCTGGACACAAACAGCTGGATGGACAGTTGTGGCCTCGCGTAAGCAAGGTGGAGGAGATCAAGGCAAGGAAAGGCTGCAGCCAGTTAATACATGGTAACATTGTCGGAGGGGGCAGCAGCATTAATCAAGACACTGGGGGGTGAGGGGGTCTCGACAGTGGGTGAGAGGGGAGTTCAGGGAGATGGACGAATAGGACGATCACAGGGAGGGAAGGGGAAGGAAAGGTCAGATGATGTAGGTTCAGCGTGGCGCTGGCATCCTTCCGTGCTCTATGCACTGCAAAGCGAGAACAACCCAAAAAGCCATCGAGTTGTGAGCGTTGTATTCCAGGAGATCATGTAACAAGCAGCCTGGATCAAATAGCAGTCTGCTGGCTTTGAAGGAAGAGAGAGGAGGAGCAAAAGAGAGAGCGTGCAAGAGAGCGGGGAGGAGGGGGATGCGAAAGGGGAGAGGATTAACACAGAGGTAAATAGAGGGTAACAAACCAGAGGCGAAGGGGGTGGGGTTTGTGGGGTAACCCGACATGTGTTTGTGTGTATGTGTGTGTGTGTATCTATGTGGACTAGCAGGGAGAGCCCTCCATGCCTCATTAGTCAGCTACCGAGGTAAACCAGCTGCCCCTGTCATCAGTTGGATCAGTCGAGTCCTCACCAACTGAAATGCTGTCTGCGTAGTTTGATGTGCACTCCCTCTCCACACAGAAAAGTGAAGATGAGGATGCCATCACCACTGTGACTCACATGTGATGCTGTGAAATACGTGCAGCCAACAGCAGCGTTCCACGTAGTCTTCTGGAATCCCCGCTGTTTCCCCCCTTTCTCCCTGCCTCCTCTTTCAGTCCCCTTTTTCTTTCTCTCACCTTTGTTTCACTTGCTGGATGGGAATGGAAGTAGTTTCTCAGCTTGTCGCCATGACAATGGTTCCGAAATATTTACCAGGAGCAGGATGTGGAGATAAAGTGTGGAAGTGTCACTTTGGATGTGAAGCCATCACTTGACTGCTCTTAGCAGGCTAATTCATGTGTATCATTCATACACAAAACACAAATGGCGGATTGTAAACAGCTGTGCTAGCTGATAGAATACAGCCTAATTACAATATAAGAAATACTACCATCATGAAGCCTATAGTGTGTTATGTTAATGACAAAATGTCCACTTGTGTTCAGACTGTTTCATTTAAATTTCTGAAATGTATTTATTTCATTTTTAAATTTATAGGGTTCATACAACACTGAATGTATTAGAGTATACGCACACATATATACATATATATGATAAATGGAGGTGTTTATTTTTATCAATTTACAAAATGCAAAGTGAGTGAGCAGAAGAAAAATCTAAATCAAATCAATATTTGTTGTGACCACCCTTTGCCTTCAAAACAGCATCACATTTGATACTTTTGAAAGCATTCTTACTTTATTTATTATATATTATATATATTTATTAGACCTGTCATAAAAACGAGAAAACAAATATTTTAGTAATATTTCAAAAACTTGTTTAAAACTAAAAATGTTATTGTTATTTATTTGGCAAATAACAAACTGAAACAAATAAATAGTCCTTTTTCACACATAATAACCAAAAAACTTCATGTTTTGTGTGGCCTTCTTTAGCCCTGATAACAGCTTGCATTCTTGCTGGCATTGTTTTTATGTACTTTTCAACAGTCTCTTTTGTTATTGAGTTCCAAATAGTTTCTAACTTTTCCCACAGACTTGCTTTAGATGAAACTTTTGTGCGATCAATCTTCGAACCTACTAAATCCCAAATTTGTTCAATAAGATTCAAATCCGGACTTTGACTTGGCCAGTCTATCAGTTCCAGTACTAGAGTCCTTTTTCTTGGTCAAATAGTCTCTGCACAGCTTTGAAGTATGCTTGGGGTCATTGTCTTGTTGTCAGTTTTCACTAATTAGCCCACGCCGTTTCCACAAATGGAACCCCATACCATAATGGAATCTCCACCATGTTTCACTGTGGGTGCAATGCATCTGGCATCAAAACGTTCTCCAGCTTTTCTGTGGACATAAACACGACGATGCTGCCCGAAGAGTTCAAACTTGGACTTGTCTGTCCAGAGTACCTTCTTCCAGTCATCAACAGTCCAGTGTTTGTGCTCCCTGGCAAATCTGAGGTGTTTCTGGATGTTTGCAGGTGTCACAGTCTCTGTCTCCCAGTCCCTCCTGTCAGTCAGTTGCAGTGATTTTCCACTCTACCTGCCAGCCACACCCACCTCCGCCTCACCGGCTGCACAGCTGCAGCTCATTCCCCCAATCAACCCTGTATAAGAGCCTCGCTAACTCTTCTGTCTTTGCCAGATTGTTCTACTGTGTCATGCGAGACTTTCCAGCGTTCTGTTCCTGCCTGATCTCCTGTTGCCGACCCTGCCTGTTCCCGACCTGCCTAGGGCCCCTGCTGTCATCAGATCTGCCTCAGACATGGTGTTGCTCCCACACCGCCCGCCAGCTCCTGTTCGGCCTCCAACCTTTCCAAGGTACCCTGACCTGACTACTACAAGTTTCGAGAGGTGTTCAGCAAGGCGAGGGCCACCTCTCTGCCCCCCCCCCCTCCTGTCTGTTTCTGTGTTTTTGATTGAGGGGAATCAGACACTTGTTTTAACCTCTGGATGCGTTTCTGGTACTTTCGGAGGGCTGTTTTCTTTTTCAGCAAAATCTTTAATTTTTCAATATCTCCGTGCAATTGGGAGTTCTCCCATTTCATTTTTTTTCGTTCTGACCTCCTTTGTCTGAAACAATAGGGAAAAAATATTAAATTGAATTCAAAGCATCCGATTTTAATTAGGTGTACGATACATTTTTTTATAGGCCTGTAAAGAAACAAAGAGACAGAGCTCCTGATATAACAAATCACTTATACACTTATACAAATATATTTATGGATAGTATATTCAGATTTTGAAAATACAACTTGCCAAATGTTACACACCACACCTTTAAGATACAACACCATGTAAGAAACAGTTTAGTTTGCTAACCTGACAATTAAAGAACTACACTTTTTTCAATACACCTGTGGCCCATTGTCCACAATAAAATAGACTCATGGTCCTATGCGCTAATCTAACCTGGATGTCTGTGGTTCAGGGTCTGGCTCAGGACTTTGTGGTGGTGTCATCACTACAAGACTCTTCCTTCTTGCTCTGCATCTCTGCTGTGCCTCTCTCCAAAACCTGCGTTTGTACCTTTGCTTCCTTCCATTCAGATCGGCTACTGTTCTTATCTGTCCTGCATTTTTCCTTTTGTGCCATCTATTTCTGTCTCTCTCCAAATTTTCGGCCTTCCTTACAGGGTCAGCGTCTTGCCGTGCCCTGTATTGACGTTGTCTTTCTGCAGCTGACGGCTTCATCTGGAACCGAAATTATTCAATATCCTTAACTTGGAACGCTATACCACAAATATTTATTTTTCAATAAAATAATTCAAAATCCCTTATAAATATCAAATAATGCATATAATCAGATACTTCTATGACTAATGATGAATATAATAATCCATAATGAAGGTAGAATAATGCAAAAATGTTTATATGTGCTTGGAAACATTTAACTCTGTTACTCATCGTCAGCTCTGTTATCAGTTGACGGTAACAGAGTTGACGTTTTCCACCATTTCGTACCTTAACTCCATGTGCTAACCCCAAACAAGGTAGCACACAGCATGTCTAAAAGCAGAATTATTTAGATTTACATCAAATTATTGTTGTTTAAAAACTGAATCAGAGATTCACTGCAATATCGCAAAAACAGAGTAGACAGATAATTAATCTACTGTTGGTGTACTCTTGACATTTTGTACAAAATAATGAAAGAAGAAGCATGACATACCTCACTGCCTCTCCATATTTCCCACCAAAGGGAGTGACATCACCGTCAGCAGGTCACATGATCTCTATATAAATGCTTTGGAGATTTTTATACAGTTTTACAATAGTGATAACAGAGTTGACCAGAACATGGGGACAGGCACAAAATATATATTTTTATTACTGAAATTTGATAAAACACGAAAAGTATATATCCTGTGCAAATGATCATATAACTGTTAATACTGAAAGCATAAAAAAAAGAATTAAACTGAATCATTTCATGTTAATTCAAGTTGAAAGTGTGAATCAGGAGCTGGAGACGAGCAATAATGGGGGGGTTAGGTGTCATTTAGCTAGTATTTAAAATATAAATTGTGTCTAAAATATATATCAAACATTATTATTAGAGAAAGGATAACACTGTTAGTAATATTACTCAAAGTTGATTAAATAAAGATTTTTTGGGAGGGGAATGATAAAAGGTTTATCTGGGAGACGCGAAATGTACCTGCAATTCTGGAATGACCCATATATACAAGGAGATGATTTCATTGCACCCCCTTGCAATGACAATAAAGCTTCTTCTTCTTCTTCTTCTATATACATATACATATATATGTGTGCATACATATATATATAACCTGAACCCATGGGGTGCACGGTCTCCTATCTGAGCTAGCAGGGTACCCTGCCCAAAAAGATGCAAAAAGACGATGATGAAAGTTGAATGTGTGGTGTTGGTCTTTTAAATAGTTGCTGTTTTGTGCAGAAAAGTGGGCGACACACCTTAAAGTAGGTACTTTATATAAACCTGTTGAAGACATTTAACCACAGAGTCACTTAGAGACTACGAGACATTTATACCTCTCAGGGAGAATTTATGTACAAGTTGGCAAATTTTAAACTTCACGTGTAATACCATATATTTATTTGTTTATTTATTTATTCTTAAATCTTATTTTCTAATAGGTTTTAATGTGCACATAATTTTCTTCTGTTGTCTAAAGGTTTGTGGTATCAGATTTTTCATACTAATTGAGGTACTTTTTGCTGACTTTCAGCAAAAATTGTAAAATAAAATCTAATTATTACATAGAATTTGCACTAATTTAAGTACCTTAACTTACCCTAACCCTAACCCAGCAAATTCAAATAAAAACCCTTTTGGTATATTAAAATACACTGATGCTGATTTTCAGCATAGCCCTCGTTGGAGAAAAATTCACCAGCTGCCACTGTGTTGGACCCAACAACCAGCAAACATGATCTAAGGGGTTCTACAAGAGAAACCACTGCATTATGTAACACGGACTAACACATTTGAGAATTTTAGATCTCTGACGGAATTAATCATTAATTATTTCATTCAATGTAAAACCTCATTTGTGGTTAAGAATGTTCCAGTTGCAGTTCCAGTTTTTTACATCAAAAAAAAAAAAAAAAAAAAAAGAGGTCAGTGCCAGGTCAGGGCAGATGAGCAGACCACAAGTATGCCATTCACATAGGCAATGTAAAATACCTTATGTCGAGATACTATTTGGACTTCCACAATAGCAACCCACCTAGCACATCCCTTCTTTCATGAGAAAGATCATATACTCAGGCTTGAGGAGTAACAAATTACATGTAATGTAATGTTATATTATCTGGATAAGAGGTAAGATACGGATATTAATAAAAAATCTAAAGATGTAATTAGGTTACAGATAGATTTAGTAAAAAGTAGTAGTAGTAGTAGGATTACTGTTTTAAAATAAACAACCATACTGTATTACCATGCCAATTCATTCTCATAGCCTCTGGTGAAAAAATGCTTCACTGGGTGGAAATTTCAACTTTTTTGTCTTCAAATCAATCAGTCAATCAATAAATAAAATGGGCACATAATAACGGACATAAAACACATAGAGCTGGAACAGTTAAACGACTATTAATCTGCATGTATTTTGTCCCAGTAAACTCTGCTCACATGCATGCAAATGACACCTATGTAATTATGTATATATGTATGTGTGTATATTTGTAGTATGTAATAATATGTTGTGAATTTTCTGTAAACTGCTTTTGCATTAAAATATTTTTGTTCATGCCAATACAGCTATTTGAATCTGATCTGATTCATGCATGAGGCCCCACTGTTTTACTACTGCTGTGTGCAGTAGTAAAACATTGTATGCAATATTATGCCCTATGCATGCACTTGGACAGTAAAAAATTATAGAGAGGGCTTGTTGCACAGTGACTGAAAAAGAGCTGATAGAAGCGAGAAAATTACAATTTTACACAAGAATCACTACTGTGAACATAGACTAGGGCCAAAAACAAACCATGAATATAGTCTGTTTCATTTGTCTCAATACTAAATTATCAGTTTAATCAGACTGAATACCATGTATTTCTTTAGAAGTCCTTCCAGCTTCAGGCTTTCAGCTTGGCAGATTCTCTGCTTCCCTCTTGTGTTGAAAGCTTGCATCACATTGTGATAACCACACTGCATTTGGGTGCACAGTGTTCAGTGACATTGCACCACCATGAAGACATATAAAAGACATATTAAAGAGAAAGAATGATCACCAATGGTAGATCTTTGTGAGCGTTATTCTAATCATAATCTGCTCATGATCCAAGCAGAACTCATTGAAGCCAGTTCATGTCAAAGAATGAAATGCTGCATATACTGAATGTCACCATTATTTTTTGTTTTGTTTTATTTTATTGAAGACAGTTGCTACAAAACTGAGTTTGTTGTGTTTTCTTTTCTTTCTTTACTTTTCATTTTCTTGTTTTTTACAAAATAAACCAATAACAGTATTACAAATAATTCAAATTGATACATGATTCACAGGTATACCATCAAATATACATTTATACAGAAAAACATAAAATAGAAAAACAAAAGTCCAAGTGAGATCACAGTGGTAAGGGCTGAGAAGAGAGGCGTGTTTGGCTGTGGCTGAACCATCTAGAATCTAACATCAACCTCTGTGTCCCATGTGCTTTGGACCAAAACGGTTCCAAGAAATATCTTTACGACTCCTGTCTACACAGAGGAGAAATGCTTTCAGGGTCACCCCGGGTCAGGCAAAAAGGAAGATTGTGAGGTAAAGGGAACAGGCACAAAGCTGAAATATGGGATTCTGAGAGTAAATTTTCACTTCTACTTTCCAAGGAATCTGATTATTTGCAAAGCGCAAAGATTTATTGTAGACTTCATAAGTTTCAGACTGGAATCTATACTGTATATGGGGCTGTAGAAGCCATCAATTTGATTTCATTCAGTTGTTCACAGTGTTGTTGAGGTATAACATTACCCTCAAAATAAAATTTGTGTGTTTGAGAACTACACTTTTTCTCTTTCTTTCAGAGAATGAGATGAGAAGATAAATATTAGTCAGTCAAAAAAATGTATCCACCTATAACCCGTAAACTAAGCCAATTAACACGCTGTATCTGTTAAAACCCCAAAACGGGGGAATTAATTGCTGAAACAGTTTCTTGATGAACATCAGTCAGATGCAGTGACTTTGTGCAGCTTCCAGCTGTGGTACTGTCACAATGGGGTACTCCAGATAATGTCTTGTTACTTATTGGCTGACATAAAATATGTGGCAACACTCATATATCTGTCATGAGCAAATGTATCGCTCTGGCTGTATGTTGTACCATTGTTCCTGTATACACACGAAAACCAAAAGCATGTGCTAATGTACTCTGTCTGGAGCCCTGAGGCCTCATTTATAAAATGTTCTTAGTTTTGTACTTGAACTCAGTCTTAAGATCATTTCTTAAAATGATTCATAAAAGATACTGAGCATAAAAAATGAGAAGAAAAATTGTAACTGAAGCACCTGTGATCTAAAAATTTCGTAACTACTTCCCTGTCTTACAACCACTGATATCCCCCCATATAATGCAGCACAAATGAGGGTTTCATCAGGAACACTGTAAAAAAAGAAAGTTGAGAAAATTCAATATTTTAAGGCAACTGTCTTCACTGAAAAATTGTAAAAAAAAAAAAAAAAGTTTTGAAGCAAACTCAAACTCTTCAGTTTTGAAATTAATTTAAAAAAAAAAGTTTTTCCAACCTACAATATTCATTGACATAATTTACTTTTGCTCTTAGATAAACATGTATTTTAAAAAAATCTGAGTTAAAGTGAATAATGGTTAATAATTTAATATTTTCAACTGCAACCATTTAATTTTCAAGCACCCAAATAATGATACTTAGGGTGAACAGTTTTGGGAATACAGAATTCTTTAAGTTTCTAAAACTTAAAGATTCAAGCTTATCTAAAGAAGAAAAACAAATGATTAAATCAATAAAAGATTACAGGTTGGCAGAACTTTTTTGTGCTTATTTCAAACCTTTGACTTGAAACTCAAAAAACCATGACAACAGGGTGCCCCTATAGCTCAGTTGGTAGAGCGTGCACCCCAGGTACTGAGACAATCAGTCCTCTACGGTGCCTGCTGGTTGGACTCCTGCCTGCAGCCCATTTGCTGCATGTGATCCCTCTTTCCTGTCATATCTTCAGCTTTCACCATCAAAGATAAAGTCAAAAGACAAAAAGTAGTGAAGACAGTTGCCTTGAAATGATATGCTTTCTTCTTTTTTTATTTATTTATTTATTTATTTATTTATTTTTTACAGTGAATAGCCATGGACCAAAAGAGTAAAGTAAATTGTTTGGAAGATGGGACCACAGCGATGGTAGAGCAGACTGAAGATAATTCCTATAAAAATGTTCATAAAGCTGATGCGAATGTAACAGATAGAAAAAGGAAACATGTTTTGGCATTTATTTTATTTTATTTTATTAATATTAATTTCACCAAAATCCCTCACATGATGTGTTTTATTTTGTTTTTATTTTAAATGCGGATTTCTATTAATATAATTCAAGTTTTGTGCATTTTTTTTTGTATTTATTTTATTTTTATAAATCTGAGCTTTTATTTTGAAAGTTTCTGGACGTGACGTCCGCAGCCTTCCTTCTCCTCAGTCGGCGCTGTTACCTGCTGGGGAGAGGTATGTAGCTAGCTTCCAGGATCGCAAAATTATATATTTTTTTTTTTGCGTTAATGCTAATTCAACGTAAGGATGTTGGTGTACAAATGTTTGAAGATGTGTTCATAGTGTTCTCTGTCGAGTGGTATGTTTTAAGAGCCATTTTGAGTAACTTTGCCGAGACTCTTCCCTGTATGTGTGTGCGTGAACGGGTGTGTGTGGGGGGGGGGGACGTGCGTGTGCGGCCTCCATGTCGTAGCCTCACGTGTTTTATGTATTTTTTTTCATGTGTTAGGAGAGATATGGAGAGATGTGGAGATGTCTGCCTCATTCACACTGTTTCATGTCACCATTGTGCAGGTATGTGTGGTTGGTCGGCTGAACATGTTGGAAATGTTTTGAAAATGAAATGGAAATGTTGGAAATATTTTTTTGTATTTTGCTTTGTGGAGAAATGTGTGGCATGACTGAGTCGGCGCTGTTACCTGCTGGGGAGAGGAGAGATATGGAGAGATGTGGAGATGTCTGCCTCATTCACACTGTTTCATGTCACCATTGTGCAGGTGTGAATAAACGTGAGAACGTGAGATCTACTACCCCGTGGTCCCGTGTGTGTGTGTAAACCGTGACGCAGAGTACTGTGGGCAGCGTAGTCGGGGACCCTGCAGATCCATGCCGGCTACATTGGTGCCGTGACCCGGATGTCTCCTCCACGGATCATCGCCAGAGTGATCACCGGTGGTTGTTGTAACAAGTAGGGACATTACGGGGGTTTTTGACACTGTAAAAAAAAAAAAAAAAAAAAAAAAAAAAAAAAAAATTACCTTTGAAATATTGAGAGTTATTGACATTTTCATCCCCATAATCTGACTTTGTGAATTTTTTTTGTGTTAATGTAAATGCTAAGTATTACTTACCTGTCTTTGATATCAGTGAATGAAAGTTAAACATTTTTGGCTAAGATGGCTGATGGTGAAAATGTAAAGAGGGTACTTGGCTATGACGAGGGTGCTGTTGCAATGAGTTTTGGGAGGGGCATGTTTTTAGGAGATTCAACTCCAGCTAGGGGTGTCGGTACAGTAGGTCACCCAGCTTTGTCTTCCACCCGCATGCTGCATGATATCATTACTCCAGGACAGCCAGTGTCTAACCCAGCCACTAGTTCCTCAGGCATAGGGAGAGGGGCTAGTGCAGTACGCTCTCATGCATCATCCTCCGTGCACACTGATACATTTTCTCCCATGCAACACAGGTCTGTTGAAGGCATTAGTTCTCCAGACATTGGGAACCTCATAACTCAATTAGCTCACCAAATTGGTGAGAGCATTGCAAATCAGATACAGAAGACTACAGATAGTCACAATGACAAAAGCACTCCAACACCTAGTGCAAACATAGCAGAGGGTCATTCTGAGTTAAATATGACAGGGGTGAAGTTCGTGATGCAGGCAGATGTCAAAGAGCCGCCACACTTCAGAGGTGATGGAACCGACAAATACACAGTACATGAATGGGAAGAAATCATGGATGTCTATCTGAGGAAAAGGGGCATTCTGCCACAGGAACATTCTCAGGAGATAATGTCAAGACTGATGGGAAAAGCTAGGGATGTTGTCAAGGTCACTCTGCGCAGCATTCCCTCCTTAAAGCCTGCTGAAGACCCAGAGCTTGTTTTCGACATCCTTAAACAACATTTCAGTGAGGTAACATACTCATCAATGCCCCTAGCAGATTTTTATAACACCTTACCTTTGGCTGGAGAAAATCCAATGGACTATTGGATCCGCCTGAATAAAGCAGTGGATGTGGCTGATGAATGTTTAAAGAGGCAAGGAAGGTGTATTGAGACCCCTGCTCATGAAGTCACAATGATGTTTGTAAAACATTGTCCTGACCCTGTACTCTCCAGTGTCCTGAAATGTAGAACAGCAGAGAAGTGGACATCGCAAGAGATACAGGAGCACCTCATCGAACATCAGAGAGAGTCCAAGACAAAAAGACAAGGTAAAACATGCCGTCCACCACAGCAACGTCAGGTTGGTGTTCACGTTCAGACTTCAATGTCGGAAGATGTAGCTACTGATAAGGTGGGGGAGCTCACCTGCGAACAGAACATGACAGGGCCATCATCCACTCCTCCGGTTGAGAATGCTTGCATCAACTCACTCATCAGCCTGCTAGATCGTGTTTTGGAGCAGAAAGCCCAGGCAGTAGTAGCTGCAGGACCGAGCAGAGAACAAACAAACGTTTTCCAAAGGAGATGTAAAGTCTGCCAGTCCACTGACCACTCCACCACTATGCACTGCAGGCAGGAAAACCTCTGCATGAGCTGTTTCCGACCAGGTCACTGGAGGAGAGACTGTCGACAGCGTAGGTCGAGACATAATGCCCCGCCTCATCCCATTCAGTCTCAGCCTAGAGAAGAACAAGGTGCAGCATCTTTAAACTAGATGGCTCACATTTGGAGAGGGGGCGTGTGGGCATTAAAGAGACAACCCTCAAAGCCGGAGAAGATTTGAAAGAGGTGTATGCTAATGTATGCAAAGCTATGCCAGAAGATTGCACAGTAGTTATCCAAAACATTCATAGAGTTGAACCATTTGGTGAATTATTTCATGCTCCAGTGACAGTCAATGGTTCTGCTCAGCTGCAAGGACTACTCGACTCTGGGTCCATGGCCTGCACAATAAATGAGACAGCAGAACAGAGACTCTTATCAGAGAACATTCTAACACAACAGAAAGAACACACGCAGCGCATTATCCTGGTCGGCTGTGGAGGTGTACAAGTGAGCCCCAAGTGCATGTATGAGATGGAACTGGGATTGTATGGTGTAAAGTGCATGGTCCCAGTCCTGGTGGTTGCTGGTCAGAAAGATGAGATAATCATAGGCACCAATATGTTGAAGTATGTGGTCCATCAAATGAAGAATGATGATAACTATTGGAAACTTATCTCGTGCAATGCACAGGAGTCCGAGGAGTGTGAGCGGTTCCTGGAGATGATGGCTAGTCTCACGAGATGGAGAGGGATGGATGTACCAGACAAGGTGGGCACAGTAAAACTGACTCAGGCGGTGACACTACAGCCCAAACAGGAGTACTTATTGTGGGGCAGGCTACCCAGTAATGTTCCAATGTCACCCGGAAGCACGGTGGTGGTGGAGCCCACTTCATCTAAGTGTGCACCTCGGGGCATTGTGGTTGGCAGGGTGGTCACACCTTTGTGGGGAGATGGCTGGACTCCAATGAAAGTGACCAATGTCACTGGGAAGCCTCTGACTCTAAAAAGAAACTGCAAGCTAGCAGATGTCTCTCCCTGCATCGCAGCCGAAGATTTCACGCTGCTTCAGGGCTCCTGTCAGAAAGAGAGTGACACAGACAAGAAAACACAGGATCAACATAACACTGTTCGTAACACTGACTTGAAAGAGAGACTGAAGGACATTGGCTTGGAAGACGTCGACATTGATGGTTGCCAGGTGAGCCCCTCTACCAAGAATCAGCTGGTGGAAATGCTGGAAAAATATCAGGATGTGTTCTCAAAACACCATCTTGACTGTGGAGAAGCCAAAGGCTTCGTGCATAGGATCCGGCTCACAGACGACCGCCCCTTCCGCCTCCCATATCGCAGAGTTCCTCCAGCACACTATCAAAAACTGCGGCAGGTCCTCACTGAAATGGAGGAGCAGGAAATCATTCGAAAGTCGGTGAGTGAGTTTGCTTCCCCCCTCGTGATGGTTTGGAAAAAGAATGGTGACCTCAGGATCTGCACAGACTTCCGATGGCTGAATGCGAGGACCATCAAAGATGCCCACCCTCTGCCACATCAGGCGGACTGTTTGGCTGCCCTCGGCGGGAATTCTGTTTTCAGCACCATGGACTTGACATCAGGGTTTTATAACCTGCCCATGCATGAGGAAGACAAGAAATACACCGCCTTCACAACACCACTGGGCCTGCATGAATATAACAGAATGCCACAAGGTCTCTGCAACAGTCCCGCATCTTTCATGAGAATGATGCTTAGCATTTTTGGTGACCTTAACTTCAGCAGCCTGTTATGCTATTTGGACGACCTCCTGGTCTTTGCCCCATCAGAGCAAGAAGCCCTCAATAGGCTGGAGGTTGTTTTTCAGAGGCTAAGAGAGCATAATCTGAAGTTAAGCCCAAAGAAGTGCCACCTGTTGCGACAGTCTGTGAAGTTCCTCGGCCACATTATTGATGGCGATGGGGTTGCTGTTGACCCAGGAAAAGTGGAGGTGATTGTCAAAATGAAAAAAGAAGACTTGATGGAAGACGATGGCTGCACGCCTTCAGTTCGAAGAGTAAAGTCATTCCTTGGTATGATATTTTACTATCAACATTTCATACCGAACTGCTCCTCAATCGCAAAGCCCTTGTTTGCCCTCACAGCAGGTCAAAAACGGAGAGGGAGGGTTGGAAAATCCAATCAGAAGCCAGGGGTCTTCAGAAAGCTCAAACCCACAGACTGGACTGCTGACTGTGATTCATCCTTCCTCAGCCTCAAGGAGAAGCTTTTGAACTGTGCGGTCCTCACTCACCCGGATTTCTCCAAACCGCTGATCCTGTCCATCGATGCCTCTCTCGACGGTCTCGGGGCAGTTCTGTCTCAGCTCCCAGAGGGTGAAGCCAAGGCTCGTCCAATCGCCTTTGCAAGTAAGACTCTCACCGGCTCGCAAAAAAGGTATCCTGCTCATCGTTTGGAGTTTTTAGCGCTCAAGTGGAGCGTTTGTGAAAAGTTTAGCCATTGGTTAAAAGGCCAGACTTTTACAGTATGGACGGATAATAATCCATTGACTTATATTATGACCAAACCAAAACTTGACGCATGTGAACAGCGGTGGGTTGCAAGACTATCTCCATACACATTTGACATCAAACACATCCCTGGAACAAAAAACATTGTGGCGGACGCCTTGAGTAGGGACCCCTTCGCCGGGTCAGTGAGTCAAAGGTTGATGAGTGAGCCGTACCAGGATCTTTTGGCTGAGGCTGAGGGGACAAAGGAGGAAGGAGTACAGGATGTTTTTCGGTGCAAGGTTCAAAGTGTTAAGATAAATGAATCAGACTCTGTGACCACTCATGCTCCTGGTTGCAACCGAGCTGTAAGTCACCTTTTGGGTGATGTTAAGTCCATCTGTGAGGCTCACACTGAGTGGGAAGTGGCTGCGGAGTCTCGAGCAGTACAGTTTCTCAAGGTTCTTCCTCAGATGGCACCCTCACAGCCAGACACACTCCCAGCCCTGTCTTTTGAGGAGCTTCGCCACAGTCAGGAGTCAGACTCAGATATCCGAGAGGTCCTGTTGTTGGTGGAACGGAGAAATTTGCCGTCTAGGAGAGAGAGAAACAGATTAGCTCCTAGAGCACGAGCACTATGCAAGCAGTGGCATCGACTGAAAGTTCAAAATGGAGTCCTCTATAGAACATTCAGGGAGCCTTCTACTAGACATACAAGGTACCAGTTTGTCTTACCGGCTGCCCTGAAAGTCAAGGCCCTCTCTGGTGTGCATGACCTTGCGGGGCATCAAGGACAGGCCAGGACCCTGCACCTTGCCAGGCAGCGTTTTTTTCTGGCCGCGAATGGAAGGAGACGTCAAAGACTATGTGAAGTGCTGCCAACGATGTATCTTGGCAAAAAGCCCTGAACCAGCTGCCCGGGCTCCCCTGGAGAACATTCGCACCACTGCACCCATGGAGTTGGTGTGTATTGATTTTTGGAGTGCTGAGGATATCAAACAGAGGTCAGTGGATGTTTTGGTCATAACAGACCACTTTACAAAGTTGGCGCACGCTTTCCCCTGTGTAAACCAGACGGCAAAACAGGTCGCGAAAAAGTTGTGGGACAATGTATTTTGCATATATGGTTTTCCAGAGCGGATACACTCAGATCAGGGAGCCAATTTTGAAAGCAAACTCATTTCGGAACTCCTCAGCCTCACAGGGGTAGCAAAGTCACACACAACTGCATACCATCCGATGGGAAACGGGCAGACTGAAAGATTCAATAGGACGCTTGGCAGTATGTTACGCTCCTTACCTCTGGCAGCCAAACAACATTGGGCACAACAAATACAAACACTGACTTTTGCCTACAATGCCACCGTGCATGAAACAACTGGATACGCACCATTCTATCTGATGTTCGGTCGAGTCCCGAGACTCCCGGTGGACATGGTTTTCAAGCAGGTTCTGAAGGATGCCAGCGTGGTTGATTACAACACCTATGCGAAAAAACTGATGGCAAGCCTTCATGAAGCTGCTGGAATCGCTCAACAGCATGCAAGAAAAGAGCAGCAACATCAAGCAGATGGTTACAACAAAAAGATCCGAGGCACCTGTCTGAATGTTGGGGATAGAGTTCTGCTCGCCAACAAAGCAGAGAGAGGAAAGAGGAAGTTGGCAGACAAGTGGGAACCCACCATCTATACAGTTATAGATCGAAATCCCCAAACTCACATCTACAAAGTTGAGGATGAGAGTGGAAAGACCAAAGTGGTGCATCGAAACCTGATCTTGGATGTGAGCTTTTTACCAATCCCTGAGCAAACCAGTGCAGAACCAGATCCAGGCACCTCAGATGAGATCAGTGGGTTTCAGCCTAAGCCACCCGATGCCTTGAGTGGTCTGGCACAGGAAGATCCAGAGGACCGGACCTGTTCATGGGTGTGTTTGTCATCAGATGCTGACTGTGAGTCATTGGGGAAGGACAGAGAGTCAGAAGAGGAGGGCGAGACAACATGTTCCCCAATCAGAGACTCTGATCAGATGTCACTTGGAAGCTCTGAGGCTGAACTTACAGGCGGAGGAAGCATAGAACGAGAAGAGGAGGTCTTACCTCCCAAAGACTCACCTGGTCCTAGTGTGGTTCTCAAGTCCCCTTCAACCAATGAGCGGGATGACCCTTTAGTCAGTCCACTTGATATCAGTGAGACAAGACCATGTGACATCATGCCCACAACAGTGAATGATAGTCAGGCACCCACACAAGATTCAGGGCCCGAGAGACATGTTGTCAGAACACGTGCAGGCCGGGTCGTTAAAGCAGTTAATAGACTGATAGAGAACATGGTGCAGAAGCCACTATCAAGGGGTATCGTACATGGGTTCAGTAGAAAGTCCCAGTCTTTGATGACTTAGTTTCAAAGTGGAACAGTAGAGGCATAACTTGTTTTTTTTGGTATTTTTCAGTAAATGTATTCCTTTGATCTGATGTGGAAAATGTTCTCGTTGGTGGGATTGTGTACCAAGATTTTATGTGATGTATAAGGCGTCATATTACCTAGGAGAGGCAGTAGCCTGATCAACTTCTGTTTTCTCTGAACTTATTTTATAAGTAGCTTTATATGCTGGGTCAAGGAATTAGATTCCAGAGGACATCTTGGTTTGAGTGAATTTTGAACATTGTATCCCTTTTCATCATCTTCATTTATTGAGCACAGTATTCTCCACATGTTCAGGATTTTGGAGAAATTAAGGAGGGGTGAATGTAACAGATAGAAAAAGGAAACATGTTTTGGCATTTATTTTATTTTATTTTATTAATATTAATTTCACCAAAATCCCTCACATGATGTGTTTTATTTTGTTTTTATTTTAAATGCGGATTTCTATTAATATAATTCAAGTTTTGTGCATTTTTTTTTGTATTTATTTTATTTTTATAAATCTGAGCTTTTATTTTGAAAGTTTCTGGACGTGACGTCCGCAGCCTTCCTTCTCCTCAGTCGGCGCTGTTACCTGCTGGGGAGAGGTATGTAGCTAGCTTCCAGGATCGCAAAATTATATTTTTTTTTTTTGCGTTAATGCTAATTCAATGTAAGGATGTTGGTGTACAAATGTTTGAAGATGTGTTCATAGTGTTCTCTGTCGAGTGGTATGTTTTAAGAGCCATTTTGAGTAACTTTGCCGAGACTCTTCCCTGTATGTGTGTGCGTGAACGGGTGTGTGTGGGGGGGGGGGACGTGCGTGTGCGGCCTCCATGTCGTAGCCTCACGTGTTTTATGTATTTTTTTTCATGTGTTAGGAGAGATATGGAGAGATGTGGAGATGTCTGCCTCATTCACACTGTTTCATGTCACCATTGTGCAGGTATGTGTGGTTGGTCGGCTGAACATGTTGGAAATGTTTTGAAAATGAAATGGAAATGTTGGAAATATTTTTTTGTATTTTGCTTTGTGGAGAAATGTGTGGCATGACTGAGTCGGCGCTGTTACCTGCTGGGGAGAGGAGAGATATGGAGAGATGTGGAGATGTCTGCCTCATTCACACTGTTTCATGTCACCATTGTGCAGGTGTGAATAAACGTGAGAACGTGAGATCTACTACCCCGTGGTCCCGTGTGTGTGTGTAAACCGTGACGCAGAGTACTGTGGGCAGCGTAGTCGGGGACCCTGCAGATCCATGCCGGCTACACAAAGGTCACCAAAGGGTTGGGTACATTTCTTTCCAAACTGCAATTCCCCGATAAAACCGACAGGAAAATCACCTCTAGACTTTGTTATGAAAGATAGGATCATTTCCACGTTGAAGTAAGGTTTTCTAAAAAAACTAGTTATGGTTTTCTACTTAAGTCATATTTAAGATCAAAATCGATGGTAAATCCATGAGGCCCCTGCACTCCGACCGCAGACATTGTGCCAAACAGATGAATAGATACAGATAAACATAGATAACAGTTCTCAAATCTGTTCATTAAGAAATTGTTTCAGCGTGTTACTCCCCTTATTTTCTGATTGTGTAAACAAATGAAATACAAGGTATAATGAGTGAACCTTGGTGTGTAGATATGTGGATTTTGAGAGAGCATGGAAGCAGCAGAGCTGAGCTAGCCGTTTCCAGGCTAACCACTCTCTGATTTCAGCTCTGTACTTAACACACAGAAATGAGACTGATAGCCATCACAACATCTCAACCTGAGAGAGAAAGCAAACAATAAAAACTCATTTCCAATTATGTTGCTTTAGAACCAGTTTCCAACTTGTCTACAGTCAGAACCAGGGACATTTCAGCTCTATGCAAGTACTGAGAAGCTGCCACTGTGTAGTTCAAACATGGGCCAGCACATGGACAGAGCACAGCGCACACACACTGAAACAATTACAAAAACATATAATGTTCTCTTCAAAATTTACATAGATAGGTCATATTCAAGTGAGGTTGTGTCTGTTCTCTGTGTTTGTGAATGATCCCATGTACAGAGATGAGACAGCCAGTGCTTATAACTGTGAATCTGTAGTTTGGCTCTAAACTAACATGGTCATTTCATTAGAAAAAAACAAATAAGATGAAGGGAATATAACACTGTTTTTAGTTAGAGAGCCTTGTAGTATCATCTCTCACTACTACAGAGTAAACACAAAGATTTAACAGGTATTTTCAGTTGCTCTTCACAGAATAATCCACTTGTTTAGTTGGATATTTGACACTTTAGATATCTTCTACATAAAACATCTCTAAAGACTCACTTTATTTTTTTGATTGTTGCAAAATGAGTATCTCATTTTGGAATTAAATGGATAGTCCACCTAGAAATGAAAATTCATTCTTTATCTACTCACCTTCATGCTGACTGAAGGTTGGGTTCAGTTTTTTAGTCCACAAAACACTGCTGGAGTTTCACAGGAAAACAGTGTTGCAGAATCTCCCAAACAATGGAAGTGAATGGTGACCAGTTTTCAAACGTAAATAAAGAACAGAATAAAAACATAAAATGCCTCCATACTGCTCATCTGGTGTAATCCAAGTCTCCTAAAGTCCCAACTTGTCAACTTGGCTAAAAAAATGTTATTTACATCATGTTTTTAGCCTGAATCTTCACTGTAGATCCTGAGCTTGGAGCCATGTTCACGTGCACATGCATACTGTTTGAACTGGGTGTGTGTGGTGACGGTGTGCAAACAGCACGTTGGGACCTTAGGAGACTTGGATTACACCAGATGAGCAGTATGGAGGAATTTTATGTTTTTATTCTGTTGTTTATTTACGTTTGAAAACTGGTCACCATTCACTTCCACTGTTTGAGAGATTCTGCAACTCTGTTCTCCTGTGAAACTCCAGCAGTGTTTTGTGGACTAACAAAATAAACCCGACCTTCAATCAGCATTAAGGTGAGTAGATGATGACTGAATTTTCATTTTTGGGTGGACTAATGAATTTCCCCTTGGGGATCAATAAAGTATTTCGTATTCGTATTCGTATTCGTATTCGTATTCGTACTAGCTCTTTAAATCTTTAATGTGTGCAACCCAATTTAGCCCATGATGATAGTAGACATTCATCCAGGTTGAAATAAGGATCACATGTGACAGCCAGTGAGGGAGGGCCTCATTCAGACTTTGATTATCTTTTTTCCACCAGGAAGCCTCGTTGTCCAGCTACTTTTACACAATAGGAGAGGATTTCGGTTGAAGGCTGCTTCTAATATTTTTTTTCTGTCTCATATATTTAGATGGAAGAGAACAAAGCTATCATGATTATATGCTCACATTTTTAAGAAAGGATTTGAATAATTAAAAAGGGCAAGAATTGGAACCATACTGTGTTTTTCTCTGAAAGGAAGGAAAGGAAATGAAAGAACTCCCAACAAAAACACATGAAATAACACCAGTTTGAACAGTAGCAGCTGTGACACAGTGAAATGTGCATACCATGCATATGTACAGTACAGTACAGTGTCTTTGTGCGTCTGTAAAACCTATAGGACCATTGTTACAATAATACCACACTGTCATATGACAAAATAGTGCAGACTGGTATTGAAAAATCTGACTGAACAGCAGTTTTTAAATATCAAAGGAAAAATGAGGATGTAAAACAAAAATCTGTTGGAAGAGCTTCAAAATAAGATGTGCGGAAGCACCTTTTTTTTTAGACTGCAGTCAATAAATATGGCCAAACAAGTTGTGTGAATCCAGGAATTTGACACAGAGCACAGGGCGCAGCCTCAGTGTGCAGTATGTCTAATGTGCTTTCGAGATGAGCTAGTCTTGTTCAGTCCACTAAACATAAAGAATATGTTCAAACATAAACATGCACCAGGAAATATTGTACAAGTAAAGCAGTTCAGTGCATTTCTTCAAACTCCAGCTTACGACCTCCCTGTGTGTAACGATCAGGAGAGGGAGGTAAAAGTGCAGGGACAGATTAACTACAGCCATTTTGCCCCCCTTTCCACTTTGACCAGTTGATAATCCTACCTTGTGAAAGTGTGAGATTCACATAAAACAAACAGCGAAACAAGTTGAAACCAGAGGGGTAGTCCATCAATGTGGATAAAGGAGCATGTCTTATTTTGTCTGGCTAATTTAAGTGAGAGATCCGTTCCATGACTGTGGCTTAAAGGAATCCCTGCTCAGTAACCATGGTAACTTACACCACTTCAAAGCCAACAACACCCTTTTATTTAAAAGCTTCACATTTACAGTGAAAAAATGTGTGCCAAAGTTTATTCATTCACTAATTTTGTTCAAACTGCGAAGACAAAAAAACATTAAGCTTGTATCTTCTCTAAAATGATTTTAACGGCTTTTTTGCCTTTTTGCTACATAGTACAGTTGTGGACAGACAAGAAAAGAAGGACTGAGAGAAGGAGGACAACATTTAGGTCAGCCTCAAGTTGGAATCAAACTTGTGTTGCTGCTGAGGCCTCAGAATATGGGGCAGACACTCTACCAAGTGAGATTTTAAGCCTGTTCAACGCACACAGAGATCACATTTTCTTGGCATTTAATTTGTCTGCAGGTTTTTTGCTACTCATCTCCTTCGTTTTGTTAATTGTGGCAGTATTGGCCTCTTTTTATGATTACCCCTTTATATTCTTCATATGGTTTAATCTGCAGGGTTTTTTCACTGCTCAGAAGAAAATCACTTTCATTTTCTTTTCTTTTTGTGACATCCTCTTTTCAACAATCAGCTGTTCTGGGCTTTTCTGTTCTCTGTGCACGCTTACAATGCAGCTTGTTTTAGCCTGGCCTGAGTTAGTGTTGACAACACCAGTCTAAATTGTCTTAGTGAAACAGCTTAACCCTTGAGTGGAAGTTGAACGTAATTCAAGCCACGCTTTTTCTCTGAAGCACAGACTTATTTATCAGCCTTGATGGAATACCCCCTTGCACTGAATTACAAGTGAGAGTTTGGTTTGGTGTGGTACCTGTGTGAGAACTGACCCATAAAAATGTAAGGAAGAGACCCTCCAGATTTTAAATAAGCAATTTCAAAACATCACTTGTCAACTGGGAGAAAATTCAGTGGACTTTGGGGTGCTATTGGGTGCTATCACAAAATCAGTTGTACCTCATACAAATCAAGGGCACTCTGACCAGTTACAAACAAGACTAAGTTCAATGGGTTTCGAGGTAAGGACAGTACATTAACAGTGAGTGGGTAAACCTGTGCTTTGTGCAAGTACAGTGATGGAAGAGGTTCAACATACTAAATGTCCTGATACCAAAAAAGAATCACCCAGACATCACATGACCCAAGGTGAGAATTCACTTTTCCGTACTGTGAAGTATAAATCATTGTCATAACAATTTATAAAAGCACACTTTTATCAAAATTCACATTTTTAAAAAACAACAAAATAGAGTTCTGAATGTGTACTGTTTCTGTGATGTCTAAAAGTCATGTTCTCTTAAGAATCTTCACTCAGACTGGTTTCTGAAACCACCTGTTGGTACAATACTCAGCATCTCACCTCCGATGGATCATTTTAGACCATAAAGGGATTATGCACATAGAGAGATCATCAGAGCAAAGTGGGGGGACTCATATTTCATATATGTCAATATGGAGCACAGGATCTGTATGTCCTACAGAAAACCTGAGAGGATTAACACATCTTACAGGAGGTCATGATACCTTCCTGTTTTTCTTGCAAAGACTCACAAGAACAACAATAGCATTAGGCATTTGCATACTAGAGCATGTGATTAAAGCTCTAATGGCCGTGAGAATTATGACTCTTTTCTGTCAGAAGTAATTACACTGTTCCCAGCTCTAACCAAAACCATGGCACAATGTTTCCCAAACCCTAACCGAGTGGTTTTAGCTGTCCCAACTCAATTAAAAGGATAGTTCGCCAAAAATAAAAATTCAGTCATTATCTACTCACCCTGGAAGTGACCAGCAGTGACCAGTTTTCACACATAAAAAAATGACTGGAAATAAAAGATAAAATGCCTCCATGCTCCTTGCCTGGTGTAATCCAAGTCTCCTAAAGTCCTGACATGCTGTTCACGCACAATCACATCATATACACCCAGTTCAGACAGTGTGCATGTGAACGTGAAATTGGCTCCAAGCTAAGGATCTGCGGTTTTTATGTTTTTATTCTGTTGCTTTTTTTAAGTTTGAAAACTGGTCACCATTCACTTCCATTGTTGTTTGGGAGATTCTGTAACGTTGTTTTCCAGTGAGACTCCAGCAGTGTTTTGTGGACTAACAAAACAAACCCCCAACCTTCAATCAGCATGAGAGCGAGAAGATAATGACTGAATTTTCATTTTTGGGTGAACTGTCCCTTTAGCCATAGCAGTCAACAGTCATATGAATTTTGTACTAGTGGTGATGATCTAATGGTTTTGGAAGCTACTGACAAACAATGTTGTTCTGCCAATCAGGGCATCAGATCATAAAATGCTCATATAGGTCATTATGGGAGATAATGACATATTTTGTTGTTTAGTTTGTGGAATATAAACTCTATCTCTATCTGGTGGCCCAGATTACTGAATAAACCCTCCATTACAATCCATACAGCAGACGTTATCATGGACAGTCACACTAGGCATTGCATAATTCTTTGTCAAGGAAAAGACATTGCCAATCCTGCACATTTGCTAAGTAGCTGAAATATGCCCAATCGTTCTCTTAGATGAGATACAGAGCTTGTAATATTGAGATATTTTATCTACAGTGAATGCAAAGCAGTTCTGTTCAACCTGTTGTTAAGTCTGTTTAAACACAGGAGCAATTAAGCTGGGAGTAACCTATTGTTGTTTTCTTAAAGGGATAATTCACCAAAAAATGAAAATTCACTCATCGACTCACCCTCATTCTGATTGAAGGTCAGGTTTCATTTTTTAGTCCACAGTCCGCTGGAGTTTCACAGGAAAACAGTGTTGCAGAATCTCCCAAACAATGGAAGTGAATGGTGACCAGTTTTCAAACATAAATAAACAACTGAATAAAATCATAAAATGCCTCCATACTGCTCATCTGGTGTAATCCAAGTCTCCTAAAGCCCCAACATGACTACACAAAAGTTATTTACACCATGTTTTTAGCCTTCACTGTAGATCCTTAGCTTGGAGCCACATTTACATGCACACCATCTGAGTGTGTGTGGTGTGATGGTGTGTGAACAGCATGTCGGGACTTTACAGCACTTGCATCATTTTTTACGTTTGAAAACTGGTCACCATTAACTTCCATTGTTCGGGAGATTCTCCTATGCTGTTTTCTTGGGAAACTCCAGCAGTGCTTTGTGAACTAACAAAATAAACCCAACCAGTGGCGGCTGGTGAATTTTTCTCCAGGGGGGGCTATAGCGAAAATTAGGCAAACATCGTAAGGTATCGCACCAGTGTATTTTAATATACAAAAAGGGCCTTTATTTGTACTTGCAGAACTACTGTAAATGAACATGTTTTATAACGGAACTTGCTTAGTTAAGGTAAGTTAAGGTACTTCAATTTGTGCAAATCCTTTATAATGATTATATTTTATTTTACAATTTATGCTGAAAGACTAAAGTAAGACTAAAGTAAGTACTTCAATAAATATGAAAGAAATCTGATACCACAAACCTTCAGAAAAGGGAAGAAAAATAATGAACACACTAAAATAACAAGATTTAAGAATAAATAAATAAATTAATCAAAAAATTGCCATCTTGTGGCTTAAAATTTACTCCACTACATTTACCTGACAGGTACACTTACTAGTTACTGACAGGGAACATTTTACTGCACAGTGGCTACTTTTACTTTTCATACTGATAACAGCTGATAATGTTTATATACTTTTACTCAAGTAAAGTTTTAAATGCAGGACTTTTACTTGTAGTGGAGTATTTTCACAGTGTGGTATTAGTGTTTTTACTGAACTAAGTGATGTGAATAGTTTATCCAGCACAGCTCACCTCTAAGATGATCACCTGGTACCAGTGTGAGGCCAAGTTACACTGTCGCGATGTTCTCCACACAGAGTTTATCATCTTCCTCTAATTGTTGTTGGTTTATGATGTCGGCTGATCAGGTTCTTTAACTCTGAGTTTCTCTTCTAATGTTCTCCTCTAAAAACACGTTTATAGTGACTTCACAGATTTTATGTCTCCGTTCTAGCAGCTGATGCGCTAAACTCCTCCAACTAGCAACACATCTCACTCTACTGTATTGTATTGTATCAGATGTAGATCAAGCCAGTCGCTCTCTGCTGCCACCCAGAGGTTGATGATGTGTAAACCAGCACCATTCAGATGAATGCTGAGGGCGCAGGGTCTGTTCGCCCCACCAACCTATCTCTTGTATTGAGAGGATCGAACTGCGCATGTACAACTTATAGTGAGAGTAAATGGGTGAAAAAATTGCGCCCCAAGCTGGAAACACGTGACCTATCCATAACTTTGGACATCGTAAAACATTTTTAACAGCACATTTTAGTGTAGATTATACATTTTACTCACTAACTACACAATATTGTCGTTGCTCATTTAAAGAAATATACAGTATATATTTTAAAGTAATTAAGTCTTCTTCACTGAAGTTTTAGGACGTGGTGAGAGGTGGGGCGGCGCCCTAGCGCCCTCTATTGACCAGCCGCCACTGAACCCAACCCTCAATCAGCACACGGGTGAGTAAATAATGGCTGAATTTTCATTTTTGGGTGGAGTAACTCTTTAAAATCATGTAGTGCATGAACAAATTAAAATATTGATTCACTCAAACAAAGATTGCACATTAGTGGTGGAGTGGTTACTAGATTGTATTAAACAAGGTCCAGCTTTTTGTTGGTCTGTATCCCAAAATAGGGGAAAGTATATTGATATGTACAGGATGACAACTGCAACACTCAGCCTATTAAACATGAATTATTGTACCTCCACCTCCACAACATGTGTGCAACACTGAGAAAAGTTTGACTGCAGCAACCAAACCCTTACCCAGACTTTAACTCTACACAGCTTCACAGTAAATGGGACAGTGACATCACAGTGAATGACAGACAGCACAGCAACATTTACATATGGTCCATTTCAGGTGACTGAAGTGTATTTCAAGGTTAAAAATCTTATTTTCTTGGTAAGAAGAAGTGTGTAAAAAATAAGAATATCAACTAATTGGCTTTTAAAAATGTCAGTGTTCATGCCATTTCATGGCATTTTCAGGATGACCAAGTCACACAAAATTCATAAAGGAGCACATTATTAAAGTCTGTGGGTTGAGAATAGCTATGTGGTTCTTTCATTTGTCTCTGATGTCCATTCACCAGTCAAAACAACATGCACAGCTTCTGACAACACAGGTATTGAAATATGTGGTGAACTTTTAAAAAGCCCTTTTAAAGGGCAAATTTCTTCACTTCATTCCAGTCTGGGAGCCAATAAACACAGTGAACAAAACCCAACACAACCCACACTGTTCAACAACTGTAATGCAATGAGTCGTCAGGAGTCAAACTAAGTGTGGCTGGAGAACCAATGTTACAACTTGATCAGTGCAAACACGAGCTTGTATTTTTCTTAGCAGTACTAGTAGATAGCGCAAAGATTGTTAGCTTCTATTACCCTCAAAAACCAAATCAGGTGCATTCAAAGAGCGAGCTCTTACTGCTGCTGCCTCCACACCAACACAGGCAGCAACCACTAAAGCAATGAGCCTTCTCAATGTGGTTATTATTGACATTTATCAACAATAATATGCATTTATCAACACTCTGTGCACTTATATTTTTTTTTTAATATTTTTGTGCTGGTTTTAAGTTTGCGCTCCAAAAAGATTTTGCTTCTTTGTACAATACCCCAAAAGTGAGTATATTTTGTCAGAAGTTTTGTAATCTTGAGCCTTTTTGGTAAGCTTAGATAGAACACTCACTCGTTGTGTGTTTTCATTCTCACTTTGCTTTTGATCTTGAATGGATTATACAAAAAATGTTTTGCATTTGCAACTTTTTTTAATTACATTTTTCGCTTGCAATTCACCTGCTATTTCTTTGCAACACCTATAAACACTACAACATGCATTGCAACTTTTTTAGGAAAGCTGCAGTGAAAACAGGCATTTTAGGCCACAACAATTCCCAAAAAGGCTGCAAAATCCTGGAGGGACTGACTGCTGCACTTTTGCCACTTTCCTTTTTCACATAATGTGCCTGTTGTGTTGGATGATGTTTAGCCACTGCCATTAACCTTTGTATGTTCAATTCTTTTCTTACATTTTGTATTTTCAGTTTAATGTGTGTAAATGAATTTTTAGTTTTATGTGTGTAAATTAATTGTTTGAGTGTGCTCTGCATTTTAAAAGTCATTTCAAAGTATCCACTGAGGGATGAATAAAATATTTTGAATTTGACTCAATAAACTACACTAAAGACTATACACAGCCTCACTTATTTAGAAAAGGGCATCTGGAACTCCCTGTCTAATGGTGGAATCACATAGGTGTCGTGTCCAACAATTTTTATAAATACCTTCAGCTGTGCAACAAAGAAATACAACAGATCTGTTTACAGTGCAGCCAAGCAAACTAGAATAAAGAAGAGTGGGATTCTTGTGGATCCTTGTGTGTAGACACACTTTTTGAAGCTTCTGTGGATTTTTCTACTTTTACACTTTTTATGTAACATTACTTTTGACAACAATGTTGTTGGTGGAAGTTAGGAATAACCTGTGCAGTTCAGCTGCTCCAACAGTCATGTCAAATTTCAACTTTGAACAAAAACAGAATGCAAAATACACAAAGCTTTACTCCTTGAGTGTCGCTATCTGAGACCAAACAGTCTAACCTACAGAGATTCACTGAGTGTACTGAGGACCACGATTTGTCAGAGTGGATCATAAATATTAACAGAAAGGAACTTTGTTCCTGAAAATCTTGACTACCTGATGAAAAATGTGGATTCATATATACTTTTAAATGTGTACTTCATCACTTAAATGTTGCAGAGCTGGTCCATTTTTTTCTCTTCTCCATTACAAATTTCGGGATGTTGTCATGACCAATGTATAACTACTATGTAACACTTGAATAACTTCAATTTCACCATCCTAAAAGGAACTTTTGCCAGTTACTGAGGGCTGCTGTTTAACGTTGTCAATCCAATTATCCGTGCTGTCACTATCAGCAAGTAACAGCAGATGTGGTGTCTATATGGGAACCCCAGATCCGCAAGATCTCTGGAGAGTCTCGCAAATTTCTAGACCCAACCAGCAGACACTGAGGGTGCCTCCACAGCAATGGTGGTGCTGCAAGACAGCAGAACACAAAAAGCGGTTGCTGGATTCGTCTATTAAAACTAATCTGTAGAGAGGCAGTTACAGAATGCAAATGGCTGTCATTAATAAACCAACACCACTGTGTGTCAGCTAGCAGTAAGAGCCAGCTGTCAGTCAGCACCTAAAGGTTAACTTAATAAGTTCTCTGAAAACAACAGACACTACCAGCTTTAAGCTAATAAGGTAGTTTGCATTTTTCAGCAGTCATTTAGTTGAGTTCTACTGTGCTGTTTTTTTTTTTCCATTTTCATTCATTATCATTTTCAACAATGAGTCTTGTTCAAACATTTTAAGTGCAAGATCAATTTTGTAAACTGATTTTTTACTACAGTGGAGCCAAATGTAGTCTGTTATGATTTAATAAAATAAATGAAAAAAGTGTCCCACTAAAAAGACATGGACTGAGCAGTTTGGTGACTGGGTTGTGACAGTTACCTGGACATACAGCAGCTACAAGAAAACTCAACATCTGTGCTGTGCTGCAGACTGATAGAACCTTGTCAAGAGAGTTTGGAGGGAGGGAGGGATGGAGGGAGGGAGGGAGTGAAGGAGGAAGGGGTGCAGCTGAAGTTGGACTGAAGTCACAGTATGTGTTGGTGGAGGTCATCACCCTTCCTCAGAGGTTCCAAGAGAATGCAGGGCTGCTGGCTGCTGGGTTTCCTACAGTAAACAGAGCCCGCCATCCCCTGCAATCACACCTCCACTGAAGTGATCTGGTTCATCTGGGCCCTCATGGACTGGATGCTGTTGAGGATCTTCTTCTGGTGGCCAGCCAATGTCACTCCCACCCTGAGGATATCCCCGAAGAGAAACCATTTGTCAGTTTTTGTTTAAGACAGTGAAATAAAAAAATAAGTTTTGTTTTGAAAGTAGTTGTTACTTTCTATTGAGATTTGGGGGTATCTTCATGTTAAAATCTCTCTTTTCTCTTCCTGTCCATCAAGTAAAAATGCTCTTGACTGATAGCTTGTGGGTCTTAGGTAATTTTTCCCTCATCATATCCATCCACTGATTTAACAATGTAGGTGAGGACGGTGTGGGGAGAGTCGACAGTCCTCAGTGGCTCCATATCCACTATGCCAGGGCCACATTTTGAGAAATCCAATCAAATCTAAGGGATTTGATTTGAAACCATCTCATACTTTTACCTCACCAAGATATGCCTTTATCTTTAGGAACACATCACATTAGATCAAAATGTATTTACTGCTGTTTCACTGGACTTTTCTCTTAGAGGGCTGTTGTATAATTTGACCAAAGACAATTACTAGATATTTGTCTGCTATTACAAACATGGTACCCTGGCACCTGCAATAGGTTTCTGGCATTAAGAACCACTATATATAATAAGAATAGGTTCCAAAATTACGAATCCAAATCCAAAATTATGAATTCAAGGAAGGACAAGGAAAGAGACCACCATCATTACAGTTATCAAGCTAACATTAACTTAGCTCAGTGTTTCCTCTGGTAACATTTATCTGTAGTGATCAGCATGTCATGCAATTTTGATGTGAAAAATGCACTCAAAGAATCTCAATCTGGAATATTTTAATATAAAGTAAAGCAACAATAAATGTGTGTTCTGAGTTTGTCACACCACAGAAACATGTCATTAACCACCCAGCCAAATTTGAACTATCATAAAAATCACCAATTATAAAAAATTAGGTTTAAAAAAAAAAGTTTTCTCTGGTCTGAAATGCTGGGGCCTGTCTGCTCCGCTGACACCTCTACAACCTGAAAACCACTTGAAATATATCCAGGAGCCTAATTGGACATGTCCAGACATATTTGAACCACCAGAGCCAGAGGACGGTGACAGGATGGTATTTTTTTTCTTCTGTGTCAGGTTGTTGGAACTGAAGTGAGCTGAAGTGAACTGCTGGGCTGATTTGGACTCAGATAGTTGCTGAAGGTTTGTTTGTAACTGACCATTAGGAATGGGGAGGTGGTGCCATTCATGTGGTTTATATCGTGCTGAGGGATCATGGCTCCAGCTCATGTCTCTGGTCTGGCCAAAAAATCCCAAACACAGAAATCATAACAGTCTACTGCTCTAACTTCAGAATTCAGTACTACATAGCTCTCAGTCTATTCATGTTTTCAGCAAATGGATTCTAATGTGTTTAGAAGAAAACTGTTTTTCCTTTATACAGCCTTCAAGAACTGAAATTGTTTTGCAGAATTATATCAAACGCTTTTAAACCCCAATTAACTGACAATATCCATGATCAGTATCATCTCCATATCTGTCCTTGTGTGATGTGTCTTCTTAACAGTGTGGATATATGAAAAGTATTTAACATACTCCATGGTCATTTGAGACACCACATCAAAGCTGGTGAAGCCTTCGTTGGCAAAGTTCTCCTTGTATTGGCCCATCTTTATGGCATCCAGCCACTCATCCACTGTGCTGAAGGAGGAGAAGTCTGGAGTGCTCCGGTCAAGCAAAGGTAAGTGAACACTGGGGCAAAGAAAGAAAACAGAGGAAGAACATAGCAGCCTGTGAGACAGCTGTTTTGTGAGGGGCATAGGTCATTCACAGTGTGAGGTAATGGAGGTCCTTTTGGCCGTACCTTGATGACAGCGGTGTTGTGGCCTTGAGGCTGTTGGGGTTGCGGATCATCTTGTCCAAGGTGCTGACAATCTGGCTGAATTTGGGCCGGTTGTTGCGGTCTTTCTGCCAGCAGTCCAGCATCAGTTGATGCAGAGCACTAGGACAATCCATAGGGGGTGGTAACCTGTAGTCTTGCTCTATGGCATTGATAACCTACAAGAATTTACATGGAAACTAATTTTGAGTCTCAGAACACGACAATAACCTGATTCAGCACAGAATCACACTCAACAGATGAGACACACATTAAAAACTACAAATGAAATCAAATAAAACAACCAACTGGTAACTGTTTCTAAAACCAAAATGTCTCTGTTTGACATCTCCACGTCTACACTTGACAATAATTAGATTATTTGTAAAGATGGCAGAGTTGGAGCTGTTGGAAAGTACACTTTTTGATCTTTGACAGAGCTAGGCTCGCAGTTTCCCCTGAAGTTAATATTATCATCTGAAACATCTTCACACGTGTCTTTTTCATGATGATGGACTACTGACTGTCATCCGTTATTCAATTATACTTCGAATATCCATTGCTGAAATGAACAGAATTTGTTTTTTATTTGACATTTTTATAGGTCAAAGCCGCAAACTGCTGGAACCCTATTGTGTCTGTTAGGATTACTCCTCTTGTGCCCTAAAAGTATCTAATTGACCCTTCTCTAAGCCCCACCTCCAAAGAGCAATTGTCCAATCATTGCTTAGCAAATGTAACTTGGGCTGTCAAGCTTTCCATTTCACTATATGTTGAAGGTATGCATGAGGCTCAGAGAAGAGTGATACTCGGTGTTTAATGGTACAGTGGCATCTTTATTGTAGATGCTCAAAAATGTGAAATGAAAGAGCACACATGTGGTAAATGGATTAAACATCTGCTCTAACATAAGCTGCAAACATTAGCGTTTCTGGCTTTCTAACCCTAGCTTACTAGCTGCAGTAACTTTCTCTCCAACCAAACTTGTTAGATCCCACTGCATCTGCATTTGTTCTGTGGGGGTTTGAGGAGAAGCATGTGGGCTGATGCAGAATCTGCATCTCTCTCTTGCTCGCTGTCTCAGGTCTAAGCTGGGTTAGCTTAGCTCTTATCTTGGCCGTCTTCCATGATCGCGGCCCAGTTGGTCTGGCTGGGTAATGCGTCTCAAGGTCCACTACACTAATCGAGTCCCTGTGCTTCCTTTTCCCATGTTAATGAGTATATTTCTGTCATCTATCATGTAGATATACCTGCTGTATTTCACCACCCGACCAATGTTTGCTGAGATGTATGTTAGCTTTAGCCTCTGTCTGTTAGCATTAATATCATATCATGTACACAGCTGTTCACTTAAGCTGTTAACTAACTTTACATTTACACTTTCACGGGGTTCTTATATTAAAACATATCAGATGGAAACATTAAAACGTCAGCTGGAGACTTCTCTGCTGACTCAAGGAGTTAGCAGTAGCTTACATCAGCCAGCTACACTGATGAAATCTGCTTATGAGTCATTATTTTAGTCGACAAAATCCACTGCTGTCAGCTACACAGGATTCAAAGACCTCGTGTTTCAACAGTTACTCCCAATTTTGATGCTAAATCTGCCACCGTTATCACTGTAAACTGCATAAATGCAGTGTGAGAATGGCAAGTTTGGCAGGCTTAGCAACAGTAACAATGGAGGCCGGGGCTTAGTAAAGGGTCAATTGCCTGTAAATATTAATCAGCATTAACCAGTTGTGACACTATCATGCAGTTGCACTGTTCTTGTGCATGTGACACCTGTAGTTAGTGTGTGATAACAGCAAATGTGGTTTAATACTGCAGGTCAAAGAATTCTGAGGGCAGAAAAACAAATTTCATTTTATAAAGAATAATTTTCCATCATCCTGTGAGCAACTATGATAATAACATTTTGAACATTTCTTAATTCTTATTTTGAATAATTGAGTTTTAGACTTTTGATTTTAATAATAAAGTAATTATTTCACTGTATTTAATTGTTGGTTCATTTATATATTTTAATAAGTTTTTTTTTTTTTAAAGAATCACATACAATTGGAAACACAGGGCCTTTAAAAACAAATATTAAATTTTAATTAGGTTCCAAAAGCAAATGATTAAAAGGCAGGGTTATAACCTTTCTATGTAAGTTCTGTGATATGTACTAAAATATTCAGCACTCTACAGGCCTTTACTCACATCCTGATTGCTCATGTCCCAGTAGGGCCTCTCTCCATATGACATCACCTCCCACATGACTATGCCGTAGCTCCAGCAGTCACTGGAGGAGGTGAACTTCCTGTACTGAATGGCCTCGGGAGCTGTCCACCGGATGGGAATCTTCCCTCCCTGTAAAAAAACAAGTGTGGAGGTCAAAGGTGGACAGAAAGACAATGACAGGTAGCATTCCATTACTGATCCTTTTTTTAAACAAATCTATGAACCTATTGGCCCACTTTTTCTTTGTTTGGTCCATTTCCTGTTTTGCACCTTAACTTTTAATAATTTAATTCATGTCAATCAATCTAACTTATCATTTTATTTCACTTAAAATTGTAAAAAAAAAAAAATTCTATTCTAATGTTATTTACAGTTGTATTTCTTTTTTATGCTTCTACATATATATTGAAGATTCAGTTTCATTCAGAATGATGATTTCGTCCATAAAAAGGGGTGAATACTGTCTCTTAGTCTCCTTAATAAGATCTCTCAGTTCTTTAGTAGAGTAGTAGAGTCTCTCAGCAGCTTTGTGAAAAGCTCTTCAGAAGAAACCCTTTGCCAGTAAGTTTTAGTGCCTTTTAGGAGAACTTCGAGTGGTAAGAAATGAGACTTTATAGTCTATGAAGGAGACTCACCAGAGCGCTGGTGTAGGTGGGGTCTGAAGTGTCGTCCTCAAGGAAGCGGGACAGGCCAAAGTCAGACACTTTGCACACCAGGTTGCTGTTGACCAGGATGTTCCTGGCTGCCAAGTCTCGATGGACATAGTTCATGTCACACAGGTACTTCATTCCTGCTGCTATGCCACGCAGCATTCCCACCAGCTGGATTACCGTGAACTGCCCGTCATTTTGCTTTAAGAAAAAAACAGCAAATGAAGGCTTGTGTTTTGTGAGAATGAATCATGACTGAACACTGTTTGTGCTAAATAAAATGATACACTACAAATCAACAACATCCAGTATATATCTGCTGGCTTGGGACCAGATCTCCTCAAAGGTTTCTTCTCCTGTCTAATCTGTAGTCAGCATCATTGGTCGTTACTGCAATTAATCTGACAGGATGTAACAGCCACTCTTGAATGGATTATTCGTTTGACACTTATTTTAATTTCTATAGATTTTTCAGATTTTCTTCTCAGGAGCTCCTGTTCCTCTAAATTTATCTGAAATGATCATTAACTTTGCACTGATTAATTTTGGAAAATGATCTTTCCTTGAGCAGCAGAATCACGGTTTTCAGTTAACATTTAAGGGGGAGCTAAGGGGAGCTCAGAACCCCTGAGAAGGACACAGGCTTCCCTGAAATGTTCCTGGAATAAACAATAATAGTAAAAAATATGCCAATGCTGTGTGTTTATTCTCTCATTGCAGTCACATAATGCTGTGTGCACTGTTTGTTGCGTGTGCCACTGCAGCAGCTGCGCTGTCCAAGGTTCTGACACAGAGCGGAGGAGATGGATAGACAGACACAACATGTCACAACTTTTCATGGCTGTAAATAGAACTTTCATCTCTGATTCTGCTTTCCCCTGACTATAACAATCCAAACCCTGACCTTAAATCAAAGCCTGACCTATGAATTATAGTCTGTGCTTTGGAAAGAAAGTCTTTAATTGCAGACAGTGCAGTTCATTACACAAATAGATAATGATCAATGTCTGTGAGGAAACTTAATTCTTTCCCTGCCAGCATTTTTTTTAAAAGTTGCCAGCCAATGCAAGCATTTTTGTCAAAATTCAGCTATTCACTAACTTATTCACTAATAACCAGAGAATATTCAGTTCTATGAATAGGTTAACATGGAATATATCAAAAGAAAGAACAGATCTTCTAGTTTCAGACACAAAAATCATTTTGTTTGAGCTTCATTTTTTCTTTTTTTATAAGCACTTGAATCTTGGTTGGTTGCATCAAAAAATCCACTTTTCAGATAAAAAGCTGAGAAAACAGCGTTTTTGTGAAAAAGACATTTTTAAGCAGAATAGCGACTTCACATTTTTATTTTTGTTTTTTTATTACTTCATATTACATGTGTGACATCACTGTCACCAGTGTGGCTAATGTTAGCTGTCTGTGTCCTCTGCTCCCTGCCCGAAACACTCTGTCTGAGAGGTCCAGGGGCTGGAACACTGTCTGACCCGGCTGTGGTGCAAGTCCCAAGGACTGTGGTGTGAGCAACCTTGCTCTGTGCCCAGGTCACAGTGCTCTCTGCCCCGCGGATCTGCCGCCAAGCACCAAAGGTTTCAGGCTACATGACATCATCTTCTTCTTCTGCTCAGTTCTGGCAGTTCCCTTCTTCTTCGAGTGACCAATTTTTGTCAGATGATCCATCACAGTGTCCTTACCACCTTGCAGTGACAGCTACAATTGACGAGCTATCTCATCAATGGCAGGGAAGCATTGTGACTTAAATGATAAGATACCTTGTCAACGGTGGGGAAAGAGTTGCCGACATATGGGAGTTAAAGTGTCTCATTTACCCTGAGGAAGGAGTCGAGGGATCCGTTCTCCATGAACTCAGTGATGATCATCACAGGGCTGCTCTTGGTCACTACACCCTCCAGATGGATGATGTTGGGGTGGTCGAACTGGCCCATGATGGATGCCTCGCTCAGGAAGTCCCGCCTCTGGCGTTCAGTGTAGCCCACCTTCAGTGTCTTAATAGCCACCAGGATCTCTCTCTTCCCAGGCTGCCGGAGGTTTCCACTGCACACCTCCCCAAACTCTCCTGTCAGGAGGACCAGAGGGGTCAGTGGAGCATAGATAAACAAGTCATATGTCTGTGAGTTTTTATCTTAAACAGTAGTATGATATATTGCATATATTGGATATTGGATATGGCAGGGCATGCTCTGATGTGCTAAGCCGCTGAGGATCCTCAGAGCTCAGATGAAGACCTCCAGTGGTTACAGTAATAAGCCATCTTGTGAAATGTTCACCTTCTTCTCACTGATCAGGAGTAGCAATAAAGGCTTTTTATTCTATTCTATTCTATTCTTTCTATGATACCTGTTGCTCTTTACCTGCACCAATGACTTGTTCAATCTTGACACAGGAAATGTCAATCTCCTTGGCGAACTCTCTGACTGCTTCATTGGGGTCTTCATATGTGAACGGGTCGATGTAGATCTTCATTCCTGGTGACACTTCAACAGAGAGATAGAAGAGACAGCAACAGCTATACACACAAACAGGTGCAAATCCACAACATCTGTGGTCACGTACATGCATGCATGCATACACACACAACCTCCCAAACACTTGACCACCATGACAAATTTCAGCCTCATAGAGAGAAAGCTGTGGTTGTAAGTTTATGTGATATGTGTATGCTGCAGGCAGTTTTGGGGATGAGGGAGGATGAGGGTGGATGCCATCCTCCTTGTTCGCAAGATGGCCTGTACTATTATTATTATTATTATTATTAGTAGTAGTAGTAGTAGTAGTAGTAGTATCATTATTATTCATGTTTTTCCATGTCTCTGAAACTCCTCCTGTTTGGTACACAGAGGGAAGCTTGTTAAGAAAAATGTTGGGCTGTAATTGGGTTCAGGCTGAAATACGAGGGATGGGTTTGGGTTGGGTTTGGACAGAACTTTGTTGGGCTTGGACCTTTTCAGGCTCAACTTTTCAGGCCTGAATAAAGTTCTACAGAGAGGTTGTTTAGCTGACTCTGTTAGTCCTGTCTGTCTGACTCACTGAGGTCACTGACTGAGGTTGGTGGCAGCTCTGATATATCAGCAGCCTCCCCGTGCTAAATCTGTGATGGTGTCTGTGGTGTTGAAGTAGCAGATAGATTTGTAATTGCAACTTTTTTCTCCGTCCGGCCCTTTTGTCAGTTTTGTCTTTATTGGAGGGCTGCAACTAATGATTATTTTCATTATTGAGTAATCTGTCAATTTATTTCTTGATTAATCAACAAATTTTTAAAAAATATCAGAAAATGGTGAAAAATGTTGATCAGGGTTGGCAAAGCCTAAATCTCTTGTTTTGTCCACAACCCAAAGATATTCAGTTTACGGTCACAAAGGAGTAAAGAAACCAGGAAATATTCACATTTAAGAAGCTGAAATCAGAAAATTTTGTCTTTCTTTCCAAAATAATTGCTCGAACAGTTTAATCGATTATCAAAATAGTTGTGAATTCATTAATAATCAGTTCATAATAGATTAATCAGTGTAGCTCTGCTTGGATATATAATACTCCCTAAACCAGTCATTCCCAAAGAAAAATGAAAAAGTTGTGAAAATTCAAAATTTAAAGGCAACTTACTTCAACAGATTTTTGAGTTTAGAGGCCAACTCAAACTCTTATGTTTTAAAAACGTTTTACTAACTACTGTTTTGTTAAGATAATTTACTCTTGTTCTTTAGATATACTTGAGTTTTAGAAATCCCCAAATATTGTATTTCAAAAGTTAAGTAAAGTCAGTGAAGTAAGTTGCCTTGAATTTTTTAATGCCTGCTTTCTTGATGACAGGAATGCATTTAGGCACTTTACTCAGCCTAAATGCAAACAAAGAAAGTTTGGTCATATTACCTGAATCAGTTTAAACCTTATGTGCCTGTTTGCTACAACCCCTTTTTGGCAATTGGCAAACACAAACACACACCTTCATACACACATACTCATACTCATATATTCTGCCAAACCAAAGCGAACATCAGAAACATCCATGTTGATTACAACATACTACGCGCAGTAAAGTGTTACTTACTGTGACCGCTGGTGTAATGTTGTAGTTTGTCTGTGTAGTCTGATTCTGGTCTGTCTGAACTTCTCCTGCTGGGGACAAACACATAGAGGCTTGCATGTCAACAAGAACTGAGCAGCTCCACTGACGAAGACCATGTGATATGGATGAAGCTCTGGAAAAAGCTGGTAAGTGGACCTTGAGTTGGGATTGTTTTGTCAAAACACAGAACTTTTTTGTGACAGTGTACAGTGAAGTTTGATATCAGTAAGGAAGAACTTTATACTTGCCTTGCATGGTGTGTTTTGGTTGTGCGATGTTGTAATTTTGACGGACAAATGAAAAGAGATGTGCAGTGGGGGTGGAAGTGTTACCAAAACAGTACCGTGCATTTTAATTTATCATGGGGATTTGTGCTAAAGAACATTCTTTGTTATTTCCATGACTTTAAGAGATGTGCACATGAAGTACACATTTCCAGCTCCCTGTGGCAAACTATGAATATTAGAGCTGGGACTTTTGTTTGGCCGAAACCTAGCCAGACACACCAACAATGCAGCAAACTAAACAGTAGATAATTGCCATTTACTCTGTTACTATTGTCTGAATAAGTTATAATTAAGTTTGTGCTTGATATTAAGAGCTGTAATAATCTATATGAATCATTCTGAGTTTCTTATTTCTCTGTTTCAGTACCACACACACACAGTTACATGTAGCATACAGTAGATCTCCAGTTCTATTATTTCTGTCTACCAACACAGCTCTGTCTGCTGTGCTGTGCTGTTGGGAGCAGCTTTATGAAAGAAGATTTAAGTTTCTGGAAATGTTTTCTGACAGACTCAGGATGACTGCAATTTCAGTCTCTTAAATAACAGTCCTTTGTAAATGTTCCACTATGCTGTGAAAGTCTACCTTGAAAAAAGCAGCGCTATCAAGTCAGCCACCTAGCAACAGTGTCTGTCTCATCTTGCTTTGTCTCAAGTAAGATATACTGTCCTTCAAGGAAGGCCTAAGCGAATTGATTTTTGGTCCCACCCACTGTAAATCAAAATGTGATTGCTTAATTCACCTGTTACTTCTAAACAAACACACAGACTGTGGCCTTCTGTCCCAGTGATGAAGTCCTGACCAATAAGTGAGGCAGCTCTAACTTTTCTCTGCCTAGAGACAACAACAAAAATATCTATTGGATAACTCTACTTTGCTGTTTTCAGGACGATTTCATAAAGAATAGTCTAATAATTCAATTAAATAAATCAAATATAATATATTTAAATATAACATTTGAAATACTAATATGTTAGGCCTTCTCTGAGGGTTCCCCTCTGCCAGCTCCATTTCAAGGTGTGGCTACAGTGTACAATTCATGTTTCTTACTTGGTTTAAATGATGAGCCACTGGAAACATCAGTGAAAGCAATAATGGATATTCTTAAAACCAAAGTAACATATTTTACATGTGTACTCAAGCAAACCACAGTATTTTAACATGATCTTCCCTTGGTTGCTGGTTGGCCTATATTAATATTATATTCAATAACTCACTGGCGTGTAATGTGACAGGGGTGGATTGCAGTGATGAACCAACAGAGAATTGTCACAACCTGCTCAGTGTTTCAGAGACTTTTTAGGCTCTTTTAGCTCATTGTTTTGGTTGCATGTCATAAATAGTGTGGGATTTAGTTTACTGTAGATGCATCTGATCTAACAGCTATCAGTGGAAATCATTAAGGAATATATGACAATACATGGTGTTTTAGTACTTTCAAGGAACCACATTTTAATTAAATGGTTTCATGTTCTGAAACATTACTGGCTCACCTGCGGCAGACAATTATGAAGACAGTGATGGCAATAATGAAGACTACGCCTGCAGCAGCTGAACCAATGATGAGGGGGAGCTTCTCCTGGATACTGGAGTTATATTCCTCTACAGGCCAAAAGGCAGAAAACCAAGAAATAAGACTCATTTTCAAATACAGACTTTATCCATGGCTGAATTACCTTTTTGGAATCCACAGAGGAAAACACATCAGTGCATCTGATTGTCCTTCCTACCTTCAGTCATGGTTTGGAAGTACATTTTGCCACTAAAACGTCCAAATCCGGCAACGGTCCGAGCTCGAACTTGAAAGACATAGATAGTTCCAGGCTTCAAGCCTCGTATGACTGCAGTGTTGGTCTGACTCCTTGTGAGAGATGAGTTCCATTCTGCCTGGTTCTGAAACACACGCATCAGAAATCATAAGTAATGAGCAGACAAATGCTGTCTGAGGTAACTCCTGAAAGCATTTTAACAGAGTGAATTTCAGTGACTAACAATTTTTGCTACAGTTTTTAACTTGTTTTTATACTGACGAAAGAGAAGAGGCTATTACTATGTAGGGTTCTCTAAAAATGAGTAAAAACATTAATTTTCTATTTTACTGTGTTTCTGTAATTTGAGTGATGGTAAAAATATGCAGATTCTGCCTTTATATTGCTTCTAAAACACAGAGTAATGTAGGACTTCATTTCCCAGAATCCTCTGGTTTTTCAGGTTTTCCGATAGGCCTGTTAAAATAAATATTGTTCATATATTAGCTCTGTAATTCATGTTTTATAATGTTTAAAAATATTCTATGGTCGGAAAAAAAAAATCATAAAGGTCAAGTTTTGTTTGTTTTAATAAAAAGATTAGAGTTTTCCCTGGGAGGAAGTATCCCAGATTTCACCGGGACGCGATTTTACGAATCCTACTATGGCCACGCCAAGACCCGCCTTACTCTGCCTCTGATTGGCTTGTCACGATGCGCCCTACTCTGCCTCTGATTGGCGTCTTCACCTTTAGAAGTTTAACAGTTCTTTCTCTTGCCGCTTTGACAGTTCACTACTGCAATTTGTGTGCAACCGACTGCAGTGCAGCTTTGGGGGGAAGAAGAGCCCTTGGCGCCGGTAGACCCCCCAAAAGTTCCAGAAGGGGTCATCCTTACACCAGGAGGGCAAAAGCTGTACCCCACAGCCTGTCTTTCTGTGTGCAGGAAAATACCCCCCTTGCCAAAAATCACTAGTTACTGGACACTAGTTAAAGTTAAGTGCCACACTAAGCCTCCTCCCTTGGCTGGACACTGTCCTTGTATATATAATATTTTAACCATTATTAATAATTTTCTAAATCTACTGTTCATTTTTACAAATCGGTTCAATTCAGTCTGTTTGATTCAGGTTCTACTGTTCATTTTTTACAAATCAAATCACGTGTTCGGCTAGAGGCTTGCAGAGCTCAGCCAATCAGAGGCAGAGTAAGGCGGGTCTTGGCGTGGCCATAGTAGGATTCGTAATATCGCCACCGGGACAGTGAAGGAGCTGGCTGCAGTTTTCCTCGGCAGAGCCAGAGAGAGAGCTAAGTCAATGTTTGGAGACTCAAACTAAAGTTGGCCCAGATATTGCACTGCCAGAGAGACTTTAACCGGCCACAGTAATCTTTTCACGTATCTCAGTCGAGTGTGAGTAGTTTTACACGACGGTTAAGTTTTACGAGCTGCGCTAGCATGGACTCCGCTACTAGCTCGTGCTGTGAGTTAGCTTAGTGGCAGAGGGCTAGCCTGCTTCACAGAACGGACACGAGGAAGTCTGCACAGACATTCGTGCGCGCATGAGGACGGATCGGACGGAGCGGACGAGGTGACAGCAGAGAACGAGGACGTGTCGCAGGTAGCTGGAGCTACGGGACTCGGCGGGAGCTGTCTGGACATCGTGCTACGGCCTGGCTGGCTGCACCGCCATGTTGCTTCAACAATGCGAGGTCGTGTGAGTAATTGCCGTTGGAGCAGAACTGAGTGAAGGATACAGGCACCGGACTGTGTTAAAGCAGACTGTGTGAACTGTCCCGGTTTCAAAAGCTTAAGTTCTTTTCACTGGACAAAACTTCATGTGCACCAACTCTTCAAATGGGCCCCAACGGTTAGGAAGATTAACCAAGCGCTTGGGTTAGACTTTACTGGTACCATTATCATTTATGTGGACTGTGAAAAATACTCTTGGGTATAGGCGTGAGTACTGGTTACTGTGTTTGAGTACACAAAAGCACTGTTTTGATATTTCTATGTATTTGGGTTCTTGAGTGAGCATTTCATAGGTGAATATAGTTAAAAGATTAAAAACACACCTAGGTAAATAATTCATAAGTGATTGGTTTATTAAAAATACCACCATAATTTGATTTGGGTTATAAATAAGCTTAAAAGAAACTAATTTCATAAGGGTTGCTTTTCATTAAAAACAGCTGAGATTGAGCTCAAATTAAAAACTTTCATTTCATTGATGTGAGTTAAAACAAAGGGTAAAAAGAGTTGAAATACAGAAAGTGTTTGTATATTATTTTCTATTTGTTTATTTCATTCCTGAAGCATTTATTCATTTAAAGGTACTAAATCCAACCAACTAGAGAAAAGGTTTAATAAATAAATGTTTTGTGTTTTACCTTTACCTATGGTTGTTTAACATTCTTTTGGAGTAAACTGTATTTCTGAGAGCTTATGTATTTTTGCTAGTGCTCACATAGCATAGTAAGTTTTTTCAGTGGAGGCACTGCGCTAAATATTTTCCTTTTTCTCATCCCATTGATAGGGTCCCTTTTATTTAGAGCAGTAGGGAAAACCCCAGCAAATTCACCAACTTTAGCTGAGAACCTAGGACCTGTTTAATCTTTGTGAGTGTGACCTCAGTGTAAATTATAGACACTAAGGGAAAGAAGGGGTTACAACTAAATTAAACATAATTTGTATGACAGAAACTGTGATGAAATCTATTGACACTTTCAGCAACAAATAAAAATGAGATGAAAATGTGAGAGAGGAATGAGCTGGGAAGAGATCAAATTTTTTGTGTAGGACGGAGGATAGGTGCACACAATTGACCCTTCTCTAAGCCCCAACTCCAAACAGCAACTGTCCAATCATAGGTTAACAACTGTAACTAAAGCTGTCAAGCTTTGCATTTCTCTACATGTTGAGGCAGTGTACAGGAGGCTGTGAGAAGAGCGATACTCAGCATTTCATGAGTCTGGACGGTGGTGTCTCTCAAAAACATGAAACCAGAGCACATATGTGGGGAATAGATTAAACTCTTTCTTCACCTGCTCTAACACAAGCTGCAAATGTTAGCATGTCTGATTAACTAAGGTTAGCTTACTAGCTGCAGTAACTTTCCATCCAGCTAAATCTATTGGGTACCACTGCATCTGCGTTTGTTCTGTGCATGTGTCTGAGGAGGAGGATGTGGGGTGATGCAGAATCAAAGTGGGTTCACAATGTGCATTGCTCTCTGACTCGCTGCCTCAGGTCGGGTTGCTTAGCTCTTATCCCGGCTGTCTTCCATGATTGCGGTCTGGCTGGTCTGGCTGGGTGACCTGTCTCAAGGTCTGCTGCACTAATCAATCAACCTTTTCCCATGTATTTCTGTCATCTATCATGTAGATATACCCACTGTACTTCGCCATCTGACTGACGTTTACTGAGATGTAAGCTAGCTTTAGCCTCAGTCTTTTAGCATTAATGTTATATCATGTAACCCACTGCTTGGTAACATTCACAGGATGCTTGTTTTAAAACATGTCAGATGGAAACATAAGACTCAGCCGACTGAAGTCGAGTTAGCAGTAGCTTACATCAGCCAGCTACACTTGTGAAATCTGCTTGCGAGTCATTATTTTAGCTGACAAAATCCATCCATCGATGTTAAATCTGTTACCGTTATCACTATAAACTGCATAAATGCAGTGTGAGAATGGAAAGTTTGGCAAGCGTAACAACAGTAACTTAGGAGGGCGGTGCTTAGCAAAGGGTCAATTGGATTTCTGATCAACCTGGGAGGTCAATTAACATGCAGAAATGCCAACATCTGGGAGAAACAGAAGAACAGCTGTGGATAAATTTCACATCTGAAAAGAAAACAAGAGCCTTTCTAAACTGTGTGGAGCGATAATCACCAGTAACAACACAAAAAACTTGAAGCGACATTTGCAGGTGAGTCACCTGAAATTCATACAAAGGTAAACACACTTAATGTCTTTTGTTTTTTGAACTAATGTAATTTTATCAGCTCATCCAAGCTGATATGTTTTCACTAAACCTGAATTTAAACTGATTAGAAAAGTGAATGACATAGACTTACTAGTCTTAGATTGCACATTAAAAGATCTATTGTCATGCTAAGGATAATAGATGTAAAGTCTGACTGCCATCAAATTGAAACAAATATAATAGAAGATAGAACCTTTAAAGACATGCACTATATTTACTGATAATGTCAATAACAGGTTAATAGATGTTTCCACCAGGAGTATATACTGAGTTTGGAAATTCTACAGAAATGGTTAAATAATGCATTACACTTTATATTTAGGTGACTAAAACTCTAACAATTCAGTTAACTAAAATATGAATAAAACTAAATCAAAATCAAAACTAACACAGCATTTTAAACTACAAGTAAGTCACTGGAACAGTGTGATGTCACTACCGCATAAGTAGTCTGCATTGTAGGAAGGACTGAGGAAGATTAGTGTCTGACTCTTCATCAACAGCACTGACATACCTTCTCGTAGTACTGCAGTTCATAGTCCAGGATAACTCCATTGGGTTGATCAGGCTGGGACCAGGACAGAGTGATGCTGTTAGGACTTCTGCTGACCTGGTGGATGATGGACACTGCTGATGGTGCTGAGGACAAAACAAGTGGAGGCAAAAGTCAGAGACAGTAGAAAATATAGACAGAGACAGACAGAGAGAGCGACAGACAGACTAACAGACAGACAGACAAAGCAACATGTAGAGTAACAGACAGACATCCACAGCGACAAAGAAACAGACAGAACAACAAACAGACAGACAGAGCAACACACAGACAAACAGGGCAACAGACAGAAAGACACTGACAGACAGACAGACAGAGCAAGAGACAGAGCAACAGACAGATAGACACAGCAAAAGACAAACATCCAGAACAAGACAGAGCAACAAACAGGCAGATAGACAGACAGAGCGACAAACAGTCAGATAGATAGACATCCAGTGCAACAGACAGACAGACAAAGTAACAGACAGACAGTGACAGACAGACCGACAGACAGACAGAGCGACAGACAGACATACACACATGCAGACAGACAGGCGACTTAAACTGACACTATTTGATCACTCATCATATCAATGTCAGACAGTAAAGTGAGGTTGTGTTATCCTCACCAGCCTGGTTGGTGGTGATGTTGACAGATGCATACTGCGGTGAATAAGGACTCTGGTCAGACACTCCATTGACAGCCTGTATTTCAAAGGTGTATTGAGTGTGAGCCAGGAGGTCGCTGATGTGGACACGGGTGTCGGTCAGTCCCAGCTGACGTGGCACAAACTGCACGTTGTCTCCACAGCGGGTGCAGCCGCCCCGCCCACTGCCACAGCTCTTACATATGATGTTATAGACGACATCTTCTCTGCCACCACCCTCTTGTGGTGGGGTCCATTCCAGCCTTAGAGATGTCTCATTCACTATGGAGATGACACTTTGTGGAGCTGATGGAACAGCTGGAGAGAAGAAAATTATACTCGTGTAATTGTAGGGAATGCTTGCAACAATTATTCATTACTATACACTGATCAGGCATAACATTATGACCACCTGCCTAATATTGTGTAGGTCCCCCCTTTGCTGCCAAAACAGCCCTGACCCGTTGAGACATGGGCTCCACTAGACCTCTGAAGGTGTGCTGTGGTATCTGGCACCAAGACGTTAGCAGCAGATCCTTTAAGTCCTGTAAATTGCAAGGTGGGGCCTCCATTGATCGGACTTGTTTGTCCAGCACATCTCACAGATGCTCGATTGGATTGAGATCTGGGGAATTTGGAGGCCAGACATCAAACTCGTTGTGTTCCTCAAACCATTCCTGAACCATTTTTGCTTTGTGGCAGGACGCATTATCCTGCTGAAAGAGGCCTCTGCCATCAGGGAATACCGTTTCCATGAAAGGGTGTACATGGTCTGCGACAATGCTTAGGTAGGTGGTACGAGTCAAAGTAACATCCACATGGATGGCAGGACCCAAGGTTTTCCAGCAGAACATTGCCCAAAGCATCACACTGCCTCCGCCAGCTTGCCTTCTTCCCATAGTGCATCCTGGTGCCATGTGTTTCCCAGGTAAGTGACGCACATGCACCTGGCCATCCACGTGATGTAAAAGAAAACGTGATTCATCAGACCAGGCCACCTTCTTCCATTGCTCCGTGGTCCAGTTCTAATGCTCACGTGCCTATTGTTGGGGCTTTCAGCGGTGGACAGGGGCCAGCATGGGCACCCTGACTGGTCTGTGGCTATGCAGCTCCATACACAACAAACTGTGATGCACTGTGTATTCTGACACCTTTCTATCAGAACCAGCATTAACTTCTTCAGCAATTTGAGCTACAGTAGCTCGTCTGTTGGATCGGACCTCACGGGCCAGCCTTCGCTCCCCACGTGCCTTGGCCACCCATGACCCTGTCGCCAGTTCACCACTGTTCCTTCCTTGGACCATTTTTGATAGATACTGACCACTGCAGACCAGGAACACCCCACAAGAACTGCAGTTTTGGAGATGCTCTGACCCAGTCGTCTAGCCATCACAATTTGACCCTTGTCAAACTCGCTCAAATCCTTACACTTGCCCATTTTTCCTGCTTCTAACACATCAACTTTGAGGACAAAATGTTCACTTGCTGCCTAATATATCCCACCCACTAACAGGTGCCATGATGAGCAGATAATCAATGTTATTCACTTCACCTGCCAGTGGTATCAGTGTAATTATTTGTACTTTATTTGACTCTCCTTTCTGCTTCTTCAGTTTATTTTGGAGCAGATCTCACAAGTCAAACAAACAGTGAAACCAATACTGTTTTCACTCAGATTTTCTTTTGATGGAGTTTAGTTTTCTGCAGGTGGTGCTCTTGCAGTATGTGTTACGTTTGGAGGGTTATCAGGTTTGGACCCAAATGCAGACAGAGGCAGCGTCTTCAAATAAGGCAGAGTCTTGAAACAGGCAGGGAAAAAATGAACACAAAAACTTACTGCAAGGCAGAGGTGAAAAAAGGCAACTAAAAATCCAGAAAATGCAAAAAAAAATCTAAGTCCATGGAAGGGAGACCAAACAAATCCACTCAGGAGAAAAACCACGAGGAACAAGGTGCAACACAAGACACTGACACACAGCCGAGGACGAACCAGCAACTCAGGAGGAAAAGACAAAGGCTTAAATACACTAGGGAGAGGGAGGTTAACAAGACACAGGTGAGGGCAGTCAATGACAGGTGAAAATAATCAGTGATCAAAAAAGAGCGGGAAAACAGACAAAGACAGGAAGTAAATACAACAAAGACACACAAGGGCGAACCAAGACTACAAAATAAAACAGGAAATGACCAACAAAAACTCCTAACTATGACAGTATGTTTTGGACCAGAGAGGATATTCATGTTAAAGGAATAGTTCATCCAAAAATGAAAATTCAGTAATTATGCACTCGCCCTCATCCTGATTGAAGGACGGGTTAAGTTTTTTAGTCCAGAAAACACTGCTGGAGTTTCACAGGAGAACAGAGTTGCAGAATCTCCCAAACAATGGAAGTGAATGGTGACCCCATTCTACACTACTTTGTGATCAAAAGTTATCAAAAGATTTTTCCATCATTAAACAGTTTGGCTGTGAGATGGCGGCAAAGTTTGATGTCTCGCCATGAAACACAAAAATCCTATAAGTTTAGCATAAAAGGTCCGATATGCACCAAACTGCACATGTGTGATAGTAGTCCCGCCCTGAACACATCTATATGACAAAATTCCATGACTGTGATAACGCCCCCTGCTGGCAACAGGAAATGACATGTTTTTGAGTTTGATGGCTGCTCCAAGCATGTTGAACATGTCCACCTCACATCTACTCAGACAGCTCTTCAGACCTTGGTGATGCTATATTGTGAAGATCATGACGTATTGTCGAACAGCGTTGCTCTGAGAGCGCGGCGAAGGTCGATGTTTCACCAACACACAGCAAGTTGCTTTAACTGCACTGTACATGGTCAGATCTGCCTGAAAATTCACATGTGTATTACAGTCCAAGCTTTAACATATGATATGAATGTCGTCAGTGGCTGTGGCTAAATGGCTTGGCCACGCCCATTTTCAACAGTATCCCCCATAGGACATTTCACCGATATGCAAGAAAATCGGTGGGCACATGTATCACACCCAGACGTACAAAAAAGTCAGTGGGACTCTATAGCCTAAACCCAACAGGAAGTCAGCTATTTTGAATTTCAAGGTCATTTTTGCCATTTTCCACATGTCGAATTTGAACTCCTCCTCCTACAGGATTCATCAGAACGGCTTCAAAATTGGTGTGTACCATCTAGACTAGTTTGTGATTAAAATTTATTAAAAGGTCGCGTTTCAGTTAAAGGGTGTGGCCATGAGTTAGCAGCTAATTTTGATGATTCGCCATGAAACAGGAAATGGTTATAACTTTGGCATACATGGTCAGATCTGCACCAAACTTAACATGTTTCTTAATAGTCCCACCCTGAACACATATGCATGAGAAAATTCCGTGATTGTCATAGCGCCCCCTGCTGGTGGCATGAAATGTCATGTTTTAGACTTTGAGGTGCTGCTGCGCACATTTTGACCGTATCTCACTCAAATTTGGTGTGGAAAACCTTCAGACCTTGCTAATGCTATGTTGTGCAAGTCGTAAAGTTTTGTCGATGGGCTTCACCCTGACAGTGCAACATATGTTGCTGTTTCGTACAAACACATTAATGGCATTAACTTCTGCATACACATTCGCATCGCCATGAAACTTCACATGTATGATAATAATCCCAGCCTGAACACATCTACATGAAACTCATGACTCACAGTCATTGCGCAACCTAGTGGGGACAGGAAGTAACACAACATTGCTTCCTACTGTGTCAAAAGGGGGTGAAAATTCAGCACCTCATCTACCAGTGGGCCTCTGGTGACATGGTCGCGGCCGCAGACGGCTCTGAGTGGCGCGTGGGTGCAAGGGCCCGTTCAATGCTGCTTGCAGCTTTAATTCTTATTGTTATTGTATACTCATTGAATCCAGATGTCAAAATAATTATTTCTTATGCCGAGTTCAGGAAAACAGCTTCTATTGAGATGACAAATAATTTTCTTGTGTTTACAAAATAAACTAGTAGACTGTAGATCTTCACCAGGTAACAGATGGTGAAGCACCTGCTGCATTGCTACCCCAACTGCCAGATGCAACTATGAGATTTGTACATTTTGCGTTTTTATGTAGAATAGTGTGATGGTATTGTAACTGCAAGTTTTGGGTTCTATATATTCATTTTTGGAGAAACTAACAAAAGTTGAAGCCTACATTTGGTCTTCTGTCTTTACTAGTGGTCCTTAAATGCTCGTACAGTGACAGCACAGACATATAGAGATGGCAGTAAAGCTAACAAAACAAGGATTTGTTCATCTCATGTTGTGCCTAACTTTTGTGGATTCTAACATATTGGGTATGGACTTAATCTGTAGATGCTCAGGTTGAAATTGAAATGAAACTTTTCTATGGATGTTGTTTTTTTCTGTGGTTGTTGTGTCTCAGTTTTTGAGACACAACAAAGGCCAAATGTGTCTTGCAACAGACTAGGTAAGCTTTGTTTTTAGCCTAGCAATTGTTGAAGACTTGTGGTCCCTACCAGGCAGTTAAGAGGACTACTATAAGGATTGAGAACTTCTGGCCAAAAATTTTTAGGCTGATGGGTTCAGATGTATGAGAGACTAGATGCGGAGAGAACAAGCAGTAGCTCGAGCTCACTGATCAAGCACATACACAACCTATCACTTCATCTAGTGGAGATAAAAATAAATAATAAAAAAAAGTCTCATCTTCACTTTCAACAGTGGACTGCCATGTCAGTTTGGGAGCAAGTCACTGTCCCATGAGAAGGAGTTCATGTTGGGGTCTTGTTCACAAGTGAGGGTAAGATACAACATGAGACTGACAGGCAAATTCGTGCAGTGTGTGGATCATGGTCAATCATCAGAAAACAACTGAATGGACAGATTTTTACTCATGTTCCACATGGCCTTACCTCTTTCAGTCTTAGCCACTACAGAACATATAGATGAATCCAGCAAAGTATTGGCAGTTAACAGTTTGGCTGTTCCAACAGTCATGTCAAACTTCAACTTTGGACAAAAACAGAATGCAAAATACACAAACCTTCAGTTCATAAAGGGTGCTGTTGTCTGAGAGCAGAGACTCTACAGAGAGTCACTGAATGGTGGATCAAAATATTAGCAGAATGGAACTTTGTTCCTGAAAATCTTGAAAACCTGATAAAAAAGATGATTTCTTTAATATATATTACACACTACTCCATCACTTAAATGTGGCAGAGGTGGTCAGTTTTTTGCTCTTCTCCATTATCTACTCTGTAAAATTTTAACAACATTAACATCACAGAAGACCGCTGTTTAACGTCGTTAGTCCAATTATCTATGCTGTCACTGCCAGCAGGCAACAGCAGTCATGGTGTCTAGAAGGGAACCCCAGAGCCACAAGATCTCATGAGAGTGAACATTTTGACTGAGACCATGAAAAATCTCATGAGAGTCTTGCAGATTTGGGGTTCCCTTCTAGACCCAACCAGCAGACACTGAGAGTGACTGCCACAACATGCCACCACAGCAATGGCAGCACCACAAGATGGCAGAAAACATTTGTTTTCTGGGTTTGTCTATACTACCTCACTATTCATGTGCAACACAGTGCCTGAGATCTGTGCCTGAGCCCGATGGGACGCAGTGGGTTTGGGTTGGGTCAGGCCTTATTTCTCACATATTTCACAGGGTTACATCCGGTTTGGGCTTAATAATAATAATAATAAACACATTATTATTATTATTATTATTACATTATTATTTATTTTTTTCAGTAGTTATAGTGTTTTGTTGGTTTTTTTTGTTTTTTTTTCATTTTTCCCCCCAAGTTTGTTGTTTCCATTTAAACGTCCTTGTATTGTATTGACCCTGTCACTGCCAACTCCTACTGTTTGGTACATAGAGGCATAGAAGGATGCTTGTTAAGAAAAATGCCGGGCTGTAATTGGGTTTGGGCTTATGGTAACTATATAAAGATAAACATGTAAATAATGTAATGTTTATGTAATGTTTGTGCACTTCAGAGATGGATAGGTGCTCATATTGCAGCAGGTACACTGATATTCATGAATGTGTCGTCATGAGAGTTGGTGCACACATACTTGTACAGGGCATCTGTGGAGGGTCAGAGTCAGTGCGGTAGTAACCATTGCGACACACACAGTTAGTCGCTCCCTCACTGGTGGTTCTGCTGTTGATGGGGCACTGCAGACATTTGTGGTCTCCCTGTGCAGCTTTGAAGAAACCTGAAACACAAGCTGTAAGGGGGACGTACAGCAGTCAAGGAGGGGGACAGGGTACAGAAAAGCAGAAAAGACAGAAGATATGAAAACAATAAGCTTGGGAACAAAATGCATGGTGTACTGCACAAAAGAAAAAAGGTCTTATCAAATCAATCCACAATGTCAGCTTTATAGCATACCGACTGCTTTCACAAATATCAGTATTCATATGAGTCACATCCTAAAATTCTATGTCTGAGCTTTTTATCTTGCATTTCCCCCACCGAGCATATGTTTAGTCATGAGAGGCTGGATGTCTGCATTTCATAAAGGTCAGCTCATTGAAGTGACACATCCTGGGACTCCTTTAGATGCTGTCAGGTCTGCTGTCCACAGGCTTGTAAAACATGTTGGAACATGTGGAGCAGAGGAGACTGTCCAGGATTACACAAGATAAGACAGATAAGCTCAGTGTGCAATCATATTTTAAAAAAATCAAGTGAATAGCACTGCAACTATTACTTTCATTGTCATTATACATTATTTTCTTCAGTAATCGATTATTTTTATTTTTTATTTTATTTAATTTATTTATTTATTTTGCTTTTTGCCTTTATTTTTGACAGTGACAGCTGAAGATATGACAGGAAAGGGGGTAGCTCTACCAAGTGAGCTATAGGGGTACCCCAGAGTAATCGATTATTATGTGGAGCTCATGTAAGTACATCCACGTTTGGACCCATTTTTTCAAGTCTTTCCCGAAAGGATTATTTTCAGGATCAATTAATCTGTCAATCATTTTCTTGATTCATTGATTAGTTGGTTTGGTCCATAAAATGGTGAAAAATGTGAATCAAGTGTTTACCAAAGCCCAAGATGATGGAAGAAAACCAGGAAGAAACCATAAAACATTCACATTTAAGATGCTAGAATCAGAGAGTTTGGACTTCATTTCTTAAAAAATGTATGAAATTGATTAATAGATTATAATAATAATCAATTAATTCAATGTCATCTTCATTCATCTTTAATGTGTCAGTATCTTTCTTTGCTCCAAGGGAGATGTTTCACACCTGCCTGGATTATTTTTTAACCATAAAGAAAGTTTCACTTAAAATACCTTTATACCTCTCTTACCACCATAACAATTTTAACACACAAATAAAATATCTGGGCCATGCTCCACCCTGTCCCTAGTGGCTAGAGCTACATTTGAAGTGCCATGATGGTGTTTTCTCTGGAAAGGGCAGCAGAGAGAAGTAAGGCAGGGTCAATCAATTTGCGCTTATAAACCAAAATAAAACCACTAAATTGACAGTCAACTCCTAATAAACTGGCCCCCTGCTTAGGGTCTGGGAGCACTTTATTTTGAGGGGTCAGGTCCACAATGGTCCTGTCCCCTCCTATAAGGGTTTGGGGCTGACTGAAAGCTGGTCAAAGAACATAGGGTGAAGAGAGAAGGAAAAAAAGAAAGGGAAAAGGGAAAAAACATGATATATCTAAATGATCTTAACAGCATCCTGACTGACCCTGCTATCATGTTCTGGAGCCTGATAATGGTGCCCCAATTTTGCTCTGCAGCCAATGGATGGGACAAAACTATCCCAGACTCTTCCTATAAGTTATTGTTATTATTATTACTGTTATGACTGTATTTGTAGCAGACTTGGTGGCAGAAAAGGGTTGTACACTCGTCCCTCTCCTATGCTCAGTTAACTGCATTATTATTATTATCATCATCATCATTATTTATTATTATATTATTATTATTATTATTTCTTTTTATTTTTTTTTCTTCCTCTCTGCCCTTTTATCTCTCACACATGTGACAAAATGAAAATTCAGTTATTATCTTCTCACCATCATGCCGATTGAAGGTTTTAGTTTTTTAGTCCAGAAAACACTGCTGTGTGTTTCACAGGAAGAATCTCCCAAACAGTGGAAGTGAATGGTGACCAGTTTTCAAATGTATCATTCACTTACATCATACGGGAGATTCTGCAGCAGTGTTTTCCTGCGAAACTCCAGCAGTGTTTTCTGGACTAACAAAATAAAGCTGACCCTCAATCTGCATGAAGGTGAGTAGATAATGACTGACTTATCGTTTTGAGGTGAACTATCCCTTTAACATGAATATCCTCTCTGGTCCAAAACATACTGCAAGAGCACCACCTGCAGAAACTTAAACTCAATTAAAAGAAAACCTGAGTGAAAACAGATTTATATTTACATTTTTCAAAGGTATTTTTTGGTGCTTTGAGTACCACATGCTGAGTACCATTTAGTATCATTCTATTGGAGAGAATGCAGACATCTCTAAGGCCAATATCTCCAAAAATCTGCAACTTAGACCAGAAAAATCTACATGGATAAATAGCACTACAGGCCAGAGGAGAAATATGTATTTTTTTATTTTGGGTTGAGCTGTCCTTTTAAGGTTAGGGTTGTTCCATGATCTTGGTATACGATAACTGTGTGAAATCCTAATAATAATTAATAACATTAACAATAAATAATTAATAACAGCCATATGATTATCCATCCATCCATCAATCCATCCATCTTCTTCCACTTATCCGGGGCCGGGTCGCGGGGGCAGCAGTCTAAGCAGGGATGCCCAGACTTCCCTCTTCCCAAACACTTTCTCCAGGTCTTCCGGGGGGATCCCGAGGTGTTCCCAGGCCAGCCGAGCGACATAGTCCCTCCAGCGTGTCCTGGGTCTTCCCCGGGGCCTCTTCCCGGTGGGGCATGCCCGGAACACCTCCCTAGAAAGGCGTCCAGGAGGCATCCGATATAGATGCCTGAGCCACCTCAGCTGGCTCCTCTCAACGTGGAGGAGCAGCGGCTCTACTCTGAGCTCCTCCCGGGTGACAGAACTCCTCACCCTATCTCTAAGGGAGCGCCCCGCCACCTTGCGGAGGAAACTCATTTCAGCCGCTTGTATCCGAGATTTCGCTCTTTCGGTCATGACCCAAAGTTCATGACCATAGGTGAGGGTAGGAACGTAGACTGACTGGTAAATTGAGATCTTTGCCTTTCGGCTCAGCTCCTTCTTTACCACGACAGACTGGTACAACGACCGCATTACTGCTGCCGCTGCACTGATCCGTCTGTCAATCTCTCGCTCCATCCTTCCCTCACTCGTGAACAAGACCCCAAGATGCTTGAACTCCTCCACTTGAGGCAGGAGCTCTCCTCCAACCCGGAGGGGGCAAGCCACCTTTTTCCGGTCGAGAACCATGGCCTCAGACTTGGAGGTGCTGATTCTCATCCCAGCCGCTTCGCACTCGGCTGCAAACCACCCCAGTACATGCTGAAGGTCCTAGTTCAAAGGAGCCAACAGGACAACATCATCCGCAAAAAGCAGAAATGAGATCCCGTGATCCCCAAACTGGACTCCCTTCGGCCCCTGGCTGCGCCTAGAAATTCTGTCCATAAAAATAATGAACAGAACCGGTGACGAAGGGCAGCCCCTTTTGCGGTGCCTGACGGTTTGCCAGAATCTCTTCGAGGCCAACCGGTAATCCTCCTCCATATGATTATAGCACGTAAATAATCCAGTGTCTCTTATACACACTGTATGCTCTGAAATCATTTCTTTCTGGCCTCACTTTGTCTCCCTCCCTTCTTTTGTAGCTTTTGTACAGTTCAGGTTACAGACTCTCTCCACCTCCCTACACTCCTATTTTGTGTAATTCACAGAATATGTGTAAGTGTAATTCATTTGCCAAAAAAGAGACAAAAGACAATAAACAGATTTAAATTTATTTAAAATTGACAGATAGCTGCCCCCCCAAATTTTCTATAGTTATCAGGATAATATTGTCTTTGTTAATTCTTTTGGCTACGATAATTGTGTTGTGAAAATCTGATATGGTGACATCTCTAGTTTAGAAGTTCTCCAAAACACAGCTACACTAGAAAATCCTTCACACAGCACAAACTATATCACATCAAACTCCATCTCGTGTGCAGCATTTCTTAGGACATCTTCAGACCTCATCATCAGTTCTCAGATGTGTCATTAAATACAAGTCAAATTAGTTACATGATTTTTTAAGTTTGTCTGCACTTTTATTTTGAAAAGTAGTCCACCAGACCAGGGAAATTATTCTTGGAGTTGTTCAGCCTGTAACATTCCAGGTCACTGAACTTAGATTTATGAGAATTAAATTTTGCCTCTGCTTTTGAGTCAGAAATGAGAGACTGTGACAACAGCCATAAGGTTGTTGAAGTCTACAATCCATTCTCTTAATACAGCACAATGAGGGTGATAAAGGCTGTATGGACGGAAGCTTCCAGCAGTGAACATGTCGTCTCTGTCTCTATAGACTTTCATGAAGAAGACATTTGACAGTGTGTGCATGTGTAACACCAGAATCCAAGTAGTAACTGAAAATTCCTGTTAGTGCTCCACTTATTACCATACATTAAGTGACCCACTATGCCTAGAAGACAGGCTAATGTGTTTTGCATAAGAAGTGCCTCCATGCAGCTGTGTATATTTTTAGTCCTGGTATTTTATCTTCATTTGAAATGAGGCTCAACTGATGTGGCAATAAAGCACATGAAGAAACAAGAAATTAGAGGTCTTTTTTTGTAATTATTACTTTTGTATCTCAAGGTTAAGAAAGATGAATGAGTTTTGTCAACACATTACTGAGGCTGTGTGTTAAACGCAGCACTGAAGTCAGGATGTGGTTAGCCTTTGATAAGCCAGGAAACTGGAAAACAGCTCACTCCAAAGTTCACCAACACACCTATCAACACCTCTAAGGCTCACTGATTAATATGCATCCAATTTATTTAGTCTGTACACAAACAGAAATGAATGGTTTTTAGGGGGTGCTGCAGGAGGGAACAATTTCTTGAACGATAACAGTGTATCCAACCGCCATCAGCAGGACTTATGCCTGGTCTTAAGCTAGCTGGTCTTAAGTCCAACCTCATAGTTACACTTGTTGCACCAACTAGACCTAAGCCTTCCTCTTGCTAAGATCAGATGTAAATCTTTCGCCTAGTCAGGAGCAGGCATAAAGTCAAAATCCAGGCCGCTTCTATGGTAACGGCTCATGGTAACTGCAACTTTTAACACAATGACGTGCCTCATTTATCGGCTGTACACTGAGCAGGCTTTTAGACATGAGAGAGTGATTACGGACAGAAGCAATCCATTGGACATATACAATGACGAGGAGCTGAGGATCTGCCGCCGGTCTGATGAGAAAAAACTCATCAGACTGGTCTCTCTATTTCTTCTGTACATCACTCTCTGAGTGGCATCAGCCCTAGTCTGAACAGTCACTAATTGCCTCCATTATTTCTCTCCAGACAGACTGCTTCTTCTTGTTGGTAATAACAATCGTCCTCATTCTCTGATCCTTCATATTTAAAGTTGTTAAACTGTATCATAGCAATGTGCGCTGCTAGGCAATAACTGCAGTAACGTGAGCATTCACATGAACGTACATTGCTAAGACTAGTTAAGATTAGGTTTACGTCTGCTTGGTGCAACCAACATAAGGTCCATTCTAAAGACTGGTCTTCGCTAAGACCGACTTAGCAGTTACTGTAGGACCACACAACCCACTCCAGATGCTTCTGTGCCTGTGTCTTTAGCTTTAGTGCACATTGCCAGATACAGTCAGTGAGCAGTCAGTGGATTAGGTCACATTGGGCCTCATGCAAGAACCACTCATATGAACAGATTTGTTCTTAAGTGGTGTGTATGAGTGATTTAAGAGAACTTGTGGCATTCACCATTTCTCGTATTTGAGTTTTCTTTCAGATACAAACATAATTTACGAGGTCTAGACCCGTCGTAGAGTCATGTGCAGTCAGTCTGCTGGTATCTAAACTAAAGTTTTTCAACAGTGACTGTATATTTAATTAATTTGAAGACATTTTGAGTGTGAAAAATAAATTATGCCTCATAATTATGTTAACATTACCCTGTTTGACTACATTTCAAATCATAATATAATTGTAAATTTGCATATAAAACCTCTCATCCTTCATTCAGGTGTATTGGCCATATATCTGCACATGCAGGTTTATAAAGTCTCTGTCCATGTGAACATCCTCACTTATTCCGTCCTCTGTCTCCGTGATGAAAACTTCCTCTTAACCCTCTCATCCCGCTGCAGTCATCAATCGCCCCTTACTGTGGCTGAGGTGAGTCTTTGTTTTTCTCTGAAGTCATTTTCATGTGGAGACGTCTCCTCTTCATTTCAGTGACAGTCCGACTCTCAGGTAACACGACATTAACGGCACTCACTTTTCCTGTTTCTTTGCTTTAGCAGGTCTTTAAATTTCACTGTTGACGTTAAAAGGACAATTTTTCCTTCATCAGTCTCTGCAAGCAGGACAGCTTTCAGAGACCGCGAACGTTTTAACTTTTTTATCTTTGATGCCATTCTAATGAATGAACACTTCCTGACATATAGAGCAGGAAGTGCAGCCTTATATGGTATTATTGGTTGATTATGCTAATTTACAAGTCAGGTGGATAATTTACACGGTTTTCTGAAGTTACAAGCATTTGTTGAATCTGATGTGGCGTGTTCATACGAGACCTTCATACAATAAAAGTGAGAGAAATTTAAGATAAGAATATGAAAATGTTCTTGCATGAGGCCCATTGTGTACAGACAGAATGATGGCAAACCTGCCAACCTCACTGTGATGACAAGATATTAGTAAGATGAACACAGTCACTGCACCCAGTTGTTGTTTACCAAGACAGAGGTCTATCAGATAACTAAAACCCAAACCCATAAACTTCTGTTCTTACATTCCTCTGTGTGTACAGTTAGCCTGGGAAGCTCATGTTTTCATTTGCTCTGCCCCTTTTCCATTCAGACAGAATTCCACCTGCCTGGTTGGGCCAATCACAACTTTTTATTTAATATGGGGTGGGTTCAACACAATAATAAACAGAGGCACATTACTGGTCCAGATTTGAAATCAATCATTGTCAAATGTCATGTTTTGCTGCTCTGATTGATTATAGGTCTGTCCAATCATGTCCAGTCAGCAGGTCCATTCAGCATAATACCTCACGCTCCTGGAACTGAGATTAAACTGTCAAACTAGGAAGTGCCTATTTCTCACCTCAAACATTTTCAAAAACATTTTTGTGCACTGTTTAGCTGCTAGACCAAGCATTGTTACATCATTGATTTTCTATCTAATTGTGTCCAGAGGCATTTTGGCCTGCATGTGTTGATTAATCTGAAATGCCAGATGAGTCATCAGAATCATCAGGGAAGTTGTTCTTAGAAACTGTTTGGAAAAGGGTAGGCACTTCCAAAAAACACTTGACAGGTGATTGGATGTACCATCTGTCTATGACATCTAACATAGGCTAACTTCAGCCTGATTTCCTTCAACTGATTTCCTCATATCCATTGAGAAAAGCCTTCAGTGTCATTCTTTGGTCTTCTTTCAATGACAAAATACTCTTCAGTTCTGATATAACTGATGCTATCGCAATATCTATGCTAACCTCTTCAGGAGCCACCATTGTTTGTTCGAGATGAGTTGCTTTCAAGGATGCTTCGTAGGCGCCACTTTTGATGCAGACAAAAATGGATAACTTGAAGCCTCATCAAGATGGATTCTAACATCATCTTGTGAATCCAGCTGCCTCGCAAGGTAACGTGTTGATAACAACCCTTGGAAATCAAAAAGGAACTGAGACTTTCCCGACAAATTCACTAAAGCAGTGATTCCCAAGCTTTTTCCAGTATGCCCCCCTTTCGGAAGCCAACAAAAGTTCAAGCCCCTGACCACAAAATTTTCAATCAATTATTAACAATAATTGGGGATGGAACTGATAAAAAAAAAAGAATTCAAAAGTTAAATTTTAGCAAAAAAGGTCAGCTGGATAGAAACACCAAACTCATTTGTTTATTCCCCCTACATAGATCATATTCATTCAGCTTTGTTTCACTATTTTTTTCTCCCCTAGTCTTTCATGCCCCCCTTGCAGTGGCTCTGTGCACCCCCAGGGGGCCCCACCCCCAGTTTGGGAACCACTGCACTAAAGTGATGTGATTAAGTCTGATTATGCCAGGCTTACATTATGGTTAAATTTACATTTAATCTATATTGATATGGTACACAGTATCCTATTGTGAATGAATGAATGTATGGGATTAGATCACTGACATAATTCGTGTGTGCGCAAATGGGATCTGCGCGTGCAAATCAAACATCCGCGCACGCATTTTTTTTCCATAGAGTGCTTTCAAATCACTCGCGAGCTATTTTGTATCCTGCATCTCTTACCCCTGGAGCAATATTGTAGCCTGCGAGGAGAAAAACAGCTCGAGCATGTGCAGAGTCCGCTCGCAATACTTTCCTCTCCTTGCGCGTGCGCAGACTGCTCGCTCGCGAAACTCTCCTCTCCTCGCTCGGAAAACTTTCCCCTGCTTGCGCGCGGGTGCTTTTTTCAGTGAGCGGTTTTTGTCAGTAAGGGGGCAGGCCTGGGGGGGGCATGCCAATCGCCATTGTATCCCCGAATATAATTGGTTGAGCAACTTCGCCAATGGACAGCAAGGTACGGCAACACCACTAGGACAAACGGAACAAACCACAGCCCTGAATGCCTGAATGACATGTTTGGTGTCTTGAATGTTTGAATATATATATATGTGTATAAACCTTCAATAAATGCTTGAGTATGCATACAGGAAAAATATAAGCTTTAAAATATAAAATAAAATATAAGCTTTAAGTGTAATGATAACAGCAAACGCATATTTGCTTAGTATCAGTGGTTTATGTGAATTCTGCTTCTATTCCCAGACAGCAGGGGGCGTTCGGGGTCTGTGAGTAGTTGAGCCACAGAGGTCAGTCCTGTTTGTTTTTCCTGTCTTCATGTGATGAAGACAAGTTCGATAAAGTACCTTCTTTTTCAAGAAACGTCCATATGGGGCTTTCATTTTATTTTATTTTATTTTATTTATTTTTGCCGCAGCAGCGCGCGTGTGAATTATGTCAGTGATCTAATCCCATAAGAATGAATGAATGAATGAATGAATTTTTTATTATTGTCATGCACAAGTAATGTGCCCAGCCCAAACAGGACACTGTTATTAAGTGAAAAAGACCAGAAACCAGAGTAGCAACATAAATTACAATTAATGTTAAACAAGTAACCCATCATGATGCTTTTTCCAAGCTTTAGAGACAAATTTAGTCAACTTATACACATTAAAATTAAACAACAACAGCAACCAGAACATTTCTGGATTTTGAACAATGAATATTCTTAACTCATCATAAAAAGGACAATACAGAAGAAAATTAGATTCATTCTCAAGATCTCCTAAATCACACAATTCACATAATCTGTCATCCTCCTGGATGTTTTTAAATCTGCCAGCTTCAAGGTTCAGAGGGAGGATTCCTGTTCTTAGCTGTGCAACTAAAATTGCTGTACCACAAGATTCAGGGACGTAATTGTGTTTGACTTGAATATACGTTAATAATTTTGGTTTCAACAAAGTATCATTTAACCATTTTGTCTCAAATCCAATAACTTTCTTCTAATTGCATTTATGCTGCATGTTAAATTATTATTATACATATATTGTAAGTCAGCTTCTTTGAAGATAAATTGAATCTCTTTAACCCATGGAGAATTGTGCAATTTACTCCTAGAAAAGGTTTTACTACTAGAAAAACCTTTTTATTATCCCTGTTTCCTGACATATTAAGCAGACAATTCCACACTCTGATCTAATTGGGGGATCATATGAGGACTGTCAGGCCACATCACAATTCAGCCTACCTCTGAAACAATGACATGCTGACAGGGTGAACCATGGAGACAGTAGTGTGTCTGCTGGGGGGACTTAAGTATAGCAACATTTCAGTGACACTACCGATTAGTCCTGACTGATGAAACATTGAGTCATTTTTTAGACTTTGTCTCGGTAGTAGGCAAAAATAATATCCATTCATAGCTCATTTTTAGGACCCGGGCAATGACCGGAGTGAGGACTCCATTGAAACTGAAGGAATTATTATTATTCCTCCAAATGGATCACATTTTTGAGGGCTTAAACATATTCAAATTTGGCACATGCCCAGTTGTGGTGAAAGTTTACATGTGATATGCTTTTCAATGGTGGGCATGTTCAAATGGCTTGGCCAGGCCCTCTAAAAAGCAGCCCCGGAAACATTTTTCATCCATATGCACGAAAATTGGTACATACATATATCATGCCCCAATACACAAAAAAGTCTCTTGGAACCCTCGCCTAAACCCAAACAGGAAGTCATCAGTTTTGAATTTCGTGGTCATTTTTGGCATTTTCCATGCATTGTATCTCCTCCTACAGAATTAATTCGATTGACTTCAAAATTGGTGTGCGCCATCAAGACTAGTTTGTGATCATAAGTTATTAAAAGATTTAGCTAACGTTGAAGGGTTGAGTTTTGATGTCTTGCCATGAAACACACAATTGCTATAATTTTGGATTAAATTAAAAAAGACTCATGGCCTGAACACACCTACATGCGAATCAGGAGTCAGAAAGTAACATCAACCTCCTTTCTACAGTGTCCAAAGCAGGTGAAAATTCAGAGCCTCGTCAACAAGTTGGCATCCGGCAATGGGGCTGTGGCTAAGTCCAGTGCTGATTGCTTTAATTAAGTTTAAAGCCCTGCACACCTAGTTTTGTCAAAACAGGAAAACAGTACCATCTCCACTAACAAAACCGGTACCCACAGTAACTGTACATATCAATGATAGCAACAGTAGTAGCCTCAGAATGCTTTAAGGACAAACAATTAAAAATGCATGATGAAAACTAAAATACAACAAGACATGGTGATCACAGAATGCACAGCGCACAGCTGAACAAAGTGACCAGGGAAAGAGTTATCATCATCAGTGTCCCACCTATAGTCTATAAAAACACACTTCCTAAAAAGACAGACCTATACTGAGGATCACATCTTTTATTACGTCATTGGACACAACCAACTCTGCAAATCTCAATCCCAGAAGGCAACACGGGGATAACTCAGCCTTTAAGGTTTCAGAGCATTCTGTTTGAAAATCCTTTGACCCTCATCTGGAGACCACCGAGTGAAGTCTCATGTCCTCCGCTGAGTGTTAAAGAGGATCATGTTACATGTAAAATCCTCACTCAGCTAAGATACAGTGAAGGACCTGATCAGGATTAATGATACGGTTCAGATAGAAGTCTTTAATACCAGGGAAACCATGGACAGTTGGCAGACAAGGGATAAAGCCTCAGAAAATACCCACAGGGTTGCCAACTATTTTGAATGGAAAGCAGCTAAATCCTGTCTGAAAAGTCTCTTTAGAATGCACTGGGCTGTAAGGTTCAAAGTTCAAGGTAACTTTATTGATACCCGTAGGTAGATTTGTTATGCAGTCTGGAGAGGGCATCTCAAACGTTATGCACACGCATTAAAAACACAGGACACATACAGAAGACAGATTAAATACAGCACAGACCAAAGACATTGACAGGTACTCCCAGCGGCTCACTGATCATGGTTAAAAAGACTAAAATAAATAAATAAATAAAATAAATAAAAGTCATTAGATATCACTAAAATGCCCATATGAAACCTGTTAAGAGCATGCAAAAACATAAAAGCATGATACAAGGGACAGTAAGTTAATAATAAATAAAATAAGTAAGTTAAGACCACGTTAAAATAAGACAGACCACACAAATGGCAGTAAAGTGCATCAAGACTTATTTAAAAGAGAAACAGCAGCAGGAACAAAGCTGTTCCTGTAGTGAGTGGTCTTAACTCTCGGGACTTTGAATCTCCGTCCGGATGGTAGCGGCTGGAACTCACTCGGCAGGGGATGGGAGTCATCAGTGGAAATGGAGCTGGCCAGTCACTGTACCTGCCTAGTGTACAGTGACTGTAGGCACAGCTGTGACTCCCCAATGAGCCGACCAGACCATTTAATGATCTGGTTCACTGAGTTCCTTTCTTTTAGGGGCAGGTTTCCAAACCATGACACAAGTGAAAAAGTTAAAACCGACTCAATAAAAGCACGATAAAAAAGTGTCATCATGGTCCTGTCAACGTGGAAATGGGACAACTTCCGCAGACAGAATAAACACTGGTGTCCCTTCCTGCTCACAGCTTCACAGTTTAATTTAAAATTCAAAGTGGAGTCGATGATAGTCCCAAGATATTTAAAAGATTTAACTTGTTCAATAGCTTGTCCCTTGATCGTGATGAGTTCAGGTGTATTGGCATTTTTCCTAAAATCAATGGCTATGTCTTTTGTCTTAGATTCATTGAGCTGTAGGTGTGAGTCCTCACACCACTTGACAAAGTTGTCAATGACAGGGCTGTGACTATTTTCTGTTCCTTGAAGCAGGCTAACAATAATCATCAGCATATTTTAAAATGAATCGGTTCTTAAAAGCGCTCTGACACATATTAGTGTACAGAATAAATAACAAGGGTGAGAGCACGCACCCTTGTGGTGAGCCAGTGGAGGAGCACACCTTGTCAGATAAAAAGCCATTTACTCTGACCCTCTGTGTCCTGTTTGTTAAAAAATCGAAAATCCAGCCCACAAGATTATTACTCAAGTTAAAATGCTCTAAAAGTCTCTGGGCTAAAATGTGTGGTTGAATTGTGTTAAAGGCAGAGGAGAAGTCAATGAATAAAAGCCATGCATGACACCAACTCCCTTCAAGATGTTTAAAAAGCAAGTTAAGGAAAGTGAGTGTGGCATCCTCCACTCCCCTTTTCGGCCTATAGGTAAACTGCAATTGATCGATTGCATTCTCTGTATTTATCAGAATTTCCAAACGAACCAGTTTTTCAAAGATTGTCATAATTATCGAGGTCAGAGCCACCGGTCTAAAATCATTCAATGTCGTGGGGTGACTGGATTTGGGGACTGGAACAACAACAGCATCCTTCCAAATCCTGGGGACATGCTGCTTTTCCAAGGATCTGTTAAAAATTCTGTGGAAAACTGGACTCAGTTCTTTTGCACAGGTTTTAAGTAACCGACCACAGATGTTATCTGGTCCATGACTTTTGTTAATCTTTGTGCAATAAAAGGCTCTTTCAACATCCTCCTGTGTTACAGAGAAATGCTGGTTGTCACACAATTTAAGGCTTAGTATCTGTTAGGGATGCGCGCGATTAGTCGGCTAAACGATTAAACGTCCGCCCCCTCACTAGTCGGCACCAGAAATATTAGTCGGTTAAACCAATTTGTGTTTTATACATGTACAAGGCCGCTTAACTGTCATGCGGCCGCCCGCCACTAATCGGGGCTACAGAGCCGTCAGACCGCAGTCCCCCTCTCCGCGGCAACGCTCGAGTAGACAGGAGTTTTAAAACAGCACGGTGGGAAATTGGAGAGATGGCCTCTCGCAAAACCAGCGCGGTTTGGCAGTACTTTAATTTAGAAAGTGAAAACAAGGTAGTATGTAGACTGTGTCAGAAACAACTGGCATACAATCACTCCACTGGAGCAATGCGCAACCACATTCAACTCAAGCATTTGGATGTTAATCTGCACGAAAGGACGGCTGCTGCTGCTAGCGGTGCTAGCCACACTCAGGCCGATTTGACATCGTTTACCCGGAGACGCTGTGCTCCCGTCCGGTCTGAGAAGATAACGCAGCTCATCACGATAATGACCTCGCAAGATATGCTTCCACTTAACTTTGTTGAAGGTAAAGGCTTCAGGAAGTTAATGGAATATATTGAGCCCGAATACACTGTGCCAGGACGCAAACTGATAACTTCCAGGCTGGAGCGCATCCACCATAAAATGACTGAAGAGATCAAATTCAACATGAAGAAGGCAGAATATGTGGCTATTACAACAGACGGCTGGACTTCCATAACAACAGAAGCATACATGACAATAACGTGTCATTTCATCACGGACGGAAACCTAGTTAGTTACGTGCTCCAGACGTGCGCTCTCGAGGAAAGGCACACAGCTGCAAACTTGGCAGCACACCTGCAAGGTGCTATTAGCAAGTGGGGACTGGATAACAAAGTCATCGCCTGTGTCCACGATAATGCGAGCAACATGGTAGTAGCAAACAACAACCTGCTGGAGTGGGAGTCAGTGCCCTGTTTTGCACATACTCTGCAACTGGCAATAAACGATGGACTAAAGGCCAGCGCCATGAGCCGGCTGATTGGCGCTTGCACGAGACTGGTGAGCCACTTCCATCACAGTACTGTGGCTACTGTGGCGCTTAAAAAAAAGCAACAGCAGCAAGACCTACCAGAGCACAAACTCATCCAGTCCTGCAAGACACGCTGGAACTCTGTAAGCGACATGTTTCAGCGCATCCACGAGCAGCGGTGGGCCATTACCGCTGTTCTGTCAGACAGAACAGTGACAAAGCTGACAGACGCCAGGACGCTGGAGCTGTCGGATGAGAGTTGGCAGACAATCGAGGCCATGCTCCCGGTGCTGGAATCCCTTAAAAGTGCCACCACTGCCCTGTGTGGCGAGGCATACGTGTCGGTGTCAGTGGTGTTCCCCATTACCATGAGTTTGCTTAAAAGGTAAATATAAAGTAATAATAATAAAAAAAACTATTTAAATGAGGGAGAAGGATGTCGTCATAACAATTTTAACATAGTAATTAATAAGACTTTAATTACACAATATTGTTCCAGACTTACTTTATATTTTAATATGTCAAAATGGGATCGTAAACTGATTTCCATCTACTCAATTACCTCCACTAGGCATCTCAACTTGGCAAGCGATCCCAACAACGTGGCCGAGTTCAAGAAGACAGTGGCAGCTTCACTGGAGAGACGAATGTGCCCAACAGACACAAGAAAAAGCTGGAAGCGTCGCACTTCTTGCCTCCGCTCTTGATCCCCGCCACAAACACCTCAGCTTTCTCCAGGCGGACATGCAGCAGGCAGTAAGAGACAAGCTTGCAGCTCAGTATCACGGCATCACAGCAAATGATGGTGAGAAAGATGCTGAGAATGAAGAAGACTGCGGGCCCACAGATGAAGACTTGTCTGGGAGCTGCACGCAACCAAAACGGCAGAAAACGTGTTTGATCTCTTTCTTTGGAGATAGCTATGGAGAAGCCGCGGATCAAGATGAGCTGGAGCGCTACTGGAGGGAAGCCGGCATCCCGCCGACCGAAGACCCGCTTGTGTGGTGGAGTGAGAAGAAACGGCGCTTTCCAAAATTGTCCCACCTTGCAAGTCGCTATCTTTGTGTGCCTGCGACATCTGTGCCCGCTGAGAGAGTTTTTTCAGCTGCTGGACTTGTTGTTAATCGACTGCGCTCTCGTCTTTCACCCGAACATGTTGACATGTTAATTTCGCTGAACAAAAACTTTTCATCAGTCGAGTAAGTAGGCATACCATTGTGTGTGTGTGTCTGTGTATGTACCTGCCGTTTAAAGCCGACTGTCAACCGCACTCAGCTGCTGATTATTATAAATGTTACTCAGTGACTTATGTTTTGTAGGATAATACATATGCAAGGTTCATACTGAAATAACGATGCAAACGCATTTCAGTGGCAAATTGTTAATGTCACATGGTATTTTATTTGTTTAAGTGAGTTTTATCATTTTTTGGTGGCTGATGTACCAGGTTTACATTTAAATGGAACGGCGCACAGCGCCTCACAATTCAGCAGAACTTAATTTATTTTAGATGTTTGTTTAATTTTACACTCATATTGAACTGCGCATAGAGCTTCACAATTCAGCAGCAATTTATCTTTTTTAGATGTTACATTATTTGTTAACTTTAAGTGAGTTTTTGTCGAATGTGCAGGGTTTATATTCATACTGCATGGCGCAAAATGCCTCTCATTTCAGTTGAAATTTAATTATAATTTAGATGTTTTATTAACTTGAAAGTGAATCAAAGCTATCATTTTTGTCGGATAATCTGCAAGGTTCAATGTGTCAGAGGCAATTTATTTGTTTTGGATGTTATTTTAGTGGTTAACTTTTGACTGAGTTGCCGTCATGTTCACATTTATACTGCACGGCGCATAGTATCTCGTACTTCAGCGGCATTTAAAATCCGACATGGTTGTTGAACATTGTGATTAAAGGCTTAAAGAGCTCTTATTACACACAGTATTTTTTTGGGACAATGTTTCAAATTCTTAACAATAAATTGTGCTAAATTTTGACTGTTTTCTGAGTGTTTTCCTTTTTTTAGACTAGTCGACTAGTCTTAATTAAAATTTTCGTTTAGTCGACAGGGAAATTAGTCGCCAGGAACATCCCTAGTATCTGTATTTCTTTGCTAAAATCAAACATGTTAAAACGATTATAAAAGCCATTAAGAGCATTGGCAAAATCGATATCTGAGCTAAAGCCATTTAAAGTGACACTAGTGCTGCTAGTTCTGGTATTCTGGAGGCCAGTGATCATTTTCATACTGGACCAGGCTGAGCCGAGGTTATCTGAAGCCATTTTGCGCTCCAGCGTGGCTTTATAGCTTTGTTTTGCCTTTAAGATCTCTACTTGAAGCTCTTTAGTGGCTGTGTGTAGATCCGATGATCCTCCTTGTTGAAATGCTTGTTTCTTTTTCTTTATGTAAGACTTAACAGATTTGTTGACCCATGGCTTATTGTTAGGGTATATTTTCACCCTCTTACTGGGTATGAGCATATCTCTGCAGAAAGCTGAATATGAGCAAACAACATCAGTCAGTTCATCCAAGTCCTTACATGATTCCTCAGACATTCCCCAGTCTGTACAATCAAAGCACCCCTGCAGGGAACACACAGCATCATTTGTCCATACTTTCACATCCTTGGTTTGGACTTTCTCCCTCTTTAGAACAGTCTTATACGTGGGGAGAAGATGCGTGCAGTTGTGATCTGCAGAGCCCAGAAGAGGGGAGAGGGAGTGATTTAAAAGCAATAGACCCATAACACAGATCCAGTGTCTTGCCACGTCTGGTTGGACAGGAGACATATTGATAAAAGTTTGTTAGAGTCTTTTCCAGTGAGACATGATTAAAATCACCCAGTATAAAGTTTGGGGCCTCTGGTGATATAGTCTGCAGTTTCTGTATATGGTGCGGGAGGCAGAGGCGGCATTTGCCTTGGGGTGAATATATACAGTTGTTATGAATATCTGAGGGAACTCACAGGGCAAATAAAACGGGCGCAGCGACACAGACAGGAGTTCAATGTCTGGTGCACATATCTGCTCTCTGATAGTGACAGAGCTGCAGTATCGGTTATTCACATATACACATACCCCGACTCCGTGTGTTTTCCCCGTCACCTCAGCATTGCGGTCGAGTCAGTACAGGGTCCCGAAGAGATCAGATTCCTGGTCTTGCTCACTGAGCCACGTTTCTGTAAATGCCAGGACACAGCAGTCCTCAAAATCCTTTTGGAAACGAACGTTTCCCTGAAGCTCATCCCCTTTATTCCTAAGGGACTGAACATTTGCCATGATTACCGAAGGCAGAGGAATCCTGCTGAGCTGCTGCCTCCTTAGGCACAGTTTGACACCTCCTCATTTCCCTCGCTTCCTTCTCTTCCTCACGCCACTTGTAGAGGAACCCTGGTTCCTCTGAATAAACGCTGGCAATCGTAGTATGACATCCGTCATTCGAGTGTTTGCACAGTTCATTTGCAGCAACATGTCACGAGAGTATACATGATGTGTCCTCTCTGGGATGACAGCCCCGCTGACATCACTCACTAACAAATAGTATGATAAAAACCCCAACAGGGCAAGATAAAAGAGATCCATGTCAGATCAGCGTTAGGCGAGTCCTCTCACTCACAAGACACCCACTGGGTTGACATAAACACATTCAGAACATTAGAAAACAAACATAAAAGACTTGGACAGAGACGCCAACTTTCCACTGCCGGTCGCTGAGTGCGCATGCGCCCTCCAGCGCCTATATGTTGCATTTTAATATGTTGTGATTTTTGATAGGAGCTACCTTGTCCAGGGTATACTTTTGATCTCAGTGGGACTTCTGGTATAATGAAGGTTGTTGTACAGACTGAATGAACTCACTGTTTGAACTTCTTCTGAACTTTTGTACGCCCCCTGGTGTTTCTGAGAATACCACAATGGATAATGCATTGAGCAAAAATACCAACGTGCTGGTATCTGCAGAGCCTCCCGAGGACAATTCTGAGGACTATTTGCGCCCATTCATTTTAAAATAGCAGTGGCCAACAGGGAAACTCCAACACACCACACAACCAGTGGTGTATTTTCATCATTCACTCAGGGACAGACCTGCATCGCTGGCCCTGCTTTGCTGCAGTTCAGCCAAAAAGTCACTAAAGCGGTCTTAAAAATCGTCATATCTATAAGTCAGTATGCAGTCTGTAAGTTGTAAACGCTGACTTTAGACTACATTAAATTTGATTTAGTTTACATGTCTATTTACAGTTTGTGCTGTAGCATTGGACAAATCTAATAAATTTGACTTTTTTTGCAGCAGATTAGCAGTTTAGGATGCTGTCTCACAGTAACTACTGACAAGTTGTCCTTAAGCAAGGCATCAAATCTAACTGTGCGGTTGCAAGCAATGGGCTGTACTTGTACTGGACAGCTGGACCAGATGGGGTTGAAAACACATTAATGCTCAGCAAAGTTATTTAGCAATTTTGCATGCTTTTTTTCAAAAGAAACACTGAGAGCTTTTGACAGTTATCTGTGATTGTGTTGAAAAAAGATCATTTCATCATCATAATAACACAAAGTCTAGTTGCATGCCCACTGCAGAGCTCATCCTTGCACCACTCATCTCTATTTTTACTCTGCTGCTCTAATTTTTTTCTCTCTCTGTTTTTTTCTCTCCAATTTGTAAAAAATGCATATTCCTGTGGAAAAATTAGTGTGCAGTTTGTTTAAAATAAATACCTCATTATACCAGAGGCAATACAACACAACAGAGAAGCCTTGTGGGTGTTCTTAAAAATCACATTAAAATAAATAAATGTAAATGTCCTGTAGTTAAAATGATCTAATTAATTAGTTCAGTGCCAGTTACTGTAAAATATCCTATGCTTCCAAACCCTGCATAACCAACTGCATTACTATGAATTATTGTACTGTGGACTACCAAGACCATGTTTAGTGTAGCAGGTTAAAAACCCCACTCTGCCTGCATTTCGGCCAGTAGACTTCCAGCAACAGAGATGCTACTTTGTTTTTAGCAATGCTAGCAGCATGGCTCTGGGTTAGATATTTTGTACAAATATTCATTATCCAAGATGATCAGTCCTAACGATGGCCAAGATATTTCAGTGGATGAGTGAAAACTTTGACCTGCTGGTGGCACTATCAGATTAAGTCAGGGAATAAACCCAAGTCATTTGGAATCATGTGGTGGGGGCCATGAATGTCTGTACATAATTTTACATGCAATATGCATCCAATATCTGCTAAGACATCTTAATGTGGACCATAGGCCTAGTGGTAGATGGACTGACCTGCCTATAGATCATTCCTGGAGCCATGCTGCTAATGTGGCAAGTGTGGCTTAATTATGGTTATTACCAAATATTCAGCTGACTGAAGGAAAATTTCAGTTTCTGACCCAAGAAGGTCAGCAGCAAACCCGAGAAGGTACAAATCTGTTGTGAAATGACATCAAGAGAAGTAAACAGATGTAACATACAGTAGACGAACAACTGTAAAAGCAGCACTGGCAGGTTCCTTACCTCTGCAGATTGTACCATTTTCCACCGCCTCGTACCCAGCTTTGCACATGCAGCGCCCGATGGGTACCATCCACTCCCCATCCCCGTTACAGTACAGCTTGATGGGTACATCCACTTCCTCCCCGTTGGGAACACACACCCCTCTGGCTGCCACCAGAGAGGTGCTTTCTGCTCCAGACAGAGTCTCAGGAAAGACAGCGCCATTCTGGATCACACGGGGACACTTCCTGTAGAAGACTCGGACAGCGATAAGGGACATGCAGGCGCCATAATCCTGGAAAGCAAGGTAGAAGCCATTGCGTGAAACAGGTCCAAAACTCCTGACTTCACTGTTGATCTTCATGATGCGTCCACCGAGGTCAACCTGCGAGAAACTCTCATCAGCAGCTATAGTGTCCACTTTCACCCAGGGGTTCTCCATCCAGGGTGGGGACGATTTAGTGGCTGTGTCCGAGTCAGACTCATAATAGTACAAATTGAAGGTTTCTTTGCAGGATCCAGGGACATTGGGTATAGAATTGCAGTCTCGCACTGAGAACTTCATCTGAACATGGATGCGCTGAGCCCCACGGCGGCGGATGTACTTGGTGCGTACCCAGTTGTTCTGGCTGCTGTCAAAGACATTGCACACCTGGTATGTTCGGATGGTGTTCATGTTTTCATCATAGCCACTAACTTCTTCCCACTAGAAGACAAACAGACACAAACAAAACTGCTGAGACAAAATAGGCAGTTTGTTATTGCCTTCAAAAACTACCAATATGACTGAAAAGTAACTTAACAGCGGTTAAAAATTTTGTTTCTGCTGACCTCAAAGTGGTTTAACTTCACACCTTCACCCAGAGTACCTGAGGTACTTACAAGGTTTTGCAACACTATAACAATGTCCCTCTAATTCCACCTGTGCTACACAAGTCATTATCGTTTGTATGACCCACAATAGGTTACCTGTCAAGATCATGTAGACATAGAGAACAAACATGCTGCATGTCGTGGTTTGTTCCACTCACCCCCTGAGATGGGTTGATGGTCCAGCCCAGTTCTGCTGTGGCTGTTGTTGAATCCATTAGTACTTCTGCAGAAGACACAAATGAGAAAGTCAGAGTTATTACTGTGTGGTAATGTTAATAGAAACTAAAGATAAACCCTGTTGGTTTCTGTCATTAGAGAATGTTGTCAGTCTGTCACTCTCGAAGAACAGCACAAGCCCATAACAGCACTAGAAAGAGCTCATACACATCTTGACCCGTTAACCATAAAATAGAACTCATCTGTGCTGAAACACAATCCAGCAGGTTGCCAATCAAATCTAACTTAGTGACATAGTCCCTTCAAGATTGTCTCAATGTCAAGTGGGATAACCAGGTGAAAACAAGAGTGCTGACCCATGTTGCAAATAACTTGATGCAGAACTGGTGTAGTGCAGAAGATTTATTGACAGTCAGCACACAAAAGATTTATGGATTGGTCAGGCAGGCAAAGGTGGGCAAGAGGGCAAAGAAACCCAACAGAGTGCAGGCCAAATCCCAAATTTGCATTTCTTCATAGGTCAGTCTTGATTTAATAAAAATGGCAGCCACGTTGACATGCAATCCAAAGGCCAATGCAGTGTCTATATCTATGATTAAAGGTACCACAGTATGACTTTTCTGAGGTTTTGTGTACTGCTTGATTGGCATCTTTGTCTTTATAGATCTTATCCACAATAGTCTTGCATAGCCTTATGTTTCTCCACAGCACTCAGCGCCGGAGAAAGGTCCGGCTCCACGCATACACATGCCCTGCTTTGTTTGCATCTTTTTAAACCAATCACACTGCTGCAAAATAATACCGAGGGGGAACTTGTTTTGGTGATTCATTTGCACACTGGGAGGCAAGCTCTGGTATTAAAATGACTACATCACTGGTAACAGCTGTTAGCTGGTTTACATTCGTACTTTTAGTATCCCATGCACTAATTTTCCGTTTTCAGCACGTCGGCTGCAGCTTGGAGGGTTTTTGTTTTTTTCCTGGGGATTTTGAAAACATAGATACACCACAATGCCGCCTGGAGCAAGCGACCAATGGCAGGACTTGCGCCACCATTGTGCATCTGGTGAGTCAGACTTTGTCCACCATGAACGGTTCAATTGTATTGCCAGGGTTATACCGCTCTGGAAGACAGAGCAGAGGCACTGCAGAGGCACTGCACAGCAAAAGCTGTAATAGAGTAATTATTAACACTGCCATCCAGCAACTAAAGTGAATATAAAATGAGACAGGTCACAATCTCTCAGTTTTAGCTCAGCAGCTGAATTACTGATTGATCTCATTGTATGGTAGTTTTGCAGTAATGAGTCAGAGCTGCACTCTGCCTTTTCCAGAAGAATGATGGCTCTTTTACTCAAACTGGGATTCCTGGATTGTATTTTACTGTCTTACTGTTCTTGTAACAGCGTGACCTCACCAACACAGCCCACTGCATTTTTTAAACTGTGCTAATTATGTTCTGAGCATGTGCTAAATACCACAACACTCTGACAGGCCCTCCACCTGCCTGAAGTCATCTGCTCTCTCTGTGTCACAACATCCATAAGCCTGTGAGTGAAGTCTATAATCTCCATGCCATCCCCCCACCACAGAGGAGAAACCATGTCAGATGAAACCACACTGCTAGGACTGTGTATCCAACACTGTTCAATTATTCACATCATCCTCAGAGTCTCCTGCTGCTGCTGAGTAAAGCTTCTCCTTCACTGGCTTTTAGGGATGATCACAGAATGTTACTAATGTGGCAACAAATCACAACCCACCGCTGCCTGCCTCCATGTTCCCAAACCTCATTACAAAAGATAAGGAGAAGAATTCTGAGTGACAATTGTTTCATTCAAGTGATTTTATTATATTATCCACTCCCTCTTATACACACAACCACACACTCACACACTCAATATGCCCACTTCAATGAGCCAATGCACAGAAGAAGCTATTAGGCCACAAACAGAGCAGAAGGAATTCACTGAATGCCACCAAACATGCTGCTTTGCCTTCAGTTTCTTCTACTACAAAGGACAGACACCACAACTATAGCCTTCACTATGAAACATATCGAATTACTGGTGACACTAAAGGTGTGTCAACACAAAAAGCATCAGGGATTATCCTAAATATCAGTCCCTCCAGGATTTCACAAGCTGTTATTTGGGATTGTTGTGGCCTAAAATACCTGATTTCACAGCAGTTTTTCTAAATAACTGCCATGCATGTTGCATTGTTTTTAGGCTGCCGAAGAAGCAAAAGAAACTTGCGTGTAGGAGACTTGGATTACACTAGACGCACAGTATGGAGGCATTTTATGTTTTTTTTCTGTGTTTTCAGTTTGTAAACTGGTCACCATTCACTTCCATCCATTGTTTAAGAGATTCTGCAACAATATTTTCCTGTGAAACTCCAAACTAAACCTGACCTTCAATTGGCATGTGGGTGAGGAGATAACAACTGAATTTTCATTTTTGGGTGAACTTTCCCTTTAATATTACTAAACGAAACACGCTTCAACCAAACAACCACACTGCTATCCATCTGCAGCTGCTTCATTTACAGGAAGCTGGCAACTCTGCAGATGCATTTAGCAGGAAAAAAGCCATCAGCAGCAGTCATGAGCGGCTAAGACTGAGAGAGGCTCCCTGTTGCATAGACAGCGGAGCTGGAAATCCAAATTTACAATGTGCTACTCTAATCAAATACACTTTTTTTTATCAAATTCAGCAAATATGTCCTCACAATCCTCTCACTTCCTGGTCTGTGTGTGTGCTGAATTAAAATCTGATGTTTCTACACAGCCCTGGTTTTGTAAATGGGAAACAAAAAGTGGCTTGGGCCAACCGCCAACAGACGGTAAATCTTCTGAAGGAGGATTTGTTTGACTGCTGAGTAAACAATCTTTCTTCAGAATAGAATTACCCGTCTTTAAGGGTCATCATGGTTTGCTGCATTTACTTGGACATCTGAGATTTAGCCAGCCACAACTTTTCATAAATATTTTTGAAAACAAGGTATCTTTCAGGGGTGGCAGCTGCAACCCCATGCCACCTCTCTAGATCTGCCCCTGACATCATATGACATACTTAGTGTAACATAGTTTTATAAACCATGGTCTTATCCTAAACTTACCCAAGTAGTTTTTGTCCCTAAACCCTACCCAAACTGTCATTGTTTCACAGTGTTAATCTCATACAGATGCTAAATGTATATTATATTATAAATATCAGTATTATACATATGAATTACACACATTTTATTCATGTGCATTTACACATGACAGTTACAGTCACAAGTTCCACTGGGCATGAACCATAACTTGGGCAGCTTCCAGTGGTGACTCTGCAGTCTCTCTTTTCTTAGTGAAACTTCCCTGATTAAATAACGGTTTAAAAAAACAAAAAGCAAAATACAAGACCTGACCTGGACCAGCACCTCTGATGATACTGTTTAACTGTCGGCACATAAGAGACTCTGGAGCAAGGGTGGGCGATTATTTTTCATGGGGCCACATGAGAAATTGATCAGGCTGCTGTGCAGAGGTGGAGCTAAAGAAATATTAACAGGGTGGCAAGAGTGTGGCATGGAGACGTTCAGGGGTGGCAAAGAATACGCAGATTTAATTGCAAACAATCACAAATATCAATATTTGCTTGGAAAAGCCCCCAAATTAAGACATTTTAACTCTAACTCTTTAAATATATACGTATATATACATATGTGTGTACACACACACACACACACACACACACACACACACACAATATATATACATATACATATACATATATATATATATATATATATATATATGTATATATATATATATATATATATATATATATATATACACATGTATACACACAGACCCTTTACAGTTAGATGCCTACACCCAGTCCAACAAGGTCTGCATTAGGTGACCAGGACCAGGACACCCTGATGAGAGGTTGGCTACTGGAACACGACATACAGAGAACAAGACACTGCTGGAACCAGCAACCCCAGTGAGAGAGGGAATATGATGAAGAGGACATGGGACATATGGATGCTTCGAATCCCCACATCTAAGAAGACTGCAAAGGAACTTGTGAACCAGTGCTCTAACATCCATAAGAACAACCTACTGTCACAATTAGAGACTGATGAGGTACAATGTGCCTCATCCACAGTACAAAGATGCTACGGCAAGGGGGAGTCAGGACGACAGGTCAGTGCGGGGGATGTCATCTGCATCATAATGAGATTGGGTACCAAGCCCCAAGAAGCACAGAGACCCTGAACACAAGGGCAGCTGACCTGAGAGAACAGATCACGGAATCCTGGGGGATCACAACTACCCACCTGCCAAGGCTAAGAGACAAAGTACCAGATGAATCTCTCCTGGAAGACATGAACATGGCACTGATGACTATCTCCACAGAAACCATCACCGAGACCAATCAGCTGATGTATGCAGCGGCAACAGTCATGCTAGTCTACAAGATGAACAGCAGTAGCTGGAAGGAGCGGGAAAACCCTCCATGGAAGAGGAGACTGGAGAGCAAGATCACAGCAACAAGGAGGGAGGTTAGCTTGCTAACTGAGCTACAGAAAGGTGTAAAGATCAGGAAGGAAGTGCCAAGGAGATACACCAAGCTGTCCATAGATGAAGCTCTGGAGACTGCCAAGCAGAGGCTCACAGCCCTGGCTACCCGCCTTAAGAGATACAGCAGAGAGGCTAAGACCAGGAGAATAAATAGACTGTTCTCCAACAACCCAGCTAAGGTCTACTCTCAATGGCAGGGTAGTAAGAACACCCAGACAGAGCCACCAAAGGCTGAAACTGAAGTCTATTGGAAGAGTATCTGGGAGAAGGAGGCATCGCATAACACCAATGCCCAGTGGTTGCTCGAATTGAAAGCAGACCACAGTAGCCTCCCAGAACAGGAAGCAGTAGAAATTACTAACGCAGACATCCAAGAAAGAGTTTCTAAGATGAAGAGCTGGACAGCACCAGGGCCTGACATGATCCACGTCTACTGGCTCAAGAAGCTAACTGCACTCCATGAACGACTGGCAGCACAGATGAACCAGCTGCTAAGATCGGGAACACAACCCAGAGTGGCTGACCCAAGGCCGTACAGTCCTCATCATGAAGGACCCACAGAAGGGCCTGGTACTATCCAACTACCGGCCTATAACGTGCCTGAGTACAACATGGAAGCTCATGTCAGGCATCATAGCGGCTAAGATGAGTAGGCACATGGATCAATACATGAGTAGAGCATAGAAAGGAATTGGCAACAACACTAGAGGAGCCAAACACCAGCTACTGGTTGACAGGGCAGTCACCCAGGACTGTAAGACCAGAAGTACCAACCTGTGCACTGCATGGATTGACTACAAGAAGGCCTATGACTCGATGACACACACTGATACTGGTGTGTCTAGACCTGCATAAGATCGGCAAGACACTTAGAGCCTTCATCAAGAATTCGATGGGATTGTGAAGACAACTCTGGAAGTCAACTCACAGCCAATTGCAGACGTGAGCATCAAATGTGGCATATACCAAGGAGATGCACTGTCCCCCCTGCTGTTCTGCATAGGCCTGGCCCCCTACAGCCAGATCATCACCAAGAGTGGCTTTAGATACCGATTCTGAAGTGGGACAACAATCAGCCACCTCCTCTACATGGATGACATCAAGCTGTATGCCAAGAATGAGAGTGACATTGACTCCCTGATTGACCTCACCAGGATATACAGCAATGACACTGGGATGTCATTCAGACTGGATAAGTGTGGACGGATGGTGTGCAGAAGAGGGAAGATGATCACCACTGAAGGGGATATGTATATATATATATGTATATATATGTATATATATATATATATATATATATATTGCCACCCCTCTTGATCCACCCCTGCTGCTGTGGGCCAGACACAAATGATATAAGGTCCTACATAGGCCACTACTACTGCCACCCTTTCTGAATAGTTTTGTGTCCAAAACTTGATGTTTTACCATGTACAATGCATGCTGCATTTTGCTATGATAGTAGCAGCAAATGTAGGAGAACAACAACAAAAACAACATGGATGTATAGCACTGAGTGAATAAAGTTACAGTTTAAAAGATTCAGTTAATTATCATTAATGAACACAGCACTGACACCTTTCAGAATAGGGGTCTGATAACAGTTTAAGCAAAATGCTATTGACTGTCTTGCTAGACTTTTAATTTTTGGTACTTCCATGATGACCTTGCAGGCAACATGAAACTTTTCAGTGGGCTGCGGTCTGCTCTGAAGGCTCCATGAGATCATCAAGACCTTCAGAAAGTCCGATACTCCTTTGGTTGTGAGCAGTTAAAACTGGCACTACACCAGGTTATATAAACATTAAAATCATGTACGCAAATGTTTCTTTACCACTTTTAACAAAGAGGACAAAAGTAACCATTTCTTAAACCACGACCAGTTTTGATCTGACTCATAAGGTCTACTGTCACACCTAAAACTACCATGCAACACAAAAGACACCAGTATTTGTTTTACAAACTCATGTCCACACAAAGATTATAACTTCATGCTATCGTCAGTCTTGTGTTGGTTTCCAGAGTCAGGCTGAAATGCGAGCATCCACTGTTGCATCCAAATGGCCCATTTTTCCGGCTGCTCGCTTCCTGTTAGTATCAGCAGCAATTAATGAGGAGCTGGGAGGGAGCGGCGAGCCAGGTGTCAGAGCCACCGCTAAACAGGAATAAAGAGGCCAAGCGCACTGACCCGAAACCAATTCCCACAGACTCAGCCAAGAAGGAAGCGGGAGGGATGGAGGTGGCTGAGGATCTGAATGTGTCTCTGTGCTGCAGCACTGATACCAACACTTTCATCAGCTTTGTGCAAGATACTGACTAGGGGTGGTGAAAAAAATCGATTATTAATTAATCGCGATTATGTTATGGACAAGTATGAATCGATTATTAAATTTTCAAAAATCTATTATTTTTTGCATTATTTTATTTTGTAAAAATGTTATCCTGCGGTCAACGGAAGTTGAACGTCACGCGCACAGTTCCAGTTCGCAAATGCGTGCAGTGGCCAGAGCGCGACATCTCATTGGGACGTGCATATGTTTGGTTTTGGGCATCAAGCGGCTGCCACTGTAAGTTTCCTCCGTTTTCTCTCTCCTGTCTCTGTCTGCACCGCTACGCCTGCTGCCGCGCTCACACAAAACAAGCGCTCCCTCCTCCCTCTGTGTCTCCTCGTCATTTCATCAGAACAGACCGCGATGAAAACAGCGACAGAAGTAACATTGTACCGCGTCACACCACCAAACTTTCATAATGTGCAAATGTAGAAAAAGTTTGGAGTTTTTTAAGAAAGCTGAGAAACACTGCTGCAAATCATTTATGTAAAACGTGTCTGACAGCAGAGAACAGAGACACGAGTCTGACCCACAGAGACGTCATGTGACTGTGAGAGCAGGTAACACGGAGCATCACTGTTCAAACACACTGATCAGAACCACAGAACTCTTCATATGAAGCAGAGCAGCTGATCATCTTACTGCAAAAATACTCATATTTTAAACAGTTTTAAAGTTTATTCACAGACACAGCTTTGTCTGTTTCATTTTTTAATACAAAAATGTTGCACAATTGAATGTCTACTGGCCATGATTTTTTCCTAGATTTTAGCTATTGGAGCTTATTATAATTGTTATAAAAATCAATATTAATCAAATGCAGAGGCATTTATGTGATACAGATACAATTGTATTGTCTTACATTTACAACTGGCCCTTTGAGGGCAAACCTGACGCTGATGAGGCCCAAGATGAAACTGAGTTTGACACCTGCTCTGAAGGAAATAAGCCTTCCATTTAATTGTTGTTGTTTAGTACAACTTGATCAGTCACAACACAATGTGTTGTGTTCATTTCTGTGTTCTACAGTATATAAGCTAGTAAAGCTACAATAAGTTTTGCCAAGTTAAAACATAATTCTGAAGTTACAACTACACTACACAGGAAGCGCTTTGAGTTGTTACTCAATAAAAGAGTTAAGTAATTCAGCAACTGACTGTTTTTTTTAATGGTGCAATAACTTTGTGGTGTATTTTGGGTTACTGTTGTCAAATGGAAAAGCAATAATCGCTAATCCAGAATCGTTAATAATCGAAAATCGGTTGGTAATCGAATCGGGACCTCAATAATCGTAATCGAATCGGATCGGGAAATCAGACAGATTAACCACCCCTATTACTGACTATATGAGTTCAAACATCATTTTAGAACAGCACACTTCTTTAATTAGGGAGTTTTGCTTTAAAGTGATAGTTCACCCCAAAATGAAAATTCAGTCATTATCTACTCTCACTCTTGGTGATTGAAGGTCGGGTTTATTTTGGAGTTTCACAGGAAGATCTGCACAACACTGTTGGAATGTTACAGGAAAACAGTGCTACCGAATCTCCCAAACAATGCAAGTGAATGGTGACCAATTTTCAAATGTAAAAATACAGCCAAAAAAAAAACGTAAAAACATAAAATGTCTATACTGCTTCGCAGGTTTTCCTTTATAAATCACAATCAACTTGAAATGTGGCGCACCTTTTGCGGACGTAAGGCCCATAACTGCCTATAAATGGTCAATGAAACACCCAAAATTAATATTCATTCACACTGACTGCAGGAGGACGATCGTGGTGAACGCTGCAGGAAAGGCTAGAAACCAACGTTTTTGTTGCGGAGGTTGAGACAAGGAAAATATGTTAATTGGTGGACAAACTGTGGACATTACAGACGCCAAAAAGGCATCAGAGTGACAGCGTGTGGTGGACGCTGAGAATACTGCAGCCTCACAAATACAACACTCGCCGAGACTAATTAAAAAATAAGTAGTCCGACAGAAAAATATAAACCAGAAAGCACAGATCCACAGGCAGTGTGAGTGTGTGTATTTGTGCCACGGGTAGCAGAAAGACACCTCGATCTTTTGATGAGAAACTTACCATCAGTGAGTCTCACCTGAGTGGAGGAGTGTTGAAGTCAGAGGGGGGCAGAGTGAGCCAGACGCACGGGATGATTCAGGTAGACTGCGTAATGGATAACGTGTATCCCCTTGTTTAAGTTGAGAGTAAACCAAATGCACCTACACGTTTGTGTACAAAAAATAATCAGGGCTTTTTTTCCCACATAAAGAGTTTCTGTTTCTTTTACTCGCTGTGTTCCAGCGGCTCAGAGGTGCTGCAGCTGTGCGCCCTGCACCTCACTGCACCTCGGCTGTGCGTCTTTACTTATAGAAACAATCGACTCCACACATTTAAACACAGAGATAAAACAAACTGAAAGTAATATAAAGTATAAGTAAATATATGTTCAACTGGATCACTGAAAATGGCATTGGTATAAAATGAATCATTGGGTGTCACTGATTTCCTGTGCCTGAAAAACTTTGCGGGAGGTCTACGGATGGTCGAAAGTATGCGTAGGAATGCGCACCCTTTATCGCATAGTATTTCTTTATAAATCCCAATGTTGGCGGTGAAAAATGCATACGCACATTTCAACCCCGTTTCCGCAATCTTTTTGTGCGCAGAAACCTTTATAAATGAGGCCCCAGCAGTCTGGAGGCATTTTATGCTTTCATTCGTTTTTGTTTTTTTTTTTGTTTTTTTTATGTTTGAAAACTGGTCACCATTCAGTTACATTGTTTGGGAGATTCTGCCTGTGAAACTCCAGCAGTGATTTGTGGACTACAAAAATAAACCTGCCCTTCAGTCAGTATGAGGATGAGTAGATAAGGCCTAAATTTCCATTTTTGGGTGAATTATCCCTCTAACTTCTATAAAAATGTATCCTATTTTTATAAATTTCTATTTTCCTTCAGTCAAATTAGGAAAAAATTACACATACTGGAATCTTTTTCTAGTTTTGACTCATGGCAACACCCTCTATTAAAGATCAAAACAGACCATTTGATAACATACTCTGACAGCCATAAACATGTTTTCTATGAAATGCTGTGTTTTGTGCAACACAAAATCAACAGTAGCTCTCAAATATTGTCTATAATAATGTTTAATCACAAGCAGCCAGAGGATGTATTCCACAACAAAATGGTCTAAAACCAAACCGTCTATTGCAGTCATTCCCACAGACTGGGTCAGGACCAACAGGTGGGTCGCAGGAGATTTTCTGTGGGTCCACAAATAAATAAAAAACTATGGAGGAAATTCTGCAAATTTAAAATTGATCTCTGCAGTACACCTTTTATAAAGCATTCAAAATGTTTTTTGTTTTATTGATGCAAGAAAAAAACCTGTTAAAGCCTGTTAATTCCATCTATAGGCACTTATTTTGTCTCATATAGGAAGTAGGCTAAACTGTCCCATATTGTTTTCCTGATAAGAGGAAATAAAGACAATGAAATGGCCTATTATCAATTTATTTGTCATTTATAAAGTCTCAATGTGTATATGTTTTAAATAAAGCATCAAAATAATATAGGGCGATGCAGAAATGGCAGTAAAAATGGTCAGGAATGTTCATTTATGCACAAATTAACTCAATTTATTAATAAAACCTATTGTTGCAATGGTTTGTCATTTCAAAAAATTGGGTCCCCAGGAAAAAAGTTTGGGAAACACTGGTGTATAGAGCCATCAGTGAGGTTTCGGAAGTTATTCACAGTTTGAATCAAGGATTATTAGCCATAATGTCGTAACCATCCAAGGAAGATTAACCACAACTCAATGGTATATGCTCCTGTAGAAACCACAAGTCCAAATGATATGGTGTTGTCACAATAATGGAATTTTTCATTTCAATACAATAACTTAAAAAATATTGATATTTGATTATAATTTTTGATACCGGGGGGAAAATATGGGCATAACATTTTAGATTTTTAAATAAAGATAAAGAAGGCTATAACATGACAATGGATATTTAACCAGAGCCAGTGAGAAGAAGACAGCACTGTGAGCAAGTGAGAGGAGGCAGGACTCTGTGGGCGCTGCTCCACTCGTTTTTGGAGGGAAGAGAAAGCAAGAACATGCAGCTGAAAGTGGAGTATCGATACTGAAAAAAATTGCAGTACCGATACTGAAAAAAATTTGCAGTGTTTTAAGTTATTGATACTATTGATATATTAATATTTTTAATATCATACGATATCAACCTTTATTTTTGAAAAACGTGTTGTTACGTTATTTATTCATGGAAAAGTATTACACAATCCTGAAGTGTAACAGTAATTGCCAGCGCTTGCTGTTACCATAGAAATGTTTACTGAACCTCCAAATGGCTACTGAGTTTCTCCCACCACTGAACTCTACGATCATTTACGTTGAGTTTACCACAAAGCAACATAATGTCCCTCTCTGACACCCTGTTTTTCCTGATGAGGACAAGAGAGATTAACCTGACACACCAGATGGTTTGTTACGCAGAGCAATCTGAGAAGTCATTCATAGAAACTGTTTGGAAAAGGGCAGGCACTTTCAAAAACAAAATAAAACACTTGGTGATTGGATGATCCATCTGTCCATCACATCTAACGCAGGCTAACTTCAACCAATCAGATCAATGCTTCCATGGGCACTTTGTGCTGTCATCACACATAAAACTATGCCCGCCGCCAGTAGTCCCTCCTCGGATGCTGACTGGCTGCACCACTTTTGGTGCGGACACAAACAGATAACTTGAAGCCTGGCAGAATGGATTCTTTTGCGATCTTGTGAATCCAAGTTCACAGTGAAGATTCAGGCTAAAAAACATGGTGTAAATAACATATTTTAGTCAACCTGGCATGGGACTTTAGGAGACTTGGATTACACCAGGCAGTATGAAGGCATTTTAAGTTTTTATTCTGTTGTTTTTTATGTCTGACAAATGGTCACCATTAACTTCCATTGTTTGGGAATTCTGCAATGTTGTTTTCCTGTGAATCTCCAGCACTGTTTTGTGGACTAAAAAACTAAACCTGGTCTTCAATCAGCATGAGGATGAGTAGATAATGACTGAATTTTAATTTTTGGGTGAACTATCCCTTTATAGCAAAACTCCCTGTTTAAAGAAGTGTGTTCTTCTATAAGAAAATGACGACACCAGTTTTGTGTGGAAATACTTCAAAATATTAAACAATGAAGATGCAAATTGTGCACTGCGCTGAAAGGATAAAATGCACTGGACCAAGGTTTGCTGTGGCATTCAGAATCTTAGACAAAATTCCAGGTCCAAAACACAGCTGGGTGAAATACTGCAGAATGTGATGGATTTACCTGCAGCAGGCTGTGGCAAAAAGCGGCCCTTACTGAAGAAAGCCTCACACCAAGTGAGTGAGAGCTTTTTTAGAGTTTTGCATTTTAACTTTGATCACTACATTTATTAAGCCGACTATGTTGAACATTGAGGCGCACACAGTGTAAGCCATCTGCTGTGCTCGCAGCAGCGTCTGAACACAAACGGAATGTGGAGTCTGTCAATATCATGACTTTGAAAACACCAAATGACTTGTTTTAATGAATTTTGTTAGTATCACTTCCATGAGGCTGTTGAACTTCGCGTTTAATCCTCGCTTGCAGCCACAGCAACACCAGATAATACACTAAAGTGGTCAGGTTTGGAACCCACATACATCAGGATAGTGTGCTTCTGTTGTATTTCTTATATTCCCTATTCTATTGTACAGCACTTTGGTCAACCTCGGTTGCTTTAAATGTGCTTTATAAATAAACTTGACTTGACTTGACTTCTGTTACCAAGGTAGAAAATGTGTCATTTCTGGGAAGATATTAAATTTCACTCAACATTTTTTGCCCCCCAATGTTCAACTCAAGTTGGTGCCCATGATGATTATGGCAAAAGTTAAAATGAAGAAGATGGTTTATGGGATGAGTAGTTCACTTCCAGAACCGGAAGATGGCGATTCCTCTTAAGCTCCAGAAAAGATGTTTGTTGTAGCGACACAGAGAACTATCACAGACTCTGCAGCTCCACTCAGCTCTACACAGCTTTTTGACTGCTGTTAGCTAATTGTTCTGGTTTTAAAGCCCACAACTTTTTTGTTTTGGGTCAGTTTCACAGCTCTCATCAGCCTGATTTCCAGCATCAGCACCAGGCAGCTGTTTTCAGAGAAAAAGTTTTTATACTTGATGCTAGGGACACATTTTGGTAGATGCAAATAAAATATTGAAGTGCTATACTCTTTACTTTATGTAAATTTGCAAAATATTAATGAATGCAGTTTTGCTTCAGGACAATTACTGTATACAATTATGACTTTGATATCCAGCTAACCTGAAGAAAATAATCATTTCAGTATTTACATGGTGGCTAATTGGTATTGTCTGCTACTGTAACAATATTGTGCAAATATTATATTGTATATTTATACAATATTGTCTATATTTTTTGTCTTTCAAAGGTACAATATTTATGTACTGTTCATTGTGTTAATATACTGTATGTACTGTAGTTGTATACATTATATATCTGTATTTAGTAATCTTGCAGACCGTGGCTGTATTTTCTGTTGGCTTTCTATGGTTGGATTAATACCATAAATACTGATAAATATTAAAATATTGATAGTTGACGACATATTTATTGATTGATACCAACTATAGACACTGCTACTTATTACTTATTTACACACAACTACAGACTTTTTTCTTGCAGTTGCTGTATATGGCTTCCATCCAACAGGCTAACTTGGGATAAAGAGGACCTGTGAATTTGCAGCCTTCCTGCCGGTGTGCAGACAGCAGCGAACATAAAATCTGAGAGGAGTTTGGAAGACAAAAATTAATATATTTGTTAATAATGAAGAGCAGCATTGCAGTTGAGCATCTAAAATGCAGGCGGGCTGGCATTGGCTGGAGTTGCTGATGGGAGCTGGAGCAGGGAAATGGGGACAGCGTGGGCTGACGAGGGCGGGGGTGCATTAGTATATGTTGCCCTCCTTTCGTGACTAGACATTCGTCATGGCAGCTCCTCAGTCTCTGCAGTTTGAACACAAGTGACTGGACACAATATGCTGCTGGAAATCACTTGACATGAAGGAACCACTGAATATCAACACGAATGACGTCTGATTCAAGCTGGAACTCCATGGTTCTCACTGAGCTGGATACTGAATTATTATTATTTAGAGATGGAATTTATGTTTCAGTTAAGCCCATGTGGGACGTGATGTTTGTTCTATAGAGCTCACTCTTCTATTCAATAATGGCTCCCTCCCCTTCCCACTGGCTCCATCTGTCCCTGCATTCCTGCAGTATATATATATATAGAGAGAGAGAGCTCTTGTTCTGCCTTTCTCTGCATGATTCAATGAAAAGTAGGGCAAAGAGGAGGAGAGAGTGGGCCAAGTCCAGCACACATAATCCTTGTAGGCTGTGCCACGCTCTGTACGCCACGCTGGATTAAACCCACAGGGATACATCAGCGAAATTCACTTTGTTTTATGTCACAGTGCTGGCCGCCATGCTACTTTCAGCACCAGCTTTCAGTCTCCTGTGTTACACTGATGATTTATTTCTAATTCAACATCATGAACCTGAGACTAAATGTAACCTGATTTGTAATGGTAAAGTGATCATGTTACAGATGATTCACTATCCACAATGTAGAGATCATATTTACATACAGTTGGCTATCACATGTGCTCTGGTTGGTGCAGCATCATCTCATACTGTCTTATAAAAGACAAGATAGTAGGGATGTAACAATATATCAAATATGTCTTGATACTGTACTGAACTATGACAGTATATAGCACGATATTACATGGTTAATTATTTTATTAGTTTGACTTTATTTTTTAAAGGGACTGCTACTGATTGCTGCACTGTTTTTATTTTACAGTTACATAATTCAAACATTAATTGCTAAAGACAGTTCATGACAATGTTTTTGCACAACTGGTTACATTTCTTTCATTTTATTAAAAAAAAGAAAATGAGACCAACAACAAATTTTACACGAACAAAAAATGCTGTACACATTTTGTCATTTAAAACACACATTTTTTCAAATCATCATTTTTCTTTGTTCTTTTAATATTGCGATAAATATCGCATTGTGGATATTTTATCATGATATTATTAGGGGCCGGGCAGCCTAAGCTGCCAGGACCCTATTGTAATCCTGCATGTTCTTCTTCTTTCTTCTTTCTTTCTTTCTTTCTTTCTTTCTTTCTTCTTCTTCCGAGGAAATCCTACTTCCCATGCACGAAAAATGACCAAATTTTGCACAAAGGTCCAGTCCCATGTCAGATTGCCTCAGCTGCAAAAACAGGCCAATAGTCCTGATGGTGGCGCTACAGCAAGCCTCTAAAGTTCAAAATTTTGAAAATTCATAATAAATCAACCATATGTGCTACAGATTTACAACTTTCACCACAATGTAGCCCCAATACTGAAGAAACTTTTCTACATTTAAACCTATTGCAAATTATGAAGTCCATCACTCTGTTTTTTCAAAAACTGTAAAACTTATTAAACCTATCTCCTCCCACAATTTTTGCTCAATTGGCACCAAACTTGCTACAGAGCATCTTCAGACTGTCCTACACAAACGATCCACACAGATTTTTGATTTATGGAAAATTGAGCCTACAGTGCATCAAAATGTTTGACTGTAAACGGTATTATAAACATATACTTGCAAATTCTTGCTAAATACATTTTCAATGTTCATGAAAAAAAATGACAAAATTTTGGAGTCATGGTAGATGATGTTTGGAAAATATCAGAATTTTATCTCAAAAACTGAATTTTTTACAGCATTTTGAATTTCATTCTCATGTGAACAATTGGAGTCAATGCAAAAATGGCATTTTTAAACATCAGTTTTTCACTTATGGAGCCAATAAATCATTGTTAAAAACTAATGACCAACATCTCCATGCTGTCTAGATGCAATTTGTGTATTTTGGGATTTTTGTCTCAATAACTGAATTTTTGACAGCCATTTGAAATCTGCCTTTACATGCTAACAGCTGCTGTCTTGCACACAGGTGACTGGCTTAGTCAATTTGTGAAGCTACAAGTGGTGTTTCCATTTGCCAATTAGCTCAGTGAGATAGAGGATGGTTCTTGGTGTTGAAGATTGTGAGTTCAAGCCTCAGCTTGTGCAACATTTCCACATGAGAAATCTACCCAAACTTTTCACAAAGGTCCAGTCCCATGCCAGATGTCCTCAACTGGAAACACAAGACAATAGTCCTGATGGTGGCGCTACAGCAAGCCTCTAAATTTCAAAACTTTGAAAATTCATAACAAATCAACCATATGTGCTACAGCTTTGGAACTTTCACTTTGAAATTTGCTTTTCCATGGCATGGATGGCTGCTGCCTGGCACCCTGATCCTTGGCTTAGTCAATTTGTGAAGCCACACATGAACTGTCACTTGCCAATTAGCTCAGTGAGATAAAAGCCGGACTTCAGTGTCAGAAGTGGTGAGTTCGAACCTCAGCTAAGGCAGGATGGACTTTCTAATGTGAAAGCCTTATGTTCAGGTATCATGCTATGTGGATTAGAGACTACTAAGGTTAAAATAATTATGATTCAGGGAGTTTTGGGAAGAGACAAATACTCTTTATCAACACGTTTCCCTGTTATCCCTTGTCTCTTTTCCCTGTTTATTTGGCTTAGCTATCAGTCAATATGCAGAGTCTCTTGTGCCAGAAATTGTGAGTTCAAGCCTCAACTGATGTAAAATGCACATTAGAATGCCACCTTTTTTTCATCTTCCTACACTCTGCTTGTTGCTCAGAATTGCCTAATTTTGCCTAAAATTGCGAGGCCCCGACCGTTGCTGCGCAGCAGCTATAATTGTACCTTGAGTTTCTGGTATCGTTATATACTAGACAGGGACTCGAAATGTCCCATATTTACTGACAGTTGATTGTATTTTGATTAATTGGTGAATTTGTGCCACTTACATACAATATCTAATGATGTATTCTGTTGTAGAGGGACTGTTCATCAAAATCCAGTTTTAATCCATTTTTTAGTTTACAGTATATTGTGATCACATATTTAAGGGGATTTATTGGCAGAATGTGGCAGAAATGGAATCTGATATTCCACAGTATGTTTTCATTAGTGTATAATCACCTGAGAATAAGAATTGTTGTGTTTTTGTTACCTTAGAATGAGCCCTTTATATCGACAGAGGGAGCGGCTCCTCTTCTATGGAGGCTGCCATGTTGCACCACCATGCCAAACCAAACACTGGCTCTAAATACGGGCTTTCACATTTTGCTGTGATGGAAAAGCAACTAATACAAAAAGGATGGGGCATCTGGGTAGCTCAGTTGGTAGAGCACACACCCCATGCATGGAGTCCTCTGCAGCGGCAGTGGGCTTGAATCCCACCTGCAGCCCTTTGCTGCATGTCATTCCCCCACTCTCTCTCCCCATTTCCTGTCATATATTCAGCTGTCCTACCCATTAAAGGCATAAAAAGTCCAAAAAATATAAAACAAATACAAAAAGGATACAAGTTGAATTTTTAAGATCAGCATGATAGCATTAGCAAACTCTTCTTTGTTTGTTTTTTCCTACATAAACCATATTCATTCAATTTAGTTTCACTCATCCACGCCTTTTTACAGAGAAATACAGAGCACTAATGGAGAGCTTCATCACATATGTGCAACAACGATCACCTGATGCTCAATATCAGTCACACCAGTCAGCTGGTGGTGGACTACAATTCTTCAAATATGCATGTTGCTGCCAACAATAAAATAAAACATGGAGGCTCCACACTCACCAAGATTATTGTCAGTTATTCAGTACTTTACCAAATCTGAAATATGGTCACAATAATGGCCAGGAAAGTGTTTTTGCATAACAGTCCCTCTGACCTACTGGACGTAAAATGTCATCTTATCACTGTATCCTGTTAGACATTTGTCATAACCAGTGTATGTATTCTTGAGTCATAGCCAAAATGTGTTTTGTGAGGTCACAGTGACCTTAGACTTTGACTAAATTGAAGATGCATGGTTGTTATCTGGGCACACTAGAAAATATGAATCACCTGCACTGGCAAAAAAGAGTATGGAACAGAGCTGTGATATTTAAGACATTTGAGTCTCTGTGATAGGGTCCATTCACACCTAATGACAAATGAGAGTCAAAGATAACTGAACCTGTATGTCTTTGGAACGTGGAAGGAGAGCCATGCATCCATCCATCCATCCCCCTAATCCTTGAACGGTCACAGGGGGCTGGAGCCGATGCCAGCAGATGTTGGGCGAGAAGTGGGATACACACCAGATAGGGTGCAAGTTCATCACAGGGCTCACATTCACACATACAGCCAGTTTAGAGTCACCAATTAACCTGCATGTCTTTAGACATGAGAACCCACTGGGAAAACACAGGGAGAACATGCAAACTCCACATAAAAAGGTCCTGCCCCAGGTATCAAATGCAGTTTTTTATACAAGAAAAACAACTGATTGTTATTATGATTCCTGCTCCTGTTGACTTTTTTCTTGTCTCATCCCAACACCGTGATGAATAGTGAAGTTGACTCCCATCCCACAGGAAGCCTGTGGGAATCCCATGGGAATCTCATGTCCGAGGGATTTCCAAAAAAATGCCTCTAGTCCCCCTGCCCCCCAGCTGACTGAGAGATTTAAAGGGATAGTTCACCAAAAAATGAAATCATGTACTCACCCTCACACCAATTCAAGGTCGCATTTAGTTTTTTAGTTCACAAAACACTGCTGGAGTTTCACAGGAAAACAGCTTTGCAGAATCTTTCAAACAATGGAAGTGAACGGAGACCAGTCTGGTGTAATCCAAGCCTCTGAAAGCCCCGACATGCCAAGTTGACTTGAAAGACGTCATTTACACCATGTTCTTAGCCTAAATCTTCACTGTAGATCTTTAGCTTGGAGCCACATTCACTTGCACATGCACACTGTCCGAACTGTGTGTGTTGTGAAAGTGTGCAAACTGTATGTCAGGACTTTAGGAGACTTGGATTACACCAGAAGAGCACTATGGAGGCATTTTATGTTTTTTTGTTTGTTTGTTTTTTTTTTTTTTTTTTTTTTGTTTGTTTGTTTTTTTTTTGGCTGTGTTTTATAAAAGGGTTCTCGGTAGAATCCCCCTGGGTAGGTTTAGATGAAACTCTTGGAATAAAATAGGTTTATTGGTAGAACCCCCTCAGTGGATTCTTGTTAAGACCCTTAGAGGATGGAAAGGTTTAGGATAGAACTCCCAGAGAGGGTTCTGGGTGATACTATTACATCAAAGAAGAGTTCTCTGTAGAACTTCTAGGAAGTTTTGTGTGGAACCCTTCGTGGGTGGTTTTAGGTACAAACAGTTATGTTGGGTTCTACCAAAACCAGAAAAAGGGTTCCCTATTGGGACAAGGCAAAGAACTGTGCATGGTGCAAGTTAGGACTTTATTTTTAGTTTGGGTTAGTATACTGGCACTCAACATTGTCATGTAAACTGCAGCACTGTCCTATTTGAACTCACTTCACTGGTCTCTATCACCACTTGAGACCTGGACTAGATTGAAAGAAGTCAAATTTTGTTTATTTTTCTGTGATGATTTCTGAGCTCCGAGGAGAAGGTATGATGGTCAGCACCATGTGGGCATTGTGTACTTTCCTCTCCTGTACATTCAAACACATACTGTAGCTTCTGTGCCTTAAGCTGCCTGCTGGCCTCAATTCAGTCAGCTGCTTCAAAGATGAACATACAGTTTATAGTAGGCTACAGTTCACCATGCAGCATGACAACAAAGCAAACAGAAAAGAAAGGAAACAAGAGCAGATTCAAGGCAATGTCCTGCCACACTCCAGTATGAAAACCTTTGTGACAGGTGATTAAAATTCATTTGATCTTTAACATAATGATAAGATGAAACTCTTTCACAACACTATGCACAGATATTATACTGTGTATTTATCACTGACTGAAATATTTGTTTTTAGTTAGGCCTACCAACTACTTCCAACTTATGAGAGAACAGGCCTACCTAACATTAAATTAACTGTGGTTGCTTGACATTTCTATGGTAAAACCTGCTGGTACTTTGAATCCAGATCTGCAAAGTTGGACTCCTTTTAGCTGCTTCCCTCGGCTCACTATCTCTCTGTTGATAATGAAAGTTATGGCGACTTTTATAAGCTCATCTACTTGTTGATTGAAAATTCATCACAACCTGAATGAACATGTTCAAGAACATAGCTAGCAGCTCATGTCAGAAGCTAGAAAGGAGCTAACTAGCTTATTCTGATTTACAGACAACACATGGCTTCAGACAATATCTAATCTACACAACACTTCATGTAAAGATTGTAAGTTATCTTGCATGTGGCCTGCTGCGTATGTGTTAGGCAGCCAAGACTGGTTCATGTGATAGGATTATATAAGGCAATACCACACAAAAGGATGTAAACATGACAAGCTGCGCACTGACTTACTCAAAGAATTAAAAATGAGTGAATTTCAATTCATGTTAATGTTAAATTAACAATTTATCCAAAGTGTCATCTTTGTTATCCTGAAATACACAACATTTGCATGTTTAGGCTGACATAATGTAACCATAGCTGGAAGCAGAGGGGAACCTGAGGGCCTTCCTGACCTTCAGAGAAGGCCTACCATATGAGTATTTCAAATGTTACATTTAATTATATTTTATTTGATTTATTTCATTTAATTATTAGTCTATTCTCTTCTAGTTCTAATTTAAACCTCATTTTCTATCACCTTGCTTCAGAAATGAAATGGTCGCTGTCCTGAAAACAGCAAAATAGAGTAATCCAGTCACTTTTTTGTGGTGGTCTCTAGGCAGAGACACAGCAGACAGAGCTGTGTTGGTAGACATAAATAATATAATATCCAAGTTCTATGCTACATGTAACTGTGTGTGTGGTACTGAAACAGAGAAATAATAATGATAAAAAGAAAGTCAAAATGATTCATATAGATTATTACAGCTCTTAATATCAAATTATTATCTACTGTTTAATACAAGTTTAAGTACAGAAAACTCTAGAAAAAACATAACTTATTCTGCTATCCTTGTGTGGTGTTTGCTGCCCTCTACTGTTTTGTTTGTATGTGGCAACTACACACTACAAACGTGTCACAAGCTACTTGCTGCCTACCAATTATTCCAGCAAAATCTTTTTCCATTTTACTGCATTTTAAGTGTTTCTGGCTAAGTTTTGGTCGAACTGAAGTCAAAGCTCTAAAAGTACAGTTTGCCGCTGGTTGGTAGTAGTAATCATAGTAACTACTCAGTCTGTGACAGTCTATGGCTGCAAATTTAATATACTGCTGCACTCTGACTTCAACTTGGTAGCAAAATGGGTATCAAGGATCATGTCATTTCACCTGGTATCGGTTTCTAAATTTTTGGTATCATGACATCTTTGCCTGTAGGCAGCAGGACTTGGGAAGTAAACATTTACTTAGATGAATCTAGTAAGATTTGTTTTTTCTCATCTCTTTCTTCAGTTAAATAAATGATTTCTTTCTGGTCCCTGTCATGAAAAATGGAAGCAGCAGTGGAGTCTGCAGGTCTTTGAATGCGCAGACAATACTTTGCTAAGATAACAGATAAAATGTGTCTTTCTAACTCCAGCAATGAGTTTAAATGAAATGCAATTGAAAAAAGTTTCTAAAAACTTAACTCATAATAGTGATATATGCATTTTCTCTGCTGTCTAATACTGTGAACTACTGATAACGCCTCCACTTTTCTCCTGTCATGTCATTGGACTGCTGGATAACACCGTCATTGCAGAGACTGATTGAGCAGATGTCACATGGACTAAATCTACTGATCTCCTGAGGAAAGAGAACATGCTTCAGTGGATTTATGCTTTACTAAAATGTATGCTCCAGTGGATTCACAGTCTCAGTGTCCTGCTGAAGAATGCATTGCAGTGCTTGAGTCTTTTGCCTTTGGGAAAATATAATGCAGCCAGAAGCAGGACGTGGTGTGACTAAAGCTGGGTGGTTTCTAATTTAATTCCCTAAAAATTCAATCACTGTGTGTATCTAACTAACTGTTAAATGTTGAACTGAACATCAGAGAGGTTGATCCTGAGAGGGAAACTGTAAAACAAACAGAAAAGATTCTTATTAGGCTCTGACATACGTGAGTACTAAGACAATGACACCTCTTTGTTATGCTGGCTCTGTACTCCAGTGCTTTGATTGAAAGAATCACATGTATTATGAATATGTTACAGAAATATGGGTGAATAATATATGTCCATCATAATAACTGGTGGTTTAGACCAGTGTTTCCAAAATTTTTTGCTAGGGACCCGCTTTTTAAAAATGATAAACCATCGTGACCAAAGTCACAATAAGCCTTAGCAATCAATTCTGTGAAGATTTGTTCATGTTCAGTGTATAAATTCCTTTACTGACCATTTTTATTGCCATTTCGGCATCATCCTGTATTATCTTGATGCGCTATTGAAAATATATACACATTAAAACTTTATAAATGAGAAATAAATTAATTTAGCCTGAGTTAACAGGTCATCTCTTTGTTTTTATTCCCCCTTATCAGGAAAACAACATGGGAGATTTTAGCCTAAATGAGACTAAATAGACAAATAGATTAAATAAATTATAAATAAATTAACAGGCTCTTGTTTTTTCCTCTCCTCAGTAAAATGTACACATTTTAGATGTTTGGTGTACTGGTGATATAGATAAGATGTACTGCAGATATAAATCTAAAATTTGCAGAATTTCTGCCATAGTATTTTATTAACTTAGCTTAACATCAGCTATTGAGCTCCTTCCATGTTAGCAAGAAAAAGGTGACATGTGACTTGGGGTGCATCTGAAATTAGTGGGGGCGCACCGCCAAATTATGCTGGAACACAGCTAGAAGAAAGTTGTAAAACAGGAGGCTAGTTTTACTTTATTTAAAATGGTTCCACAAAAGCATCATATGTCTTACAATGGACTGGTTGCACAGCAGACATTTTAACTTGTTGGACCAAGAAAAACACCAGTGTTTCCCCTATAGTTTATTTGGGAGGGTGCCCCGCCCCCCCAACAGACACCCCCGCCCTGCCAACAGGATCCCCACCGAGAAATTCAAGTCATAGATTTTTAAAAAAATTCCATCATTTAATTTTTATTTTAATCAAAAGGGCCTATAACAGGCGTTCTTTTTATCAAATAAAAAAAGCTAACTCTAATTTGCGCAATTTCAGAGTCTAATGCGTCGCTATCGTTTCATTACATTCATTAAAATGCATTTCTTCTCTTCTCTGCGACGGGAGGGGCTCCCCCCTCGCTCCTCTCTCACAACATACACACGTGCACTCACACCGATACAGACACACCCACCCACACTCAGAGAGCGGAGGAGAGAGAGTGTTGCCGACATTACCTACGGTAAAAAACAAAACAAATCAACAACAAACAAACAAATTATTAATGGACGACCGGAGGTTCCCCAAACGTTCGCCCCCCAGGCAAAAATCTCTGCATTTTTTAAACGAACCGTACTGGCGAGGCAGGGAGCACAGCTAACTCTACGGTGGGTGCTAGCCTAAATGTGCACAGCGCTTGCCAATCCCCTGCCCCGGTTAACGTCGCCACAACTAGTACTAAACACACCTGTTCCAGCCCTCCCACCGAGACACGTAGTAAGAAGCTGCAGACGGGTCACCACCGTCAGTCTGGCTTTGATCCAGCAGATACTGCGCATGGCTGTACAAGACTGAACTTGGTGAGTGAATTAATGAGGATGGATGGATGGATGGATACATGGATAGATGGATAGATGCATAAATCAATAAATGAATGAAAAAAATGAATTGCTAAAATTAAAAAAAAAAGCTAGGGGAAACACTGAACACAGTTGGACTTAATGAGAGTAATTAAGGCTCAGTTCCATCAGGTGTTCCAGTAACAGTGACAATGAACCAGCATGCACAATAGGAGGACCTCCCCTAAGTGGAATGGAGCAATCATTAATACACGTGTGAGTTTTATTCCTGAGCCCACTGAGCCTGACATCACAACTCCAGATAAATAATGCATTTTGCAATGCCTATCTGAGATCACAGAATGACTCACTATGACTACTGACTACTCACACTACATATTAGACAAGAATTTCATCAGGCTTTTATACTTGTGCTAGTCTGCTATTTTTGACATTTTCAGCATAAATATGAATACGCATAAGCAGCCACCTAGGTGATAGTTTGCAAGAAGACATGAGCAGGTGAGCCCATATATTCACACACACATTCAACATAGTATGAGACCTTGACTTCAAGCAAAAATATCATACCAGCTTCACTTAGAACTCAGTCTTTGCTTTTTCTTGAACAAAGTTAGACTAAGCTGGACATACACTGTAGGATTTTAGAAAGTTTAATTGCAGCTCTTACTGTACAAGTAAATCAGCTACAATGCAAAGTCAAAGCTCTGATTTTTAGCTATCACTCTGCAGTCCAATCATCACACCGTGTTCTGAGTCCTCACACTGTACATGTTGAACAGGAAATAAAACAGTCGGTTGGCCCCTGTGGAAAGTTCTGACATTACACTATGATAATAATACGGTACAATATACTTCAAATACTAGACTCTACTATATTATACAATACTGTACTTTGTATATACTATAGTACACATAAATAAATTATACACTGTAGTATAATACACTACTACACTCTGTAGTCTGACTCCTGCCCACAGCACAATCTGATTGGTTAGAAATCACGAGTAATAGCCAATCAACACAGACACACTGTGTTACAGACAGACAGACAGACACAGAGCTGCTCCGGTGAGCTGAGAGGAGCTGTGTGTGTATAAAAGTTTTGACAGCAGATATTGCAAAAGTTTCACTAAATATCACAGTCTTATGATCTGTTTCTATGACAACATTACATAGTTACATTAGTGAAAATGCCTGAAGTCATGGTTGGGATTTCACTCTAGGCAATGTGATGGCTTTTCAATCATAGAGATGAGCTGCAGAGTAAAACACAACAGCATCTGTCCTGACTTTCACTGCAACTCTGCACTGAGATTTTGGATATTATTACTTATATAACAGTAACAACAACAGAAAAACTGTGTTTCACACTATGATGATTACATCTAGTCTGTGGATCACGTGTGCCAAACCATGGAGGGCGATCCATATGAAACACAAAACAACTGTGATCTGTTGAAGACTCAAACATTTATCATACATCACAAATTCATCCAAACATCTGATGGCCATTCAGGAGCAGTTGATTGGTCCTTGCTCCCCCCTGTACCTTATCATTTGTTATCTATCTATCTATCTATCTATCTATCTATCTATCTATCTATCTATCTATCTATCCATCTACGGTCTGGTCATGGATGTGACTCTGCTGTGGGTCTCTGTCTGTTTCAAATAGAAATTCCCAAGTTTGGTGAAGCAACCACAGGCCAGTGAAGAACTGGGTCATGGGCTGAGTGTTTTCTCTCTGTGCTCCCAGAGGCTAAAGAGCACTGTGCTGCTCCCAACACTGAATATTGACTGTTTTAGATAACTGAGTCCCACTGAGAAATGTCAGCAAAGGGCGCTGAGGCCAGGCTGGTTTCTTTCTAAGCACAAACAAAAAGTGTTGCTTCTGAGAAATGAGGGCAAATTGTAGGTTGAATAAGTTCAAATGACAATTTTATGGTTGAACTGAAATTTGAAGTCTTTTCACTGTTTGTGTAAGGATGCATCAATTATTATAATACTACAGCTACTGAGCAAAATTTTCAAAAGAGTAGGTCTATGAAACTGTTTTGGACATGTGTCCTCTAAGTGAGTATGACAGTGTGATGGACAACTGAGAGCAGTACAGGGAGAGAGACACTGTCAACTTCCATCGGCTGCAGACCGGAGAACATTATACTCAGGCCTGACAACTTTTGACTTTAGCTTGGAGTGTTCTGGAGAAACATGCAAAATGACAAAATCAAAAGTATTGCACAGTGGTGCTTAGTAACTAAGTACATTTATTCAAGTACTTGTATTTTATTTTATAATTCTACTCCACTGCAGTTTAGAGGCAAATATTATACCTTTTACTCCACTTTAACAGCAGTAGTCACTAAATACTTTTCACATTTCAATGACTGCCTGCAGCCCAAAGAGCTGAAATTATCCAATATTTCACAAAAAGTGAACATTAGAAAAAGTCCAAAATATGAAAAAAGATTTGTGTATCAGAACTTGCTCTTATTAATCATCTCGCAACACTTCAGATTTATCTTGTGACCCTTTGAAGGGGCCCAAACCCTAGGTTGGGGCAAATCTGATGAGCTGTGTAAAAGTTAAAATGAGCACCACCTCAAGCTAAAGTAAAATGCTGCAGTAACAAAAAGAATGAAGCCTTTTATTTTGCAAAACCTTACAATTTAGGACTTGTAGGCTAACAGTTATATATTGTGGTGTTGTATTGGCAAGCAAGCAAGCAAATTTATTTATATAGCACATTTCATACACAGGGGAATTCAGTGCACTTCACACAGATAAAAAATGCATCCACATAATAAATACAATTTAATCTTTCCACATGGATCCAGTTGGCAGGGGGGTGTTGTCTGTGTTATATAACAACATTCAGAGGGTCACTTCCCCATCGCTTAACCACATAAGGAGGCAATGGGAGGAAGAGCTAGGAATGCTATATCAGATAAAAATTGGCAAGCTGCTAAATCATTGGTACACTTGTCATCAATTTGCATAAGACATGAGCTGCTGCAGTTTAAGCTTCTGCATAGGCTGCATTTACCTGTTAGTAAGTTGGCCAAACTCTACCCATGTTTAGACCCAACCTGCATCAGGTGCAGGTGAGACCCAGCTAGCCTTGTCACATGTTTTAGCTCTGTCCTAAACTGACCCCATTCTGGACAGGTATATTCATCTGTTGATCAGCTATTGATCTGATCCCAAACCACTGACTAAATTGTTTGATGTAGTCCCACAGGAGATCAAATTAACAACTTACCAGGTTGAGGCTATAGCATTCTCCACCTTGCTGGCCAGATGCCTAATATATATTTCTGTGAATGATGACCAGTTTTTAAATGGAAAAAAAAAAAAGTTTGACATGCCATTCACTTGCGCGCACACAGTGTCACACCACACACACCCAGTTCAGATGGTGTGCACGTATGTGAATGTGGCTTCAAGCGAAGGATCTACAGTGAAGATTTAGGCTAAAAATATGGTGTAAATGATGTCTGTCAAGTCAATGGCATGTTGGGACATTAGGAGACTTGGATTATGCCAAATGAGGAGTATGGCATTTATTGTTTTTATTCTGTTGTTTTTTACATTTGAAAACTGATCACCATTCACTTCCATTATCTGGGAGATTCATGTTTTGTGGACTAAAAAACTAAAACCAACCTTCAATCGGCATGAGGGTGAGTAGATAAGCAGTCCAGTGTGTTCTCATCCCAGGTCATCAAATACCCACACTACTTTGTCACACCCCGCGGTGTCTCATACTGATGCACAAGGTACCATTTAGCATGTGTATAAGACATTTCTGCCAGAAAGCCTTTTTAACGTGGTTAATATTGTGAAACGTTAAACTACGTGATTAGGTTTAAGAAGCCCCCCGACACACACACACACACACACACACTTATTATCAATTGTTAACAATAATAGGGAAAGCAACTAATAAAAAATGGATTCAAGTTGAATTTTAGCGAAATAAAGGTCAGCATGATAGCATCAACAGACTCTTGTATTTTTCCTACATAAACCAATATCATCTAACTTTGTGTTACTTTATGTTTCTCCCCTGGTCATCAGTGCAGTCAGGGGCATCTTTTTATAGTTGTTGTAGTAACAATGGGCATTTGACCTGAAATGAGCCACAATTTAAGCATGCACTTGCATCCATGTGTACATCATAGGTGTGCTTTGGTACTTGAATAAATAGAACTCCACTTCTGGATAAATGTAATGTAGGGGTGCAACAGATTGCAGTTGTCCCATGTCCCATACAAATTGCCCCCCACGGTTCAGACTACATGTAACCAACATAGTGTGAAACACAGTTTTACTGTTGCTTACTGTTACTTTTATATAAGAAATAAATGAAATCTCAATGCAGAGTTGCAGTGAAAGTCAGGACAGATGTGCGCTGTGTTTTACTCTGCAGCTCATCTCTATGAAGAGCAACTCAAGCCGTCACATTACCTTGGGTGAAATCCTCACCATGGCTTCGTACATTTTAACAGGTGTAAATATGTTGTTGTCAAAGGAACAGACCATAAGATTGTGATATTTTTATCAAAACTTTGGCAATATCTGCTGTCTGAACTAACCAATCAGCCATGGCGGGACACTGAGCCAGACTACAGAATGTAGTAGAGTATTATTCTGTACAGTGCATAATTATCTATTATATGTACTATAATATATACATAGTACAGTACTGTATAATAGACCAGAGTATAGTATTTGAGGTATACCATATGCTATTATTATTATCATAGTGTAATTTTTATTATATCTAATTATGATGCATGCATTTTTAATCATTTATTATTATTATTATTATTATTATTATTATTATCATTATTATTATTAGTATTATTATTGTTGATGTTGTTGTTGTTGTCATTACATAATATTACTATGGTGATAACTACAGACAGAGAGAGATCAAAGCTAAGTCTGTTTTTCAAAAAATGTAACACTAATTTCATCTTTTTATTCTGTTTTTCTGATCTAAAAAATTATCTGGTCCATGACTTTTGTGATCCATTGCACTGCTAATGTAATACACGTAAACATGTGCACCTCACTTTAATGAGGATGGGTGAGTGTGAGCAACTGCAGATGGATACAATCCAACTGGCGCCGCCTGGCTTAAAAGCTAGTATATGGAAGCATTTTGGCTGCTATGGAGTTTAAGGGAAAAGAGACTGTAACACACTGAACCACACTGTATGCAAGTTGTGTTTAACTAAACTAGCTATGGATCATTACAAACATGTTCTAAAAATAGAATGTAGTCACAGAGTGAGAAAAAAAAGACCATGTATAGAAATCAAAAGTTTTGATGGATCAGCATGCACCAATTTTGGTTTCATATTTACATCGTAGCCCTCTGAATCAAAATCAAATGGAATATTGAGGTGCCAAGAGATTCCCACCCTATTTTATATTACAACACCTGATGTAGTGGGTTTACATTTAAGTGACCTGAAAGCACTGTTTGAATAATAATAATAATAATTATAGCTGCTGCGCAGCAATGGTCGGGGCCGGGCAATTTTAGGCAAAATTAGGCAATTCTGAGCAACAAGCAGAGTGTAGGAAGATGAAAAAAAGGTGGCATTCTAATGTGCATTTTACATCAGTTGAGGCTTGAACTCACAATTTCTGGCACAAGAGACTCTGCATATTGACTGATAGCTAAGCCAAATAAACAGGGATAAGAGACAAGGGATAACAGGGAAAAGTGTTGATAAAGAGTATTTGTCTCTTCCCAAAACTGCCTGGATCATAATTATTTTAACCTTAGTAGTCTCTAATCCACATAGCATGATACCTGAACATAAGGCTTTCACATTAGAAAGTCCATCCTGCCTTAGCTGAGGCTCGAACTCACAACTTCTGACACTGAAGTCCGGCTTTTATCTCACTGAGCTAATTGACAAGTGACAGTTCATGTGTGGCTTCACAAATTGACTAAGCCAAGGATCAGGGTGCCAGGCAGCAGCCATCCATGCCATGGAAAAGCAAATTTCAAAGTGAAAGTTCCAAAGCTGTAGCACATATGGTTGATTTGTTGTGAATTTTCAAAGTTTTGAACTTTAGAGGCTTGCTGTAGCGCCACCATCAGGACTATTGTCTTGTGTTTCCAGTTGAGGACATCTGGCATGGGACTGGACCTTTGTGAAAAGTTTGGGTAGATTTCTCATATGGAAATGTTGTACAAGCTGAGGCTTGAACTCACAACCTTCAACACCAAGAACCATCCTCTATCTCACTGAGCTAATTGGCAAATGGAAATGTCACCTGTAGCTTCACAAATTGACTAAGCCAGTCACCTGTGTGCAAGACAGCAGCTGTTAGCATGTAAAGGCAGATTTCAAATGGCTGTCAAAAATTCAGTTATTGAGACAAAAATCCCAAAATACACAAATTGCATCTAGACAGCATGGAGATGTTGATCATTAGTTTTTAACAATGATTTATTGGCTCCATAAGTGAAAAACTGATGTTTAAAAATGCCATTTTTGCATTGACTCCAATTGTTCACATGTGAGCGAAATTCAAAATGCTGTAAAAAATTCAGTTTTTGAGATAAAATTCTGATATTTTCCAAACATCATCTACCATGACTCCAAAATTTTGTCATTTTTTTCATGAACATTGAAAATGTATTTAGCAAGAATTTGCAAGTATATGTTTATAATACCGTTTACAGTCAAACATTTTGATGCACTGTAGGCTCAATTTTTGATAAATCAAAAATCTGTGTGGATGGTTTGTGTAGGACAGTCTGAAGATGCTCTGTAGCAAGTTTGGTGTCAATTGAGCAAAAATTGTGGGAGGAGATAGGTTTAATAAGTTTTACAGTTTTTGAAAAAAACAGAGTGATGGACTTCATAATTTGCAATAGGTTTAAATGTACAAAAGTTTCTTCAGTATTGGGGCTACATTTTGGTTGTAAATCTGTAGCACATATGGTTGATTTGTTGTGAATTTTCAAAACTTTAGAGGCTTGCTGTAGCGCCACCATCAGGACTATTGGCCTGTTTTTGCAGCTGAGGCAATCTGGCATGGGACTGGACCTTTGTGCAAAGTTTGGTCATTTTTCACGCATGGGAAGTAGGATTTCCTTGGAAGAAGAAAGAAAGAAAGAAAGAAAGAAGAACATGCAGGATTACAATAGGGTCCTGGCAGCTTAGGCTGCCCGGCCCCTAATAATAATAATAATAATAACAATAAGAATAATAATAATAATAATGATAATAACAATAATAATAAACCACCATCTGCTAATCTTGGTGGAAAAATCTAAAACACTAAAATAAATACAAAAAGAGGAAGTCAATGAAATAGGATAAATTATTAAGCAACTAATATTCCTCTGGAGGCTGATGAGTGTTTCCTCTCAGCACCATGTACTGTATCTTATCACAAGTCTTCCTGTTGTGAAAGAAACAGTTATCACACAACGGCCCTGTTTCCGTGTGAGTGTCACAGAGCGAAACAATGGAGTGTGAATGGAAGCTACAACACAGGCTGCTACAAGACATTGCAATTATGTACAATACATCTCCAGCTGAGAGGCAGCGAGGAGACGTGATACAGGGTGAGCACTGTAACATCTGTGCTTCACTGCTGCAAATGTGTCCTGCCAGGTAAAAATAGATGGTATGTGTGAATGAATGGAGAGTAGGAGCAGAGCAGAGAAAGGCGACTACAAAGACAGGGCTGACTGGATGGCCAGTGACGTGGCTCTAACTGTCAGGGCTTAGGTAAAAAGCAGTGAAGGCAGCACGACCGAGGGAGGTTGAACCCTCCTCACTGTTTCCATAGGTTAGCTGTTTACATCAGCAGGGGGAGGGATCCTGATCTGTCTGCTCACTCTTCTTTATTCTTGGATCTTGTTTTGATAGTTTCGTCCAACAATCCTGTTAGTGAACATGATGACATCACTCAAAAGCAGGGTGGGCTAAAATGGCACTGGTTCTTATATGATCGATACCACTTCCCAGAGCAAATCTCAACGCATATCACCAAACCACTAGTGAACAGTACTGCAAATCTCTCTACATGGCTCAGACAGCAGGTGGTGTGGTGTTAGCCTTCTGTTAGCTAGTATCTAGTACACAATGTAAAGTGTCATAAAATACTTAATACTCATCATAAACAGATTATTTTATTCACAATGTACTAACAAAACTAATTGTTTATTTTCTTGTCTTTGGCAACAACAAAAATTTAAAAAACCAACACCCTCCTCTATTTACTAGGGATGTTTCTGGCGACTAATTTCCCTGTCAATTAAATGAAAATTTTATTTAGACTAGTCAACTAGTCCAACAGTAAGAAAACACTCAGAAAGCAGTTGAAATTGAGCAGTTTATTAATTGAACATGTTAAACACTGTCCGCAAAAAACACCATGTGTTAATAGCCATTTGAGTCTACAATTACCAAATCATATTTCAAATGACGCTGACATGTGTGAAACTTTGTACCAATACAAACATTGCACATTAACCTACAAAACATGACAACTCACTAAATGCTTCACCTTTTCAGACCGAAAAGGATCACAGAATGTGGGGCTAAACATTATTTACCTGGAGCTGATGTTAGCTGCCAGCCTGCTACACAGTGTAGCTAACGTTAGCAGTGCTAGCAGCAGCAGCACCAGCTCTGCTTGAAGGTTGACGTTTGTGTCTGTGCTGAATGTGGTCACATGTTGCTCCAGTCGAGTGGTTATATACCAGTTTATTCTGTCACAGTCTACATTCAACCTTATTTCCATTTTCTAGATTAAAACTGATAAACCGTGCTGGTTTAACAAGCTAACATGTCCAACTTTGCTGATAAAAACATGCAGCATTCTGTGGGCCACTGGGGCCTATGTGCTGGGCGAGACGGGCTGCCATCTGATGGGGCTGGAGCCCTGACTAGTGGCGGGTGGCTGCTTAACATCCTAGAGACAACAGTTAATTGGCATTGTACATGAATAAAATATTGATAAATATCTTAACCAACAAGTATTTCTGGTGCCAACTAGCAAGGGTGGTGATGTTTAATTGTCTAGTTGACTAATCACACACATCCCTACTATTTACTTGAAATGGTTTGCAAGCAGTAAATTGCGAGCAAGGAGTGGTTTGATTTGGTTTAGAGTGTTGCTGGAGAAGCATCATGTCTCATATTAAAAAATAATCTGGCTTCTAAAAATGGAAAGAAAGAGAGGAGAGAGAGAAAGGGAGACAGCATGTCATCCAGTTCTTCAAAAAGAAAGGTGGGTTTAGTCCATAAGAGGTGGAAATGAATCAGTTTTGGCCACAGAGAAACTACTGTTGCTATCCTAACATTTTTACTTGAATATTTTCACAGAAAGTTCTGAGTGTTTACATTTCACTTCTCTTTTAGCCAACATTTAATCAATGCACACTAATGTTTAGCAAACTATTCATGCTAAATCTATTGTCCCTGCTGCCCATGGTGCCAGGTGCCACAGATGCAGATTCAGTCTCCCCATCCCCCAAATTAACCTGCCCTACTCCCAGCTGAAGAAGGTGAGCCACATTGTGTTCTATCACATGTCAGTTGGCATAATAGCAGGGGGTCTGTGGCAGTTTCTTTTTTATTATTGTTAAAAAAGAAAAAATATTAAATCCCTTTCACTAACAAGAATTCAAACAATTTAATTTTTTTATATATATATAATGATGGTTATTTGAAACAAAAACAGCCTGTACTCTGTACTGGATGCTGGACAGTTTGAAGCATTGAGTGACTGAGTCTGAATGACAGCTAATTTTAAATTAATACTTTAATCAGACCTTGATGCAGACTGAAATGAGGTCATTTACTTGACATCTAGTGGTGCTAATACACAATCTTATTTTAAGTTATTCATTTATGTAAATACAATTTTTTCCAGTCAAGAATTTTACCATTAAAATTACATTTAGACCGTAAAAGATTTTGCACGGTTCTTATAGAGGATATCAGACCAATCTTGCATCAAATAGTGAACTCCACTATTGTATTTGTTGTATTTTGTTGTATTTTCCCAGCTCACTGTCAGTAAATATTGTACAGTAAGTGTTGGACTACAAGAGTTACAAGCTGGCAAAGGCTGAGTTATGTAAAGCTTTGAATGGATCGACTGGGTTCCAGAGGTTTGGTTACAGAAATAGCACTAGGTTGGCCCGACTGCTTGCGTGACCCCATGACAAGCTCATCAGCTGGCAGTGTGGGTGTCCCTGACCCCGGAGACGAGGAGCAGAGATATAAAACACTAGATATAACATGTCTGATGACAGCAGCCTTTGCTTAGGTCATGACCATATTTCTGCAAGAAAATTCAAGCTATAGTTTGAAGCAGAAATTTGTATAATATGAATACCAACTCAAGATTTATTTAGCTTTTATTAATATTGTAACTGTTACTGAAGTGTTGGAATGGTGCATTTCAGTAAGGTTTTACTTACATGTGAAATTGATATGTAAATTTAAGTGTTTGTACATATATATTTAAGTAAATGTTTAACCATTAACAGTTTTATTGGTCAAGTTCAAATTCAGATTTTCCTTAGCAATGAAAAAAGTAGTTCTTTAATGTCGTCAACCATCATTTTGTGATTCTTTTTTTAAAAAGTATCAGTTAAGACAACCTGTGTCAGACAGATTGGAAGCAAACCTCCATGTCAGCCAGATTTATTTGGAGAAGAAAATGAAGGCAAACAGTAAAATCATGTCCCACCTTCCTCAACTGGTACTTACAAAACCAAAAAACAACACAATCATCTCTTTATCCCCCATTCCTTTAATTTCTTCCCATCACCCCACTCCACCCCCACCCTCCAGCCCTGACATGGCGAACTAGGGCAGTAGAGCTACAAAAATTAATCGATTAATTGGCATCCAACTTGACAATCGATCGATCAGACGTTTTCCAAGCAAAGATATCAAGCATCAGCTAGCCTGTGAGGATTCATGGCCCCTCCCTGTCACCCATAACAACAACTTAAAGAATAACTTCAGTATTTTTCAACCTGGGCCCTATTTCCCCATGTGTATGTGTGTGTATGATTGATAGGTACAACTCGTTTTAAAATTGGTTCAGTATTGAGGGGGGCGGATGCAGCTGGCAGCCGCAAAACGAGTTATAACGATAGATATGAGGGCAAATATGTCCCGTAAAAGTTTGTGCATTAAAAGTGCTTTTTGTCACCACAGTCCGGCTCAGATCACCAGTGTAATCTCTGTCAACAGCATGCTTCACTTACTGCTTACTGTGTGTGACATCTGGCGGGATCTTTGTTTGTTGCCGGAAGAAAACAGAGGAGTCATGCTGAGAGCCGGTCAGAGCAGAGTTAGCTGTCCCAGAGTTCAGCTAAAGTTTTACTGCAACTATTGAAAACAATGGTTTGTGTTAATGCTTAGCCGAATTGCAAGAACAGGATGTCACACAACACCCCGTACAGCTTTCATAGGCTGCCTTTGTCAGACAGCAACATGCTGAAGTTGTGGCTAATTGTGCTACAATTGGATGCTAACACTCCTGTCCAGACACTGCGCCTTGCAGACCATCGGGTCTGCAGTGCACACTTTTCCCAAGATGACTACTGCCAGCCCAAGAAGAGAAGACATCCAATCCTGAAACACTTCACCAAAAACACCTAGAAAACAGCTGTCCCACTCACTGCAACGAAGACATTCTTCAACAAGCAAAGATCCCACAAGATGTCGTCACAGAGTGAACGGTAAGAGAGACGCTTTGCATGCTGTTGACAGAGATTACACTGGCAATTTGAGCCGGTCTGTGGCGAAAAAAAGCACTTTTAATGCACAAACTTTTACGGGACGTATTTGCCCTCATATCGTTATAACTCGTTTAGTGGCTGCCGGCTGCATCCGCCTCCCTCAATATTGAACCAATTTTGAAATGAGTTGTACCTATCAATCATACACACACATACACATGGGGAAATAGGGCCCAGGTTGAAAAATACCAAAGTTATTCTTTAAGGCTTCAGACTCTGCAAAGACTGTGCAAACAGAGCAATCCCAAGAGTTCAATTTAGGCTCTGAGAAATTGCAATAAACATCCCTCACAATTTCTTGCAATATATACTACTGCAATTTTCAAATCACAGTAAACAACATTTGTTAAAGGTGAAATGTGTATCAAAATACCATTTTAAATTAAATATTGTGGTGCTGTAGAGGTGTCCAGGCCAACAAATCATTCTCTAGACTTCAAAAAACATCTTTGTTAAGTACAGGTCCCTGAAAAAAATGACACACCATAATTGTTTTAAATGTGTTTTTCAATGAAAATGAGAATAATGATGTAAAAATGATCCTTTCCTCTAATATCACCAGTCACACTGCAAGCAATTGCAATATCAGTCAAAATAACTGTAATTAGTTATTTCTTCAAAATCAAATATGTATATATGTACAACATGTACATATATATACAGTGCTTAACAAATTTATTAGACCACCACCCAATGTAAGGTTTATGCCACAGCTGCCCTAAATTAACAGCATTGGTAATTACCAAAATCATTTTTTATGTTTCTGTAATGGTTAATACACCAGTATGTAGAAGCTCTTTAATGAAATTATATTTTTAAAGCTAAAATATAATTAATAATATAATTATTGTTATCCATGAATTTCAGAATTTACTGTTTTACAAAAAAAAAAAAAAACAGAAAATAGTAAAGCACATTATTATTTCTTGATTAAGATGTCAAGTTATAGTTATTTACTTGCATTCCTTGAACAGAAAAATGAGTTTTAGTGGTTGAATGTTATGCTTGATTCATTTCTGACTTCTCCGGCTCAAATTTGGGTATAAAAAGGTGAATTCAGTTTGAAATTCCTCATTCCTGTTCAAAATGGTAAAACGTCGCGAGCTCACTGAAAATGAAAGAGTCCACATTAAAGCACTTCATGATGCAGGATGGTCTCTGAGACAAATAGGGAAAGACATAAAGTGTCCTCACAGTGTGGTCAAATATGCTTTGGAGTCAATTGCCCAGACTGGTACTTACAAAATGGGCCAAGGAAGAGGCAGGAAACAAAAGTTAACTGAAGCAGATGTCAGACACCTCAAGATTTTAAGTACTAGAGACAGAAGGAAGACCAGTGCTGATCTTCAGGCAGAGATAAATGCTTCTAGGTCAGAGTCTGAGAAAGTCTCCAGAATGACCATAAGCAGACAACTGACAGAACAAGGCTTAAAGGGAAGACTAGCTGCTAAGAAGCCATTATTGAGGCCTGCAAACATCCAGAAACACCTCAGATTTGTCAGGGAGCACAAACACTGGACTGTTGATGACTGGAAGAAGGTACTCTGGACAGACAAGTCCAAGTTTGAACTCTTCGGTCAGCATCGTCGTGTTTATGTCCACAGAAAAGCTGGAGAACGTTTTGATGCCAGATGCACTGCACCCACAGTGAAACACGGTGGCGATTCCATTATTATATTATTTGAGCTTTTTTATGCTAAATGCAGTGCCTTTGAGGGTTTCTGGACAATATTTGTCATTGTTTTTGGTTAATGACCCTTTGAGGTACATTTTGAACAAATAAAAAATGTGCGATGACACTCATGCGACTACATTTTGCACTTTATTTTGAACAATTTTGAATTTTGTGCTTTACTAACATTTTTCTTGTATTTTTTTATTTAAAATATCTTCATCTTTATTTATGTTATTTGAGAATTTTGTGTTACATTGGAGAAAGATCCGTTACACAGCTTCAAAATGACTTGAAAGGTTTTAATAAGTTTTGCACACTAAATGTTCTTAAAATGGCATTCTGTACTATTTTGAAGTGTGTTTATTCTGCTGCAATGTATCTGCTATGTGAGTATGTTCAGAAACAGTCATTTTGACATATATATATATATATATATATATATATATATATATATACACATATATATATACATAGAAGAAAAGAATATATTGCAATATATACCGTTACAGCATATGCTTCAAATTATACTGCAATATAAATTTTAGGCCATATTGCCCAGCCCTAGTTCAAAGATTGATCGCACAAAAGTTTCATCTAAAGCAAGTCTGTGGGAACAGCTAGAAACTATTTGGAACACAATAACAAAAGAGACAGAAGTACATGAAAACAATGCCAGCAAGAATGCAAGCTGTTATCAAGGCCAAAGGAGGCCATACAAAATATGAAGTTTTTTGGTTATTATGTGTGAAAAAGGACTATTTATTTGACTATTTATTTATAACATTAACATTAATAACATTTTTAGTTTTAAACAAGTTTTCAAAAGATTTCTAAAATATTTGTTTTCTCGTTTTTATGACAGGTGGTCAAATAAAATTGTTAAGCACTGTATATATACACATACATATATATTAGGGGTGTAACGAGTCACTCATGCATCAGACTTTAATGTGTAAGATACGAGTGCATCGGTTCAGACGGCTTGTATCGGTTAAAAACTGAACATGAATCGGAAACAAATCGATGCAGCATTAGCATATCGATGCATCTCATTAAGATGCACTTATGTTTCATTTTGGGCATCAGAGAGCTGCCACTGTTACTTTCCTCTGTCTTCTCTCTCCTCCTGCCTCTGCCTGCACCGCTCTCGCTGGACGCCTGCTGCTGTGCTCACACAAAACAAGCGCTCCCTCCTCCCTCTCCTGTGTCTCCTCTTGATTTCCTCAAAACAGTGATGAAAACACCGACAGAAGTGACACTGTACCACATTGCAACACCAAACTTTCATAACGCGCAAGTGTAGAGTAAGTTTTGTGTTTTATAAGAAAGATGAGAAACACTGCTGCAAATCATTTATGTAAAACATGTCTGACAGCAGAGAACAGAGACACAAGTCTGACCCACAGAGACGTCATGTGACTGTGAGAGCAGGTAACATGGAGCATCACTGTTAAAACACACTGATCAGAACCACAGAACTCTTCATATGAAACAGAGCAGCAGATCATCTTACTGCAAAAATACTCATATTTTAAACAGTTTTAAAGTTTGTTCACTGATTCTCATTTAGGCTACAGTGTCTCATTTACACACGAGACTCATAATAAGATGTCCCTCCTGTTATTATATTTAGTAAAACTATCAGGATTTCTTTTTGCAACTAATAGCACTCTACAAATGTAGCATTAATTGAATCAAAATGTAAAGATTCACACATTGCCTTGTCTTGCATTGCATTATATTGTATCGTATCGTGACAGAGCTGAATCGTATCGAACTGAATCGTTGGCTATTTAAAAAATTTCTAAGATATAACGTATTGTTGAACATGTATTCGAGATACGTATCAAATCAGTCTCAGTCAGTGAGATACACACCCCTAAAATATATACATATGTGTGTGTATATACACACACACACACACACACACTCATCAGCCACTTCATCAGGCACACCTTGCTAATACCGGGTTGGACCCCCTTTTGCCTTCAGAGCTGCCTTAATTCTTCATGGCATAGATTGAACAAGGTGCTGAAAACATCCCTCAGACATTTTGGTCCATATTGATGTGATAGCATCACACAGTAACTGCAGATTGTCAGCTGCACATCCATGATGTGAAGCTCTCGTTCCACCACGTCCCAAAGGTGCTTTATTGGATTACAATCTGGTGACTGTGGAGGCCACTGGAGTACAGTGAACTTTTTGTCATGTTAAAGAAATCAGTTTGAGATGATTTGAGCTTTGTGACATGTCACGTTATCCTGCTGGAAGTAGCCATCGTAAGATGTGTACACTGTGGTCATAAAGGGATGGACATGGTCAGTAACAATACTCAGGTAGGCTGTGGCATTTAAATGATGCTCAGTTGGTACTAAGGGGCCCAAAGTGTGCCAAGAAAATATCCCCCATGCCATTACACCACCACCAGCAGCCTGAACCGTTGATACAAGGCAGGATGGATCCATGATTTCATGTTGTTTACACCAAATTCTGACCCGACCATCTGAGTGTCGCAGCAGAGATCGAGTCTCATCAGACCAGGCAACGTTTTTCCAATCTTCTATTGTCCAATTTTGGAGAGCCTGTGTGAACTGTAGCCTCAGTTTCCTGTTCTTAGCTGACAGGAGTGGTACTCAGTGTGGTCTTCTGCTGCTGTAGCCCATCTCCTTCAAGGTTTGACGTGGTGTGCGTTCAGAGATGGTCTTCTGTATACCTTGGTTGTAACAAGTGGTTATTTGAGTTACTTTTGCCTTTCTGTCATCTCGAACCAGTCTGGCCATTCTCCTCTGACCTCTGGCATCAAGGAGGCATTTTCACCCAGAGAACTGCTGCTCACTGGATATTTTCTCTTTTTCGGACCATTCTCTGTAAACCCTAGAGATGGTTGTGCGTGAAAATTCCAGTTTCTGAAATACTCAGACCAGCCTGTCTGGCACCAACAACCGTGCCACGTTCAAAGTCACTTAAAATACCTTTCTTATTCATTCTGATGCTCAGTTTGAATTTCAGCAGGTCGTCTCAACCATGTCTACATGCCTAAATGTATTGAGTAGCTGCCATGTAATTGGTTGATCAGATATTTGCTATAGCGAGAAGTTGAACAGGTGTACCTAATGAAGTGACCAGTGAGTCTGTATATATGAGCAGCTGGATAGCTCAGTGGATAACACTACTGACTGGGGTTCAGTTCCCTGTCAGGACAATACCGTCTATCCAGTGTGGGCCCTTAGGCAAGGCCCTTGATGCTATTAGCCTACCTCAGGATGAGTGATACCAAAAATGCAAGAGCCATGCCAGCTTGGCCATGCCACATTAACAAGGTCTGCATCAGGTTTTGGGGAACTGAGGCAACCTGAAGAGAAATGTTCTACTAGAACGAGACATAGGTGGACTAGAGGAGAGAACATGGATCTGTTGGAATGCTACTATACAGGTAACCCCAGCGAGAGGGATTATATGCAGAGGATGTGGGATATATGGAAACTTCGAAACCCATCATCTACACTGACAAAGAAACAACTTCTAGCCCAGTGTACCAACATCTGCTAGCGGGGCTGCTATCCCAACTAGAGACTGATAAGGTACAACAATCATGCTACAGCAAGATGACAGGTCAGAGGGGGGATGTCATCATCACCCCCACACTCCGAGGTTGGGTACCAAGCCCCAACAAGTGCTTACAGAGATTCCATTAACACAAAGGCCACTGACCTGAGATTGAAGATAAAGTACCCTCTGAAAGTCAGCTAGAAGATGTGAATGCAGCACTACAAACTATCCCTACTAGGACCATGACTGAGACCAATCAGTTGATCTACACCATGGCAAAAACCAAGTAAGCAGAGAGAAGTTAGTCAACTATCAGAACTTCAGAAAGGTGTAGGGAAGAAGGAGGTACCCGGAAAGTACAACAAACTGCCCCTTCAAGAGGTACTGGAGACTGCCAAGCAAAGGCTCACAGCTCTCACTACCTTGACTGAAGAGATGCACAGGAGAAGCAGAAACCAAGAGAGTAAATAGGATGTTCTCCACTGAACCATCTAAAGTGTATTCTCAGTGGCAAGGTAATATCACGAGAACAGATCTACCCAGGGCTGAGACTGAACAGTACTGGAAAAGCATATGGGAGAAGGAGTCTAGGGTTGCAGATATGGATTATTTTAGTAATCAAGTAATCTATCGATTATTCTGGCAATTAATCGAGTAATCGGACAAGAAATATTGTGCATTGTGCCATTTTTTGAATTACATTACTTTTGTTTTATTTAAGAGCAATGGTAATATACAAAAGAGAAAATAAGACAGATCTCTGAAATGAACAACTATAATTTGCTCAAGTAAAAGTACTAAGTAAAGTAACTTTACTTTAAAGCTATAGTTGGTAATCCTGTTCAGAAACACTTTTTGTTACTGGGTGAAATGGTCCTTCCATCCTGAGAGTAGTCAATACATTATGTATTCAGAAAAAAACGAACAGAAGTTGTAGGTCACTGTTTTAACTGAAACAGTTACCAGAATGCTTCATTAACATGTTAAAATCATGACATATTTCTTCTGGAGCAAGTTGCCCCCAGATCTCCTACAGGGGACTGGTTTACCAACATGTCACTTTTTTCTCCTCTTATGCAGTGTTAATTTTGAAGAATTTTTAATTTCATTTTAGTCTTAGTCACTCACCAAAGACTGGATTTAGTTAGTCACATTTTAGTCTTTTAGTTTAGTTTTGTTTGAGTTAAAATTTAGTCCGTGGAAATCAGTTTTAGTTTTAGTCTCGTTTTTAGTCTCATTTTAGTCTTTTTAAGTAATTTGACAATTTTGTTATACTGTAATACATTTTGCAAAATGATGTTTGTCATGGTAGTAAAAACTCCATTGTAAGCATACCTTTAACTATGTGTTCAGTCATTTAAACTAAGAATGTACCATATTACTCTTGTATAATAAAAAATGTCTAAGGCCTGTTAGAAAAAGTGCAATACATAATCATGTTCTTCACACGTTCTTGTTTATTTTCTGTATATTTGAACAAATGACTTACAAATAGGCTTGTGTTGATTGGCAATCCGATCGTATATTGGCGATTGAAGGGATGAACAACAATCGTTTTTTTTCCCTTTGCGATACTACCAGAGGTTGTGGCGAATGCGCAGTTAAGAGAGAGAGGGAGAGACAGACAGGCAGAGAGACAGAGAGAGACAAACAGACAGATAGGCAGAGAGACAGAGAGAGAGAGGGCAGAGGGAGAGGGAGAGTGTGTGTGTGTGTGTGCGTGCATATGACGGTGGAGCTTACTGCGGCTATAATTAATTGATTAACAAGAACAAAGCACCATGAATTCAAACACTTCTGACCCTTAGTGCAGTTAGGAGAGTAACTTGTGGCTCTACCATCTAAGACACACAACACGATGTCTGCCACCAGTTAGTTCAAATAATAAATGATGAGTATGCAAAGTGTGCGCTGCGCTGTCTTAAAGGAGGGATCAAACACACTGAACTGAGGTTCAAGGAGAACTTTGGTGCCACATTTAAATCTCAGACAAAACTCCAAGTGAAAGCCCAAATCTTCAAGAACACTGGATTCATACTTTTACAAATGACTTCTGGGTTAAATACTGTCAGAGATGGCAGCATACGGATGGATTTACCTCCAACAGTTGGCAGTAGTGAAATGCGTCTGTCACAGAAGAAAGATGCTAAAATCTCCCAAAGAATCCAATCCAAACCTCGGTGAATAAAAGGTTATTTTTTTTAAATAAATATATAATTCTAACTTGTGATCACTGACTTTACTAAGCTGACTGTATCTAACACCGTGACACGCACCGTGCCAGCCTTATGCTGGAGACCCAGCACCAGCATCTGAAGGAACGCAAACAAAATAAGGGATCCGTGTCAGCTTAATATCATGACTTTAAAAGCACCGAATTACTTGCTTTAAGGAATTTTGTTAGAATAAAATATGAAGAATTGTAAAATATCATTTCTATGAGGCTGTTCAGTCAGACAGCGACAGATCACAAGTAATAAACTTATATCATCCTGGCAGTGTAGTGAAGATCAAGCTACGTGCGGCTTGTTCAATATTGTCAATATTGTGTTCATTATAATGTTGATACTCAACTCAACTTTATTTATATAGCACATTTCATACGACAAGCGTAAACTCAATGTGCTTCAGGATACATGAGTAACACAGATAATAGAGTATTACATATAAAAACAAGCAGAACATGATAAAAACAAACAGGATAAGAAGGTATTATCATTATTCTTAGAAGGGAGATAATAATAATAATACTAATTACCAAAACAAATAGAAAATAATACACTTAAAACCTAACTAAAAGCTTGCAAAAAAAGATATGTTTTTAGTTGGCTTTTAAAAGAGAACACTGTTGTGGCAGACCGTAGTTCATGTGGAAGAGAATTCCAGAGAGTAGGACCATAATGACTGAAAGCACCATGAGCTGATTTAGAATTGATTTTAGGTACAGTGAGGAGACCTTTATTTGATGATCTAAGGGATCTCTCTGGTGTGTACTCAGTGAGCATGTCAACAACATACGAATACGAATACGAAATACTTTATTGATCCCCAAGGGGAAATCCATTTGTCTGTAGTCTCATCTATTTGTATAAGAATTATAGAGTCTGATGGCAGTTGGTATGAAAGATCTTCTGTATCTCTCTGTCCTACAACGAAGAGAGTGTAACGGATATGGTTTTGGACCCAATTGCAGTACACCAAACAGGAGGGAGCGTTGGTAATGACCTTTATTGTTCAGAGGCTAAACAAGAACCCGGGCAGACAAGAAAACACAGGTACAGTTCAACTTCGGGCTCAGAGGCCACACAGTCTCTGGGGTCCAGGCTCGAGGAATGGGTAGAGCCGAACTGAGGGACAGAGGGAGCAGACTGACCAGACAGATGAGCAGATGAGGGATGAGCCACAGGGTAGTGAGGACCAGACGGAGAAGTCGGGACCAGGCGGGTAGACAGACCAGGCGGGTAGACAGACCAGGCGGGTAGACAGACCAGGCGAGCAGAGGCAGACCAGGCGAGCAGACAGACCAGACAGGCGAAGTTGGGACCAGATGAGCAGACAGACCAGGCAGTGAAGCTGGGACCAGATGAGCAGACAGGCCAGACACACTGCCATGTCACAGGAGGTAAACACCAAACAGCCACGGGGACAGGCAGACAAACATCAGGAATACAGAAGCAGATCACAGGCTCAGGGACAGAAGGCTGTGGTGGTTTCCCAGAGATCAGATGAGGCAGGTGAGTCCAATGCAGGCAGGGTAGGCAACCGGAGATCAGACAGGTCATGAGTGTTGCAAAGTCCTCCATGAAGGTAGGGAACGATCTGACAAGGAGTGATTGTGCTGGAGGGACTGATATACTGGGCTGATTGGAGATGAACTGCAGCTGGGCTTGCAGGTGAGTGGCGTTGGGCTGATTAGGTGGGAGTGGCTGGCAGGTAGAGTGGAGCAGAGGCAGGCAGTGTGGAAAATCACTGAAGCAAAGAAACAGGAGGGAAACTGGGAGAATGAGAGAACTCTGGGGCAGAGGGATAGGAGGGGAGACAGGGAGGATGAAACTGTGACAGAGAGAGAAGCCTTCCACCACCATTATTTCTTTGGTCCATCAAGGTGTTATGCAGTGGATGATCCATGTTGTTTAGGATGGCCTCCACCATCCTCATTGTGTCTCTCTCCACAACTTCCTCCAGAGAGTCCATCCTTACTCCGATCACAGAGCCAGCCTTTTTCACAAGCTTATCCAGCCTCCTTGCTTGCTTTTTTCCCAAACTTCCTCCCCAGCAGACTGCAGCATAAAATAAAACACTTGCCACATAGGAAGGAGCCAGACCATTAAGACATTTAAAAACAATAAGAAGTATTTTAAAATCAACTCTTTGTTTTACTGGGAGCTAGTGAAGAGAAGATAAAACAGGAGTTATGCGATCAGACCTTTTAGTTTTTGTTAAAACTCTTGCTGCTGCATTTTGAATAAGCTGGAGTTTATTTAATGTCTGCTTTGTCAGTCCAGCAAAAAGCGAATTACAGTAGTCCAGCCTACTGGAAATAAAAGCGTGAACCAGCTTTTCAGAGTCTGACTGAGACAAGAAGGATCTAACTTTTGATATATTTCTGAGGTGATAAAAGGCACTCTTAGAAATATTAGAGATGTGCTTCTGCAAGTTAAGATCAGCATCTAAAATTACACCCAAGTTCTTGACATGATCACATGGTTTTACAGACAGGAGTTAACAAAGATTCAATTTGATTCCTCAAAGCCTTTGGTCCGACTAACAGAATCTCTGTTTTATCATGATTAAGCTGTAAAAAATTCTTCGCCATCCAAAATTTGATATCTGTGATGCACTGGATGAGGTCGTTTACTGGGCTAAGGTTATCTGTGGAAACAGATATGTATAACTGTGTGTCATCAGCATACGATTGATATGAAATAGTATATTGTTGTATTATGGACCCAAGCGGAAGCATGTACAAGTTAAGCAACAAAGGACCTAGAATTGACCCCTGAGGGACTCCGTATGGAATGCCAACCTCATCAGATTTACAATTACCGATGGACACAGAGAACGATCTTCCTGTGAGATATGAAGAAAAACACTTTAGAATGGTGCCTTTAAAGCCAAGACAGTTTTCAAGGCACTGAAGAAGAATAACATGGTCCACAGTGTCGAATGCTGGGTTGAGGAGTCCCAAAACTGAAACCTTATGATTGTCTGTGCCAATTTTCAGATCATTAACAATTCTGACCAGAGCAGTTTCAGTACTGTGGTTGACTCTGAAACCAGACTGGTAAACATCAAACAAATTATTATTGGACAGATACATATGTAATTGTTGGTAAACAACCTTTTCAAGAATTTTCCCCAAAAATGGAAGATTTGATATTGGTCTGTAATTCTCAAACACAAGTGGGTCAAGATTATTCTTTTTCAACAGTGGTGTTACAATAGCATGTTTGAGACATGAAGGGAAGATACCAGAATGCAGAGAAGCACAAGGACATCTTCTACCAAACAACTAAATACATTTTTGAATAACTTAGTAGGCATTGGGTCAAGAGCACAGGTTGCAGAACTGAGCTGCTGCAGCACATCTTATAGCTCATTAGACTCAATCAGGGTGAAGTTGGAAAGAGTGCTGGCAGTATGGCACTGAGTGGAAGAAGAGAGGTCATACTCACCAGCAGAGGAAGCCACAATGACATTTCTAATATTGGAAATTTTAGATTTAAAGTATGTGGCAAATTCATTACATTTCTCTGAGGAGTGGAGCTCAGCAGGGATTGATCTAGGCGGATTAACCAGTTTATCAATTGTACTAAACAGCACTTTAGAATTATTTGAATTTTCAGAAATTGTTTGGGAAAAATAATGTTGTCTGGATTTTTTCATTTCTTTGTTGTATTCATAGAGCAGGTCCTTATACATAATATAATCAACCTGCAATATGGTCTTGCGCCATCTGCACTCAATTCTGCGGCAGGTTCTTTTTAGTGCCCTCACTCTTTCCATATTCCTCCATAGTGCTTTTGTTTTACCGGAAATTAATTTACTTTTTACAGGTGCAATATCATCCATAATTTGTGTCACTGTATTGTTAAAATTATTGACCAAATTGTCACACAAAGAAGACGAGTTAGAACCAGACTGTACCTTGCTACACCTGACAGAGTTAGTATATCTAGCAATAAATTTGTCAGATGTTTCAGCACGGATGACCCGTTTTTTAACTAATTTTAAACCAGGTACATATTTGGTCATTAGAGTAGTATTGAAAAAAATACAAAAGTGATCTGAGATCCCAACATCTAGTACACACTTTAGGGTAATAACAAGGCCTTTAGAAATAACTAGGTCAAGAGTGTGACCTTGATTATGTGTAGGACCAGCAATGTGCTGTATGAGCTCAAAGGCTGATAACATGTCAGTAAACTGTTTAGCAAAACAATCATCTGAGTTATCAACATGGATGTTAAAATCACCAGAAATAAGGATTGAATCATATTCAACAGTAATTTTAGATAAAAGCTCACCAAATTCTATTCTAACCACCATTATTTCTTTGGTCCATCAAGATGTTATGCAACATGGATCATCCACTGCATAACATCTTGATGGACCAAAGAAATAATGGTGGTGGAAGGCTTCTCTCTCTTCGTTGTAGGACAGAGAGATACAGAAGATCTTTCATACCAACTGCCATCAGACTCTATAATTCTTATACAAATAGATGAGACTACAGACAAATTAATTTCCCCTTGGGGATCAATAAAGTATTTCGTATTCGTATTCGTAAATTCAGATAAAAAGCCTTTTTTGAGTCTTGGAGGGCAGTACACTGTGAGCACTAGACAGGGATAAACAGATCTGATTATTAGAGCGAGGTGTTCAAATGTAGAGTAAGACCCAAGTGAGATGCTCTTACATGATAAAGAATCTGAAAAAATAGCAGCAACACCGCCACCCTTCTTGTTAGACCTGGTACAGTGTGAAAATGAAAAATTAGATGGTGAAGCTTCAATCAGCTCCTTACTACCAGTTTCATCAATTCAGGTCTCAGTGAGTAAAACACAATCAAGTTGATGAGATTTTATAATATCATTAACAATGAAGGTTTTATTAGTAAGCGATCTGACATTGAGAAGAGCCATGTTTAAAGTGCGTGATGCATAAGTAGAATGGTCAGTTAAGGTAGGTTCGGGCCTAGGATGGCTAGAGTTATTCAGAGACTGTGTTTGGGAGTCAAAGCACACAGTGGCAGGACTCACACAGTTAATACTTAAAGTGTTAGAGGGAGACACAGAGGTCTGGATTGAGTCTTGCCGTAGTGCATTTCAGGATAAAAATGCTATAAAGTTTATAAAATTTGTGGTCAGCTGTTTTGTGCCCTTTCTGTTGGGATGTACACCATCCGCTCTGTACAGGCTTGAGTTAGTCCAAAAGTAATCAAAGTTAGAGATAAAATCATATCCTGCAGCAGAGCAGAAGTTTTTTAACCAGTGACGTAGACTGAAAAGTCGACTGAAACGTTCAGAGCTTTTGGAGAGAGTTGGAATGGGGCCGGACAACAGATGTTTTCCCAGACTCTCAATTGTATAGCACAGAGACTCGAGGTCTGCATGCAATTTGCTGGAATTTCTCATCATGAAGTCATTCGTTCCCACGTGCGCTAAAACAATGTTAACTGTGGGATGTAGGTCAATGAGAGTTGGAACGAGTTCAATCAAGTCGACTACCTTACCACCGGAGACACAGTAGGTAACAGCGCCAGGTAGAGTCAAATACCTAATGACAGAATCACCTACAATCAAAATCTCCGGATTGCTGCTTACCACACCGCTGTTGTAGACGGCTAGCTTCGGTGGAAGCTAACAGGCCGCGCTAGCCAGGCTAGCCGGGCCAGCATCAGCATCAGGTGTGCTCAACAGATCCAGCGCTGCTACCAGGCTGGGGGGGCGATGGCCAGGTGGAAGGCGGAGACCTGGCGCAGCAGCCGGTCCTCTGGGTGCTGGGACAGGAACGCCATCGCTGTCCTCCGAAGAGGAAAACCACACTCGAGGGCGCTTGTCAGATGGAGAGACGGCACAGGTGCTAGAGTTACTGCACGAAGATCTGTGGCTTTTTGAAGCAACGCTAGCCTTGCGACTCCCTTCGGCACAACCTCCATTCAACAGCGGCGAAGGCAACGTCGGTACATCAGCCAGAGGGGCAAAGAAGTTAGACAGCTCCAAGTCCGTGGAATCATCCTGGGAATCATAGAGGAGAAGGGAGCGTCTGTTCTTGCCTTGGACCACCGATGCCCAGGTGGAACAGCCAGGAGACGGGTCATCTGAAAGTGTTGCCCCCGCTGGTAGACTGGTCGGCTCGGTGTACTCCAGCGAGGATAGCCGGGAGCAGAGGTCGTTCTGATGCTGGAGAAGGGCCAAGATGAGCTGCTCAATGGAGGCTAACTCTCCCCTAATCTCGGAGATGAACGAGGAGGTGACCATGCTTCGCAATTCACCCAAGTCTCTCGAGGAGTTACACCGGTGAGGAGGTAAGCATCCAGGGATGGTGGAGAGTAAAAGATAAAAACTCCATAAAAGTGCTAAAAGCTTAAAATCCTCAGTAAAAAGCGACAGGCCAAGCTAGCCACCAGGCCAAAAACAAACCAGGCTAGCTAGCAGCAGCCGGGACATACCAGTTAGCCACAACCAGGTGACAGCAAAGTTAAAATCCAGTCATCCGATGATTAAAACCTTGTACCCAGTTATGGCATACAGCTAAAACAATGATGATCTAAAAGTATAACTTAATAATTAGTGCTTAAAATTCAGTAAAAATGTCAGTCAGTGACAGAGCTCTCTGGTGGACATGTACAACGCCGTAGTGCGTAACACCTAGTGCTGAAATTACATTTTCTGCCTAAATAATTAATACCTCAATAATACACTACTCTGAGCCTTAAGGTGGAGCAGCCATACATGTTGTTACTGTGTAACAAAATCTGATATGTCGCGTGAAATGTATCAGTACACATTAATGTGGCAGCTGCAGAGTCATACCCTCCCATCATAATTGCTGTCGTTCCTGCTGTGGAGCCAAGGCGGCATTTGAGTTAAGATAATTAATTAGTTAAAAAGGAAAACAATGAAGGCATTGAGGATGGTTGTAATCCAGATTGGCCAGCAGGCCAGTGTCATCTTTTTCGTCACATTTTTACTTGTCAGTTGATAATGAACAGAGATTTTGTTTTAATTTTTGTTGTCAGTACTTCTTAAATTTACGTTCTCGTCACAAATTAGTCACGGAATAAAGGGTCGTCAACGAAAAGTTTTCGTTTAAGTTTTAGTTGACAAAATTAACACTGCTCTTATGAGTTTGCAGGTCTGTATTTAGTAATCAAAAAATACCAATAAGAGTACCATTAAAGTACAACAAAAGCAGTGAAAATGTACATGCAAGATTTTTACTTGTAATTAGGCATTTTTCATGCTTTTACTGAAGTAAAGGATCTGAGAGCTTTTTCCATCACTGCAGGTCAGTGATCAGTGTTTCAGTGACTCTCTGTGACTCAGTGAATACAGTGTTTTATCTATGCGGCTTGCCTCATTAAGAACTTTGGCACCATGACCTGATTTTCTATTTCTGGAAATGCACACTTTTCTCAGTCGTGTCTAGAAGGGAACTCTTTATTTGCAAAACTCTTGCAAGATTTGGGTCCGTTGTTTCTGGTAATATAATCAAACTCGCCCGATCTTTCCGGTCTAGGGTTCCCTTCTAGATACAACCCTCTCTCTGTCTCTCTGCCAGACCAATGACAGCAGACCTGTCTATGAACAGCATGATGTTACCCTCTGCAGTGTTTCACACACACAGACTTAACTTGTGCAGACACTCAGGTACAATTTGTGACCAATTTTGGCATTTTTATTTTTATTCTATCAGTATGAGAGGATGACGGCATCAGCAGTTGATTAGTGATCAATCTGAACCCCCCCCACCTGTTTGCTCTGCTGTGAGAAGGTCTGACAGTTTCTGACAGAGAAACACAGACTCTCCTGTTTAATGTAAAGGCCTCCTTATACAGTTCTTTCATCTTATAAGTGCACCTGGTTGGTGTAGATATTATTCACCATCACGTTAGTTTCGATTGTTTTGATGAACTCCGTCATTAATAACAGGTCTCCTCCACATGGATACTGGAATGCTTTGAAATGTACAACATCAGCAGAACACTAACAGCCTTCATCAAGAACTCACTGGGACTGTGGAAAACAACCCTGGAGGCCAACTCAAAGCCAATTGCAAAGATACCTTCTAGTGTGGCATATATCAATGTGATGCAGTATCCCCCTGCTGCATAGGCCTGAATCCCCTCAGCCGGATCATCTCACCAGTTCCAAAGTGGAGCAAACATCAGTCACCTACATGGACGACATCAGGCTGTATGCCAGGAATGAGTGGGACATCGACTCACTGATCCACATCACCAGGATCTACAGCAATGACATTGGAATGTCATTCGGGCTAGAGAAGTGTGATCGGATGGTATCAAAGAGAAGGAAGATGATCAGAACCGAGGGGGCAGAACTACCAGGAGTTAGCACTGCAGATGTCCAGGGCAGCTACAAATACCTTGAGATCCTGCAGGAAAATGGAAACCATGAGAAAATCAGCCACAGCCAAATACCTACACAGAGTAAGGCAGGTCCTGAAAAGTTGGTTGAATAGGAAGAACAAGGTCCATGCCCCCAACACATACACTCTACCAGTCATCAGATACACAGCTGGCATAATAAGCTGGCCAAAGGATGAGATAGAGGCCGCTGATATCAAAACAAGGAAGCTCCTCACAATGCATGGAGGTTTTCATGGCTAACCAACTGGACATCATGTTGATCGACAAACAACAGAAGAAGGCAGTGGTGATAGATGTAGCAATATCATGAGCAACAGCAACATCAGAAAGAAGGAACAGGAGAACCTCGAAAAATACCAAGGGCTGAAAGAGGAGCTAGAGAAGATGTTGGGAGTAAGGCAACAGCGGTTCCAGTAGTGATCGGAGCACTGGGGGATGTGACCCACAAACTGGGAGAGTGGCTCCAGCAGACTCCAGGTACAACATCGGAGGTCTCTGTCCAGAAGAGCGCAATCCTAGAAACAGCTAAGATACTGTGCAGAACCCTCAAATTCCCAGAACCCTCAAATTCCCAGGCCTCTAGTAGAGGACCCTGGCTTGAGGAAGGCACACCACCACCCGAAGGGAGGGGGAGTTGGAGGGGGACTTTATATACACATATGCATATACATGTATACACTGTATATATGCAACCACAAAACAGTATACTATACTACACTTGAAAAAACGAACTTTTTGGTGTAGTAATATTTATTACATTCACTATATTAATTTCTATAAGTTTCAGTGTGAACTAGAAATTCTTAATTAAAAATTCAAATTTTTTTTCATGTAATGAATGAACTGTGTGGGAAGAGTAAGTTTTATTATAGATACTTACTCATACAGTTTAAATGTTTTATATTCACTCCACATAAACCTGAAAACACAAGTAACTTGTAATCTAAAATTATATAACGTGTTTGAATCCAAGCATGTGCATTAAGACAAGAGAAGATCCCGCAATTTTAGTTCAGGACGGTTGGGACACACAAAGCAGGAGCAGGAGGAGAAGAAGGAGAAGAAAGAAAATGAGAAGAAGAGGACTGTTGGGTGTTGTTGTAACAGAGGAGCTACATGGCTGGGTTAGCTTTGGTATAATGTAAGTACTGTTCTGTCTTTCTCTTTTAAAGTTGTGATAATTTATGGGTCCATGTGCATTTTGATAGAGTGATTCTTTGGGGCTTTTTCACCGGCACTTCTGGCTGCACTGAGTCAAACCGTGTCACGCTGTTTTGCATTTACCGCTTTTATCACGGCGAGTCGTGGCCGACATGCACCTACTCTGCAGCAGCCGAATCGAGCCCGACTTGCCTCTAACCCCTAATTTACACCAGGCGCAGCTGCGCCGCGTTACGGCTTCGCCGCGGCACGCAGAGAAATAGCAGCCATTCTAGTCAATGCTCATGTTTACACCAGATGCGCCGCGGCGCATGTCAGCAGAGAATACGCAGCAAGTCTATTTTTGACGGATGGCGTGTCAAGCTGCGCAGATGAGATCGAACCAGACAGGAAGTCCTGACACGAAAAGCATAGTGAATCCGGTAAATTTTCAAAATAAAACATCTCGTGTCGACGACGGATCGTATTTCACTTCATTCATTCAACATTATGCTATACCTGGCAGCAACAGGTATATTTCATAATATTGAGATGATTATAGAGATGTATTTTTTAATTAAACAAAGCTCCAAAACTTTGATCCATGACTTTGAAGACTACAGCACAATAAAGAAGGAAATAACAACATTAAACACAATTAAAACATACAAAAAAGAAACCACATAACTACATAGACTTCTTACCTATGGTCGAGGCACAAAAATCAAGGAAAAATGACCCAAAACGATGAAGTAAACAAGTCAACAACTGATCTGCTTCTGAGACGCTCCGCGTCTGAAACGCTGCTGGTGTAAATTGAACTCGCGAGTATGACGGACCAAAACCGTGGCGCAGCCGTGCCTGGTGTAAATCCCGGGTAAGCGGGCTGTGAGGACGTCTCTCCGGCTGCAGCGAACACTTGACGAGCCTCCTGTCTCCCCCTCGAACAAACGCATGTTGTGATACTGAGCTTATGTGTGTAGGAAAGCAGAGAGAAAAGACGTTTTTAAAAATCTCTATATGTTCAACTGTCGGTGTCTCCACAGCCTCTAAGTGAGTCTGTGTGCTTTGAAATTTAGTTTCTCTCCTGTTCCACTGTTCGCACTTTTAGGTATCCTCATTATTTTAAACTAGTCCATGCATTTGTTACTTCTAGGCTAGACTACTGCAACGCATTATTATCGAGCTGCAGCAATAAGTCTTTAAAGAGTCTGCAGTTGATTCAAAATGCTGCGGCTCGTATACTAACAGGAACTAGGATAAGAGAGCATATTACTCCTGTGTTAGCTTCACTGCACTGGCTACCTGTAAAATCTAGGATAGAATTCAAAATCCTTCTCCTTACATACAAAGTGCTTAATGATCAGGCACCATCTTATCTTAAAGAGCTTATAGTGCCCTACCATCCCACTAGAACACTTAGGTCTCAATATGCAGACTTACTGGTGGTCCCAAAGATCTCCAAAAGTAGATTGGGAGCCAGAGCTTTCAGTTATCAAGCTCCTCTCCTGTGGAACCATCTTCCAATTTCTGTTCGGGAGGCAGACACCATCTCCACATTTAAGAATAGACTTAAAACCTTCCTCTTTGATAAAGCTTATAGTTAGGGCTGGCTCAGGTTTGCCCTGACCAGCCCCTAGTTATGCTGCTATAGGTTTAGGCTGCTGGGGGACTCCAAGACACACTGAGCTCCTCTCTTTCTTCATCTCTTTCCCCAGATGTTTATGTTCCATTAATGCCTGTTACTGACTTGATTCCTTCCCCGGAGTCTTTCTGCTTTGTCATCCTGCAGATTCCCATGGACTGTGGCCGCGCATGGATCACTGATCACTGCTGCACCTTCTACTGTGGATTATTATAACTCACCTAATCAATCAAACATTTATCACATTGTTTTTGCTACTATTATTATTATTATTATTATTATTATTTTATTATCATTATTGTAACATCTAGTATTAGTATTATTATTTACATACAGCTTACATATTTATATGTACTACTTTTCCCTACACATACTGTAGTTTTACTATTGATGTTCTGTTACTACTGTTCTCTCTGCCTCTCTTCTTTTCTCTCTCTCTTCCACCCCTCCCACCTCCCCTCTTTCCTCCCCTTTTCCTCTTTCCCTCTCAACCCGACCGGTGCCGTCAGATCACCGCCCACCATGAGTCATGGATCTGTCCGAGGTTTCTGCCTGTTAAAAGGAAGTTTTTCCTCGCCGCTGTCGCCAAAGTGCTTGCTTATGGGGGAATTGATTCAATTGTCGGATGTAAACAAAATTATTGAGTGTGGTCTAGACCTACTCTATATGTAAAGTGTCTTGAGACAACTTTGTTGTGAATTGGCGCTATATAAATAAAATTTGATTGATTGATTGATTGATTATTTTACCGTGTTACCTGTCGTGTTAAGTTACTGCTAATGAAACCCCGAATAAAAACATTTCCTGCTTGTGCTGCTTCATAATAAAAGCGTCCCAATAATGAAACAACAGGGGACTTTTATTGTGAAGAATTTAAGGAAACAGCGTGTTTGTCCTAGAGACATATATGAACGGTTTATCTACCGCTTTACAGCCGCTCCACTCGAGCTTCATCGAGCTTGTCTTCAGTTAAGAAAGACACCTTCAAGCAGGTCGTCCTGTAATATCCTACTGCTCTCGTCTGTCATGGATACACAGACATAGATTTGATGTAATTCCATGTAAAAACGCTCACAGCTTTGCTGTGTCTGACCCTGGGTACAATGAGGTATTTATATTAAACATTTCTTAACAGATTGCACTCATTTTTTTCACAGATCTGGAGCAGACCTTCATGTAACTCGTGGTGTCATGGGGACCGAGCTGAGGCCATTCGTGAACAAAGTAAGTCAGGTGTGTGTTCACAGTTGTTTGTTCACATGTTTTTGCAGGGAGACGGACCCACCGTCTCTCTCTCATACACACTGTCCCATACAGTATACTACAGCACAAATCCTCACACTGTGTAGTTTCTGTGCCCCTGTACACTGCATCATTACACACATGGCTCTTGTTCTGTGCACTCTTGTGTTCTTATTGGACAACTCATTGTGTATGAACAATAATTTGAAATTGACACAATATTAATCTGTACATCAGGTTTCCTGACATTGTAAATGTGCCGATACACACAATTTATGGCTGAGAGCAGTATTCATTCAGGGGCTACCCTCTGTGAAGTGCAGCCATCTTACTGTTCTACAAATGTTTTACTAATGCCAGCTGATTGTAAAATACATTTTACTCAACTTTTTTACTTGTTTGTTATCAGGGCCGAGTGAACATAGGTGCTACAAAGTCACCTAGAATGGTTCAAGCATTTTTACTTGTTTCTCAATAGCATTAATCTTTTATTCATTTATTTTGTAAATTGCAGGAGGACAGCCACAGTGATGCCACTCAGCACATTCTCAACATCCTGGTCATCCATGGGGCTGATGGAGAGGATCCAGGAGACGTCTCCATCCTTCTTGAAGGCAGGGATGTTGCCTTTGACTATCTAAGACTGTGTTGTAAGTGATCAAATATGACCAGGACTTGTTGACTTTAAAAACTATGTTGCTGTTTGAGATGGTTTAATGCTTAAGTAATGCATAAATGTAAAAATATTTACAATGTAACAACAATGTATTGTGCGCTAGTGTGAACTGTTAACACCTCCAGCTGTTGGTCAAAATATTTTTAAATGCATCGAGGTTTTAATGGCAAACTTATACAGACTGTACAGACTTTACATGTGTGGTGATGTGAACATTGTGATTAATGTTGACAAAATAAACATTTTGATTGTATTGTATTTTAGTTGTGTGATTTGTGGTAAAAGTAAATTAAAGAAAGTTTTAAAACTGCCAACAGTTACATAACTATTGTAAGTAATATAACTTTATGCAACTAAGTAACTGAAAATATAAAACAGAAAAGAATAAAATAAAATCTATATAATTATTTCATAACAGTAAATACTAGAGCTATGTAAGATTTATTTAATATTTTGATGATTGTGACATTCCTGTCTGAATAAACAAATTGACTTTACTTAATTAGTTTAAATAAATATAACTTATTTCTTGATTATAATTAAGTAACAGTTACTTAATATTTTCACAAATGTAAAGGTGAATGTGAGTAAATTTTACTTGATGCTGGCAAGTGAGTCGTACTTAATATTGCAGCAGTAAAATTTACTTATAAAAAGTGAGTGCAAATTGTTACGAGGATTTTATTAAGTAAATCTTACAAGTTCATTTTTTCAGAGTATACATAGAAAATCAATTTCCTCTACCAATGTTTTTTTTTTTGTGTGTGTGGTGTGCTCAGTACATGGGGCAGATGGTCTACCAAGTGAGCTACCAGGGCACCCCAGACAGAGAATTCTTTTCCCTAATTTTGAATACTTAGAATACTTTTGGTTTTTTAAACGTTTTTAAAGACTACAAGAGGTACTGCTCTGTTTCATCCATATCCATGAGTTTTCCAAAAACGCTGTTTGAATGTTTGAACAACCTATGAACGAGCCTCCATCTGATAGTTGTTGTCCAACTTTAAACAACAAAAGTACAAAAAATAGGTCTGCACACCAGAAACTGCTCCTTTTAGGATTTTTTAATGGTATCACCATGTGTGACGTTTCGGGCACCAGCCCTTCATCAGACATGAATAGGGATGGGAATTGATAAGATTTTTACGATTCCGATTCCATTTTCGATTCTGCTTAACGATTTGGTTCTTTATCGATTCTCTTATTGATTCTCATTTGGAAAAAAGGAGAACTAACAGGTCGATTAGCATCAACTTTGTTTAGTTTAGAAGTAACATGACCTCACAAACCCAACAGTGAGGTCTTAAGAGGCCCACAAAGGCATTCATTTAACGTTAACAGTTAGTAATAGCAGGTTTTACAATGAGGCAAATGGCGCTAACATGATAGGCAGTGTTAGTTAGTTAGTTACCTGCAGTATTAACAGCAGAGGACGTGCTAACGTTGCCGCTGCTGCTGGGTTGAGATTCACTCCGGAGCAGATCGAAAATGCGACATTCATTCAAAGTTATCGCATCCTGTGTGTGCAAATGTTTCTGCATATTAGTAGTATTTCCTCCCTTTGATGAAATATCCACTTTGCAAGTATTGCAAGTTGCCCTGTTGTCTTTAGGGGTGCAACAGATCAAAAAACTCACGGTTCGGATCGTATCACGGTTTTGAGTCACGGATCGGATCATTTTTCGGATCAGCAAAAAGAAAAAAAGTGGTGGGATTAGAGTTAAATTATTTTAAAAATGCACTTGGCTTTGATCTCTGTCTGTCTGTAATTATCACCATAGTTATGTAATGTAATAATAATGTTAATAGTAATGATAATGGCAATAATATTAAAAACTTCAAACTTATACAGTACTGTTCTATGTATATACTAGATCATTATACACTGCACAGTATAATACACAACTACGCTCTGTAGTCTGGCTCAATGTCCCGCCTACAGCACATCTGATTGGTTAGAAGTTACGAGTAATCAATCAGCACAGACACACTGTGTCACAGACAGGGTGAGACAGAGCTGCAGCTGTGAGCGGGGAGGAGCTGTGTAGAAGTTAATACAGCTGATATCACCAGTTTCAATAATTATCACAGTCTTATGATCTGTTTCTATGACGACAGCATAGTTACATCAGTGAAAAAAGTCATGGTCTGGATTTCACTCAAGACGATGTGACGGCTTTTAAATCAGTCACTGTTCACAGAGATGCGCTGCACACAGCAGCATCTGTCCTGTCTTTTCACTGCAACTCTGCATTGAGATTTTGGGTATTATAACTTATACAAAAGTAACAGTAAAACTATGATGCTCACACGTAGTCCGCGGATCACATGCGTGCCAAACCGTGGAGGACGATCCGTACGGCACACAGGTCAACTGTGATCCGTTGCACCACTAGTTGTCATCCTTTCTCATGAAATGTAACCAAACTTTCGAGCTTTTGTGCCGCTTGGGCACCATGTTTCCTGCTGGCTGCACTGGTGAATGACGTCGCCACGCACGTTGCGTAGCTTGCGTAAGCTACGCAACGTGCGTGGTGACGTCATTCGCACCCACTGGAATCGATAAGGGAATCGTTTGCAAAATTGGCAAATGATTCCAAGGAACTGAAACACTGGGAACCGGTTCTCAACAAGAGCCGGTTTTCGATTGCCATCCCTAGACATGAACAAACTGTAGAGACACACCTCCATGTATACAACCAACAGTGGTCATCAAGTAGGTCATGTGATCACATGCGCAGATATAAAATATATAATATACACACTTTACAAAAACACAAAAACAGTACAAAAATAGCCCAATAGGAATTAATAAACACAAGCAAGTGTATATTACAGATATATGTCAGAGTATATGTCCAAAAAAAGAGTATATTTAATATAAAATATTTACATGAATAAATAAATAAATAAATAAATAAATCTATATATATATATATGTATATATATGTACACACACATATATATATATATATATATATATATATATATATATATATATATATATATATATAATGTAGTGTATATATATATGTATATAGTATTTAGAGTCTCATCTTGAACATCACATGACTAAAACATCAGGTAAAACAAAACTCCCACAGCAATGGAAAAATACGGGAGTGATGTTCACATGCTGCTCGAGTGTTGTTACATTGCTGTGGTATTTTTTACTAAGTAAATTTACTGTCGTTTTTTCATCTGCACTCATTCTGTCGTTGTTTCTGTTAGTCTCACTTGTCACTCACGCTGTTTGTTGTCTCACATGTAAGACACATGTTGACGAGGAAAAACATGCCTGTGAAATGACTGGCTGTTCGCAGGTCACTGCAGCACCTAGGGATATGATAGGCTGTTTGGAAGCAGGTGAGGTGTCTGTTAAATGATTGGCTGGTTGTATGTCACTCATAGCATGTTCATTATAAAGGACTATGACAGGCTGTCTATGAGTGGGGTCATATTTGTTTTGTTCTTTCACGGCGGTTTAAATTCAATGCATTTAAATGAAACTATCAAACATTTTATCAAACTACTTTATAATTGCTATCGATGACGTGTCTATTGCCAATAGCTGTCACTATTGTTTTATTGCCCAGGCCTAATCTGAACACACTGGTGGCTTGTTGAAAATTCATCAAGAACTTCAGTCCTTAGTTTGCATCATTTTTTTTGTGTTATGTTGGTGACAAAAAATCACTAAACATCTGGAATGTATTTTGTTGTCTGTCTCAGCTTGTGTCAACTCTCTATTGAAGTTACACACTAAATGGTCAAAAGCATGTGGACATCCAGACATTCCAGCCATGGGTGGTATCTGAACAAACTCAGACAGCATGATAATTAATGTGCTGCTCTCTTCTGCTTTCAGGCTGCCCAACATTACAACAGATGTTGAACCTGGCTGATTCAGACACAGGAGCATTTATGATGTCCAGCACTGATGCTGGATGATAAAACCTGGCTCAGTTCTTCCACACTAAAGTGGGAAAAGCATTTCTTTATGGAGCTGCTTTGTGCATAGTTATGTTGAAACAGGAAAGGGACAAGCTCTACTTCAGTGTTTGAAAAAAACTTTTTAAAAAATATTACTGCATGTTGCAGAATTAAGATTTCACTTCATAAGAACTAGACTCAGAGCAAAAGTACCACATGTCCACATAACTTCCACAGAACAAGCCAGAGAATGGAGATGAGTTTTGAGGAACTTGTTTCAGGTATAAGAAGCACATTTAACTGCTTCATCACTGTTAGCACAACCATAAAATGACACTCAGAGGCAAGCACGCTGTGTCCAGTCTCAAATAATCATATAACCGCCCAGATGTCTTATCACAGAAAAGTTCTTAAATGTCTTGAAGGCAGTCATATAGGATTTTATTTTTTATGCAGCTTTGTGTTTGTGTTTCAGTAAAGTTTCGTTTTGTGTAAAATTTAAGTGTTAAGAGGTTTATAATAAGGTAAAGAAGTGTTTAACTTCTTAATTAATATTACAGCTCCTCACTTCCATTTATTCAGCTCTGACTAATATGCATGTTCACTAATGCAGAGCAGGGTTCATGTATGTTACATGTTGCACATCTAAAAATGTCTTGATGACCTGATTCTTATCTTACCCAAGTCTTCAGTGCTCAGTATGAAATCAGTCTGTTTGCTGGCTCTTTCTAACATGCCTGTGTTTAGTGAATTTGTTCAGTTCAGTTCCCTGCAGGATTACAAGGTCTTAAAGAACACTCCAGCAGTTTAGTATTGCTCCTCTCTAATGACATTTCATCTGCCCCTTTATTTAAGAGACTTCAGATTCTTACTATGTATGACATTAATATTCAAACGGTGTTTTTATTTACAAAATTCTTTTAAGTGAAGGGAATATTCCTGAGCTGTTGAAGACTTACTTCAAAGCTAATTCACAGTTACGTTCATATTAAACTCGTAAATCATCAGATCTTCATCCTCCAAAATGTCTTACTTGTAGGAGTCAATTTTCAAAAAGATTTATATGGAATGACCTTTTCCCCCTGGCAAAAAGCTGCATTTCTATGAAGTGTCACAAAAGATGTCTGAAAAAATATTTAACTGCTGTTTTGTAATTGATTTTCCTCATGTATTATTGTCCATGTTTTATATTACTAATTGTGATGCATTTTTTTTACTATTGTTCAGGGATCAATACAGTATAAACTAATTTCCCCCTCACACACACACACACACACACACACACACACACACACACCCACACACACACACACACACACACACACACACCGACACACACCCACACCCACCCACCCACACACACACACACACACACACACACACACCCCTGGGTGTTTTGCCTCTTCCTGCACTGTATTTCATTTTTCAGCTTTGCTTTTTTGTGTTTTAATTGTGCAAAATAAAACTATAAACTATAATGACAGTACTATGACATCCTCAGGGTTACATTCTTAGACATTAGGCTTAGCAGCCATGATGAATGATCTTGTGTGTAAAAGTGATAGCATGCCCCTTAAAATGCACCTCCTGAAATGACTTTCAGTGTTTGAATTCAATTTCAGGGATGTAAATGTCAATAAAATTCAGATTCAATCTGATGTGTGACCCACAGGTCAAGGTTTTTTAGTCATGTGCCTGCTCAGTGGAAAATCATGTATCACCATTACAGTATTGTCACATCAAACAACTGCAGTGTGTACCGAAACAACACTGATCTCATCCAACGTGTCTTCTCTTCCAGCAGTAACAGCAATACAGGCAGAACAGCCTGGTTTACAAACAAAATCAGGCAGGAGCAGGGACTCACCAGGGCTAGTTAGTTATTTTTCAGCACATTTTCTCTAAAATGTAAATTCTCAAATAGTGATGACCTTATAGAATATGAACTGCTGATGCACTGCTGTAGATTAAACTACCCTATGGACAAAATCAAATACCATGATATTTTGACGCAATACTTTGATCATCTATTAATCTTTAGTAATATGAGTAATGACTAAGAGATTAAACAGATAGTTCACCCAGAAATGAAAATTCAGTCATTATCTACCTATCTAAGGTCGGGTTTATTTTGTTAGTCCACAAAACACTGCTGGCGTTAATCTCCCAAACAATGCAAGTGAATGGTGACCAGTTTTCAAACATAAAAAAACAACAGAATAAAAACATAAAATGCCTCCATACTGCTAGTCTGAGGTGGGTAGAGTAGCCAAAAATTGTACTCAAGTAAAAGTATTGTTACTTTAGAATGATATGACTCAAGTAAAAGTAAAAAGTAGTCATCCAAATAATTACTTGAGTAAGAGTAAGAAAGCACTTGGTGAAAAAAATACTCAAGTACTGAGTAACTGCTGAGTAACTTCTGATTTATTGTTTTAATAATCAGGGCATGCATGTAATCAAATAGACAAAAATATAAAATAACAATGTGCAAATTCAGGTATTGCCAAACAGTATCCCTTTAACTAAAACAATTATAAATTCATATATATATAAATATATAATTCATATAAATATCATATAGCCTCACGTCCACAGTACCTCCCAGGTTCTCCAAGTGATTTTTAAGACATGTTTTAAGACCTTTTTTATACCACTTAGAATGAAATTTAATGCCAACTTCAAGGCCATACCAGCAAAAGTATTAAATGGACAGTTCACCCCAAAATCCAAAATACATATTTTTCCTCCCGCCTGTAGTGCTGTTTATCCATTTAGATTGTTTTGGTGAGAGATGCAGAGTTTTGGAGATGTTGGTCACAGAGATGTCTGCCTTCTCAGACTTGTGATGTTTTGTTCTATTATACTGGAGAAAAGGCAGCATCTCTACAGCTGATATCTCCAAAACTCTGCAACTCTCACCAACAAATCTAGAAAGATAAACAACCCCACAGGCCAGAGGAAAAATATATATTGTGGATTTTGGGGTGAACTCTCCCTAAAGATATAATGGCAAATCAGTATGGATTTTAAGCAAGTATTTTTAAGCAAGTTGAAGTTGGGGGTGCAGCAACCCTCCAATCTTGAGACAAAGCAGGAAAAAATGCAGCTGTCAAATAGCCATAGTGTAATATATTTAATTGGCATTCGACAGGAAAGGAAAATAAAGTCATAGCATGTTGCTGTATTATTCTTAGTATTTGGTTTTCATGTGGGCTGGTGTGTGTTTTGTTGCTCTCATATGTTACTGGTCAAACACACTGAGCGCTTTAATTAATTTGTTTGCAAGCATAAAGTGCCATGAATTCCAGCACCATTAATGCATTTAATACAGTAATTTTTTGCTCGAACATCTGAATGAGACACACAACATGATGTTTGACACCAACTTTGTGTGGAAATACTTAAAAAGATTAAACAATGGAAATGTAAATTGTGCGCTGGCCTGGAGGGATAAAATCCGCTGGACTGAGGTTGCTGCAACATTTGGAATATCAGACAAAATTCCAGGTGAAAGCCTAAAATTTCAAGAACACTGGATTTATAGTTTATTCAAAACACATCTGGATGAAATACTACAGCATCCGATGCGCCTCACTGAAGAAAGACGCCAAAAACTGCTGAAGAATCCATCTGAAACCTCACACCAAGGCAAGGCAAGGCAATTTTATTTGTATAGCACCATTATTATACACAAGGCAATTCAAGGTGCTTTACAGGAACTTAGAAATACATTAAAATAAAACATAAAAACTGCATTTGAGATCATTAAAAACAAAAGCTAAAAGCAAGACAATAAATAGTTAAAAACATGACAGAAAATGCATTTAAAAAGCAAACATAAAGCAAAAGCAACAGCAGACAAGTGAGTGAGAACTGTTTCAGAGTTTTACTTTTTAATGCTGAGCGATCATTTACTTTATTAAGCCGACTATGTTGAACATTGATGCACACACGGTGGGAGCCGCCTGCTGTGCTCAGCTGCAGCCTCTGAATATGAACGGAATGTAGAATCTGTTTCAGCTCAATATCATAACTTTAAAAACACCAAATGACTTGATTTAACGAATTTCGTTTGTTTAAAATATGAAGAAAGGTAAAATATCACTTCCATGAGGCTGTTCAGTCAGACAGAGACAGATCAAAGGCTGAACTTGGCATTTCATCCTCACATGCAGCCACAGTGAAGGTCGAGCTGTACGCAGCCTGCACAGTCTATATTATGTTCATAATAATGTTGATTAATGTTGAAATGATGTTCTTCTGCCTAAGGTAAAAAATAGTTTGAATATGAGGCCAGGGGTGTTCTGCCTCTTCTGGTTCCGAATCGCACGCTGTTGTTTCTGCCATCGCTGTCGTCCGCTCATTCTTGTGTTTGTGTGTGTGTGCTCCGGCATAGTCACTTTGCTTCTGTGCGTTGCCACAGAGATTTTGTATGCAGTCATGTGACTGCCAGGGGTCCATTTGATTGGTGAAACGGAGTCAGACATCGCTAGTGGCTATGTTTGATTGGTGAAACAGAGTCATGTGACAGAGCCTTCTCTCTGACAAAATAAAACAAACAGATCATGCATTGAATAAGATGGATAAAAATCAAAGTAACGAGGGGAATGTAGCCCAATGTAACGGAGTAAAAGTAGTGTTTCTTCTTCACAAATGTGCTCAAACAAAAGTAAAAAGTATGATGCATTAAAAACTACTCTTACAAGTCCAATTTATGCAAAAAGTTACTCAAGTAAATGTAACGGAGTAAATGTAACGCGTTACTACCCACCTCTGCTGCTAGTCTGATATAATCCAAGTCTCCTAAAACCCCAACATGCCAAGCTGACTAAAACAATGTTATTTACACCACGTTTTTAGCCTGAATCTTCACTGTAGCTCCTTAATTTGGAGCCACCTTCATGTGCATATACACTATATTGACAGAAGTATCAGGGCACTCCTCCAAATCATTGAATTCAGGTGTTCCAATCATTTCCATGGCCACAGGTGTATAAAATCAAGCACCTAGGCATGCAGACTGCATTTGTGAAAGAATGGCTTGCTCTCAGGAGCTCACAGAATTCAAGCGTGGTACCGTGATAGGTTACCACCTGTGCAATAAGTCCATTCATGAAATGTCCTCGCTACTAAATATTCCACAGTCAACTGTGGAATATGTGCAATTATAACAAAGTGGAAGCAGTTGGGAACAACAGCAACTCAGCCATGAAGTGGTAGGCCACGTAAAATCACAGAGTGGGGTCAGTGCATGCTGAGGCGCACAGTGTGCAGAAGTCGCCAACTTTCTGCAGAGTCCATAGCTACAGACCTCCAAACTTCACGTGGCCTTCAAATTAGCTCAAGAACAGTGTGTAGAGAGCTTCATGGATTGGGTTTCCATGGCCGAGCAGCTGCATCCAAGCCTTACATCACCAAGTGCAATGCAAAGTGTCGGCTGCAGTGGTGTAAAGCACGCCACCACTGGACTCTGGAGGAACTTGACTGGCCTGCAAAGAGTCTTGACCTCAACTCGATAGAACACCTTTTGGATGAATTAGAGCGGAGACTATGAGCCAGACCTTCTCGTCTTACATCAGTGCCTGACCTCACAAATGCGCTTCTGGAAGAATGGTCAAAAATTCCCATAAACACACTCCTAAACCTTGTGGAAAGCCTTTCCAGAAGAGTTGAAGCTGTCATAGCTGCAAAGGGTGGGCCAACTCCATATTAAACCCTACGGATTAAGAACGGGATGTCATTAAAGCTCATGTGCGTGTAAAGGCAGATGTCCTGATACTTTTGGCAATATAGTGTATGAACACTGTCTGAACTGGGTGTGTGTGGTGTGATGGTGTACAAACGACATGTCAGGCCAGGATTTTAGGAGACTTGCATTACACCAAACAAACAGTATGGAGGCATTTTATGGGGGGTGTTTTGTTTGTTTGTTTTTTGTTTTTTTCAGTTGGTTTTTACATTTGAAAACTGGTCACCAATCACTGCCATTGTTTGGGAGATTCTTCAACACTGTTTTACTGTGAAACATTGCAGATGAACAAAATAAACCTGACCTTCAACTGGCACGAGGATGAGTAGATAATGACTGAATTTTCATTTTTGGGTGAACTGCCCCTTTAAAGGCGCATAATAACAAGAACAGCTAGAACAGTCTGGTGAGTTCAGGAAAAAACATAACTGTAATACAGCCTTTAAACCCAAGAAAAGACAATACTTATGACATATCACAATATAACCATATCCAAAATCTAAGAGTATATCTAGTATCATATCCCAATCAATAAAATATCCATGTTGCTCAACCCCTGGATAGATAGGTAGATAGATCCTTCAACACGAGCAATTCCATAAAACATCTAAAGAACCAACACAATGCAGAGTTCAAAGAGTTTTCTGAGGCCCGCAGTGGGAAACAAAACAATTTCTTACATTTGGAAAGTGAGGAACATTTAATGAAAATAATAATAAATGCACTGAATGCAATTTTTAAGTCACTGTAAGACCTTTAATGGCATTCTAAGTACTCATACTGGTACTCAGTATCAGTAAGTATCCAAATGTAAGTACTTGTATTTGGTCTGAAAAAAAGTCGAATGAGATGAATTGAGATGTGAAATGAGAGTAAATAAAAAATATCATCCAGATAACAAGTGTTTTCACAAGTTATAACTGCTGATAAACCAAACCAAACATGTAGGAGAACCTCCAGTGGCAGTGAAACTTGAAACACACAAAGATGTATCTAGAACTAGTGTTCAGTTTGTCCATAGAAATATTGCTGTTCAACATGCAGGGGCATTATCAGACTTTTTTGACTGTGGTACCCCAAGTGTGGCACTGACTTATAAAGGGGTGGCATGAAGTATGCAGGTGCACATGCAGGTTCTTACATTCCTGTGTTTTAAGTTCTTATTCAAAAGATACATAGTCTGACCAATCACAACACAAAAGAGTGGCACCATAAAAATATGATATAAAGCTTGCATACTTTATTCTTTACATCCCTTTAAAATAAATTGTATCTCCAATTGTACCTCTCTCCTCAGGTTGTTAAAGGGATAGTTCACCCAGAAATGAAAATTCAGTCATTATCTACTTACCTTCATACTGATTGAGGGTCGGGTTTTATTTTATTTCAGTCCACAAAACACTGCTGGAGTTTCACAGGAAAACAGCGTTGCAGAATCTCCCAAACACAAGAAGATCCACTTCCAATATTCACCATTAAGATGACCAGTTTTCAAATGGAAAAAATGACACACCACACACACCCAGTTCAGATAGTGTGCACACATATGAACTACAAGCTCCAAGCTAATGATCTACAGTTAAGATTCAGGCTAAAAACATGGTGTAAATAACTTTCTTTTTTTTGGTCAACTTGGCATGTCAGGGCTTTGACTTGGGCTACACCAGATGAGCAGTATGGAGGCATTTTATGTTTTATATTATTGTTTGTTTTGTTTTGTTTTTTACATTTGAAGACTGGTCAACATTCACTTCCATTGTTTGGGAGATTCTGCAACACTGTTTTCCTGTGAAACTCCAGCAGTGTTCTGTGGACTAAAAAAATAAACCCCTTCTTCAATCAGCATAAGGATGAGTAGATAATGACTGAATTTTCATTTCTGGGTGAACTATCCCTTTAAGACAAAGTTTTTCATTGTCTGAACATCGTTTGGCTGCTTAACATGAGTTTGTACTGTGTGATACACAGGAGGAGGCTGAAAAGTCTTGGTATTTTTTATTTCAGAATGCAGATGTAAAAGTAATTTTTTTTAAAATTGAGATTATGAATGGGTAGATTACTATTCTTGGTTATGTCAAATATGCATAAATTCTCTGGTCTCTACTTGCTGTGAGCTACTGCCTGGTATCTCCACTGTACTTGGATCCTGGAGGTTCATCAGTCCAAAATGAAACCAGACTCAGTTCAGATTTGTACTGACTTCATGTCCTGCTCCCAGTCATTTGTCTGTTTTGCAGTCAGTATAAGAACACACATGTTGCAGAGACTTACAGCCCAAAGTGAGCACTAACAGTATGGAGGTGCAACAACATACTGAGAATAATAACAGTGAGTCATATTCAAGCGGCCCTCACAAAAAAGAGTAAAGATCCAGAGCAGCAGATTAAATCCAGCCTAGCCTACTGACATATTGGTAGCCTCAGTCCTTCACAGAACACAGAGCTGCATCCAAACACTGTTCCAACAGCAGCCCTGTCGGCTGTAGACCTGGTTCAAACATGTATGTGCCGTTTTGTTGCATTAATGATGGAGCTGTGCTGTCCCTGTCCCTACGTGCTGCTGCGCTGCTCCGCACCGTCCCCATACAGCCAACCATCCCCAGTGAAAGAGAGTGAAACAGCGGCTTACCTTCGACAGCCCACACCGCCGGCAGCATCCACAGAAAATACAACATATCCATAATCACAGGTTGACTGTGCAGAGCCAATGCGTTCATCACGCAACCGTCCAGCAGCAGGCCATTGACTGTGCATTCATTCAGAGCTGCAGCGCATCCTCCTCATCATCATCCTCATCATCATCATCAGCAGCAGCAGCAGCAGAGAGATAAAGGCTGAGGAGCTGCTGCTCAGGCCAGTTTGAGCGAAACCAAGAGGAAGGGGGCGGAAAAACACCGGAACAACGACACAACAGTGTCCTGCTTTCCCCACTGACTGGATCCGGATGCAGAAAAACGAAACGTAACAAGAAAGAAAGAAAAAAAAAAAAAAAGAAAAAAAAAAAAAAGAAAACCTAACTAACTAACAAACAAATAACAGTAGGCCCGCCTATTTATAAAACGTTTGTTTAGGAGGAGTTGGAGATAAATCAACTAATCAGAGTAGAGCTAATTATTTAAAGATTATTACTCTTTTTGTGTCCCTTAAAGTACAGTGATACATTATATTGACTCTCACCTTTATCTTAAGATTACTTATCCTTTTTGTTTCCTCTAGTAAAGTGATGCATAATACTGAGTAGTTACTAAGCAGTCCCTAATCAGTTCATCATTACCTTATAGTACTTACGCTTTTGAGTCCCCTAATGTAGACTGATGCATAATACTGAGTACTTAGTGAGTACTGAATCATTACATTAACTAGTTGGTTACTAAGTAATTGCTATACAACAGCATTAGAGAGGCACAGTCACGTCTCTTCCTGTGTGCCTTATGGGACCTAACATCACAAAAAATATGAATGGAAGTCTATAGAGAGAAACAGTTCCCTTTTTTTGTTTGATTGTTTGTTTCATTTGAACTGTGCCATACAGTGATGTTTGTCGAATTAAAACATAATTTTACAAGACAAGAAAGCCACAATTTGTGGTATGTTTAGTTTTGTTTAGTGTGAAACCGCTCAGTGAATACGTGTTGCCCCTCACAATTTACATAATCAACACAAATATTACTGTAACATTATCATACCTGAAGTGTTTTCTCCAGTGACTCCTGGGCCTTTTATCAGCTGTGAAGAAGAAGAATTGTTGTGTGACTACGTAGCATCAGCAGCTAACATAAGCTTTTGGAGGAAGAAAGTCGTGAAGTCACACCAATGTGTCACTCACAGTCAAAGAAAGATGTTGCTTCAGCTTCTTCACACTTCTGTTTCCTCACAGTCTCCAGATGTGGGACTTGTGTGTTGACCAGGACTGCTGAATGATCTGTGTCTGAGCTCCTGTGATCAATGAAAAAAACATAACTTTGTTACTTAAACTTTACTTTAACAGCTTAGTTGAGCTTAACAACAGTCACCTAATTCTAATTTTGTTAGCTCTGGGCCTATTCAGTTCAACTCGCTAGCTTAGCCTCACATTAGCACTTTATGATGCAGCATTTATTTATTTAATATATTAACTGCAACGCACCTATTTGGGGGTTCTACTAGGTTTCAGTGAGTCGACATGGCCTCACACACACAAATGTATTAAAAAGAACTGGAGTGCTGGATGTTGGGACAAGGTAGTCTTTCTTGGGCAGGTTTAGGGGAAAAAGTTATGGTTTGGGTTAAAATAGCCACATTTCTGCTAGAGAGCCCTGAGGACTAACTTCTCCCACATACACAGTATTGATCTCATGCTAATTGACATCACATCATCAAACTACTTCTTTTGTCATTGTTTGAACTGGTTTTATTTTTACATTGTCTCAAATAGGGTTGCAACTAACAATTATTTTCATTATCGATTAATCTGTTGATTAGTTTCTCGATTAATCAATTAGTTGTCTGGTCCATAAAATGAGGAAAATGTTGATCAGTTTTCCAAAGCCTGAGATGATGTCCTCAAATGTCTTGTTTTGTCCACAACCTAAAGATATTCGGTTTACTGTCATACAGGACAAGAGAAAGTTTATTTAAAACAGTTATAACATGCAGATATTAACATGCAGAGAAATAATAACGAGGAAATAATAATGTTGGTATCAAATTACATTTAAACCAAAAGTTTTTTTTACTGAAAGTATGAATGAGCTTGTAACTTCACTGTGTGTATTATAGGATACTTAAAGATGTAAGATTTATGGGGAATCTATTGGCAGAAATGGAATATAATATTCCTAAGTATGTTTTCACTAATGTAAAAATCACCTGAAAATAACAGCTGTTGTTTTTTTAAACTTTATTATGTCAATACATATCATTTATACATTGATACACTGATATACAACCATTTTGACACAATTTTGTTTTATGGTTTTGCTTTTTGTTATCCTTCACCCATACACAAAATACAGTATTTATCTGAATAATTCAAAATGCAATAATAAATAAATAACTACAAAATAAACCATGGAGATTTTGTTATCATAGTGTGTATGCCCGTACATATTCACATACACAGTGCATACATATCCATACATTCTTTCTATCTTCCTACATACATGTATGCACATAGTTTAAATAAAGATAATAATAATAATCAGAAAATAAAATTTTAAAAAACAAAACAAACAAAAAAGAGAAAGTTTGGGTTTCAATATTTCATTACAGATACAGGGATGCTGCTACAACAGTTTTCTGTTACAATTCCATAATACGTCTTCTCAGACATAATCCATCTAATATTTCATTCATATTTATTGAATATATTATTGGTCCATTGCCTTTATTTACTTTAAAGAAAGCCCATCTTTTTCAAACAACTTTTTGTTCGCATTGCTTTTGTAGGTAACCTTTCCCTTATGTCCTCTACTGCTGACAACCACTTGTTTACCTTGGGAGGGTCCAATTTTTTCCAGCCTTGTATAGTTATTTGTTTAAGTGTACAGCATTTTCACACACATATGATCTACTCTGTGGACCAATAGGTTTGTATTTTCTTACATGCAAGTGTATGGTCAGGTTACTTTCCCTACATTACCTTAAGCAACTTCAATAGTTTTGCGTATACTTGGATACCATCAAGGGTGTTCTAAAAGACCTTATGTTAATTTTCCAAGCATAATCTTGCCAGTAAGGTGCTCTTATGTCGAGGAACATATATCTGAAGTTTTGATTCCAGTCATTCCAGTCAGGCATAGTTATATCCTGTCTGTTCTCACATTTATGTTTAATACAGTGTAGATTTTCTATTTGGTAAATTTGTCTTGTTGTGTTTTTGAGATTATGACTTTGATTTTCTTAACAAAAGAACCCACTCCTGCTTCATTACATATCTGGTAAAATCTTGTACTGCCCTTACCTTCTCATGTCTTGAGAGCATCATGGAAGGGGAGAGTGAGACAAATTGTTTGCAATCTTCAAGCTAGCCACTAGATGCTGCTAAATTCTACACACTGGTCTTTAGTTTACCAACATTGCCAACACTACCTCAACACACCAACACTAACTCAAGTTCCACAGTTTTCATGCAGAGTTTTTAATCGCCCGCACAGCTTCAATCAGCAGTTAACTCAGTTGTCATGGTAACAGGTAGTCATATTAGGTGTGCAGAAGGTACCTCTGGTAACCTCTGTCTGTGATCAGAGGTGGTCTCTAATACAAATGTCCTCCTTGGTCTCTCTGTCTGATGCTTTTGTCATTAAGAGAGTTTTGCATTTTGCTGTCACGTCCACAGAGATCCTGCAGCTGATCCGTCTGAGCTGTTTCATAACATGAGACTAGAGAGAACCAGAGAGAGGGAGAGGAGGGAGGGAGAGGAGGTAACACTGGCAGCAGAGAGTGAGACAGAGAGAGAGAGAGAGAGAGAGAGAGAGCGAGAGAGAGAGAGAGAGAGAGAGAGAGAGAGAGAGAGAGAGAGAGAGAGAGAGAGCAGAGTGAGGAAATGGAGCAGAAGAATATGGGCCTGACAAAAAGGAATCCAGTCTGCCTCCAGATGAGTGAGGGCTGCAAACAACAGATTAGAGGAGCCCAGGGCTTGTTCCCATGGAAACCTTTGCCCAGAGAGACTGAGATGAGAATGCAGCAGATTGTAGGTCAGACGCGCCATCAGCGATCCAATCAGACGTAATCTGTCTTGACTTGTGGGTCATAGATTGAGCAGTAAAGCTGGTGCCTTTCCATGGCTGCTCTCACTGTCGGGGTTCCAGTCGCAGCTCACAGCAGAGCAAAGCAGAGGCCCTGGAATCACTGCTGGACTGCACAGTGAAGCAGGTGTTAACACGGGGTAAATATATAACAACAAGTCCAAATAAACCAACAAGTCATCCAAAACAACAAAATCTGGTTTGTCCATGCCCTGTGGACCAAGACAGAGACGTGTTTCTGCCCATCAGCATGATGACATCATTAATCTGTGCCCTCTAAAACTGTCCCAGTGGCGTGGCACATAAATCTGGACCCCATAGCCACAGCGGACCCTCCTTCCCTTTTAATATATCCATTGTCACACCTGTAGAAATAATCAACAAGTAAACACAACAATAAAACAGACAACTGATGTAAGTGTTTTAAACCTCCTTTAACAGGACAGTTCACCAACAAATCAAAAATACATATTTTTCCTCATCAATTAAAATATTTAATCGCAATGAATTGCATGACTGTCTGTAGTTAATTGCGATTAATCGCAAATCAATCACACATTTTTTATTTGTTCAAAATGTATCTTAAAGGTATATTTGTCAAGTGTTTAAAATGTAATTCAAATGTAACTTTATTAAACAAAATACATTAACCAAAAACAATGACAAACATTGTCCAGAAACCCTCAGAGGCACTGCATTTGGCATAAAAAATATGCTCAAATAATAACATGACAAACCCAATGAGGCATATTGACCTGCTTAATTTAACATTAAGGCTAAAACACACAAAAAGTTTTAATAGAAAAGTCAATTGTAGCTTCTATGGTGCACTGCAGCCTTCAGATTTAAAATTACAACACCACAGAACCTGCAGTATTTTAGGAAATGGTCACTATTTATATGCATTTATTTATTTATTGACTTATTTATTCATTTATTTATTTATTTATTTAGTGTTATTATTGTTAATAATAGTTTGTTTTTTTTTAAATAAAATATTGTCCTCTGAGGAGAAAAATACTGACGTGTATTCAGCTCAGTTGATGACGAAATGGTGCACAATATTCCTGTTTTTGTTAAGGCAGGAGGATCATTTGCATCAGTGTTGCTCTGACAGTTTACATCAGTGAGGATATTTTAGACCACAGCAAACTGCACACCAACACACACCGAGGAGATGAAGAGGAGAGACAGAGTCTGGACTCTTCATCATGACTTACAATAATACAATGCAGTGACAAACGTTTTGCGGAGGAGACGAGCATCCATCAGTTTGGACTTTACAGGGACAGACATTTTAATCTGTAGTGTTTAAACCACAGAACTCTACAGTAACATCAGGATTCATCATCAATTACAATTTACTTGGTTTTAGAGGCCTGGGAATTTGAGGGTTCTGGGAATTTGAGGGTTCTGCACAGTATCTTAGCTGTTTCTAGGATTGCGCTCTTCTGGACAGAGACCTCCGATGTTGTACCTGGAGTCTGCTGGAGCCACTCTCCCAGTTTGTGGGTCACATCCCCCAGTGCTCCGATCACTACTGGAACCGCTGTTGCCTTACTCCCAACATCTTCTCTAGCTCCTCTTTCAGCCCTTGGTATTTTTCGAGGTTCTCCTGTTCCTTCTTTCTGATGTTGCTGTTGCTCATGATATTGCTACATCTATCACCACTGCCTTCTTCTGTTGTTTGTCAATCAACACGATGTCTGGTTGGTTAGCCATCACCAGTTTGTCAGTCTGGATCTGAAAGTCCCACAGGATCTTGGTGCGGTCATTCTTAAGCACCTTAGGATGTGTCTTCCATTGTGACCGAGGAACTTCCAGCCCATACTCAGTGCACATGTTCCTGTACACTATGCCAGCCACGGTTATGGTGTCCCATGTACGCTGTTCCTACCTGCATCTTACACCCTGCTATTATGTGCTGGACTGTCTCAGGAGGATCTTTACACTGCCTGCACCTAGGGTCCTGTCTGGTGTGGAAGACCTTTGCCTCTATTGATCTTGTACTAAATGCCTGCTCTTGTGCTACCATGATTAGTGCTTCTATGCTGTCTTTCAGTCTGATGGAGGTACATGCCGTATATGGACTTGTCCCTCCATAAGGGTTCATTCTAATCCTCTGTATTATTGGGTTTATGTTGTCTGAGGTATTCACTTAGTATCTCGTCTATGGGGGCCATCTTCCTGATGTATTCGTGGATCTTGGTTGTTTCATCCTGGATAGTAGCTTGGACGCTCACCAGTCCTTGGCCTCCCTCGCTTTGCTTAGTGTACAGTCTCAGGATGCTGGACTTGGGATGAAACCCTTTCATGCATTGTGAGGAGCTTCCTTGTCTTGATATCAGCGGCCTCCATCTCTTCCTTTGGCCAGCTTATTATGCCAGCTGTGTATCTGATGACTGGTAGAGTGTATGTGTTGGGGGCATGGACCTTGTTCTTCCCATTCAGCTGACTTTTCAGGACCTACCTTACTCTGTGTAGGTATTTGGCTGTGGATAATTCCCTTGTGGTCTCCTCATGGTTCCCATTTGCCTGTGGGATCTTAAGGTATTTGTAGCTGCCCTGGACGTCTGCAGTGCTAACTCCTGGTAGTTCTGCCCCCTCGGTTCTGATCACCTTCCCTCTCTTTGATACCATCCGACCACGCTTTTCTAGCCTGAATGACATTCCAATGTCATTGCTGTAGATCCTGGTGATGTGGATCAGTGAGTCGATGTCCCGCTCATTCCTGGCATACAGTCTGATGTCATCCATGTAGAGGAGGTGACTAATAGTTGCTCCACCTTGGAACCGGTATCTGTAGCCACTCTTTGAGATGATCTGGCTTAGGGGATTCAGGCCTTTGCAGAGCAGCAGGGGGGATAGTGCATCACTTTGGTATATGCCGGACTTGATGGTAACTTGTGCAGTTGGCTTTGAGTTGGCCTCCAGGGTTGTTTTCCACAGTCCCATTGAGTTCTTGATGGAGACTTTTAGTGTCCTGTTGATGTCATACATTTCCAAGCATTGCAGTATCCATGTGTGTAGTAAGTGATCCACTAGCCATTGAACATTGCTGCTCTGTGATGACTCCTTCTCCCATATGCTTTTCCAGTACAGTTCAGTCTCAACACCTGACGCAGACCTTGTTAACGTGGGCAAAGTCCAAGCTGGTATGGCTCTTGCATTTTCGGTATCACTCATCCTCATCACTTGTCCTCCCAGTGAGTCGAAGGGGGCATAGACCTGGATGAGGGAGGTCAGGTAGGCAGGAGCAGTTTCAGTTACTGTTTTGTAGGCAAGTGAAGCACAGAAAGCAGTTAAAATTGAGCACAGTTTATTAATTGATGGTATTAAATACTGTCCAGAAATACTGTGTGCATCAAGACTCATTTGAAGCCATTAATTACAGTCTACAATCGCCAAATCTTATTTTAAATGCTGCTGAAATGTGTGGCACTTTGCACCGTGTGGGTGTGAGACATTGTCCAAGATAGCCCGTAGCTTAGACAGCATCGTCCTCTCTGACACCACCGTCCGAGAGTCACACTCCATTCCCACAACGTCACTGGCCTTGCGGATCAGTTTGTTGAGTCTGTTGGTGTCCGCCACCCTCAGCCTGCTACCCCAGTATGCAACAGAACAGAGAATAGCACTAGACACCACAGACTCATAGAAAATCCTAAGCATAGTCCGGCAGATGTTGAAGGACCTCAGTTGCCTCAGAAAATAGAGATGACTCTGGCCCTTCCTGTAGAGAGCATCACTGTTCTTTGCCCAGTCAAGTTTATTGTCAATATGTACCCCCAGGTACTTGTAATCTTCCACAATGTCCACACTGACCCCCTGGATGGAAACAGGGGTCACCGGTGCCTTGGTTCTCCTCAGGTCCACTACCAGTTCCTTAGTCTTTGCCACGTTGAGTTGCAGATGGTTCTGCTCGCACCATATGACAAAGTTGTCCACAGCAGCCCTGTACTCATACTCATCACCCTTACTGATACATCCAACTATTGCAGAGTCATCAGAAAACTTCTGAAGATGGCAGGTCTCTGTGCAATAGTTGAAGTCCGTGGTGTAAAGGGTCATATCATAGTGACTTTCATCAATGGGCGTGGGCAAGTGCTTGGCTACGCCCTTTAAACAGCAGGCTAAACAATTTCACCATATTTTATATATTGAGGCAATCCAAAAGTAATGGAAAGTAATGAAATTGCATCTCATCGTCACTATATTTTTTAACAAGTAATTAGTAACTTGGAATATATTTTTAAAGTAACTAAGATGTATGATTGCTAATGCCAACACATAGACATGAAGATTGTTATCAATGTGAAGGTGGGCCATCACTGTATTTGCATCTATTTTAAGGTACGCTGTCACCTTTCAGTTTGCTGTATTTTCATCTGTTTTAAGGTGCGCTGTCACCTGTTAGTTTACTGTGTTTTAATCCATGTGCATTGTCACCTATTAACCTATATATTTTCCATCCATGTAAAGGTGCGCCGTCACCAGTTAGTTTTCATGTATGAGAAGCTGCTCCAACAGTGATGATGCTTTAATCTGTTATGATGCTCCAACACCCGATTTTGTCAGGCAGGCTAGTTTATCACTATCTTGGCCTTGCTATTATGACTTCTCCTCTATTTCACTGCAGTGCATTTCACTGTTGTTGGTCATTTTAACGCTGCATAATTTCACTTCTTTCATTCACTGACATTACGTCATATTATGTCTGATTGTGATGTGTAGGGCCCAGTTTGATAATCTTGCCACGGAAGTCAAGTGCCATTTAGGTCCATTAAATTCAAGAGAGGACATTTTAAAAACTCTGCAAATCACCAAAACTGTCTAGATGGATAAACAGATGAGAGGAAAAAATGGATTTGGGGATGAACGTCCCTTTGAACATTTTAACAATAGCAGTTTTACCATTTTTGGTACATTTCTGCACATGGTGGGAGATGCAGAGAATATTTTGCTGCTCTGTATGAGTGGTGTCTTTAAAAATAGTGCCACACATACAGTCATGCTAACAGCCACACATGCTAACAGCCATCCACACTCACCTGCACAGGTTCATTTCATCTGCAGTCAAACACACCCAAACAATTCAAAGTTTGTTTGATGTCAATCTTTAATTTGCTTATATCCTCACACTGTTTAAATGGAGTGAACACATTCTTTCACTGTGGGGTTAAACAAGCTCTTTTCCATCATATTCACCATGTATTGTATTTCTTTGACTTACTGTGGTTGTTGGAGGTGGTTCTCTTCCAGCAAAAGGTGAGTCTGAGGGGTGGTGCCTCTTAAATCTGAAAGCCAGCTCATCAGACCAAACCATGTGCTGCCAGAGAACTTGTTTCTAGTCATCATAGGTCCAATTTATGTGTTCTTTTACCCACTCTTATCTCTTTTTCTTGTTCTGTGGACAAAGCATTTTTTTTATTGCAGATACACAACCCTTCAGACCAGCCTTTCTCAAACATCTTTTCACAATTGCCAGAGATATGGGTTTTGACCTTCTCATGTTGATTTCCTCCCTTATTTGTGGTGCTGTTTTTCGCTGATCTCTCTTACTGGTGACAATGATATGTTTATCCTCTGCAAGAATAAAATTACAACAATAAAATTAAAGTTATTAGAATTAAGTAAAAGGAACACTGAGATAAAGAGTATGAAAAACCTCATGAGTGAGGTTAGAAGACCAAGATTGTAACATTACTCCCAAATTAACAATCAAAAGCCAGATTAAAAAGATAGGTCTTTATTTTCCTCTTAAAAAATACTGAGAGAGCTTGCCGATCTAATGTCCAAAGGCAAAGAGTTTCACAATTTAGGAGAATAAAAACAGAAAGCACTCTCACCAGTATGTTTGTGGGACACATGAGGGACTTTTAAAAGAAATGCAGTGGAGGACCTCAGTGGTCTGGCTGGAATATAAAATGAAAGAAGATCCCTGTTGTATGGAAGATCAAAGTCATTTAAAGCTTTATAAACAAGTAAAAGAACTTTAAAATCAATTCTAAAAGCAACGGGTAGCCAGTGAAATGTTTTAATAAGTGGAGTAATGTGATCAGTTTTCTTTGTTTTAGTTAAAACTCTGGCTGCAGCATTTTGCACTAGCTGTAGTTTCTTTATTGACTTTTGGGGTAGGCCAGTAAAAAGCGAATTGCAGTGGTTTAAACAGCAAGATATAAAAGCGTGGATGAGAATTTCTGCATCCTTCTGAGTTAGAAATGGTCTGATTTGACCAATATTTCTAAGATAAAAAAAACCAAAGTTTTAATAATGTTATTAAAATGAGAATTAAAGTTTAAATCAGAATCTGAAATGACTCCTAAATTTGTTATGCTGCTTTTAATCTGTCAGTTAAGACCACCAAGCATTGAGTGCAGTTTTCCCTCTCTGCCTTTGGACCAATTAAAAGAATCTCAGTTTTGTCCTCATTTAACTTTAAAAAGTTCTTGCTCATCCAAACATTAATGTCAGTCAAACAGGCAATAAGTGTGTGTAGTGCACTGGGGTCATTTGATGAGACAGAAATGTACAGTTGTGTGTTGTCAGCATAAAAATGCTAATTAACACAGTGGTGATTAATGATGTTACCAAGTGGAAGCATATAGTCAGTGTTGCCAAATGGCTCCATTGTACCCCCTACAATATCTCAATAATGCAGCCCCCATGGTACGTTTCATCGACATGTACAAAAATCAGTAGGCACATGTATCATGTCCAGGTGTACAAAAAAGCCACAGCCTAAACCCAACAGGAAGTCGGCCATTTTTGAATTTTATGGTCAGTTTTGGTGCTCTCCACATATTGTATTTTAATAAACTCCTCCTAGAGAATTGATCAGATTGACCTTAAAATTGCTGTGTGCCGTCTAGACTGGTTTGTGATCAAAACTTATTAAATGATTTGGCTATTGTTGAAGGGCGTGGCATGGTGTCAAGTTTTGATGTCTCACCATGAACTTACTGTAATTTGAGTATAAATGATCCAATCAGCCCCTTCACATTTGATAAGAGTCCCTTCATGATCACATTTACACCCTAGTCAGGAGTTGTACTTATTGCACCACCTTATGGCAACAGGAAGCAAGCCTTGTGTGACAGTCATCATCCAATTTACGTGACATTTTCAGTGTCGTTTACACTTAATATAATGGAACATAACATATAATTAATGGCTGTTCTGTAGTGCCACCTAGTGGAGACAGAAAATGGCATCAGAGGAAGCTTATTAAGAACATTGTCGGCCTGTAATTGCGTTCAGGTTGAATATCCTAATGCGGGTCGGGTTTAGACAGAAATTTGTCAGGCTTTCGCCTTTCCAGGCTCAATTTTTCAGGCCTGAAGGATCCTGGTTTGGAATATAATTACTATTTCACTGAGTTTAGAGGGGTATACTACGAAGGAAGCTCAACATAGCCAGACTTTCTTTGCATGATCTGGATCGACAAAGCCTAAAACCGCTATCAGAGATAACTGGTACCACGACGATGGTTATCAACTCGCTTTGTTAACCCAGGCTCTCATCTTTAGGCTTTGTGCGCGCTCACATAAAAAGGGGCGTTTGTTGCGTCATTTAACTCTTCTTCCACACAAAGTGAAGCGATTGTGAAAAAAAAAAAAAGTGAAGCGATCGCGAGCCGAACACTTCAGTCAAACTGATCAAGTTGTTATAATTAAGAGCTGTGGACAATATACAAAAAGCAACGCTGTTGCTGCAAATAAAGCAAGAGAAGAAGAATTCTGTCAGAAAATTACTGATCGACTAAATGTGATCTTAATGCTGCTGTTTATTTCTAACATGAAAACTGCACATTAAACAATAAAACTTCATACAGCAGATTTAAACATGACGCTGTCAGTCTGACACTGTCACATGATGACAGAGACGTGGACATCACTGAAGTTTTTGGCCGAACCAACGTAAACTGATTTAAGATTTTCTGTGATAAATGATGATGAATTTTTTAATCAGTGTTCTGAGCTGCAATATCAGCAATGCAACACGGACAACAGTAAAAAGTATTCAGAGTGTCTGTAGTTGCTTCATCATCAGTGTGTGGATTATATACCATGTAAATTTAAAGTGTTAATATGACCCAGAGCAAATCTGTATCACTCATAAACAACCTTGTTAGGAAAGAGCGGCGCTTTTTACAGCTGATTTAATCTGTAACTCAGAACATAACCTGCTCCCGACCAGGTTATGAGTTTAGCATAAGTTACCATGGTGATCTAGCCAGGTTAAAAGAGAAACACCTTTGTGACACTGAAAATCCTGGCTTTGGACTCAACATAGCTCGCTAACCCATTAATCTCACTTCGTAGTATACCCCTTAGGTGGCCTTGTTGTCATGGTTACAATAATAAACATGTAGTCAAGATCAACAAATGATCTTGGTCAGTCATCCATTAATTTTCTGCTGCTTATCCAGGGCCGGCTTGTGGTGGCAGCAGGGTCATCCAGACGGATACGAGCGCTGCCATCTTGTGTTGTAGACGTCATTTGGAGCCAGAGACAGTTATGCAGTTATGATTTGGTTGGACCAAAACCTTAACTGAAAAAGAAACAATGGGGTCAGCACTGAAAAAATAAGCCAAACATCAAAGAATATTTAATAAAAAATGTTTTAAATAATAATTTAAAAATATTTTTATGGTATTGATTTTCGTTCTAGCAATGACAACATTTTACAGAATCCATGAACTGTTTTTTCATTCAGACCCCACCACTTGCAAAACACTATACATTTGCAGCACATTTTTCAATGCTAACACACCGTTTCCAAAACTTTGAATTAGAATAATGACAAATATTGAAATATGTATAAATATATAGAAAATCATTGCAGAATATTTACAATAAAATGAAATAATTATTCCAAACAGAGCTGACTGCATTTCAATTGATAGTCTGCCCAGGTGTCTTGTTTTTAGTCTTATTCCCAAACAGATAAAAAGGGACGGTACACAGTATGATTATACTGAACATGTTGATTTTTGTTTATTTGTGTTTGATCAGTATGATTTGATTTTATTCATTTTGAACATTAAAAAAAATAATACGTTTTTAAAAACTAATTATTAGAAAACTATTATTGCAGCCCTGGAAGTTCGGGAATTTGTTGTTTCAACTGTATTTTTCACAAGTAAATTACTATATGCAAAGTAAAAAATAGAGAAAACACTGAAGCAAACCGCTGCATTTGTGATTCATTCTTGTTGTCACAGTTCAGTAAAAGGTGGACCCAAAAATGCAGAAACACAGGAATGACCAAATCAGGAAAACTAAATTAACATTTTTTTGTCCTAATGGAACTTCCCCAGTTCAAGTAAGGTAAGGTACTTCAGTTAGCGCAAATTCTTTTTTTGGCAACCTAAACCCGATTAGAAAAATAAGATGTAAGAATAAATAAAAATCTGGTATTGTATCTGAAATTTAAAAATTGTAGATTAAAATGTACTTTTTGCTGTTTTGTGACAGGTTTATATAAAGTGCCTACACTCCCTGGCCAAAATAAAAGTCACACACTCTTATAATAATAATAATATTTTGTTGGACCGCTTTAAGCATTGAGTATGGCACACATTCGTCATGGCATCATTTCAATAAGCTTATACAGTGTCACATTTATTTCTGTCCAGAGTTGCATTAATTTTTCATCAAGATCTTGTACTGATGATGGGAAGTCAGACCGCTGTGTAAAGTTTTCTCCAGCACATCATAAAGATTCTCAGAGGGGTTCAGGTCTGGACTCTGGTAGTCAATCCATGTGTGAAAATGATGTCTCATGCTCCCTGAACCACTCCTTCACAATCTGAACCCGATAAATCCTGGCATTGTTATCTTGGAATATGTCAGTGTCATCAGGGAAGAAAAAATCCATTGATGTAAAAACCTGCTCATTCAGTATATTCAGGTAGTGAGCTGACCTCAGTTTTTGGCCATAACATTTCTGAACCCCAACCTGAGCAACTGAAGCAACCCCAGATCAGAACACTGCCCCCACAGGCTTGTACAGTAGGCACAAGGCATGATGGGAGCATCATTTCATCCGCCTCTCTTCTTACCCTGATGCCCCCATAACTCTGGAACAGGGTAAATCTGGACTCATCAGATCACATGAACTTTTTCCATTGAACACAGGAAGAACACAGAAAGAAATCTAAATTAACATCAGAGAATGACAACAGCTGTTCTTTTTGTTTTTGATTGCATTTCTATGCTGAAGTTTTTAAAGGTGTTTCTATAGGCTTTGTGTAGCAGAGTGGTTCTACAAGCAAGTCAGTGCATCATTAGGTGGTTTCAGAGTTACACGGTTCTGTAAATGCACTGTGAAAACAATATAACAATGTATTGATATTAGAAAATATACTCTCTAATTTGTACTTTTGAATAATTTAGTATTTCGAAAAAGCATGTGCTTTTGAATACATAAGTTTTTTAAAAGCATGTACACTAGTACTTAAACTCAAGTAAAATTTTGACTGAGTAACTTTCACTTGTAGTTGAGTAATATTTGACCAGAAGCATCTATATTTTGACTCAAGTACTGGGGTTGAGTGCTTTGTCCACCAGTGCTCACTGCATCAGTTAGGGTTAACTTGTTGCCAGGTGAAACACATTAATCACTGCAGTAATTAAACAATGGAAGGCACTTACTTACTTACTCCTGTGATCACTCCTTTACATCCCCCACCATTTTGAGCTCCCACCTCACTGTGCTTTCTGCCTCATTTTTCACCTCCTTTTAGATTGAGTGCGCTCACAACTTGCACCTCATTCACACACTTCACTATCAGATTA